>JAWWEU010000005.1:26150553-26171726 GCA_035583155.1 Acropternis orthonyx | reverse complement strand
AGGAAAGAAAGGAAAATGCAACTTGGAGTAATTTCTTATGTGAAGTATCAAGAACAACAGAAAATCCTTGAATTGCAAGACCTGCTGGAGGAACATTTAAATATGAATAAAATCCATTTGTAATTCAGGGAGCATGAATTCGCCTTTGTTGAATTTCAGAGGGTTCCTCTCCAACAATGAGTGGCAGCAGAGCCCTCTGTGCTTCCTCGCCCACCCCCCAGAGATAATGACCATTTTGAAGACTTTTTTTTGGACGAAATTAAAATGTCATTTAAAGTTTTATGTCAAAAAAAAAAAAAAAAAAAAGAGGGTTATGAAGTTGGAAGAAGAGGAGACATTTAAATATCACTTAGGGCTGGAACAGAAATGCTCATGTGGAAAATGGTACAGCAAATCTTTCCAACACTTTATTCCCACTCCACATCCTGACAGAAAAGTGAAGCACTTCAGGAGTGACAAAAATAAAGCGCAAAGCAAAGATCTGGAAGTCACAATATAATATATAAAGAAAAAAAATAGTTGTCACACACATGGGAGAAAAAAACCAGGAAAATTCAGACTTCAAAATTACCATGAAATGGTGAGAACAAAAGGAAAAGAGTTTCATGTGCTGGTTGGAAAGAGAAAGGTGGGATGTAATTCCATATCCAAATCCAGTTAAACTCTCCTGCAGTGTTTCAGTGACTCTGTGTCACAAGGAGGAGCAGCAGGGGAAGATTCCTAATGTCTGTCTTGAAGAATAAAGGAAATATCCCAGAAAAAGCAGACAGAAAGGATGCTGAGCTAAAACCCACTTATTTATGGTACCTATAAATATGTAATAATGGACGATCAAAAAACAATATTTACAAATTTTGATAAATTCCTTTAATGACATGACCTTCAAAACCTGAGAAACCCTGTGTTTTCTAGATTAGCTATTTTTGTATCTTCATCCACAAGCAGCTTTAATTATTTAAAAACTCTACAATAAAAATTAAATGACATCTGGAATCGACATTTGCAAATTAATAGTTTGGGATGGTCAATACGTTGGGGGTTTTTTACTGTTTTTCAGCTCCTGGAATAGTTCTGCTTTGGTTTGAACAAAATCAATCCTTTTCTGATGTGATGCCTGAATAAAAAAAATCTATATGATATTCTTCCATGTCAGAGATGAGGGATTTTTACTCATTAATAAGTAGGATTTTTTAGGAGCAATTTCCTAATGGTCCTTCTTTTAAGGGAACTGTTTCTCCACCATGTGAAATGATGCAGGAGACAGTAGGTTTGATGTTTTCTCTGCTTTATTAATTTTTCATTTTCAGTCTGTTTGAAGATTAGAAGACTAACAAATACTTCAAATATCAATTATTATTAATTATTTTATTAGAATCACAGAATATCCTGACTCACAAGGTCCAGCTTCCACAGGACACGCCACCAATCCCACCATGTGCCATTTTAATCTTTCTCTTGGGAGATAAAATAAGATCCTGTGTGAGTTTTAATATTAATTTAACACATCTTTGTAGTGAAACATTACAAAGAGCTAAGCTGGATTTCCACAAGGGAAAAACTTACTTGGTTTATAATGTTTAATGAACGATTGTTGCTCCTTTTAACAAGATACATGAAAAGAAAATGGTACTTCCATTTTGAAATGCAATGATTTATAAAAAACATTTCATTTGTTCCCTTCCTCTCAGTACAGCTTGCAGGTATTTATTGTATTTGTAGCAGTCAATTTTTCAAGCACCTGGGTATGTGCTGTGGCAAATTGCACAGGTTATATATCTACATCTTGTACTAGTAAATAAACCGTAGGACTTCCTTGTTAAAGAAGAAAGATTAGTGCAAACTTCTTTTTTTTTTTTTTTTTTTTTTTTTTTTTTTTTTTTTTTTTTTTTTTTTTTGTTTTTTTTTTTTTTTTTTTTTTTTTTTTTTTTTTTTTTTTTTTTTTAGATTTATGGTGGTATTTTTCGATGTGATAAGAATTCACAGTAGCAGCATGGCAGGTGAAGCCTTAAAATTTCCTGAATTGACACAAACATTTGCAATAACATGTTAAAAGGGAATAGGGAAGGGTTGCTCATCAGGGGAAAAAACAGTGTAAGTGAGCCCCTTTTCCTGTGAAAAATAAAAGGAAGGCTGTGAGTTTGTACAGGGAGTGAGAAAAATAAACCAGCAAAGTACAGAAAGTAAAATATATTGTTGATGAATGTTGCATAGCTCAGAGCCCCTTCCAGTGCCTAAAGGGGATCCAGGAGAGCTCAGGAGGGACTTGGGACAAGGGATGGAGGGACTGGACAAGGGGGAATGGCTTCCCACTGTCAGAGGGCAGGGTTAGATGGGATATTGGGAAGGAATTCCTCCCTGTGAGGGTGGGCAGGCCCTGGCACAGGGTGCCCAGAGAAGCTGTGGCTGCCCCATCCCTGGGAGTGTCCAAGGCCAGGTTGGATGGGGCTTGGAGCAACCTGGGCTGGTGGGAGGTGTCCCTGCCCATGGCAGGGGGTGGTACTGGGTGGGTTTTGAGGTCCCTTCCCAACCCAAATCAGTCTGGGAATCTATGATTCCAGAAGTGCTTTGGCTTGGCAAATATTTTTCCCACGCTGCCTGGGAAAGGCCTGTGCTGCTGTTGTAAGAGGAGATTGCAAGGTCTAATCTGCTTTTAGGTATTCACATGACACACCTGCATGTGAAATGGCATCACTTGAAATACTTGGAAGACATGAAGAAGAAAGAAAGAGAAAAATAAAAACAAATTGCAGAACAGGAGTTCTTAATCTGTGAAAAGCTGTTAACAAATTAAAAAGGAAAATAAAATAAAATAAAATAATTCTCTATCCTGAAATATATGTAAACAGAGTTGCATGCCTGTGTTAAATCCCATGGAAGTAAAACCAGATCCAAATACACTCGGTGACTGCAGTCTAAGAACGCTGCCACAGCAGTCATTTGCATAAATCAAGCTATTTCCTCTCTTCCTGTTGGACAAAAATGTTACTCCAGAGCCTCTGCTTCTCTGTTAACAGATGGAAAAATAAAAAAAATGAGAAAGCTTAAGGTGCAAGAAGAATCCACTTGTAGGACTTTAAGGAGGGCCAGGAGTTGGACTTTGGTGATCCTTGGGGGTTCCCTTTGAACTCAGCATACTCTCTGATTTTGTGATTCAGTGAAGGGATGATCCTTATGCACCAGAACATCAAACTAATACTGGAATACCCCTTTAGCCACATATCCACCCATTCAGTATCTCTTTCCATCACCCTTCTCAAGGCCCAGCTCTCTGGTGTCTGAGGGCACCAAGGTATAATGTCTAAGAATGATGACTGGCAAGTGGCCATTCTCCTTCCCTATTTAAAATTGGTCTCCTCACTTTGCTGGCCTGCAGCAATTTGGTGGGGATGTACCACCTTGTGACACCTGAGACTTTGTCCCTTTATCTCATCACCACTGTGCCCTCAGGACCTCCAAGTCCCCAAAAGTTAAGGATTTCTTTAAGCTGATTTATGCCTTGTTCTCTTACCTCCCCTTAACAACTTTAACCTACTCCCTGGTCACAAGAGCTGTTTCTACACTCCTGTGGGCACTGCCTGTGGCTGACATGGGATCTCATAGGAACTCATTGCAAATGTACAAACTATTATCCCACCCTACTGTGCAAATATTAATAAGAGAAGCTTTTGTGACATTCAAATGTCACACAGACAGTTGGTGGTAAAGGCATGTTCAAGCAAATGAGTAATCTCAGATTGTGATCCTGCACAGTTCTAATTATAAAACAACCTTATTATTTTCTGTAACATTTTATGATATAATAGTATTTGGGAAATGACTGTATTAAGAGCGTGACATTTACTGAAGTGAATAAGCTTTTCCTACATGAAGTAATTTCACTGCAGGTTATTGTGCAAAACAGAAACTTCAGAAGCAGAGACCAGTTAAGTCTTTGATGCACTGCCAACCTGGAGTTATTTCCTTAATTTATGATCTTTCCACACTGGTACCTTTTTCAAAAGAGAGATAAAATATACAGCTTCTTTCTACAACCTCATGTTTTGTGCCCTTTGTGTTGTGGTCTGAAGTGGGTTTGCATTCTTGAGCATGATTTTGCTTAGTTTCTGTTACAAATGGTTTGCCAGGACATGTTTATTCTCATGGCCCTCAGCCCTATCCATACGTTGTATGACTTTTGAGAATTTTCCCATGAAGTTTGAGAGAATTTTTTGTGGTGAGTTATCTTGGTGAGCTGCCAAACACTGACCCAGCTGCCTTTCACTCTTTCCCCTTTCCCCAACAGGGCAGGATGAGAAAAGAAGGTAAGTTCATGAGCCAAGATAAAGACATGGAGGTCATTTGCCAGTTACCATCACAGGCAATAAATCATGGAAGCACAGCATGGGTTGGGTGGGAAGGGACCTCAAAGCCCATCCAGTACCACCCCCTGCCATGGGCAGGGACACCTTCCCCTAGTCCAGGTTGCTCCAAGCCCCGTCCAACCTGGCCTGGGACACTCCCAGGGCTGGGGCAGCCACAGCTTCTCTGGGCACCCTGTGCCAGGGCCTGCCCACCCTCACAGGGAAGGATTCCTCCCCGAAATCCCATCTAACACTTCCTTACTCCAGCTTATCACTGATTTAAGAGAGCTGGATGGTCACAAACAAAAACTAAATCATTTCCCCCCCCCATCAAACCCTTTCCCAGAATTAACTTCACTCTTTCACTCTGCCTTTTGCCCCCACGGGGTGCAGGTTGATGGAGAATGGGGTAACAGCTTCTCCGTCTTCATTTTCCCTCTTTGCTCAGGCTGGGGTCATTTCCATGGATTGCAGTCCTACTGGATAAACCTTCTCCAGGCTGATCTCCTCACAGGCTGCAGTTCCCTTCTGATTATAGTCAGTTTAACTTGTGTCTTCTGAAGTCCATGAGGCAGAGCAATTCCCCCCACAGCTGCAGTAGGATGAATGATCTTTGCAGCTCCCTTCCATCTGAGCCACTCTGACTGTCCCACAGCCCTGGGGAGGTTGGGTTCGGGCTCTGTTCCCACGTACCAAGTGACAGGAGAAGGGGAAATGGCCTCAGGGTGTGCCAGGGGAGGCTTAGGTGGGACATCAGGAATGAATTCTTCACTGAAAGAGTGGCCAAGCACTGGAAGGGGCTGCCCAGGGCAGCGTGGAGTCACCATCCCTGTGAAACCACTACATGATGTGCTTTAGTGGCCCTGCTGGGGTCCAGCCCAGGGTTGGACCTGATCCCCTTGGGGCGGGGTCTTTTCCAACCCTCATGATTATGTGGCTATGAAATCACACACAAACCACGGACATACAAGTTTCTCTTGAAAAGCACAGCCAGATTTCCTAAGTTGCTTCTACTGGTTTCAATAAAGTTCCATTTTATTCAATTCTTTTTGCCTTTTGATAATTTTTATCTCTGGTTTCCCAGGAAAGAGGGAATCTAACCTTTCTTCAGGATAATATAGCTATATAATACTGCAAGTACAGGGTGCCTTTTCTGTCTTGATTACAAGTGCAATCAAGTCATAATCATTGATTCCTACTCTGTCCTCCCTCACTGGCAGCTTTTTCTGGGTTTCTTAATTAAACATTGATAATCTTATTATTATTTGCAGTTTGTCTACAGAACATTACAACAGCTCTAGCTCTAGATTTGAGAATTTGTTCCTAAGTCACTCATCAAAGATATATAAAAAGTTAAAAGCTGTAGTAAAAAGGCATCTCCATATACTATTTTCATTAAACATTTCACAATTATTCGAATATCAAAACCAAATTAATTGTAAAATCAAAAGTTTCTTTATCCAGGATCTCCCTATTCATGGGAAAACATCCTTATTCCAAAATCATGGTGAATTCAGTGTTATTCTTATTTCTCTTAGTGCAAGATGAACAGCAAAAGTTTCTACCATACTATGTATATTTAAAAGAAATGATCCTGAAAATTCAGTACCTAAGAGTATATACAATATATACCTAATATAAATATATTGATTATATTTTGTATTATTTCTTTTAAGGGCAAGTATGTATTGCTGTCTTTCCTTATAGAGTGGACCAGACAGATTAAAACCCAGTTCAACGCCCTGATTTCATGCAAGTGTTTGTAACTAAAATGGTTATTTAAACTTTTTTTAAAGTTTTAAAAAGTTTTGCTCTGTAGAGACTCCCTTTTTCCAACTTCAGATATTACTCTGTTAACTCAGCTGGTTTTCTGCCATTTCCTTGGCCCTTTCCTTGTGATGTTTAATTTTTGGCTCCAGCTTCTGGCACTTGGTGGATCTCTTATCCATCTTCACCTGTTTGTCCCATGGAAAGACCCTCCTCATGCTCCTCCACTTTGAAAAACAAAACAAAACCCAAACCAAGAAACAAATACACCCAATCCCCCCAAAAACCCCCAACAATGCACGGACAAAAAATCCTGATAGAAAATTAAATCTCTAAGGAAACATTCATAACTAGGATGCTACAACTAAATTGATTAAATCACAATAGAGGGACGATAACACTGCCCTGTTTGATCAAAAAGTATTAACAGAGACACCAAAGGAATAAATAGACAAAGGAACTGGAGGATTGGAAGGAAGGTAAAATTCCATGCTGGTCCTGCCCTGTGCTCCCAGAGTGATTCAATCAACACTTGGCTCTCATCAAACACATCCAATTAATGAAATTTAACTCATGATAAATCAGGAAAGAATTTTACAACATGTTTCATTCGAATCAGTTGGTCCAGGAAATAACAAATTATCACAACTGGAATATTTGCGCTCTCCAATAACATCAAATCAAACCAAGTGACGGATCTGTTCAGAATCTCTAAACACATGCATTTCCTTGGATTTTGCAGACTTTAAGATTATATTTACTTAAATATGTATTATATTTGCTATAAAATTATAGTTATCTTCAGTGGAGCTCTTAAGAAACCAGTTATCAGTTGGACTATTTAGTCACTGGTCCTTGGCTCACCTTAAGCTGGACTTTAGAAGGAAAAGCTGAGTGAGTTTTGCCATAAAGCTCACAGCTAATTGATTACTGAATTCCTTAAAAAAAAAAATATAATTTTTCCCATGAAATCATATAGCAAGATGGATTAGATTGTGTTCCTTGGAGATTTAATTGGCTTTTTCATAGACTAGATACAGTGCAGTGCTCTTACTTCTACAGAACACTTACCACTTGCATCATAGTGGGAACAATGCATATTTTAAAATATTCCTAATGGAGAACATGGTTTAGTGGTGGACTGGGAAGAACTGGGTTAACAGCTGGACTCAATGATCTTAAAAGTGTTTTCCAACATAAATGATTCTGTGATTCTTTGATATTATACTTAAAAAACCTAAAATTTAAGTATTTCATATCTAAGAAGTTGTAGAAAATATTGTAGGAAATTATACATGATATGTGGCAATAGCTGTAGTGAGAACATGCTGGAATAATAAAAGGGAGCAGTCAATTTCCCTGTCAAAAAATGATTAACCAATTTACCGGAATCATTAAAACTGATCCAAGATTAATGACTGCAAAAAGGTGAGTTTAGTTGTAAGCTAAAATCAGCACAAGTTCCACGACTTGAAAAATAGCCTCAGTGGTCAGCACTGCCACTGAGGAGGTACCACAGGAGCCCTGATCCAGCCCAAACTGGCCATCAGAGGTTGTTTCTGCACAGGAAAATAATCCCAGCATCAGTATCCATTGCTGTTCTCTCCCATAGGGAACATGTGATTCCTCCCCAGGAAACCTGACTGAGCTTGGAGAGGAGAAGACTCCAGGGAGACCTTATAGCACCTTCCAGCATCACAAGGGATTCTGAGGGAGCTGGAGAGGGACTTTGGAGGGACAGGACAAGGGGGAATGACCTTGAGCTGAAGGAGGGAAGGTTTAGATTAGATATTAGGAAGGAATTCCTCCCTGTGAGGGTGGGCAGGCCCTGGCACAGGTTGCCCAGAGAAGCTGTGGCTGCCCCATCCCTGGAAGTGTCCAAGGCCAGGTTGGACGGGGCTTGGAGCAACCTGGGCTAGTGGAAGGTGTCCCTGCCCATGGCAGGGGGTGGCACTGGGTGGGCTTCGAGGTCTCTTCCCACCCAACCCATCCTGTGATTCTATGAAAATAACAATGACAGGTATTTCTAGCACAAATATTCCAATATTGATGCAAATTTTCCTTTCTCATCACCCAGCAATTTGTCGGGCAGCTGAAATCTGAGAGCAGCCCCAAACCCTTCCTTCTCAGGCCATTGCCATCTGTTTTGATGGTGCTTTATAACAAAGCCTCTACTCATGGTTGTCTCACCATCTGCTTCTGGCTCCCACACCAGTTTCCTTCCACAAGATCATTCCCAGCAGGGAGCCCTCGTTATCCTCCATGCAGAGATCAGTGGCTAAAGCACAACTAGAGTGCAGTAAGGGTTTAATACAAAGCAATTTATCCATGTCCACCAGCATAACCTGCTTATCCCAAGGCTTTTTATGTGGTGCCCGTTCCTTTAGTGAAAAACAAACTGTAAGAGCAAAAATGAAAGTACAGGCACTGCAACAATGCATGACTGATCTTTAGGGCTCCTTCCAGCCCTAATTATTCCATAGCTCTGTGATTGATTCTGTGTTTGCCCAGAAGCCTCACAATTCAGAATGAGGGAGCTTGGCGAAATGGAAAGGTAAGTCAGAAGCATATTAAATGTGCAAGAAGAGGCTGAGTTCCCAGGGAACTTGGGTTAAACATAAAGCAGAGCAGCCCAAACAGCTGCCTCTTGCCCTCAGTTTAAAAGAAATAACCAGATATGTGTTTCTCATGAGGAGACTGAGCAGAGAACAACTACACAGTGTGTTGCACTGACACTGTCAAATTGGAGCTCATGTTCACATGCAATCAGTCTTCAGGGAGATGTTAATGCTCAGAGATGCATCTATCTATATCTATCTATATATGTATCATTTATATCTATATTTATGTCCAATCTCTACCTCTATCATATATTTATATGTCTAATATATATCTATCTGTATCTCTATCTATATCATCTATATCTATATCTATGTCTATCTATATCAATCTATACCTATATCTATCTGTATCATCTATATCTATCTAGATCTATCTGTCATCTAGATCTAGATCTATCTATATCAGCTATATCTATCATCTAGATAGTCTATATATATATATATATATATATCATTTGTATCTATATCTAAATCTGTATTTGTCCAATATCATATCTATCTATCTCAGTTATGACAGTGCCACTCCTAAAATCAGCTGCAGCACAAGCAACCTTTCCAAACTGCCCCTACAATGGGCTTCAAGTCAATCTTGTTGGGAAAACAGAAGGGAAGAAACAACCATTTTCAATTTCATTTCCATTCATTTTCCACCTTCATCACATCTATCATGCAATGGCCAAGCAGCCACCAATTTAGGCACAGCTCTCTAAAACTGAGCCCATCTTTCAGGAACCATGTTTGTCTCCTACTGAAATTTAGTGGAGATATAAAGAATTAATGCCTGATGCAAAATAAAGTAGGGAGGGTGGGGGAGAAGGGTAAGGAATGGGATCCTCTGCCAGTAAAACATTTTCATCTTGTATCTCTGGGGAAAAAAACCCCATTGATTTTGAGGTGTCAGGAAACAACTTTTTAGAGCAGCAAGCAAATAAAGCAAGGCAGGAAAAAGGGCAGGGGGTTCAGTCCTGGTTGCAAGCAAAGCAGGATTGGGATAACTTGTGCAGAGGAGGAATTAATAAGGAAAACACAGTAGTGGTGTTATTACACCTGATTAGTGCATCTTCCTTATCTCCCTCCCAAGTAATCTTTCTGTCCAGGAAAGATTCCCTGTAAGGTTATAAACCTTTAACAAAGACATGTTTCCCTGTCATATTCCAGCAAGTGCTATAGAAATTTTCCTTCCAAGACATTTATGGATTTCATCTGAAATAGAATTCAAAATGAGTTTTGGTAAGCCGGGTTAGACTCTGGCAATGAATATGGTGCAATTTCTGGTGGGAAATCTCTATCTGGGAGGTGGCAACACTGGTCAGTCCAGAGTTGGATATCACAAATCTGGCAGACCCGAACCAATTAAAATTATTTACAGGATGTTGTAAATTCACAGGCAAATGTAAACTAAGCACTCCCTTATTTTATCTTAGAAGAAGCAAGCTGAGGGATGCTCCTCCAGTGCACATGAATTTTGTTAGATAAGGGTATTATGATAAATTCACCTAAATCCAAATGGCCTATGGGCAAAATAATAACATTTCTTTACTGCTACACAACAGATCAGATTTCAGAATATTGGAAGATGTTCTCAGAAATTAAGTCTTAGGTCAGTTCTCAGGGAGAAGATGCTTTTATTAGAAGTTTTCTTTCATGCAGAAAGTGTGTTTGTGATCCTGTGTGTCTGGGTGTATTTGCAGATGTGGCTGTGTCTGTAGGGATATAAAAATATACCCAAAATTCTATACAAGCACATGGAATGTATAAAAAATGTATCTCACTTTCTATTTTTTCCTTAGTTCTGCTCCAGCTGCTTCAAACTGGTAAAGGCAAGGAAGAAACAACTTTTCACATTTCACCTTCTCTGTACCTGCATTTCATTAAATTGCGTGTAATGATTTCCCATCTACAACAGTGGCGACACGAAGATCTATTTCTCCAATCATAAATAGCCTTACGAGAGCAAAAATGACATACCTGCTTCTGTTTGATACCCTGTTATCCCTTCAGGTCATTAAAGGCACTTGCTGACAATTCACCTTCCAGTCGCTTCTTCAATTGAAAAATATTTCCCAAAATTTAAAATTATTTATCAGTGTAAAATCCACATAAAGCAAATTCCATGGACATTTCTCAGCGCCCCAAATGGCTATTTCTTTGTGCTCCAAACCTCTGTTCCCTTTATTATTATTATTATTATTATTATTATTATTATTATTATTATTATTATTATTGTTATTGTTATTGTTATTATTGTTATTATTGTTATTGTTATTATGTATTAGCATTACGCATTAGGCATCTTTACATGTTTGTCCCAATATGACAAATTTTGGGGCATGTCCCAATATGACAGTTTTTTCACTCAAATCCCTAAAGCATCTCTATTTTTGCTGAGATTAACTGTAGTTTGCCATGTGGTTCCTTTTCATGCTACCAAATATTCCGATGACTTTTCCAGCAGGGTTATATTGGAGTGCAGGTGGACTGCAGAAATCCCATTTATTCAGATAGATTTTATTCCTCTGACAGTATCTAACATGAGCGTGGCTGTATTGAGTTTTATTGCCTTTATAAAACTTGCTCAAACCTCCAGATAAAATGCACAAAATGAAATAAACTTGCTTCAATCTTCCAACTTGTTCTGGGCTCAGCGTGTTCTGTTCTAATCTTTGTTAGAAAGAGGGAAAAGAGAATAACAAAATCTGTGTGCCAGGCACAGCTGATGGTTCCCTTCAAACATATTAAACTCTTTGAATAAAGACTAATGCAGATAGGAGGCCTTTTTAATGAACAACTATCTTTTATATGGATTATTTTCTAGAGCTGTAAGGAATTCAGAGGGCTTAATGAGATGGTGGGCAAGCTCAGATGAACTGGCTGTAAATTATCAGCAATAATTGTGCTTTCTGTTTAATGAGCACTTTAAAAGGATGAAAAAACATGTCCACCTAAGTTCTGGACTTGGGGAAGAAATGCCAACAGAAAATGACATGGTTTAAGGTAAATCTCTAGGTTTTTCCTTTTGCTGGAAAGTTTTAGCTGCATAAAGGGGATAAAATGCAAAAATAACCCAGCAGAACCCACGTGTTCATGGTACAGCAATTAAGAATGAAAATGAAAACAATTTGGGGGATCACTCCTTGTAGTCTGTTTAGCAGATCTCAGAAATCCCAAAGGGACAAAGCTCCTCACACAGGGGCTTTCAGAAGGGCAAAGTCACTCCAGTTGGAGCACAGATCTTAATGGATATAAGACCAGTTGTTCCTTAGTAATGTGATGCCATACTAAAAATGAATCATAGTGTTAATAGTTGTATTAGTCACAATTTGGGCTCCCTGTCTGAGAGGAGATATTCATATTGCTGATGTTTTATATAGAGAGAAATTATTTCAACATTAAAAAACCGGGAAAAAACCCAATAAAATCTTTCCAACAGCAAACACGGGCAGGCTCATCACAGAGAAATCATCCTAAATGTTCTGCATTACTTGTTTCAGAGAGCATGACATTTCAAAAGGTTCACACAGGGCAGGTGTGCTCAGAAAGACGGAGAATATAATTACAAGTGTGATCACACCTTTTAGCAGAGACATTTAAATGGAAAATGCAGAGTGCAAATTCAGTTCTGCATCTCACAGAACATCCTGACAAGTGCCAAATCTTCCCAAATGCAGAAAAAAACCTCTGGTGGGCTCAACCAGCTGCTGAGTTCTGGAGCCATGGGAATGAGAGGAGTATTTAGGCTATTTTTGTTATTAACATGACTCTTACTCACACCTACTCCTTCAATTTAAAAAGAAAACACATTTCAGCATGGTATTTGTCCAGAAGAGAATAACAGCTTAATTAGACTTTATCTATTGGAAAGTTTTAAAAGTCTTTGGAATGAGGAGAAATCCTTTAATATATGGAAACCTGAGTCTGGAAACTGCAAGTTGGTGTTAAGTTTTAAACCTAATTAAATGTTATGGTTTAAGGCACAGTTATAGTCACCCATTTCCATCTGGGCTGAAAACATCTTTGTTTAAATGGCTGGTGCAGAGCTTATGCCATTAAATCTTCATAATTCTTGGGTCAAATTGTGTGCCCTGATGAAAAATAATTGAATTTTCGCTTCCTTCAAATGCCCACTTCGGGTTTCAGAAACATAATGTTTAAACAGAAGCAAAATTTGCGCTTTTCAAATGATAAATCAAAGAAACTTTTCACCCAAAATAATCTGCTAAACCGCTCATTTTAACCTCCTTACAATTTGTTAAGCTACAACTGCAATTAGTCAGTGTTGGTCATGTGTTTTTGCCGAAATCTCCTATTAAAAAACCCCCCACTGGATAACCACAGAAAATAAGGGCATTACCTTGTATGAATAAGAATCCCAATGTCCCATAAAGAAAAATTCAGGAGGAAGAGGCCCGAGCAGCTCAGCAAAGTGTGGTTTGGACCTTCTGAGGAGAGCATTCCTTAAATCCTTGTGTAGGTAAGGGTTGGGGTGGTTGGTAGAAGCTGATGATTGAGGAGGCCACAGATGAAAAAACCTGATATTTTCATTTCTTACTGCAGTTTTCTGCCACCTTTCCTGTTAATGAGGATTTGGAGAAGAAGGGATAATTTGGAAGAGTGAACTGCATTGTTTGCACCTTTATCCAGCACGGATCCAGTCTATGCATTCCCACTCTGTGCCCTGCACCTTTCGCATCCCGAGCTGCCAGTTAAGCAGAAGCTGCTCTGAAAACGTGTTTGTGAACAGTTGGAAGAGAATCTTATGACACACCCATTTCAGTGCTCCATCCCGCTTTCCACTGCCAAAAAGGGTTCTGGTGCTCAGACAGGAAACACATTGCAGGCTCTTGGCAGAGCAAAATGTGTTAGGAAGCTTAAGATGAGATGCCATGTCCCATGAACTCTTAGTAAACAACAGATTCTAGGCAATTTTTTGAGATATATATATATGTATGTAGCTATTTAAATATATATATATATATATATATGCCCATGTACACACACATATATATACACAATTACATGGAAATACACAGTTGAAAAGAACATAAATCACAAAGTTTATCAAAAGTTCTTAATTTTTTCCATACATGTTTTCAAGAAGAGTGAGATGCAAATGTTCACGAGGCAGAGCAAGAGCACAGAGTAAGAGTGAATGCCAGCTCTGTGTGCATTTACATTTCACTCAAACCACTGTTCTTCACAAAAGAACAAACATTGCTTGGAAATTCATCATCTGTTTATATCTTGATGTTTCTCCCAAAATATTAATTCACTCCTCGCAGTTAGAAAATATATATATAGAGAGACTGCAAAGTGAACAGTTTTGCTGTTTTATTAATTAGAGAATAAATATTGAATGTTTTTACTCTCTCTTCATGCCATTCACTGGACCTTTAACTAGACCATTAAGTGTAACAGATGAGGAGAAATAAACTTCTATATTCTTTTAAGGCTAATTTCCTCTATTGGCAGTGCCATCACAGCTGGCAATAAGCTGCATTTATTGTGAAAACACCTTTTGTGATGAAATGGATGAAGATGGGCAAGAGGTTCAATATAGTTCACCAAGGAACAGCAATCTGGGAACCAAATAGACTTTATTTGAATTGACTTGACAGATAAATCTTTCACCTCTCTTTCAAAAATTAAAAAGAAAAAGAAAAATACAAGCACATAAGTCTCAGTGGTAAAAAATCATTAATTAGTAAAGCTCACTGCTTAGTTACACACTTTTACTTCACACAGTGCAAATCATGTCTGTGATAAATTAATATATATTCATCTATCTGTATTAATTAACTGTGCATTAACAACTTGATTTACACTCAGTACAATGGGGTGAAGCTTTCATAAGTGACTTCAAAGAACCTCTGAAACACATGAGTGTATTTGTGTATAATCACTGACAAAAACCCATGGAAGGTTTTGAAATTTCAGCCACTGGTTGGGGGTGAGGAGACAAATAACAGACTAATTTTGATGCCACAATGGTGATTCCTTTGTCACACAGTTCTTGCACTGTCACCATGTTCATTGTTCAACAGAGGAGGTGACAGTCCTGAGAGCTCCCACAGAGATGTCCACAAAACCTTCTGCAGCAGAACTTCAGGTTGCAGGGAAGGATCCTACAAAACAGCCTTTCCAGTCAGGAAAAAGAAAGAGCCAAGCACAACTCAGCCATGTGAAAGGAGATCAGAGACCCAAAACGTTGGTCTTATCTGTCCCTTTCAGGCAAGAACTCTAAGTACTTTTAATTGCCAGACTTTCTCCTCCAGAGCCAAACCGAATGTTCTTTCTTATGTGTGAATAATATTGAATGATCTAAACTAACAAGACCTGCTGCCTCTCATTTTCCTCTCCTTTTTCTTGCCACCCTCAGTTTATTAAAGTTAAAAATGAAACAACTCACAGACCTCCATTTTAAAAGCTGTGCACCTTTTCCCTGCCTATCCAGGTTTGTTGTATGGATTTCTTACCCACCCCTTGATAAATCCTCTGGCTTTACACCAAGTAGGAGACTTTATCTTTTGGATTATGAGGAAAATTTATTTCCTAGTATAAGTTTATTTTCTGGGAGTCAGTGAAATATATTAATCTCTGAATGAGATTTGCAGTTATTTGGTACATTTTTTGCAATATCAGTTTATGTTCCCTGCCAATATCACACCACTGGAAATTCTGGAACTTTGTTAAAAAGTACCAAACAAAAAGACAACACAACAAAGAATTGGGAAAGGAGGAACACTTTTGGTTTATTAATGCAAAAGTTTAAGAGACACATGCATGTTAAACTCAGCAACATTATTCACAGAGAGGGAATTACTGTATTAACTCAGAATGTTTTCTTTTCCTGTGAAATTCAATAATGCAGAGAATAATGCACTATATAAATCGGAAAATGTGTGAATTTAAAGTCACTTTACTCTCTGTGTAATATGATTTCTAAATATGAAATTCTCATTCTCTTTTTCCCCACTCCATAAAAACTCCAGATGAAGGTTTTGCCTCAGTTAGAGAAAGATTTAGGAGTCTGGATTGGCAGAGGGATAAAGAAGACAACTGCCCCAGGGAGGATATGAATTTCAGTTGTATTAATTTTGCCCCCAGGGATCTCATTTAATTTGTCCCTCTGTGCTTTATCACTTCTTATTGAAGCTACAATGAGGGGTCGAGATTGAATTCCATCACATCCGAAGGTTAGAAGAGTTATCCCGGATTTTGGACATTGGAAATGCTGCTCTGGGTTGTTCAGTGCTGGGAAGCCACAGAAAGGCTGGAAAGGCAGGCTGGGTTCCTGCTGCCCTTCTGTTCAACTCTGCATCTTGGTCCCCTTGCAAACACGTGGGATGATGGACCTTCCTCTGCCATGAAGTCTCCGTGGCAGAAGTGACTTCGTGTGGAGACTCTCAAAGCTTCTGGCTTGGTGTAACACGCTGTGGCCTTAATTCAATGAAATATCAGTGGGATGGGCTTAACTCAATGCTCCCTTTAACATAACTTTGTGTTTCATTCAGCCACCTTCAGCAACATTTACCCACATAGTTAAGGACTTTTCTTTTTTTTTGTATTAAGATAGGAATTCCTTATATAGAATAGAATCACAGGATCATTAAGGTTGCAAAAGACCTCTGAGACCACCGAGTCCAACCTTTGACTGAAGATCCCCTTGTCAGCTAAACCAGAACACTGAGTGCCATGTCTAGTCACTTCTTCCAGGCAGTTTTTAAGTGCTTTGTTGAAATGGAAACTCTGGGTTTGGTCTAATCAATTAAATTAAAAAGGTCAATTTGTTATCAGAATGTGCTGGCAGTACCAGGAGAACAATGACGTCATAAAGATATCAGTATCCACCAGGTGACTATAGATGATGTGACATTTTATATATTTAAGGTATAAAGAGAATGATAAACTGTGTCTTATTAAATCATTTTCTATTTTAATTAATATCTTCCTCATAGGTCTCTTCTTACTGCCATGGACTTGGCCAGGTTTTGATCTTATTTATGCCACCATAAAACTCAGAAATTTTGTGTCTATGATTCCTCTAACACTGGAGATACTAAAACCAGAGTCAAAGGCATAAAGTGGGTTATCAGTTTGCCAGAAGTCACATTTCATGATAAATTTTGAAGATATTTGTTGGTTCTTTTAAAATGTTAAATTTGATGTTCCACTTAAAACCCAAAGTTACTTTCTGTCCACTATTGCTGTAAATGGAAACGAAAAAGTTGTTTTCTGTTTCTGTCATGAACCAGGAAAAACCAAATGGGACAAGACATAATGAGGCAGAAGAAAAGTGGGGAAAAGCTTAAAGTGCTGAGTTAATTTGGCATTTCAGTAGGACTGCTTGGGAAAATGATGGGCTCTGCTGGGACATGAGGATGATCAGCACTGAGCACCTGAAGGAGACTTTCCTACATGCACAAGGCTTTATTAGCAGTAGTCATGGATGATGGCACATCTCAGCTCCCACAGGGAAAGTGTCTTCTTCAGGAAGGGCAAAAAGGGCACTTTTTATCAAGCCAATGGATAAGGAAAGCGGGAGAAAATACTGGTTGGTTTTCAGGCTGCTGATTCTTCTCCTGGAAACAAAACACACCATAACAGCAGTAACAGGATTTGCAGCACAAAAACCACAGTATGAGAACTAAGAGGGGAAATTATTTCCATAGAAACTTTGAAATAACACTGCCAAAAAAATATCAAAATATAGCCAAAGAGTATGAGAGCTGGAAGGCACAGGCAGGCTGTAGAATGGCAAATTGCCCTCAGCAGTAAGAAGGCTGAAGTTACCCTGTGCCTTGTGGTGCAGCAGATGAAGCCACAATCTCTTCTAGATTTATATTCCAGCATAGAAAAACTCACATGGTGTGCATTCTCTCAATTAAAACACAGTGGAGGGGTTTAAGGGTTGTTTAATGTTTAACAATTTGAAGTCCAGTTAATTTAAAGAACTGCTGCAATCCAGGCTGGGCTCAGCATTTCTTAGGACCACAACAGTTTTAGCATCTTAGTGGTCTCCAAGGGGGATAAAAAAAAAAAAAATCAGACAGTGGAGAAAGGAATACAAGACTCCAAGAGTACAACTTTTGATGTGGCTGTGTCCTGGATAAACCCTGTAAGTCATTTGGCTTGGGAAGACAGTCCCTTCCCTTAGGAGTAGGTGTCCTTTCCCTGGGTCCCCACTGGATCACAGGATGTGTTTGGTGTGTCACAGACCTCGATCACTGCCCATCCTGCTCAGCTCTTTGTCCCCTCTCATGGGACAAGGGGAGAAAACAGGAAGAGCAGAGATGTGAAAGCTCAGGGGTTGGGATCAAGACATGAAGGTCAT
The DNA here is from genome assembly GCA_035583155.1 of Acropternis orthonyx. Taxonomy (NCBI): domain Eukaryota; kingdom Metazoa; phylum Chordata; class Aves; order Passeriformes; family Rhinocryptidae; genus Acropternis; species Acropternis orthonyx. The sequence goes on along the minus strand of JAWWEU010000005.1, from coordinate 26,153,667 downwards.
TTATTAATTACCATCAGAGGCAAAACAGATTCAACTTGGGCAAATGATAATTAAATTATGGAGTAATTTAATAATTATTTCATTACTGTAATTAATAATAAAAAGTATAATAGTTAATTTATTAACAATTAATTTTTGCTATTTAATTACAGAGTAATTATTAATAGTAAACTATTTCTCTAACCATAAATTAAAATATATTTGGGCAGCAATGAGGACAAAATTAAGACAACACCTTTCCCCAGCCCTTTAGTGAGGCTCAGCTTCACTCCTTCACTCTTGGCTCTTCCCCACCCCACCAGTGCAGGGGAAGTGGGGATTATGATCAGTCCACAGCGTCCCTCCTCTGCCCTCCCTTCCTGCTCCTGCTTTCCCCCTGTTTCAGCTGGTTCCTTCCCATGGAGTGTTGTCCTTCAGGATGAACCTGTTCCTGGTTTATCCTGATTCAGCGATGACCACGTTGGTGGTTGACAGCTGGATTTGATGATCTCGGAGGTCTTTTCCATGGTCCTGTGTGGTCTCTGCACAGACTGCAGGGCAGCCCTTGCCCTGGCACACCTTCAGCCCCTCCTCCTTTCCTTCTCTTCTCACCCTGGTACTCACAGAGCTGTTTCTCACATTTCTCTCTCCTCTGCCTGGGTGCTATTTTTGCCACAGGGGCAAACATGTCTCTTAGAAGATCCCTGAGAGGATATATCCCATTTTCCATTTAGCCTTTAAATATTCAGCTCAGATTTATAACTAATTTATAGTTGATGGCCATATACAAAGGATATACAAGCAGACATGTGCCATTGCTCATTTGTGACTAAGAACCTTTGGTGGAATAATTAATGAATAAATCAAGCACAAGTTTGCTGATGATGTAATTTGGATTTCCTGCTCACGTGTGCGCCGTGTTTGTGAGAAATGAACAGATATATTGGTGACCTTCAAAATGATGTATTAATGGTTTGTTTGAGCAGCAATCTCTCATTTCATGGTGGTAAAATGCCCTTCAGTGCCAGCTGGTCAGTTTTGCTTTTTAATTTGAGCATCCACAGGCTGAAGTTTCATTCTTCACCTAGTCTGCTACATCTAATAAACAGAAAGGCTGGGACTAAAGAGAGACATGGAGCTCTAGACTGGCATGATTTGACTGGAGTGTGGGTGCTGACATCTCCAAAGTTTCTTAAAAAAATAAGTTATATAATCATGTGTGTTTTCGTGGATTAGGGTTTAGTCTTAGTTTACAAAAGCCATAAATGGTGATTGCTAATTCTTTGTGTGAGGAGAATCAGCAGAAGCACTGTAACTGTAGTAGAAAACATTTTAAGCCAGTTTTGCTGAGGATGGAAAATTAAAATGGCAAGCTGTCCCATTTTCAAAATAGTGCATTTCACACAGAGACATCATTCAGCTGTCAGAGCAAGAAACAATTAAGGCACTTGTTCTGTTTCAGGTACTGAGCTTGAAGTTTATGTTTCAGAAAATTTCTACAGAGATAAGGAGTCACTCACCCACGCAGGCAGGGACAGAGGGGACTAAGCCATTATCCTTGAGACTTTTGCCTTCCATTGGTTCAAAAATGAAAGAGGGAAGATATAAATTGGACAGGAGGAAGAAATTGGTGAGTGTGTGACACGCTGGAACAGGTTGTCAAGGGAAGCTGTGGATGCCCATCATTGGAAGTGTTCAGGGTCAGTCTGGATTAGACTTGGAGCAGCCCGGTGTAGTGGAAGGTGTCCCTGCCATGGCAGGGCACTTGGACTAGATCTTTGAAGGTCCTTTCCAACTAAACCCATTCCATAATTCTATGAAAATATCCACATCAAGAAATACAATTAACCAGGAGGTTGGACTTCATCATCTCCCAAGGTCCCTTTCAGCCTCAATTTTTGTCTGATGTCTGTGAGATGGAGGACATTGTCACACAGTATCAGCACACCAATCTGAAAACAAAACCCCCACAAAACCCAACCCCCCAGTCCAAAACACACCCAGCTAACATCTCCCTAAGGCTGGGGATATTCAAGACATAGGCATTAATTTTGGCTAATATGGGGAGGGGGAAGGCTGAAAATTTAATTCTACTTTCACTGTATTTTTGACATACAGTGAAAGATTTGACAGCTTCAGCTCCTTCCAAAATCACTCTTCAAAGGGCAAAATAACCTTTTCAGTGATTAGAAGCTTTTCCAAGTTCCTCCACATGCACACAGTCCCAAAGGGGAAGGACACTGGCCCTTACCACTGTCCATATTTGGAACTCTCTGAAATGCTGCATGTCTGGGATATTCAGCTGATGTGTTCTGTTTGGTTTCTGTCAAAACTGCATGTCTGGGTGAGTGTGCACATCTGTATGTGCCTTTCTTTTTCCACTCAGATCCTCTGCTCTTGCATGTTGGCAGAGTTCAAACCAAATGATGACCCTGATAGGTTCTTAGCTCACAGCCTGTGTTCTATAACATTTTGGGATGGGGAATAAGAGGTAGACCAAAAAAGTGGTGAAGAAAATCTCACAGTCCTGTTAGTAGGAGAATAAGCAATCAATGTTTTTTAATAGGTTGTTCCTTTAAGTTGTATCTGTAATGATTTTGTTTCCAGCTATTTCACTACAAGATCATTGATTAAGGATGTTGTCATTGCCAGCATCAGTCCTGTGAGACACAGGAGGACTGCTCTGGGAGTGTGGATGAGTCAAATTCAAGACTAATATTTGAATCTGTCCACAGACAGCTAGATAAGGCTCTGTGCAGGGTCAGCAGGGTCAGCATTGGTCCTCTGAAGGCACAGTAGCACCAAGCTCAAGGAGGCAGAGCAGGTCCAGTGACAATAAACACAGTGACCCAAGAGTCCAGAAGAGCAGACAAGTCAGTACTGATTGTGCATGGCCAGGGCTGAGCTGGCAAGACAAAGCAAGTGAAGCTCATCCTACAGAGTAGGACCAAAGTGAATGATCTGACTTTGAATGTGGCTCCTCAGTTAATCACAAGCAGCAAGTGACAAGGCAAGAGGATGTAGTGTTAAGCTGCTCAAGGGGAGGTTCAGGTTGAGTATCAGGAGGAATTTCCTCCTGGAAAGGGTGGTCAGGCATTGGAAGGGGCTGCCCAGGGAGGTTTGGAGTGCCCAGCC
>JAWWEU010000005.1:26108809-26121879 GCA_035583155.1 Acropternis orthonyx | reverse complement strand
GTTCCAGCTCTGCCACCCGCTGGCTCCTTTGTCAGGAACTCGTGAAACGTTGTTCATCCCAGAGGGATTAACTTTGGGCTGGATGAGCCAGGCTGGGCTCAGCATCCTCGGCCCTTCCCATCCCACTGAGCCCTTTGGGAATAGGGAATTGTTGGAGCTGCTTTCCCCTCCTTAGCAGAACATCCTGCAGCAGCAGCTGCACACAAACCAATGTCAGACAGTTCTAATTGTTCTTTTAATTTGCACCAGGGAGTGCTAACAATGTGTTGTAGGAGGAGAAGATGAAATGAGGACACAATTCCAATCCTGAGGCAAAAAAAAAGGGATAAGGATTTTGTACAAGACAGACTATCAATGGCAGATCTGGGAACAGCCTTGCTGTTCTTACTCCAGCTCCATTTCTCTGTTGAATTTCCATGGAAGCATTGTTTTTCATGGCATAATGATGGAGAAAGGGATTTTGGTTGCCAAATGCTGGCAGCCAAGGCATAATTTAAAAGCTTAAATAGCAATAGCACAGAACACAGCATCTCCTGCACTGATGGTTTTTGATCCTTTCGATATTTTCCCCTCTCTAGTCCTGAGATTTCCAAGTTTTCCCCCAAGTTAATGTCTAGAATGTGTATTCTTGTGCTCTGCTGCATGCACATATGCCATCCTAATTCCTGACCAAAGGCAAAGGAGAATCCTCCTTTTCTAAAATGATGAATATTTTAGCAACTCTAATAAGAAAAGGCATAAGTTATTCACAGAAATACGAACAGAGAGTGGCTGAAATGCCCAGATGGGTGCAAGTGATTTAAACTGAGAAATAATTTATTACTTGAGGGGGTAAATGTAAAAGCAACATGCTGTGAAATGCTCACAGTGGTACAAGTGCCATGTTCATCCGGTGTCCTGCTCTTCCAGCCTGTCAGGGAATAACCAGGACTAATGATTTAACTCCAGCCTGAAATACTTTACCTTGCAAACTGTCACGACCAGGCTGCCCTCCCTGACCTTGCAAGAATGAGATTTTTCACTACACCCACGAAGTGTAATGTCATTAAGCCAAATTTAATACATTAATTTCAATTACATGGTAATTTTATATAAGATACAGTGCAGCTACTTTGTGGAAGGGTTGTAATTTTTTCCCCCCCTGAATTAACTCCAAATCACAGAACTGGAATTGTATTTGTATGTATAAGTTCTGAGCTGATATTTTATTTTTTGACATAACTATTAGAATCCAGGTTACATTTACCAAGATTTCAATTATATTTTATTTACTCCCAGTAATAGAATTCCTTTCTGGTCAGAAAGTGTAATTGCAGTGTAACTACTCTGAAGTTTCTCCTTGCACATTACAGAGCTGAAGGGAATGTTTCCACTGCTTGCACAATTTTGTATGGTGACAATAAGAAGCAAAAGAAGAAAAATAATTTAAAACTGAGTAAAGAAGAGATTATTTCCACCTCCTTGTGGTCTGCTTGGTCTTAAAGAAGAGCCTGAATGAACAGAAGGTTCATTTGATCAGAAGAATGAAGGGTCTGTTTGAATTAATGTACTATAAGAACCTGGAGGTTTAAAAGGTAAAAAGGAAGAGAAGCAAAACACCAAATAGCAGTGCCTGTCTCGGAACTGGACTGGCAAATATTAAACTGTTGTGAATCCATTGATTCTGTTTCCTGACACACAGGAATTGTTTGATATTAAACATATCAAATAAAAAATTTGTTAACTTACTGCAGCTTCCTTTGACATGGAAAGAGTTCAGTTGACCTAAGGTTGGTCACTGGACAAAGGTTTGACCAGAAGTGACAGGTGACAGAATTTTGTCACCAAAGTCACAGCTGGCCTGTTTGGGTTAAAAAGCCCAAATGGAGCTCAGGTGACTGTTTGTACCTGGGCCAAACAAAAGGAGCTGAAGTGGAAATCTGGAGCAAAGTCATTGAACTTTGTCTGCATCCACACCAAGATACGTCTGGAACTGCAGAGTGTTCTGTTCTAAAATGATTCTATTCTGTGGCTTGGCCAAAAGGCATCAAGATTTGCTGGTTTACCATTCGCTCTGAGATATAATTTCATTTTTCTGTTTAAAAAAATGGACTTTATTAGTTGCAAAATGCCTCTTTTCATTGCACAAACACCACCAAAGTAGAAGCTGTGCCTGGAGCCTTCACCCCTATTTTGCCACTTGTGCCACGGTGAGTGATACAACACTTATCAGGAATGTTATTAGGAAGTCTGCCCCCTAAAGTGTCACATCTGTCACATCTGTCTGACCAGTCTTTCCCTTCCTAGCTGGCTGTCCCTCTGCTCTGTAAGTGTCAGCTCATGAGGCAGCTGTTCCCACAGTGGAATGATTTATTTTTCAATAATATAAATTTTATTGTTTTTTCTTTCTCCTCTTCATTTTAACAGTGTGTGAGGTCACAAGTTTTCTAAAAATTAGGAATCACTATATATATACACATAGAAATAAACAGGCCATATTCCCAATGTGTGATGGGACCTGCATCAGCAGAATTTCAGAGTTTAGTGGGAAAAGAAAAGCTGTAGTAGGAAGGGGAAGGAACAAGGAGTAGAGTAAAGGTTGCCTGAAGTTATTTTTATGTTATTTTCTGGTATGTTTTCTTGCAGACAAGGTAATATAATAAGGTATTTAAACAATATTATCTGCCTTAAGAGCCCCCTTGGCTTCAGTCATTCATTATTACTCCTGTCTTTTCCTGCCATGTTATAAATCATGTTTCCTGCCTGCAAGCCAGCATTTTATACAGAGCTGCCTGAGAGCTCCTTGGGGCTCAGGGCACACTTTTCAGCTGCATTTCGCTGCTCCTGGCTCTGCTACCAACACTCATTTCAACTGGAAGCAGAATCTCAGGCTCTGAGTTGGAACGGACCACGAGGACCATCCAGCCCAGCTCTTGAATGGCTTAAACCCCCAGCCTTGGCATTTTTAACACCATGCTCCAACCAGTTATGGCAGAGAACTATTTGTACCTGTAGGTACCAAAACACCTTTGAAAAGGCATCACCTGGTGATAAAATTTCCCTTTAAATTCAAGTGGAGAGTGTTTCCCCTTAGTGCTGTGTGTGACATCACCTGTCGGTGGTCTTTGTTAGCCATGCATCATAAATCATTGCAAAATTCCTGACAGGCTCCAGCACTAATATGCTGTACCTTATTCTGGGACTTAATTATATCAGCAACACCTTTAAAGGGGTTTGTCAGCATTTTTCTCTTTTTCCAAGGTGGATGAAAACTTAATCTGTCAGTAATTCCAAAATTGTACCTGCTCGAACAGGCACAAAAGTTGTCAGTCGGGATTTGATTTTACTTGGCCAGAATATGTTCTAGTTTTACTGATTTATTTTTCCCAACAGGGCTCGAGAATCACACAGCAGCTTGTGTGTGTTTTGAAAAGTTCCTCTGAAAAGCTGTTCAGTGTTTTTCTCTTATTTCTAATTATAGGTGAGATAAATGGCTGCTGAAGAACCAAGTGTTAAATATATTCAGTGTACATACAAAAGCGCTCTAGGGTGGGAAAGAAAAAGTTATCAAAAATAATTACCTGCTAGTTATTCCTCCTGGGATCAGTGGAAGGGGAATGACATTGTGAGTTTTTAGAGGAATTTGAGAGAGTTATGAGAAATCCAGGAGTATTTCCAGCAACACACATTGATACCTCCCATATTCCTTCAGTGTTTGCACATCAAGCTGTTTCTCATTTTGGATTTTTCCCCTGGTAATTTTTTCCTGTCATATTGAGGAATTTGTATTAATATAATATATACTGTAGGTGGTTCTTGTTGTAGAAATTAGTATTTTAATTTTAACTGTGATTAAAAACTTCAACTATTTCCCCGCTGGTTCAATTTTTTTCTAAACGAGGCAAGAGCTGCAGAAGAGAGGATGGATTAAACCAGGTAGCAGAGATTACTTTATTGCTAAAAATCAAATTAATCAATGAGACTCATGATTTGACAGGTGGAAACAGCCCTGGTGGTGGTGAATAATAATTGCTACGTGGTGATAGTCCAGGCAAAGTGTCACTTATGGCATCAGGAGTAATCAAAGGAATCATATGTTGGGCATTTTGCTGCCATTTCATTCTGCAGCACCAAAGTCAATGAAAAGCATTGATGTAGTTAGCTCTTGGCTCAGGATAATATCCATCTGGAGCACTCTGGCTAACTCTGTTTTGTACCTGGGATATGCTCCAAATTCAATTGAGCCAGAAAGTCTTCTCAGCACATTTGGAAGAGCTGCCTCTCCCACCTTCCTCCATGAGTTTGCCTCGCGTGCATCTCTGTACGGTTTTTCTTTCTGTGTATTTTGGACTGCCAATATATTTTCTTCCCTCAAAATTTTCACAGTGTAGTAATGAAAATATTTCTGATTTTTTTTTCCTGGATTGTATCTATTTCTGTGAGAGCTCTGCAACTCTCTGTCTCAGTAAAGTCTTCCCAAGCTTTAATGCTCTAATCACCATTCTTGCTCCCCTTCTCGTCATATATTTAGTAGAAATTGGCAGAAATTAGAAACTTAAGTCCCCAGTATTGTGAAAACAGACACTGCAGCACCTCAGTGCCTGTCCCTCGGTGTGCAGGGTGCCAGAATTTCCCAAATTCCCGCCAAATGCAGCCTCCAGGATGAGCAGTGCATCTGCCCAGAGCCAGGCAGTGACAAACTGTGTGCTGGGGGAAGTCTCGGGTTCCTCCTTTCCTGGACCCTTTTTCTGGTTGCCCAGAGAAGCTGTGGCTGCCCCATCCCTGGGAGTGTCCAAGGCCAGGCTGGACAGGGCTTGGAGCAACCTGGGCTGGTGGAAGGTGTCTTTGCCTGTGGCAGGGGGTGGCACTGGATGGGCTTTAAGGTCTCTCCCAACCCAAACCATTCTGGGATTCTATAATTCCATTATATATCTGATTTTCTTTTCTTGCAATAAGCCTTTTAAAGGAGCCCCGGACCAGATTAACAAGTCAACCTTCTCCCCCTTTGCCGATGTATTCAGTGAAGAAATAATCTTTTAATGTGCCAGACAAGGGAGATGCTTCTGTAAAGCTGTTGTGTGGGCAAGAGCAGGGCTGGCCCCGAGCCAGCAGCCAGGGCTCCTTATCACCGACACTTATAGCAGCCGCTCCCGGTACCAGCCACTTCAAAACCTCCGCTAGAACTCAGTTTAAACCTTCCACTTGGACGTTTTAAATAAGGATTAATCTCGAGGCAAATGCAGCCCCGATGCCAAATTACAAAAGGAATCACTCACAAGCCACCGCTGGAAAGGTACAGGACAGCACATTCCACATCCATCCCTCTGCACTGCTCCCAGCAGGACACGGCTGTGAAATCATCGGGAATGTTCCTCCTCCTGCCAGACCTAATTTGTGAATGAAAAGCATCCCTGCAGTTGTTTGAGTGCACCAGGACTTTGCGGCCTGGGTTTCATTACTTTATTAACAGCGTGGCGTTAATTACCAGGGGCACACTTTTCCCATAGGCATTTCCCAGGCAGAGGGCAATAAATTGGGAATATAAGATAAAAGGATGCCAATGATGGCTTATGTTATGGCTTGTCAGCGTTCTAATGTACACAGTATGCAGCACAACCTTAACAATTTACATTCCTTTCCATCTCACCACAAACCATCGGTTCCAACCCTCTGTCCTCCCTCAGGCCAGCAGAGTTCCCTGGGGAATAAATCCAGGAGGAGAATGTTCCTCCTCAAGCTGATGGCAAATCAGAGATGTCTCACACAACATCACCACTGAATGTAAAGTGAGTTTAAAACACAGACAAACGTAGTTAGGGCATAATTTTCAAACCACCAATGTTGTGCAGCACGGTGAAATAAGTATTTACATTAAAAATTCCCACAAATCTGTAAGAAAAAGCTGTCAGGAATCACTCAGCACCACGAAATTGCTGAGAGAAACTTTATCAGATGGATGTGGAAGTCTTGTCAGATGGGAACCATTATTTAAATACCTATGTACAACTTCTCCTGGTTCCTGTCTCTGCTTTGGGTCCAGTCTATCACAATTTGCCAAGTGTAGTTTTATGTTTCCTTAATCCCATTTTTTAGTTTAAATTATGGCACAGACTACAGGATTATTTTGCAGTCAGTGTGCTCCACTCTGGTCTTATATTTTCCACAAAACCTTTCAGTTTATTTCCAGGACAGAAAACAAGATTGAGAAACCCAGGTTCTTCCCAACAATTCTGGGACATGCAGTTATTGAGAAGCATTGAGGTCACTACCATAAACTATATATCAAATGGAGAGGAAGGTCTTCTAATTTCTCTCGGGGAAGAAACATTTTTTTTTTTTTTTTTTGTTTAGATTATTTGAAAGTTCCTGAGGTTCATCATTTTGAAGAGCAGTGTGAGTTCCATGCATCAATAGCTTGGGCAGTGCAGTAGCAAGCTGAAAGGAAGGTAAATGCAAATGTGTATTACTGATTTATGTGTCACTCCATCAACATATTAATATAATTGTCAGTCACCTGGATTTGCCTTGATTTTCAAGAAGGAAGTTAAGAAGTAGGCATAGCTGAAATCAGATAGCTTGGTTCTGATATGCCTCGTGTTATATAGAGAGATAGAACAATGAAAGGCTTTATGAAGTTCTATGAACAGTTTTTGTCTTCTGAAGAACAAGTGATTTGTCTTTGATATGATGAGGGACAGCTCCATCTCTGCTCTGCGGGGACCAGGGACAGCACCCAGGGAATGGCTGGAGCTGTGTCAGGGCAGGGTCAGGTTGGATCTCAGGCAAAGGTCCTTCCCCCAGAGGGTGGTGGGCACTGAGCAGGCTCCCCAGGGCAGTGGGCACGGCCCCAAGGCTGCCAGAGCTCCAGGAGGGTTTGGATGATGCTCTGGGGCACAGGGTGGGGTTGTTGGGGTGTCTGTGCAGGGCCAGGAGCTGGAATGGATGGTCCTTGTGGAGCATTCTATGATCTCGTGGTTCATTATTGCCCCAGTTAAAAGAATCATTTCAGACTGGAGCAATAGAACTGTACATTAGCATTTTGTAGCAAAGGCCTATAAATTGACTTTTAAGCTCCACTGAACTTGATGAAAGCAGTGGCAATGACTTAAGGAATTTGCTAAGCATGCTATGAATTTTCCTACTTTGAATGTGCACCTGTGCTTGGCTCCAAAATAGGAGAGGAGAGATCTCTCAGTGAGAAGTACATGATCTGAGAACTGCAAGCAATCTCCTGTTTTTAAACTCCCTCCAGACTGGGAAGTGATTGACTGCTTTACTTTATCATGTCTTATTAATATAATTTATTCACGCAGTAATTCACTCCGAGTTGGCACTGTGTGTTGCCGAAAGGAATAAAATAAAAAGAACATCGTGATAAAACATTATCATCATGCCATGGCTGCAAATCTGACTGACAGAAGGGAAGCTCACCCTGATGAACTGGTGCGTGTCTCAGGGTGACAGGGTGACTGTCTCTTTAGCCCACTGAAAAGGAAGAAAGGAAGGAAAGGCTTTGGAGTTATTAAACTCTGCTGCAGGACTGGGCTGCCTGTGACAAATATGCAGCACTGAAGTGACCAGGCTGCTGAATCAGTCAGGGACAAGGGAAAGTCTGAATTTCATGGAATCATGGAATCCAAGAAAGGTTTGGGTGGAAAGGAGCTTATAAAGATCATCTACTCCCATCCTCTGCAAAGGGCAGGACACCTTCCACTATCCCAGATTACTCCATCCCTTTCCATTTCTTCCTTTATCCTCAGCCAGATGGTCCTTTTCGAAAAGAGGGAAGAAAACTTGGATTCGTATGAAATATGACCTTTTTTATGGACCAGATGTCAAAGAGGTACTTTTTTTCCTTTTATGCAAAAACCCCCCCAAACCCCAGAGGCTTCGGTTGCTAAATCTGGGAACCTCAAAGAGCTGCAAAAATCCAGCACAATTTTCCCAGAAATCCTGGAGGATCTTCACAGGTCACCAAACCTGACCCAGAGTCACCTGAGCAGGCACTCGGATTTGTTTTGCTGCTGAAGTGGAACTGATAATATAAAACAAAGAGAGTCCAGCCTTGCTGGTGGTTTTGAACTCCAGAAAGAGCAGAGCCAAAAACTTTGGAGCTGCCTAAAATTGGAGCATCCCAGAACAGCGATTATTGTACCAAAATTGGGCATTTCTAGTCAGTGTTACAGAGCTTGAAGTTTCTACTTCAATTTCCCAGGGGTTTGGACAGAGGGAGTACATTTTATATCTGAAATACCATTTTCTAGTATTTGTTGGGACTTCTGAGGTATAAGAGGATTTTTTATATTTAAAAAGTAATAAAATTAATATCAACCAAAATGAAAAAAAAATTAAATTATTTCCAAAATATGATTCCCCTTCATTCAAGTCATTCAGCCCTTTATTTATTGTACTTAAGCTATGTCCAAGTAAACAAAATGAGATTGGGAACCAACATTCACAAAGATTTACAGGAAATTGTTGCCATTAATGGGGTAGAATTGCTACTCCCATGGCTGTTCATACTAATTTACCATCTATATGATTGCACGGTAGGCTTAAAACAAGAGAACTACAGTTTTAATTTTTATAAAATAAAATCTATATTTCTTTGCTCTACCATAATAAAATTCTACTAATTAATCAATGGGATGTTTAAGATTGATATAAAGACTCATTAAATTCTGATATGACTATTACAATGATAAATGTCTTATTGACAATAAATGGTAATTGCCCTTTAAAAAAAAAAAAGGAAAAAAAAGAGAGAAAATGAAGGGAAAAAAGAGGGGGCCTAGAGAGAAGTATTTTTCTTTCTGTAGAAGACCAAATGAACCCAAAGACAGATATCCCCTTGCTATTGCCACTTCTGTTATGTGTTAAGGACAAGTATAAATAGCACAGTATCTCTCAAAATTTACACAGTAATGTTTTATGATGAAAAATACTACTCTTCATTTCATATAAACGTAGTTTGTATCTTCTAAACTTGCTTTTTTTCTGTGATTATTTTGATTTTTTCCTACTATATATGTGTTGTTACCTAATCCAGTTATTGCCTTATTTCTCTCAAAATTGTAGTGTATTTTGATTTTTTTAAAAATTCTACTGCAGGGATATGAAACACACAATTAAAAAACATTGCCATAAGAAATACCAGTAAAACACTGGATCCTCTGCCAGTGCCTGGGCAGATATAGTTAATTTCCTGATCAAATTTTAGATTAATATTATATAGTGTTTGCACTAAAACCAGTTTAGATAACCATAGTTCGCTCATTTTAAATAAAACCTTTAGTTTTAATGGGAACTCTGATAGTAAAATCAGTGGGCTCGTAATAACGACTGGATGAACTGAAAACTTAGGAATAAAAGAATACTGCTGATACCAGAATGGACAGCCTGCCCAACCAAGGCAATGGGATCACCATCCTGGAGGTGTTCAAAAACCAGTGGGTTGGTGGAGACCATGGTGGTGGTGGGACTTGATGACTTTAAAGGTCTTTTCCAGCCTTAACAATTCCATGAATCTGTGATATATATGGAAAAAACACTGTTCAGCACATCTGCACTTCTGTCTTGAAATCCTTCCCAGCAGAAATGGTCTGAATCAATGGACTAATTTGAGAAGAAGCACCCATGGCTTTATTGATGCCACCCCCTTCCTCATCTGTCCCCTCTGCTGACAAATAGGAGCAGTATTTTTCCTTGGATGGTTCTAAGAAATAATCCTATTAGAGCTGCAGCTCTTGCTAGCCAATTAAGTCTATTAACAAAGCACAGGGATGGTGTAATTGCAATTAAATGCGTGAACAAAGCTGAGAGCACACGTTGGCCCCGTGAAACACCTCCGGAGGAGTCAGAGCCCAAAAGGCAGCTTGGTTTGTTTCCTGTAGCTGAGTCAGAGGGAACATCACACAGTCATGCCCAGGAGACGTGGAAAATGTCACCATGGACAGAGATCAAGGGGCTTTCAGCTGAAAATCATCAGAGAGAAATCCCTGCCTCCTGTTTCCTTTGAATATATTGCTGATGATAATTGATGTTGTGCTGGATGCAGAAATGAGAGATGAACTGGTGGAAAAAAGGGCAGGGCAGTGGCTAAGAAGGTTCCATGGAAGTGGGATGGTGCTCTGTTCCTGGAATAGTTGATCAGAAAAGTGATTCTCAGATAACTCTTATTTGCTTTTCCCACTTGCCAAGAGATGCATCTGAAGGCTGGAAAACGTTGGCTGCACAATCCCTTCCCTGCACAGCCTTTTTGAGGTCTCATGGGGTGCCTGTGGTGGGCACGAGGGTTATTTTAGGCAGCTCAGCACAGCAATTCCTCTGCAAAGGAAGCTGGAAATGATAAGACAGAGAGTATTAATTTATTCCTTATATTTCTGCACCACCCTTGGTGGTAACACGGGAAGTAACTGGGACTGGAGGGGTGGAAAGTACTGGGTGAGCTCCCATGTCACCCTTCTGTTTCTCTTCTCTTCTGGCTAAGATATCGTAGGCAATGTATGGAACAGCTCTTGTGTGTCTCTCAGAATCCATATCTAAATATGGATTTCAATTAATGAATTTAATAAATAATTTTAGAGGTTTTAAATAGATGGATAAATCCTTCAGGTACTCTGCTGATTGCCCTTTCAACCAATAGTATTGACAATCTCCCTCTACTTAAATACATTTTTCTGCTGTCAAAACAAATCATCTAAGAAAATAACCCCATTTGTTTCAGCAGAAATGTAAGTCTGTAATAGCATAAATGACATATCTCTGGATTGCTTCTTGCCTCAGAAAATAGATCTGCAATAAAGCAAGTATAATCCTTGAGACTTTATTTGTAGAAAATCCATCAGGTGTAATACTGGGAACCCTCTATCACCATCACACACAAAGCAAGGCCTGTCTCAAACATATGTAATCAAAGTCAAGTCTTTTTTTTTTTTTAATAAAAAGTTCCTCTGTCTGAGAAGCCAAAAGGCAAAACCTCCAGCAGATTTCTACTTTTGAGTGGTGCAAAAATGTTTTCCTTTAATTGAAACAGATGAAGATTTTTGTTAAGCTTTTACACCCCTGAAGAAGCCTCTGTGGCTGTCACCAATGTTGTCTTTTGATCCAGCGCTTTGCAGGCAACACCTACAAGAATTTTTTCAAGCAACACAGTTCTTAAATGACTCTGACTTTCTTTGATATTGAAAACACACGCTGTCATACACAAAGCAAGAAATGCTGCTTGTCGTTTCCTTATGTTTTCTTTGTTTGCCACGTGTGTATCCCCATGACAGGACCTGGGATAATTAAAAAAGATTTGTGGAGACAAAGAGTATCTTCTATTATTATATTTTTGAGTATTTTCCTAGGTTTAGTCCAAATGATGCGATTGGGTAGAAACAGATGGCAGGAGATTTTCAGTCCAGAAATGGAAAACTTTCTGTTTTCCATTGTCTGCGTCCATTTATGGGATGTTCAGAAGTCACAAAGGTTTCTGGTCATACTTATGTAGATGACCAGCACATGATATTTCATTAATTCAATTAAACAGTTTTTTGCACAAGAGGGAGAGGCTTTTATGAAACTATTTAGTGCTTTCAAGCAGTTTTAGTCCTGAATAAGACAGTGGTGGTGGGAGGGATACACTTGCAACCTTTGTTGTTGGGATAAAGTCACAGGAGGTAGAATGGTTTATCAAATCAGCTTTTTATTTTACCTTCCAAATTAAACTTTCAAAGAAACACCAGACGGCACATAAATGTATATCTACCTCTATCTCTGTCTCTAGAGATAGACATCTATGTAAAACTCTATTATATTATGTAGAAAAAGTGAATAATCTGAGTGTCAGTGTTGCCTTGAATAAGTTGTGTGTTTTTTGGTTGGTCTCCTTTTGTTTTGCAGTGTCATCCCACTGATATTTACATCCATCCAGCAGCACCAAACAGATTAAAACCCAGTCTTGTTCTTTTCAGGCAAGTATTTCATTCAGTCCTAGAGTGGAGATTGCTTTAGTTTGGCTCTTCATCTCCTAAAATGATTTAAGTGGCCCTTGGGATTCGTTAAGAGCAGTGCATTTGATTAAATTAGCCAACAACAATTAATTGCTTTTAAGATCCTAAAATGCCTGAGATACCAGAACAAAGGAAGCTCTTGTGGTCAGTTCTTGTTCTTTTATGCTGAAAGACCCTTTTTTTTTTTTTTCCCATGCATCATTATGAATTTCATTAAATGAAATTTACTGAATATCAAGAAAGACACTGTTCAGAATGAGAAGCTTGGATTGTCTATAACAGGTGATTAATCACTTTATGTTCATATTTTTCAGAGAAAGCCTTCCTTGCTTATGGAGTTCAATAAGGGATAGGTCTAAGGAACCAACATATGCATTAAAAAACTGTATAACCACTCTAACAGTTAGAATTATTTGACTGCAAGGGACTATTTTAATTTAATTGCTTTTATCATTATATTTTAGGAAAAATATAGTTTAGCTTTTTTTTCAATGTATTCTAAAGACACATGAAAAGAAGAGAGATGAAGCAAATTTTAGAAAGTAAAAATAAGAAAGTATTGAGGAGGAGGAAACCTTTCCCTGTTAGATAATTGCAGTGGCATTGGGGAGCTCCCTGTTCAGAGCTGTGATGGCAGACTCGTGTTATTGGAATAACAGAACTGTGTAAGAGCAGAGGGTTAGAGGAATTATTGGGGAAATAAGTTTACTTATGTTTGCTGCAACACAGATTTTGCATTAATTTAGTTGAAAAACTGGAGTTTATTACATTGCAAAGGCGGTGGATTCTTTTAGTATAAGACAACTGGCAACTACTTTAAAATGTCCCAGACAACTTGGGTGGAAAAAATCCCTACTGGGAGTAAAGTCCAGAGAAATCATCATGAGCTGGGAGAGGGAGGGGATCGTCCCACTCTGCTCTGCACTGGGGCGGCCTCAGCTGCAATAATGGGGCAGGTTGGGGGGACACCATGGAAGGGAGAGATTAAGCCATTGGAGAGTGTCCAAAGGAGGGACATGGGGATGGGGAAGGGCCTGGAGGGGAAGGTGTGAGGGCACTGAGGGCACTTGGGGTGTTCAGCTGGAGAAGAGGAGA
>JAWWEU010000005.1:26096520-26108324 GCA_035583155.1 Acropternis orthonyx | reverse complement strand
AGGGTGTGACTCTTGGGGATGGTCCTGGGCAGGGCTGAGGGTTGGACTGGATGGTCCTTGTGGGTCCCTTCCAGCTCCCGGTACTTTGTGAGTCTATGATTCCGTGACTAATAATAAAACTGTTTACTTTTAAAACACAGTTAAAACAGTCCGATTGCATCACTCAAATCCCAGAGATTGTAGGGAGTGGAAATATCCTGCTCATCATCTGTGGTTGAAATGTGTGACATTTGAATACTTACTGTATTTTACATTTCATCTTGATACACCTTTGCACTCATCATCTTGTTTTTGATCCTTTCCCTGTTTAGATAACCCATTAATTTTTCTGATGGCTTAGTTACGGCTCTTAATAAACAGAAATATACCCACTAAAGAGGGAACTTGTACCAAAATGTTTTATGTAGCATGTATTTAAAAAAGGTAGCATGAGGACACATGCAAGTCTTGTGTGTCTTAAAATCTCCATGACAGAGACTTCCAAATTATGTCATAAATAATAATTACTGGAGAGGTTTATGCTAACTACAGAACATGGGTTTGAGAGTACACCAAACCTGGGCAGAAGTCTTTGGGGAGGAACCTCAATAGCTGAGAGAAAAGCAGAAGGAGAACAAGTTATGGCACATTTCATGTTCTATTTTGACTTCACCATTCTGGAAAGAGTATCTCTGTCTCCATGGCAGTTTCCATGGGAGGGTTTTTCAGGATTTCTCTATTTTGCTTCATTGTCAGCTGAAGACACCTGGAATTCAAAGAGTTTGCAAAGTATCATATTGGCTTATCAAGCAAGAGAGAGATTGTCTCTAATTTTTTCTTGATTTTAGTGTATAAATTAATTTCCCTGGTGTGATATTTGGGGGAGTGGCACTTACCTCATCTGTCTTTCACAGAAACCAAAGGCCAAACAAACCCCTGCAAAATCTTGGTTCCCCAGCTTGTTGAAATTCCAGTTCTTACAGAGCATCACAGGACCATTCACGTTGGAAAAGACCTCCATGGTCACTTTTGACCAAATCCCACTAAAACATAACAGAAATAGCCACATCCACTCGTTTTTGGACACTTCCAGGGAATGTGACTCCAACCCTGCCCTGAGCAGCCCATTCCAATGCCTGATCTCTGTTTCAGTGATGAAATTTGCCCTGATATCCAACCTGAACGTCCTCTGGCACAACCTGAGGCACTAATGAAACACAGGTTTTGAAATCATGCCAAATGAAACACAGCTTTTGAAATTAAAACTAAAAAAAGACTTTTAAATCAAATTTGGAGTTGCACAGTAGAGAGAATCGAGAAACCTGAAAACCAGTACAAGAACTTCATGCTATTTGTAGAAACTTGACCGTGAGCATTCTTATCTCTGCTAACCAGATCTCCAAGGTCGAAGTTACATGAGGTCCTGTAGCTGATTCTGTAGCTCTAAAGTATGAGCCCAAACCTTAAATGCAAAAACTGCTGATATTTTACATATCTAGTCTTATCCCAAGAGCACAATGCCAGTGGAAGCTCAAGAACATCTATTAATTAACAGTGAAATCAAAGTTGATCAAAGGCAGAGTGCTTTGAAAATGACCATTGACTGCTAAATATATTCTGAACTTCAGCAGAGATGAAAGTTGGAGGCAAATCCTCGTTGCCAGATATCTTGACAGGGCTGGGAACATTCCATATGGAATTCTAGGAACACATAGTGATGAATACATGATTTCCCCCCTCCCCTGCACTGGTATCTAAGTCTGGTTTCATGCTGGAGGCTTTATACTCATGTTTCCATAACAACATGAAATGAAGCACAACTGAACAGTTTGGGACAGGGTATGTGGAAGGAGAGTGTTGCTCCTTTAAGGGTATCAGGTCAAGGACATTTTCCAAGGCAAAATAAAAAAAGGGAAATAAGAAAATCAGGAAGCCGTAAACATGAACACGCAAGGATACAAACCTGACTGGCAAATAAGGGAGTTGTTGATGAGAACCAATTGATGAGGGTGTTTATTCCAGTGAGGTTATCTGCTCTGGGACCTGGGAAACTGAGACATTGAGGGGCAAAGGGAGAAACCACAAACAAGGTACACAGAGGCACAGACGTGACAAAACAATGACAAGAATTGAAGCTACACCCTCACACTTTTTGCTGGACTGTGGGGAAACTACAGGCACCACCACCAGGAAGATCAGCCTGGATATTGGGAAGGAATTCTTGGCTGGGAGGGTGGGCAGGCCCTGGCACAGGTTGGGCAGAGAAGCTGTGGCTGCCCCATTCCTGGGAGTGTCCAAGGCCAGGTTGGATGGGGCTTGGAGCAGCCTGGGCTGGTGGGAGGTGTCCCTGTCCATGGAAAAGGGCTTGGAATGGGATGATCTTTAAGGTCCCTTCCCACCCCATCTCTCCCAGACTGGGATTGTGGGGTGTGTACATGTGTTCACCATCAAATTTCAGCCTTGACCAGCTGGCATGTGGGGGACTCTGGCATGTGGGATTTGCACATCAGTTCACTTTCACAGTATATATTTCAGGATTTGTATGTATCTATAGGTGTGAAGGAAAAAAACCCCCACCAAACAGCCTCTTAATTTTAAATCTATATTAATGTCTGTGGCAGCACATATATCAAAAATCCTATGTTTGGGATTCTGAACACTGAAGCTGTGCAGTGGGAAGTTCAGGAGAAAAAAATAATTGCATTTTTATTCTACTTTTCTCAAGCTTGTGTGTTGATTAACCATGACCTCACGAAATGTCATCTTTCAAAAGTATTCAAATGGTATTAGATGTAGGGGGAAGTGTACAAAAGGAACAGGGATATTAATCCTGTTAACAGGATGTTAATCCCTCCATGTGCTGAGGAAACACAATTACTACATTACAATAGAAATAATTACTGAAGGTTCCAACATAACTAAGGCAGCATTTTGTCATTGTTTTTTTCCTGCAAAAAGCTGGAAGGTCCCAGTTGAATCCGAAGTGTTATCCGTCTTTAGGCGAGTGTTGTAAGATCATCACATGCAGGTACCCACCGAAGCAATAAGGTTTTGAAATGTCCTTCACACACCCTTAATGGGGGAAGTTGATTTCTCTACGAGACTGTTAAATCTCAGAACATTCACTTCAGCACTTAAAGGCACAATTACTCACTACATCCCAAACATGTGAGTTTCTTAGCATCTTATATAATACAGCTGCAGAGAGAACACAATTCTCATGGCATCTACTGCTGTGTTTGAAAACCTTCTTTCTCTTTCATTTCCCTGATCATTTATTTAGTTTTTCAATAATATGAAAGATACAGTCAGTAGACAATAGTGTTCCCTAGAACTTTGCACAGCCATACCCTGTGTGCACTTGAAAACTAGAATGTTGATATAAAAACTCATTCTAAAAGCAGAACAAGCTCTTTTCTCCTCCACTCACAGTTTCCTCTCCAGTGCTGTGCAGATAATAGAGCAAATAGGTGTGTGCTCAGTTCAGGTATCAGTCCCTGCATCCTAAATGATTTAGTGCAAGCTTAGACTCAGCTAAAATCCTGCTCAGAGGAAAGAACTTCTGATGTTTGAAGTCCCCTGCTCCTGGTTTTTCAGAGGGCCAATATCTGGATAACTTCATATTGATCTCCTTGTTAGAAACAAAAGGACGTGGTTAACACAAAGGATGAAAGAAACCCTCAATCTATAACCAAAGTGTAAAAGGTCCTAAAAAGAAAAGGTCTTGACATTATTTCATTGTGGATAAAATGTCCTGTTGATTGATCAGAACCTGTTTCATTCACGACTATTTGCTTTCAGACGTTTGGGGCAGAGGTTTGGAGCTGAGATTCCATCTCGATCCCTTCTAGTCATTGTCGCACCGCAGCATGTGACAACTTACAGTAGGGCCTTGCATTCAACAGCTGTAAAATCATATTAAATGAGGAGTAAACAATGGCACCTTTCCTTTGGAAGAAATTCAGAGGAAAGGACAAAATTTCTCCCCTCCAGGCACACAAGCAGATTAAGCACTGAACTAAAAACAGGTTGGCACAGCAAGAAATGGAAAAGAGAAGGTGGGGAAGAATGAATTTCAGATAGAAATAAGGGGCAGGACTGCAGGAACCCATAAAGAATATCTTAGACTTTGAAATCTATATGTATTAATTGATATAACAACACCATTAACACCAAATCTCTCTTTCCAAGCAAAGCTGCAGCTGATACTGCTTTATAGTTTGTGGAGCATTTAAGAACCAGTAACAATTGGGAGAGTTTGAGGCTGGTAAGTGTTACACTTCTAAGTAGTTTATGTTCCTATTAATCCACCTGACTGTTGAACATTATAAATCTGAGTCCTTTCTTGCAGGAGATCAAGTCTCTTCTGCCCATTCTGTAAATTCACCAATGAGCACTGAAGAGCTGCAAATTGTTATTCCTTATCTGAAATGAAGCCAATTTCACCCCCTGTTACTTCCCCGTTGCTGCAGCAACAGAGGAAATGATGAGTGCTCAATATACTGTCCTTGTCTAGAGCTTGATTCTAGAGGCCAATACATATCTTATTTGTCTTTCCTCTCCTGTAACTGGTAATTAAACAATATATTTGATTTAAGATACTGTATTTCTCTGGGAGATCAGTCTTAAGAGGCTGCACCTCTACTTTGACTTAATATGCTGATCTTTTCCATACGTGTCTTTCCAAAACCTGTGTCAGCCTTTAATTTATTTACGGTTTGTGCAGTAAATTGTCTATCTCTGCACTACTGATTTTTCTTCTTGTGAGTTTTGTTTCCTGTACTCATCACAGTAATGTCTTTGAGAAAATTACCTTATGAAATCAGAATCTCAAGGAAAAAAAGAAATGAACATAATTGACAACCCAGTTGGGCCAACACGACAAAATATGCTCAGGAACACTGACTTGGAGAAGAGTAATTTCAATTATAGTATATCTGACAGCCTTCCATGAGTTTTTAAAATCACTTCAGAATGAAAATATTTGTTTGGAAAAAGGTTTATGGAAAACTGCTGAAAATATTCGTGCCAAGAGGAATGAGCAAGGAGTGGGAAGGTGTCCCTGCCCATGGTGAGGGATTAGAACGAGCTGATCTTTAAGATCCCTTTCAAGCCAAGCCATTCTATGGTTCTATGAATGATTCAGGCAGATAAATTAAAAGCATTTTTGCAATGTCATTCATAAACAAGCCCGAGGATCATAAGCAGAAACAGTTAAGAGCAGAGGGAATCCATTCTGCAATTTTTGCTATACCTTAAATGATCAGTTCAAAATCCTGATATAAAAATCTCTTTTTGGGATTAGAAGCAGAGAGGAAGTTCTGGAGCAGAGCCTGTGACCTGAGAACTGCCCATCAGCTTTGGGGAATACTCTCATGCTGTGGTCACACAGCCTTCCTCTTGCAGGAGCAAGAAATACTTTTTGCTGTTGAATTGAACATTGGAAAAAATTCCTGGTGTGGAACACGGACTGACCCAGCACAGCCTGTGCAGTTCTCCCCTCCCTGCAGCAGTGCACACACATTTCCTTTACTTTTTCTGGAAAGGTCTTCTTAAATCAACAGAATTCATATTTATGATTAAATTTCATCTCTTACAGCAGACACTTAGAGCAAATTAACCATCCTTTCCAGGAACATTTCACCATCAGCTGGAAAAAAGCAAGGACACAAGCATTGAAAGGCTGAGGGACCTTTTCCACATCACAACTATTCTACATGAACACAGACTGCTCTAATTCTTGCAAAGTGAATGCAGCTTTTTGAGGCCAGTGGGACTTGTAGAGCCTGCAGCTTGTGCCAACCAACAAAGCCTATGGAAATTCCACGTGTGCCACTTGCAGAGGGCAGAGCAGATCCATATGCAGTGATGCAAAACCTCCAGCACCTTGGCTGTTCTGCTTTGGCCAGTGAAGCAGCCGATGAAAGGAGCTGCATTCCCAGATTTTGGAGTGTGTCTGTGTTGTTGTGGTGACTGAGAACACAGGACTGAGACCCCTTGCTTGGCAAATCTCCTGCTCTCTGAGCTGTGGAAAAACTCTGACACCAAGCTCAGCCATTCCCTTCCTCCTCAGCTGCGCCAGGTATTTGTAGAACCATTTCATTGGAATACATCCCCTGTATTGCTTATCAGTTACTGGTAATAGGTTTTAACCAGCTCAGACCTTGCAGTTACCAGCTTTTTACCATTTTTTTTTTTGTGATAGTTTCATAAAGTAGATCCAAACTGGTGTGCCCAAATGCCTGAAAGAATTATGGGAATAAAATATAGTTGAAAAAAAAAATGGCACTTCTTTTGTGCTTTTTAATGAACCTCAAGCATCTGAATTGAGTGATAAAAGTATTATGGAATTAGAATTACAAGATTTTCACTCATTTGCATCTGTATTGTTTTCAGCTGCATGTTTGCAAGTCACATTTGGGGAACGTTGCCAATACTGCAATAGCCTGAGGAAGGTTTTTGGCTCCAACTCAGTGTGTAAAAATCCATGGAGCGTTTTTGTATTCGAAATTGTCTCTTGCAAAATCCGCTAAAACAGCAACTGAACAAATTCAGGGATATTTGAAACCCCATCAGCAAGTCTTCTTACATGGGCATGTAATGGCACATCATCCCATAACCCCTTACACTGGGAATAAAATATTGGAATACAAAAGCAGATTGTTTGATGCCCATTGTTCTGTTAATTCTCATCATGTATCACAATTACACAGACACCTGTGTTAAAACTCTTTGTGCTGGTAATGCCTGAGAGTGTGTAGAGTGTTCAGTTGCACTCAAAACATCTAATTCCCTCCTATTCAAAATACTCTCTGGGTTTTTTTTCCCCCTGTTCTTTTCAAGACTGATAACATTCCTCTCTGCTCAAGGCAAACACCCAGATTTTTTGATAAAAATTACATATATCAGACATTTGAACAGTTTAATTGGCACATCTATAAATAAATCTGCTAAACTGGCTGAAGGGGAAGAAAATCTCCATTATCTGAATCCATTTCTAGTTTTTACCCATGTTTGACAAGTTTTGCTACTATTACTCTCATGAGCAGCTTTATTGGATGTCGCTGCTTGAATTCTAAGATAATTTCATCAGAGATGGGTGATGCTCTCCAAGTTGCACCTCAGCAAACCCTGCCCAGTTTGTTGGGAGGTTCCCACAGCACAACCAGGTTACCATTGAGCTGCCCAGCTGTGAGTTACCCTGAGGGCTGAAATTCCTCCTGTGCATTTTCAGCGTAGCAGTGCTAAATCTTAGTGTTCCCCACTCCATCTATCCCTAGCATTCTGCCTCCTTGCTTTCCACAGGCAAAAAAAGTCACAGCACCTGCTTTTGTCTGCTATATTTTGACTTAAATTTGTTCTCCTAAACTCTGTTTGTAATAAGGATCCCACAGAGTGGACAAAGACTATGCCAAGACTTACAAACACACAGGCAGTTTTATTATCTGCAGCTCAGCTCAGTTCCCACAGATGTGGCTTCAAAACATCCCCCCCTTTTCCTCCTTCCTTGTATTGACAATACCATGATACAGGCTGGGGGGTTTCAAACACTGGCTTCGCCCTTGAATTGTTCAGAAACCTTGTCAGATATAAGGTGGCTGCTTTCTGCACAGATTTTGTGGCCACTGTGCCAATTCCTAGGAAATTCACATCCTTTCCATCTTCAGCAATCGCTGTTTGAGAACCTGGTCTGGTGGAAGGGGATTGGAACAAGAGAAGCCTTAAGGTCCAAGCCAGTGTGGGATTCTATGATTCTGATTCTGTTATGACTATAATTCCCATGGCTGGTGCAAGATTTAGTTAATAGACTGCAAATTCTTATTTTCAAAGTCTTTTCAAAGCTCCAACAAGCTGGGATGGGAGCAGGCAGTGCTGTCTACCCTTGATTTCATTTTGTCCTTAGAGAGTTTAATACCTGTAACTGTTTTAAATTGGTCTAAGACTCTTTAGGATCTGGCCAAACCCCTGGACAAGTGTTTCCTGTGTACCATCCCATTGATTTAGAGGGGATTAAACACTGAAAAACACAGTAGTTAAGAGAAATAATTCAATTAATTTGCATTCCTGTGATATCAACATTTATAGCAAAGTTTCTGTCAGGAATTGGACTTTGATGGTTCTCGTGGGTCTCTTCCAGGATGTTCTATGATTCTGTGATCCTTCCAGCAGACGAGACCTGAAAGGGACCGAGTTTACACCCCCTTTACAGTGTAAATGAAAACACTGAATGAAAAGTATTGTTTGTTTTCTTGTAGGGCTCTTTTCACTTGATCAAGGACTTCAGGGAAGATTTTCAAAAGACATAGATGACCAAAAGCAAGTTATATTGGCTGATTACTGAAATATTGATGCTTCTGAAAATACAACTTCCTTTTTTTTTTTTTTTTTTGTTTAACTGACACTTTAACCAAGCAAAAATACCCCGTAAAACCTCTAAACATAACGATATTTAGTCTTACCATTGGTCCCAGAGAAAGTAGTTAAGTAGTATTAAAACATCTTATCACCAGGCATTTCATACAGTTATCATGAGCAGCAGCACTACAGGGAAATCAGCAAAAATAACTTCTAGAACTGATGAAAAAAAATTTGAAGATAAAAGTATGTTCACTAATGAGCTGAATGAATTAATTCAGAGCTTATAATCAATGAGGTGACACTTGCCTCACTCCTCGCTCTGTCTCTTGCTGTTATAAGATCTGGCAAACTCAGCACTTGGGGGAATTTTGATTGAAGTGCCTGAGAAAAATTGATTCAGGGAGTAAGAAAAGAAGTGCACTCGTGCCACATCCATGGACTATCATTCCATAATGAAGGTATTCCCAAAGTTGTGGAAAGGAATCTTTGTCATTTCTAATGTCTTTCTTGCTCTTTTAGCAGCAGCAGTTCTCTTAAAAAATAGTCACAGGTCAACCAGGGAAGTTTTGTTAGGATTTAACTCCAAAACTGTCTTTGACTGAGGTTCCCCCCACCCTTTAGTTGACAAGTTTGGTCAAGGGTTGAACTCAATGGCCTTGGAGATCTTCTCCAATAATCATTTTATGATTATGTGATGGGAACATCACAAAAACGTTCAGGCTCCACAACAGAGCTGGTTAAAATCAGATAAGCTGCAGGTTTGGCCTCCTTTCGTTTCCTAATTGTACAATAGATTTAGTTGATTTTATGTCACTCCTTGGATTTAATGGCCTGATTCTCATCACATCCTGGATACAATATAGTTAAATTTGCAGTATTTTGGTTTTGTCAGAGTGGTGTAGAGCTGTGTTATTACAGAGATACATTTTTATAAATCCTGGAATATCTCTAAACTAATCAAATTAAAAGTGCAAATGAGAAACAGGTGAAAAGTACTGGTGAAGAGTCAAAGATCCTTCACCATAACGTATAAAACAATGAGCCACAAATACAAAATACAGTAGTGTGAGGTGAAACAATCAAACTTGTTCTCACAAAAAGAGAGCTGGAGTTTGAAAAAAGGGAAAAGAAGATTATCTAATCTCTTCAGGCTGACATGGCTGCAGGTTTTCCTCATGTTTTACCTGGTTTTTAAATATTTAGGTATTAACTACTAGGATTGTCTTCCAGTACAGGATTAAAAACCTTCAGCTTGCATTTGAATTCACCTCTTGACTTCAACTATGAGCTTGGCTGGCAAGCACAACTTACTTTAAGAACAGGCACAGCTGTGTAGTCACGATTTTATACAGGGGTTTGTGATGTGTTCACTGTAATTGTCTCAAGAACAAAAACAGATTGTAGTGCTAAATCAAATTACATACTCCTAGACCTTAACCCCACTCCTGGAAGTGTCCAAGGCCAGGTTGGAGCAACCTGGGACAGTGGAAGGTGTCCCTGCCCATGGCAGGGGGTGGCACTGGGTGGGTTTTGAGGTCCCTTCCAACCCAAGCCAGTCTGTAATTCAGTGGTTCTACAGCAGTGATAAAAAGCAGAGATTATAGTATATAATTTTTTTACTTCAAATAAGCATTCTTTTCCCAATAACAACTCCTTCCTGCTCTGTGAGAATAAGTCATCTTATTCACACTTTAGATAATAAGATATTTTAAAAATCCTGAACGCTGCATGAATAAAATCCTAAAATATCTTTTGATAGGAAATATACCCCACAACACCATTTTTAAGGTTTCCAGTTATGATGTGGAAATTAGACTAAGAGAGAAACAGTCACAGCACAGGTTACCTCTACCATCTTCATCTAGCTGTGCAATGGTTGGCTTTGCCTGGCAAAGAGTTCTCCCTAAAGACATAAACATGGGCTTTTCTAAGTTTACTAAAGTAAACAGATGATAAGGTAGAGTAAAAGCAAACAAGGTACTGTAAAAGCAAATAAGGTATTGTAAAAGCAAATACTAAATGCCCATTGCAAACCTCACAGTTCTTTCGTGTCAGCTTTGTGTTATCCCTCATGCACTGGTATCAAGAGTCCCTTTCATATTTGTCTCATAAATCATGGGTGAAACCTGGTGCTAATATAAAATTCAACATTGAAACTGTAATAGAGGCTTAGTAAGAACTATAAAAACTCACTGGTTTTCACCTATATGACAGAAACTTCTTTTTTTTATAAGCCCAGGCATAAAAGACCCAAAACCAAAACCACCACAAACAACCAAACAACAACCAACCAAACAAACAAATAAGACCCCTCCAAAAAACCCTACAACTGAAAATACAAAATTAAGTTCCCAAAAGTTATCCCAAGGTGATTTTCTTTTATTCTCTTCCCCTCAGCAATATAAGTCTCTATTAATCTTTAACGACCTGTTGACTCTTCCACAAAGGTTTCAGTTAATTGGCAACATTAGTTAAAAAGAAGAAACTCTCCTGAAGATGAATGCATGTTTTATTTCAGCATATTTTGAAAATCTAGGGTTATATGAGGAAAAAAATCTCACAAGTACAATCCCCTGGAGACCTGTGCTGGCTTATTCATCAAGGAGACAGAAAGGCAATATCATAAACCACCATGCAAGAGCCAAGATTGTGTTTTGGCACTTGGATTTATTATAACACCAACAGAATTGTAGGGTTTTTCTTATTTGTTCCCAGCATGGCAACTGTCAGTGTGGGAATAAGGAAGAGCCAATTCCGGAGCCGGATGAGCAGCGAGCAAAGACACTTCTGCTTTGGGTCCAGCCCCATGAAGACACAACTGGGGATGCTCAGGGGTCAGGAAGACAATGTGTGACCCCATGTGGTCATGGCAGTGTCCTCAGAGTGGCCACCCCATCCTTACCACCAGGAAACACCACATAGATGTATAAATATACATCCATATATGTATATAGGTGTACGAATAGGCCCGGGCTACTAAAGAACAAATCACCTGCTTTGCCACAATTTTCCATGAGATGTGAAACATCCCTGTGGAAAAGCATTACAGTTTTAAAGGCTGGAGGTACTTACTGAGCTATCACAGGTGTCTCACACGAAGCAGCAACAGTGTTTGTAGCCTGTGATCAAAAATCAAGCTGCAGAGCAGGTTTATATTTCCTTCGATATTAAGTGTTTTCAGGAAACTAGAGCATGTCTGAAATCTATTTCTGCCTTAGACTTAGCGTTGGAGGCACCGTGGGGTGAAGAAGAAGTGGTAGAAAAGAAAGCTGAAGGATAGGAAGGATAATGCTTTATTTCCATCTATGAGTAGTCATTTCATAACTAAATTTTCTACAATTGAATGCAAACTCAACATCCCTCCTCAAACTTACAGAATCCCTGAGGTTAGAAAAGCCCTCCCAGCCCACAGAGCCCACCCTGTGCCCGATGCCCACCTTGTCACTGAGTGCCACGGCCAGTCCTGC
>JAWWEU010000005.1:26057769-26070201 GCA_035583155.1 Acropternis orthonyx | reverse complement strand
AGAGAAGCTGTGGCTGCCCCATCCCTGGGAGTGTCCAAGGCCAGGTTGGATGGGGCTTGGAGCAACCTGGGAAGGTGTCTCTGCCCATGGCAGGGGGTGGCACTGGATGGGCTTTGAGGTCCCTTCTCAAAGCATTCTGTCATTCCATGATTCTATATAGGATATCAAGGAAAGGATGGAAGCTTGATAGGAACATATTATCTGACTCAGAACATGCTCTTTGCCCACGTGTCCACTGGTCTCAGAAGATCATGACCTGAAGGGAGAGAAAAGAACTGCTTTGCACAAGCCTGGCCTTTTCCTGAAAGCAACAAGGAACCCTTAAAGGAATTGACTTTTTGCAGGCAACTGTGCAGAACAAACTCAGCTCCTCCAGGAGGTATTAGATTATCCTGGCATGACATGGCAGGTCCTTCAGCAGGGAAGGGATGGACACTGCTGGGCAACACAGCCCTGTCTTGGGTACCAGCTCCCTAAGGGAAGCCTAAAGAAATGAATTTAAATAGTGCCATGCAGAAAGAACCACTGGTCACACGTTTGTCATACTTTGGAAAAGCCAACATCACTCCTGCAAGGCTGATATGGCCACCGAAGATCATTCCTGACTGCCCAGAGGGAAGAGAAGGGTTTCTTTTGCAGCCCAGAGGCTTGTCTGGGGCTGGAAAGATTCAAGTTAATCCTCAGCCTTAGTGACCTGCAGGGTCAGACCAGGGCACTAAAGCTGTGGCTTCGAAGATGTAAAAAGCCACAGAATTTCACATCTATAAAAAGTGACTCCACTGCCTCAGGACCAGCTTTCCTCCTCTTCTCATCCTGAGCTTCTTCAGCCTCCTTGCCTGCAGACCCTTTATCCTCAAAGAAATTCACACAGAAGACCTGATTATAAAGGTAATTCAGCTTGATCTCCATAATTTACAGACTGTTTGCCAAAGGAACAAAAGCATCTTTGTATTATGCTCATCCCCAGTGAATCTGAGGGCTATAATGTGCTTTTTAGGGTCCTGTGGAATATTAGGCAATTGCTATTCCAAACATCTCAAAGCCTTGCCTCCATTATTATGAAGTAATTCCTATTTCTTTCTGTGCAGCCATTCAGGATTTGCCTCTGCTGGTAAAGTCAAGTTGAAAGACTCCAAAGTGCTCCTTTGGAGGGCTGGATCCTGCTTTTCCTGGGTACCCTGGTAGTTTTTCATGTTTAGATGGATTCTAACCATACTGAAACATGAAGATATCCCTTTGATTCATAACTCAGTAAGTGCAGAAATCTGATGCACAGTCCACACTCACCTGAATTTTCATTTCCAGGAAAAGAAAAGGCAAGGAACATGAGGCATCATGTGAATATGTACTAAATAATAAGTATATTTTTACAGTGATAGAAATTCAGCAGTGCTTGAGTAAACAAAGGTAAGTTTTGTTATTGAACTTGTTTCTGGATTTAAAATTTTCTCAGAACAATAGAGCAATTTAACAAAATTACAATGAAATAAAGAAAAATAGAATAGTTAATATATTCCTTCTTCAGCTGAAATACAAGAAAACACATCAGCAAAACAGATGAAATTTTACTTTAATAATACCACAGAATTGTCTGGGGGAGATAGCAATAGAGATATTCATTAATACCTTCATCACAGAGTCAGTTAAAAATCATCTGATATTGTGTATTCACAATGTTACAGCAAATGCTACAAAATACGAAAATGCTGATAGTTTCTACGAGTTAAAAAAGACTGAGTTATGAACAATTTAACCAAGATGGGAATAAACCTTCAATTAGCACTGTGTATTCACCTGAACCTGTTCAGGCTCAAAGGAAAACAAGACCTGCAGTGTTTGGGTCTGCTGTGCAAACTGGGAGGATCAAAATAAGGGAGGTGTAAACACAACTGGGCAGATGTTGCACCAAATGGGTAACTCCTTGTATGTGTGTTGCTAATGAATTATTGAGTAAGGCCAGCCTGAAAGAAAAACAAACATTAAAACCAGGGAAGAGATCCTGACTTGGGTTGGAAGCACATTAAGACTGGACTTTAATCATATTTCAGTATGTGCCCAGCTTCCTTACTAAGTCAGCAACACAAATTTGGCCTAAAGAGTAACAAACCAAATGCAAGGAGCCAAACGCTGTTGGACTTGTCCTGGCAAGAAATCCTGTGTGATTGATTGGGAACAACTTCAAGAAATCAGGTGGAATTCATAACCTAAAGGAAATTTTTAACATTCAAGGGGTTACAGAGTTGTGTGTGACTCTGTAACTGCAGCACTGGACTCCAGAAAAGAGCAGAATGTAAGAAAAGATGAAGTTTTGCACTGTCAGAAAAAAAATGCAGAATGTATCTACAACATCTGGAGATGGAGAACTGTAAATAGGAAATCTGTGAGGGGCTTTGCTTTTCCAAGAATAGCTGTAAAGATAAAAGAACCTCTGATTTTATTTGACATCTGTCAGCAGCATCAAAAAGCCCAAATAAAACAGACAATCATCACTCGTGAAATGTCAGTGTGCTCCAGGCAGACACTGGGGAAGGACTCTCACACAGGCTAGGAGTGAGTATTGTGGCAAACTCCAACTTAAATTGTTTTCAAATTACTTGAAAACAAAACAAAACATAAGAATGCTTAAACTTTTTCAAAAATCTATCTTGAAAAATGTCTCATCCCAAAAAGAGAGTAGTTAAAGAGTAGGAAAGGGGAAAGTTACACAGTGTGATGTTAAATACCTGAATAAATGATTTCCAGGGTATGAAAAGGGCTGGTAATCTTACTAAAAATATTACTATGGATATGAAGAGTAAAACAGAGGGTCTAGAAGTGTCTAAAACCCAAACAAATCCTCCCAATTTCAATATACACTCCATGAGCCATTAATTGGTTGAACTTCACACACTGTATGAAATTAACTATGAACTCCACAGCACTAGAAAAATCGACAAAATCTGAATCCCTTTCAGCAAAAAATGAACCTTTTAGCATAACAACACTAGAAAAAGATGCAAAATCTGATTTTCTTCTAGGAAAAATAATTACCCTTCTTTTATTGCTGTGTTGTTGTGTAGGTTCCTTACACCTCATGTTGTCACAGACTTGCAACTATCTTCAAAAATAATTAAGTAATCATTCAGGTAGTTGGTGGTCGCTAGTTGCTTTCTCAAGGACACATGTGGGACTAAGAGATAGACAATCTTTTATTATGTCAAAAATTTGCGTAGCAGCAACTATATAAAATGCTAGATAAATTATTTTGCTCTTGAATCCAGCCTCTACATTGCATGTACTCCAGGTCTACAGGTCCATCAATGTGAAAAACTACATTAAGTTGTAATTTGTTGAATTATTACACAGGACATGCTTTGGACTTGAAGGGAAAGGCCCTGATATAAGCTGTGTCTGCTTTTAGTGACAGTTTGGCCCAGATAACCACCAAGGGTCCTCCCAACATGAGTTATCACCTTGTCAGTGACACAAACTGCTCTTCAGTTCTGATAATGGAACTGGATATCTGGTGAGGAGCATTTCTGCATTTAGTCAGCTCAATTCTCCGTTGCAAAAGTTTAAATATGCACGATGGAACACTCAGTCAGTTGGTCTCTGTAACTTCAAAAACCTGTTATGTTCTCTTTGCACTTATTGACTGTCATTTATGAGCACAGCTTTTCCCCTCAGCTCAAATACCCAAAAAGTGTCCCCCCAGGTGTGTAGTTGTGGCAAACCCTCTCTAGAGAGGGACACAATTCCTCAGTGGTGCTCTGTGATTTATTGTTGTAGGTTAAACAGACATGGGCACCACAGGAATGAGGCAAAACTTACTGAAACTCTGACTCTTCCAGACTTCATTGATGTCACTTGATAGTCTTAAAACTATTCAAAATCATTGGATCATAGATTGGTTTGGGTTGGAACGGACCTCAAAGCCCATCCAGTGCCATCCCCTGCCATGGCCAGGGACACCTTCCACTAGCCCAGGTTGCTCCAAGCCCTGCCCAACCACTTCTTGAATATCCTGCATTTGGTGATTCAATGTAGAACTCAATCTACCATTTTAGGTCAGCAAGTGAGTGTCATAAAACATTTAGTACCCAATTGGCTATTGATATCCTTCCTGAAAGACATAATTAATTGCAATTAGTTGCAATGCAGAGGCAGATTATCATTAAATGAGGAAAAAAATAGTGATGATTTAAAGACTGTTAATTAACTGGGGGGGAAAAGGCAAAAGCCCTTGAAGCCATAAACTGTTATTTGTTCATAATATCCCTTATCTCTTCAGTGTGTTTCTTATTCAAGAAGAGAAAATTAGTTTACCAGTCCTTGAACTGATTTTGTTCCCTGTCCATTCCTGTACACATGGAGCTAAATAGACTTTACAGGTTCTCATCCTGAAACCCAGGTTGCTGCAATATTATGACTACAGACCAAGAGTAACTCTGAACCTTTTCTTTCTGCACCACTTTGGAGCCAGCAGTCAGGCATCAATCCTTTGCCTGTCAAGGAGAAACAAACAAACAAACAAACAAACAAATAAGAATATTCTCACATTTAAACCTGGCCTAGATATGCAGGCAATCTAAAATGCAGTTTGAACAGAGCAGGCAACTAAAACTCTTTCTTCTGGGTGTTTATCTCCAGTGGAGTATCCAGGAAATCATAAATAAATATAGTATTTAATAGTGCAGACATCACATCTTGCAAGAGACACTTCTAGAGCACACAGGCATTTTACTTAAGGCTTGTAAGTAAAGAAGACAGTCAAGGAAACCTTGAGACTATCAAGTCTCTTCTTGAGTAATTCCTGTCCTTTGCTCTTTCATGATCCAGGATTTTCCTGGTTCCTTTTGTTAATAGCCCTTGAGGCTCTGCAGGTGGTGTGTCACTTTTAGTCCTTCTGTTCTTTCCTCACTTCATTTTCCATAAATCCCCTCTTAGATTAAACTGATGTAATTATAGAATAAAGTGCTGAGTAACCTCTTCTCTGTTTCACAAGCTCTTAGCGAATAGATCTGTTTCTGCCACATCCAGTGCCTCCCTGGAAGGTACTAGAAAGATTCTAAGTTGATGTTGTTGCCATTAAAGGTCAGTGGGGGCTTAAAAAGTAAAAGGGAAATAAGATAAAGGCAAACACAAAAGGTAGCACTTTGTGGCAGACAACAAAGTTTTTTGGCACTTTAAGAGACATAAATCCAGGAATTTGCTGTAGGTTGTGAAAAGCCATCAGCATACTGGGATATCTGCTGTGTGGAAAAGCTCAGGTTCCTTTCCTTTCCAGTCCTGAGTAGGATTGAAGTAATTTTGGTGCAAGACTTTATCTAAATATCCCAGTCCTCCCACTCTCTCTGTCTCCATCTCAACCCATGAGCTCTGGCATCTTATTTTCTCCCCTGTTCTGTTGAGGAAGAGGCAAAAAATTGTCAGATAAAAATGTAATTAGAAATAACAATTTAGTTACTACATGGAGCAAAAAAAGACCTTTTAAAACTATGGAAGAATAAAGCAAATAATTCACCAGTTTTCACAGAGAGCTTTTCAATAAAAAACAATATTGAGCACCCTGGAACGTGATTTGAAACCCATAATGTTATCAACCAAAATAAATTCAAATATTCCCATTCAAATGGACTCCTGTCAGTGCAACTGGCAAAGGCACAAGGATGCTGGGGGACAGCCAGGTTGCAGCTTTCAGGAATGGTTGGAATGGTTGGAAATACTGGGATCACCACAGACCTGGAGACATCCTGCTGGTGGCAGCTGGATTGACTAATTCCAAAGTTTATTTATTGTAAATCTGGTCACTAAAGAACCAGTGGACACCAGAACCCTGATGGAACACAGTGGGTTGAACAACATTCCAGACTAAGCAGCCCCAAAATACGAGCAGTGGTGAAGAAATTCCTGGAGGAATGGTAGGAATGGGAATAATAAAAACATCCCTGTGACAGGCATGGTCTCCCACTCACTGACTGTCAACTGGTTTGGAATCTTCCCAAGGAAATTTTGAGCAGTCCTGCATCACCATGATAATAACTCGCAACATAATGGGCATTTTAAAAAGATTTAAACCTATTTATTATTCCCCATTCTGGAATTTACTTTCCCTTCTCATCATACTCATTGCTGTTTCAGAGAGGGTTGAGAGAAGCAATAAAAAAGTCCCACATGCTCTGGTTTTCATCTCTTCTTCTTGTCCCAAGGATCTGGGTTCCACTGGGATTAGGCAAAACTGTGTTAAAAAGTGTTGGCTGTGTCTCCTGCTTGTGCTGGAGAAAAGAAAAAAAGGGGAAATTAAAACAAAATAACTCTTTCATGGAAAGTGTTTTATTTTCTTTTTCTGTAAGTTTCTGCATAGAGGACTCTTTGGTCCAGAATTGCAGTTTTGTGTTAAATAATCTTCAGTGAACTTTTCTTCTATAAACTCCTCTAATCATTCCATTGTCCTTGGTGCACTCTTGGTGTCCAAGGCACCTACGATAATGAAATCCAAAGTATATTCACATGTTATTTCCCTTTTATTGGTTCTAGACCTCATAGTTTCTTTGGAAGTTTTCTCTCTCTTACTTTCTGAGAAACACTGAAAAATAGGTCTCTGTTCACCTGTTGTTTGAGATTTTTCTAATGTCTTCATCACAGTCTCCTCTAGAGCTTTCCCAAGCAGAAAAATCTCAGTTTATTTAACGTATCCATTTGCAGAATGAAGTAGATTAAATTTTATTCTTCAAGTCATATTTGCTCCTGCTCTACATTCACTATTTTTACCTCATTTACGCCTCTGTGGTTTTACACAGTGGTACAAAGATATCTTCTCTCTTGTTCTCTTATTCTTTTGCTCATTTTTACCATAATACTTGCTTTCTGAACTCCCACTAAAGCTGATATTTCCATATAATTATTCATAAAACGATTCAAAGAGCACTTTATTGAGTGCCAGTACTAGTTTAGGACCTACCACCACCTACCAGGCAGAGCTGTTTTCAACAGACACCTCATCAGCTGAACCTCCTTGGCCACGTTTTTGGTCACACAGAGCACTTTGGAGGCTTTTGAAAGCAATTCACTCATGGATTCAATTCTTTCCGTGGGGACAATTTGTGTGGCTGAACCTCTGCTACCTCTGTGGTCATCAGGAGATTTTATTCTGTGTGGACACTAATCAGACAACAGATTTAGATCAGTGAATTGCAATTTCAGTCCTTCTGGGACTCCTCTTTGGACACCACAATGTACGGTGACTTCCTCAGAGAAATAAAAGTTCAGCTCTAACCGAAGTTTCTGTCTAGTGCCCTGTCAAGAGGCTCCACTGTCAGACTTACTTTGCAGCATAATTTTCCTTCTAATACACTGTTATTTCACTATACCAAGTTCATGTATATATGTCCACTTATATCTTCCATTATTACCCATAAATGCAGCCTTGCTGCATAATTTCCTATCACCACAAAAGTACTAAAAGGAAATTTAACCCGAAATCTGTAAGTAGACTTGGGGGTTTTGTCCTGTGTTATCACCTTCTCCTTTCCTTCTGCATCCAAAGAAGATGTGCTGCAGGAGGCAACTGCAATGGTGCATTAGATACCAGCAGAGAAGATTATTTTCCTTTATTTCATCGAATTCCAGACTGGTTTGAGTTGGGAATGGCCTTAAAACCCACACTTTCCCACCCCCTGCCATGAACAGGGACACCTTCCACTAACCAGGTTGTTCCAAGCCCTGTCCAACCTCACAGTAATTATTAGAAACCACATGAATTTCCAGTGAGAGTTTCCTCTTTTCTCCTCTCCGGGTTTTCATCTTGAATAAATTCACTTTCCAGCTGCTAAGAGATGGGTATGGATCAAGACATACACAACACACAAAATTTATTCCTTCTGAAGGGAAATTAGAAATTAGAGATGTAGAAAATCAATCACAGGAAGCCCAGAACACCAAATTTTGGTATTATAAAACAAATATGTACATTCATTCATCAAATTAAACATCATGCCTAGTTTGATTTTTTGGCTTTGATAAATTTTGAATGTGATGTTGTATAATGTTTTTTATTTTCTGAAGATTTCTGTCCCTGTTATAAATAAAAAAATGCAAGAAAAGGAGTCCAAGAAATGAAAGATTATTCCCATCTCACCCATATAATGTTTGATACATTAATTTCCCTGAGTCAACAAAACTTTGCCCCTTCCCATCAATATTACTGGAAGTTATCTCTGATCATGGGTTATGTGTCCAGCCTGCTCTGATCTCCTTTCAAATACCAAATCCCTCTACAAAATTTATTCACA
Source organism: Acropternis orthonyx (assembly GCA_035583155.1). Classification (NCBI taxonomy): domain Eukaryota; kingdom Metazoa; phylum Chordata; class Aves; order Passeriformes; family Rhinocryptidae; genus Acropternis; species Acropternis orthonyx. The sequence continues at coordinate 26,061,931 of JAWWEU010000005.1, read as the reverse complement.
TCAAATGTCTTATGTTCAATGATGGCACTAATGCATCCAAATCATTTTTCAAATTGTGTTAAAATCAAGACTAAAACATCGGTGCCCTGTCCTTTAACAGCTCACAGGTGGCAGAAACCAAGATTTTAAAAGTCACACTGAACATGTGCATACAAAATAATACAGAATACTCCTTAAATTCCTTCAAACTCTTTCTATATTGATTAGCAATCAAACTGTCAGGGATCTGACCTATTTGCTCTTCCTGTAGAATCTTTCTGACATTTACTGTGAGAAGAAGAAATGTGGCTCCTCATTCAGTACTTGGGGGAAAGTCAGTGCATGAGCAGAGAAAACAAGAACTGGGAGAGATCACAGACATAGCCTGGTTTGCCCTTTGGCTCATTTAAATGAATTATAAATTATTAATCAGGCACATGAGCTATTCTTTTATGTAGCCTTTGGACCATGGAAATAAGAAATGAGAGTCTCACTCCCACCCTTGGTTTTCTCTGGGTGGTTTCACGGCAGGAAATGCTTCACAGCTGCATTCAAACCTTGTCGTGAAATCGTGACACAGGTGGGTGAAGCATCACTGCTGTCAGCAGATGCTGTGTGAAACTGGAAGGTGCTGGCTCCTGTTTCTGCCTTCCCACAAGGAAAGGCTATGACAGTATTCCTATCCATTAGGAATGGCAGTCTGGGAGGCAGAAAGAGCTCCAAAGCAATTGCTCTTCAGCCAAAGCATTTCCCTGTCCCCCAGGGTGGGTCTCAGGCAGCGGGCAGGGGACACACCCGGTTCTGTGAGAGAACAAAGCCCTCCAGTTTAACTGCACATTTCCCTCTGTCAGGTCAGGTATTTTTGCCCTGGCAAGGATGAGGCATAAAGGGACAGCAGTGGGATTTCAGCTTCCAGAGCATCCTCTCAGTTGCACTGTTCACTTTAAACAAGCGCAGCAATTGATGCAGAGGAACTGGCTCAGACCAGTGACTCATGGGCTCCTGGGTATGGCATGAAATTGTTCTCTCTGTCACAGGCTGCAGTGTTCTCTCTGTGCTGCACATGTAAAAGTACCTTAAATTGGGACTATTGTACTGTGACATTTCTACTCCAGACAATTACAAGTTAAATCAATGCACATTTTACCATGTCTTTGAACGTCTGGTTTCCTGCACGGTGCCTTGTCGAACACTTTGGTGGGAATATTTACCCAGGAGAGCTCTGTAATTCTGCACAGCCAACTTGGACTGCAGTAAAAACAATCTTCTGGGTCAGAAACACTGACTTTCCTATCCTGCTCCTGCTCAGGCATGGGGGGAATCTGGGAACACTCTTTGGGTCCTATCAGTGAGCTAGAAGTGGAGTAAAGGTCTTCCCAGCCCTTCACCATCGCTGAACTACACATGGCCAAGCAAGAGGGTTGCAGAGACAGCACAGCTGGAGTCAAAACCCTCCTGGGATGAACCAGAATCTGCCACCTCACCCTTTGTTCATCTGTGTCAAAAAGCAGGAGCAGGGCAGTGAGTTCCTGATCCTCTGTTTAGGCCTGAATCAGAACAAAAATCGGAGCAAAGAAAATTAAATCATGTTTGTAAAGTTAAACCAAAACTCTGGGATTACAGACAAGCCCAGGGTACCTCCAAAATGTGCAATTCACAGCAGTTCTTGCTTTGATATGTTTCCTGTAATTTAATTTCAGAATTTCAAGCATCACTCCAAGCCTGACCGAGCCCAGCCCAATGGCAGTGGCAGGGCTGGAAGAAGACTGTTAAAAATGAAAAATGACTGACTTTCTAACTTAGAGTAACCATGCAACCAACCCAGGAGTAAATAGAACTAGTTCTTGTGTTCCAGTGCAACAATTCTTTGCCTGTTTGATATTCTAGGAATAAAAACAGCTTTCAAAAATCAAATAGGATGGATTTATGAATGTATTCTTAGCACTTTAAGAGTCATTAATGTTAATTTTCTAGTTTTCTGTTACCAGAGGTTAGAAGAGAGTTATTAGGACATCAGTGCATTGTGGCATTGCTGAGGTATTTACTGTTCTGAAGTAAAGATTTTTGTCTCTTCAGAATTTGGACACATTCAGCACCCAGCTGGGGAGGTCTTCAGTGAAATAGCTAAATTATTTATCTTGAACAAGTGGAAACAATATTTTTGAGAGGAATACAGATCCTTTTTGAAACTACAGAGACTCTCACCTAACCCACGAGTGGTGGGAAATCTGTATTAATATGATTGGAACATTTATTGTTAGAGGTCACAACAAGGCATCCAAAGCTCTTAGAAGCTTCTTCAATACCAACAGCTTTTAATAAAAACCACAAGGTTGGATTTGGTCGTCTTGGGGGTCTTTCCTAGATTTACAGATTCTGTGATTCCATGAGAATGAAAGGACACCAGATCCCACTGCCATTCAACCTTAGGTGAATGAAAATTGGGAAGTTTCCCTTCTTCTCCACAGCCCCAAATGTTCCTTTGTAAGGTCAAAGCTACAACTGTCTAAGCTGTTTCTTGGTCTTGGCACAGTGTTAAAAATAACCCCAAATTACCCCAACACAGTTGGATTCCAAGTACTCCTGTTCGTTCACTTCACAAAGACAGGCAGGGGCTAATAATGGAGCCTGAGCACATCCCAGTTACTTCAGTGGGTGCAGAAAGAGAAGCCGCACGAGAAAACCAGAAAATAATCCTTGATTTAGACTTAAAGATACTCAGACATAATTGATGTCAAGAGTGCAGACTGGGAGCAGCTGACTGAAACCAGTTGTTTGGGAAGTGATCTTGGGGCAATGGGAATATTTGTCTGACTCCATTACAACATACCTTTGCTCCAAAATTTAATAGAATAAAAAATGAGAACATGAAACAGGTTTATACAGGTTTCTTTGGGCTCCCTTTCCCAAAGAATTCTTAGTGGCTCTGTGGGTTTATTGTCGATCAAAGCTGACATGTATCATTCACAATCAGAGCAGGAGACAGTAATGGCATGGTGGGAAGACAGACATCCTACAGGAAATAGAGAGATGAATCCTAAATGCACATGAAACAGTTCTCCTCCACTCAGGCAGCATAAATGCACTGCAGAATGTCTTGGGGAAACACAGCTGAGGACAACAATAATGGTCAGAGGTCTGGAAACTCTAAGAGAAATAACTGAAGAAAATAAGAAATTTAAGGAAATGGCTAAAACGATTTTTCAGAGTGCTCAGTTCCACTTGCTGGAGGAAGGAGAATTCATTTTCCTGTATGCACACAGGCATAAAGTAATCCAGAATGAGAAGGATACAGATGAGACATCAGGGAAATAAGTTCTCTACTAATTGTGGACTTTGTTTTCTCTGCTCTGATGAGTTAGACTTAATTAGACTTGACCACTGTAAACGTGGTGAAAATTATTTAGGTCAAATGGACAGAAATAAACTCTGTGATTTCATAAGCACAAGTTCTTCATCTTTAATCAGGAACAGAAAGGAACTGCAGGGAAAGGGCAGAACCTGCAATGACCAGGAAGGAAAGAGGAGACAGGGAGGGAAACTCCACCTGGAGAATGGTCCTTATGATGCATTTAAGAGCATCAACCACCTTTCTGGACACTTCTACAGTGCCCAGTATAACGATTTCCTAATGGAAGGAAACAGTCATTAAATAAATTCAAATACCACTGGGTAAAAAAACTAATGTGATACTGGTGGATGTGTTTATTCTACAGGCTGATAAATTGCAGCAAGAATAATGTGCTTTGTCTTAATAGTTTTTGGTCAAAAGGATAAAATTTGCCTTATTGGTTCTTTTCCCTTGGTTGAATGACAGAAAAATCCTGGGGATGTGCTGTCAAAGTATTTCAAGTCTCATTCAGCACTCCTGTACTGCAACTATGACACGAAAAAGTGCCACTTCTGGACAGTGGTTTTTCTAAATCGGGAATGAAATGACAAGATCATATCAAATGGAACAGATTTTCACATGCTTGACTTCTGAATAATGGCAGTAACTTGGAATTGTGATTCCCCTTTTCCTTGTAAATGGTAAAAATATACAAATATATGTGTTTGAGTAGCAGGATGGCAGTATTCTGGTTGCTTTACCTTTATTTTCTATCTATCTATCTATCTATCTATCTATCTATCTATCTATCTATCTATCTATCTATCTATCTATCTATCTGTATAATATCTA
>JAWWEU010000005.1:26034203-26047111 GCA_035583155.1 Acropternis orthonyx | reverse complement strand
GGACAGGGCTTGGAGCAACCTGGGCTAGTGGAAGGTGTCCCTGCCCATGGCAGGGGGTGGAATGAGATGGGCTTTAACATCCTTCCCACCCAAACCATTCTGTGATTCCACGATTTACTGCAGGAAGAGAGAAGAGGTTAAAAGGAGACAGGAATAGCTCAAAAGCTTTGCTGGAGCCCTGTGAGTGCAGGTCCCCGTGTGGGAGGCAGTTTGTTTGCTCCTGCCTTTTGCAATCTCCTGGGGCAAGGAGAGACAAGCCAAACAGTGAGGGAGGAGAAAGTAACAAGCAGAATAAGGGAGCAGGTGAACAAAAGCAACACAGAAAAAGCTTTTAATGGAAAAGACAGGGACCTGAAAGTTTCTGAGTGGTTTTAAGGGTACTTAAGGCTATGAGAAAATGTATTATCTCCTGGTTTTTAATCCACCTTTGGTAAAACAATAGATTACTACCCTCAGGCATGTATTTTACCCTTGTCATCCTGATAGCCATTAGTAGGGCATGTATCTTGTTTGATTGTCAGCATTCTGAAAGAAATATTTCTGAAGACTTTGCAGGTATTAATGTAATACCAGGATATTTCTGCACAGAACCTGATAAATAGAAACAAACAGCTTCTTTCCAGTGTAAGTTGAAAAGGAGAATTGAGGCAAAATACCCAGTATTTCCAATCTTATTATGTCTCCAGTCTGCTTTGGTGCATCAGGCAATGTCAGGCTGAGAAAATGCATCATAGAACAGTTTGGGTGGGAAGGGACCTTCAAGCCCATCCAGTGCCAAGCCCTGCCATGGGCAGGGACACCTCCCACTCACCCAGGTTGTTCCAAGCCCCGTTCAAACTGGCCTTGGCCATAATTTGGGCTTTGTTCTTCTTCCCTGTGTGTTGTGGAACTGCATCCCCCTCCAGGGAGGGGTCTGCTTGTCCCTGCTCCCATCTGGAGAAACCAGCTCCATAGCAAGGTTTCAATTGCCTGAGTGAGGTCCCTCAACCCCCTGTGAGAGGCAGCAGTCACATGTTATTTATTTGTTTGCATTCCCCTTCTTTGTTAATAATCAGTTGTGAATTTCTGTGCTTGAATAACTTACCTTTATGATCACACTCAGCTGGAATTTTTGCAGCTGAGATACAGGAAAGAATATCTACTCATCACTCTGTCAAGTTTTGTTTTATGCACCTCTTTTTTTTTTTCCTCTTCCACAGTCATAATGAAAAAAAAAAATCATAATATTCAGAGCTAGTTATCTTCAGGGGGAAAGGGAATAACTGGATCAAGTCAATCAAAATATTAGATTTATATAAGTACAGAAATTTCTAACTTTTTATCCTTTCATTTTTGAATATCATAAAATCACTGACTGGTTTGGATTGAAAGGAACATTAAAAATCATTATTACCTGTGCAGGGTCAGGGGTTGGACTTGATGATCCTTGTGGGTCCCTTCTAGCTCAGGATATTCTATGATTGTGTGATTTTCCAGAAATCACCAAGAGAGAGGTTTTGAATCAGCACCTCAACAAAGTAAAAGGATAAGAACAAAACCTTAGAGTGAATATAACCTTTGGAATATGGCAGATTTGACCACCAACATCTCTCAAAATATCACGATACACTCACCAAATAAATGGAAAGAAGAAAAAAGAAGACAATAAATAGGATTACTGAGTAAGAAATAAATAAAGCCACGTGGAGATGCCAACCTTGGTGCCCAGGGAGGTTCACAAGAGACACCATCTTCCAATCCAGCATTTGTCAGGCTGAAGCTGTGGATACCTAGACTGTAGCTCTCCTTTCTTTTGTCACCAGCGCAACTGGTGCCATTTTCCCAGCTTGTATCCTAAAAGAAAGGATGTATTTCCCAACTGCTTCCAAAGGGAACTCTTTAACACGCAGGTCAAAATAGCCAAGGAAGCAGATCAACCCCCAGCTCATCTCTGCGAGGTGTGGGCAGCCTGAAATATCTGCTCTCTCCTGGCAGGTTTATGTTTATAGCTGTTATTTTAAAGGTATTGAGGGAGCACAGGGGGAAAGGAGAAATGTCATATTATACACATAAACTGAGGGTAATTTTTTTGGCCAATGGCTCTTAAATAACACAGTCTAAACCCATTAATTCCGTTCTCATTTTATCTTCACTGCTAAGTGCTTAACTGAGATTGATCCCTCTCAGGTGAAGGGAATGCCCATGGGATTTCAAGGAACAAACCCCCCATCTTACAGTAAATTAAATTTGTATAGCTGGACATTAGTGGATTATTTTATTATACTAAGCACAGCAGAAATTTAGTCCACTTTCTGAAATATATTATTATATAGTCGTTGGTTATATCCATTGCAAGAATATTCCCATAGGAACTACATTCCTAGTGGAAGTTAGACCAGGATCTCTCTTCCTCCCTGTGCAATAGCTGAATGAAGCTGAAGCTAAAGTTGCCCTGTGAGCAGCCCCAGATTTTAATGGATTTCTTTATCAATTTATTCCTGGCCACACAGGCAGGCAGAGGAGCAAAACCTGGAGCAGGCAGGAGATTTTTAGGGCAATGAACCCCTTTTTGTCCTGCAGCCCTTCTCCATTGACACAAAGAAAGGGATGTATTAGACCAGCAGAGAGATACTTTAGGACAGAGGCTTTTGAGTTAGGTGGTCTTGTTTCTTGCCCTGGGAGCTCAGTCTGGCCTTGGAGACAGGGCAGGTCCTTCATGGGACTTCTTCAGCTCTTGCTTTCAAGCTTCACTGGCCCTTCCTCAGGCACCCAAACCCCAGGAGGCAAGGGCTGCCCTGCACTGGAGTGCTTTAGTGCCTTTCCCCACACTGAAAAGCCATTTTTCTCCTAAATTAAATCCAGGAGCACATGAGCCCGTCTCAACCCCCTGCATGGGACTGCACCAGGCCAGGAGTTCATGGCTTGCTGCTTTCTCTGCAACCCTGCTCTTAGGCAGTGGATCAGAAGGACCAGTTCCTTGAGGAATTCCTCTCCAAAATGTGTTTGGGTGAGGAAATATCTAAATGGTTTCCCTATGGATTGCTATTGCCTTACTCTGTAATTAAAATATCAAGAGTAGTTGTAGGATCTGAGCTAAAATCACTTTCATGGTAATCCAGGGCAAATTGTACAGATGTTCTTAAATAGATAGAGAAGTTATTTCTCATCCAGTCTTTCAGCTGCTGGAAAGCCAGTCTTAGGTCTCTCCAACATTATGGAACCAACGTAAATCTGAATTCTGCAAAGCCTCTAACTGGAGGGATTTTACCTCTTTGAAAGCTTCAGTTTGTACTTTTGAAAGAAAACTTTTTTTTTTTCTTATTTAACTAATTTATTCCAATCCAGCTCTTCCACTTCCTTGTGGCCTTCCACTGTGATGACACAAGGGAATGAGGCAGGCCAAGGGAAACCAGTGGTCTGATCAGAGCCAAGGGAACATCCAGACCTTCCCTCTCCCAGGGCTGTCAGAGGAGGATGGATATTCCATGGCTTATGGGTGAGTCCCCCCAGGAGACCCCAGCTGGGAGGGCTCCCTGCATCACCCTACAGGCAGAAGAAAGATATGAGACTTTTTATGGGATGTGCTCTAGTGGAAGGTGTTCCTGCCCATGGGTTGGAGCTGGATGAGCTTCAGGTCCCTTCCAACTCAAACCATCCTGTGATATGGAGGCTGTGCCAGGATGTTTAGGAAGGGAAAGGGAGAGATGCAGGTGGACTGGGAAAGGACAACAAGACCTGTGTGTCTCCCTGCATTGCTCATGTCTATGTGTGCAGGGTGTGCTGATTCCAGACACACTCTCAGCCTCGTTGTGGACTGGACCTGGTCACATGGAGGGGCAGCACCTTGGTCAGCCCAACAGAAAATGGGATTTCTTCTGGTTTAAAACCACTGGGATGGCCACAGGTATTCCATGAAATGTTTACTTTGCTTCCCATCTGCCAGCCCCACGGGCACATCAGGTCCTTTGCATGCAGCACTGCAGTGACACATCCCTTAATTGCTGGAAATAAAGGTCTTTGAAGGAGATCAGTGTGAACATGTATGGAGCTGAATGAAACCTGTTTAGTAGCATTTGCAAATTGATTTGGGGATCTGTAATCTTTTGCATATTGAACATTCAGTTGGAAGAACAGTGTTTTTTTCTCATGTCTGATCTTTATTCTTAAGGAAAGGGTCGATGGGTGGATTTGATGATCATAAAAGTCCTTCCCAACCTAAATGATTCCATGATGCTTTGATTATTCACCTTAACAAAGAGTGGCAGAATTGGGCAATACAAAAGTAATGTTTTTGATGCTCCTTGATCAAATGTTTTTATGCTACTTGATGCTCCTACCTCAACATTTATACATAAATTTTTCAGTTTTCCAACGAGAACATGAGCATTGAAGGATGAGCATTCCTACATTGAAGGATCCCATCTGAGGGCATCACCGGCCCTTGGGAGAGATTCCTTGTTCTGACCTTGCAGCTCACAGAGAACAAGGACAAAGCTCATTAAATAATTCCAGTGAATCCTCCTTGTGAAACCTTTATTTTTTTTTTTCCCTCCTAAAGGACAGCAAAACATTCAATTTCTACACAAGTTTATTTTCTTTTTAGGTAATAATCATGGGTGAGGAGCTGGGAGTGAAATAGAGGTTGTGTATTATACATGTAAAATGCCATCAGTGCTTGTTGTTTTGCCGGGTGAATACTTTGTACAGAATTTCTGAGAACTGAGTCCTTCAAAACAAAATGCTGCTGTTCCAGGAAAAAAAGAGATGGATTCAAGTTCAAGGATGTATATCACCAATGTGCAATTCAAAACCTGGGGTTATTGTCCCCTCTCTATTTTAAAATTATGCATTAAAGCAGAAATATTTTTTTTCCTAACTGAAAATCCAGCACAGAAGAATAAAACTGATGACAAGAGATAATTAATTCAGAGGAGCACATAGAGAAACTCATTAAAAGGCAACAGATTGATGACATCTGTTAAAGCATTAAATATATATCCCCAAAGCAATAATGTTGGTCTTTGATCCTTTTCTTTCCAGCCAAATGCAACAGATTTTTATAGACCTTTAAAACCATCTCTTTTTTTCCATTCAGATTAGTAGAAAGTTGACTAATAAGTCTTGGTAGTTGTTCAGAAATAGGATATATTTGTCTTCCTCATCAACATGAGGAAGAGAAAGTTGTAACACAACAAGGTGAGCTTTAAAATAATCACTCAATGTCACAAATTAGGCTGCATGGAAAGCAGGCCCTCAAAAGACCTAGGCTAAAATTAATGGCTTTAATATCAATTATGACCTTTTGTCATAGACGTTTAGGGGTGACCTGTAAGCACAATCCCTACCAATCTCTCTCTGGATCATTTAATGAAATCTCAGTGTTTTCCCACTCCAAATCCTTTCAGAATTTATTACAAGTAACTCACGTTGCTGTTTTTGTGCAGTGCAATATCAGTGCTTTGAAGTTACTTCAAGAATAAAAATTCACACGAAATTGTTATTTTGAAGACTTGTACTCACTAAGATTTGGGAGATACAAGAGGAAAATTCTGTTGGAGAGTTAAGAAAATATCAGGGAAAAGTCCATGTCCCAAAATGTGACATGGTCAATCCACAACGACAGATATCCAAGGTAAGTCCCATGAAACACTTTCTATCAGGAAAGATTTGGAAAACCAGGACAGAGTTAGAGTCAAATTTGTGGAAACCTCCCACTGATTTGCACATTGCAGCAAGAAGGTGGCAAATTATATAATACACTGTCCATGGAGTTAAAAATTAATCCTTTATATCATTTTTCTGGTATTATTCATATATTTGTAGATATAAAGGGGCAAGCAGTGGCTTATACATTTTCTAATGAATAAGAAAACTTAGAATCCCAGGAAATTTTTCATGCCAATAGGGAATACACCTTTTTGGGGGATTTTTAAAGATCTCTCTCCATTTGTGTTATCCAAATCAAGACTGAGAAATTTCCATGTAGAAAGCAAATAGGTAAAGCCAACAAAGTATGGCTGCAAATTAAATTATTATATGACAAATTATAAACTTATAAATTAAATATTTATAAAATTCACAAATATTTTATGCCCTTAAAAAGCTGATGGACACATGTGTGCATAGATATATAAAGAAGAAATCTGTAGTGGCAGCAGATATACAGTCCTAGGCAGAGTTAACATTATGGGGTTTTTCCCTAATAGAAGAGCTGTCCCATTCCTAACAGTCTTTATCAGCATGATTTATATCTACAACATCCATAAACATGTAGATTTCTTGGAGAATGGAAATACATTTGGAGGTCTTCCTAAAGAGAGAGAAGGAAAATAAATAAAAACAGCATATTAAAGCCATTTTCTAATCAAGGGGGACCAGAAGGTGCCACTGAATATTGACTCGTGAAACTGCAGAAACCTGTACGTGTTTCACAAGCAGTAAAAGAGAGGAGAGTTGTTTTTTAAATAAAAAATACGGGCTTGTACCTCCAGCAACGCCTCTGTGTCAGGTCCTTATAGATGCTGTAGGGGAGCATATTATGGGATGTCAGCTATATGATGTGCCATATGGCTCTGTAGATAATTTCATATTGAACCAAGGGATGGAGGGACAGGACACAGGGAATGGCTGCCCACTGACAGAGGGTTGGATGGGATATTGGGAAGGAATCCTTCCCGGGGTGGGTGGGCAGGCCCTGGCACAGGTTGCCCCATCCCTGGAAGTGTCCAAGGCCAGGTTGGACAGGGCTTGGAGCATCCTGGGCCAGTGGAAGTTGTCCCTGCCCATGGCAGGGGGTGGCACTGGGTGGGCTTTGAGGTCCCTCCCCACCCAAACCACTCTGCAATTCTTATGTTAAATAAAATAAAGAATGTTTCTACTGGAGATCTCACACTACACTCCTCTAACTCCAACATGAATTTTAATGATACTTGAAAAATTCACACATCAGAAAAAGAAAATCTCAGCAGACATTGCCTCGCCTGGTGTCAAAATTGGCAATATTTGAGGCAGAACAGGGAGAAATAATCCATAAAGTTCCATCATTATTAGTTATCGTGTGTTGTCAGCAACTGTCACGTTGTGATTTCCATAATGTTAATGCAGTGCCACCACTGATACCGGAGTATCCAACAGCAGCACAGAACAGTGCTACAACCAAATTGCAAAATCGTGCCATCAAACCTCAAAATGACATTATTAATAGCAATATCAGAATTTTAATGCCCCAAGATTAGTCTCCTTTCCAGCAGTTTTCAGTGCTGCCTTATCAGAGGCATCACAGAGCCATCAGCTTTCCCCAGGCCTGGCACAGTGTCAGGGTACAAATATCACCTCACCCTTCACACTTGGGGTGCCACGTGCCCTGTGTTGGTACCTGCTTGGAGCTTTGATTCCCTGTTTTTCCTTTTCCCGTCAATGAACACAGACCTGCACTTACTCAGGGAGCAAATCACTTTCCCTTTATAAGGCAATGATGCAGGAGGGGGGTATTTTCTAACAATAGAAAATAAAAGCAAGAAAACACAACTATTAAAACTAAGTGCTATTAAGGAGAATAAAATTAGCTTCCAGTGGATATTGTGGTAAATAACAGATTAATGGCAGAAAGAAATTTGCTGCTAAGGCTCCTGTTTCCATTGCCCTTCTCAAATCAGGTTTATTTTCTATAGTTATAATTTACTTATAATTAGATACAGCTATAGCTGCTATGGTTTTAGTTATAGTTAGTTAGTTAGTTAGTTATAGCTGTTATAATTACAGTTATAATTAGTTAGTTATCTGATGTCTATAATTCATTCCTAAGAGTCACTGACCGTCTTTTGCAAACTTTTGATTAAACTGATGATTTCAGAACTGTTTGACCATGCACCCTGAGCTAAAAACTGCTAAAGATAATGTTGAGTGACAGGCAGAATTCTAAGTCCAAGTGGCAGGAAATATATTTTCCTCAAGCAAAGTTTGTTATTGTTAAGATTAAAACCATCACACTTGGTCATAAATCTGTACAGGAAATGCTCCCTTGTCCTTCTAAAAAGGTACAAATTGTCTGGGAGTTTCTATTCATTAGATAAGGATATTTGCCAAATGGTTTGTAAAGAGATGAGGACCCATTTCTTTATTTCTAGGGGCTTGGCACTTCCACCTTCACATAAAGATACAAGATTCAAGTCTCTTTTATTTCTTCTGCCTATAATTAATTATTTACCCAGCTTAGAACAAGGACTCTTCTCAGCTGAGAAAAATGTGGCACCTGAGCAAAATAAGTGTTCAAAACTAGATGTCCCACAAGAAGGAAATGTTCTTTATTGCCACTGACTGTGACATTTTGGCCCCTGCCTTTCGTGGATTGAAACAGAACCCAGAAATTTGAATGCCTAGAATTTTTAAAATCCATTTCCTTGCAGGACACAATCTAATTTTTGTTTAAAATTTTCCATTTGAGGCATAGATGTTCATAATTTATTTCTATCCACACATTGCTTAGTGGGGATGTCCCACCTTGGCAGCCTCCACTGTGATGTTTCCTGTGTCTAAAAGGAAAGGAAATAATTTAAAATTTCACTAGGTGTTTATTTCATTAAATGTTCCTTCCTTCGTCTCCTGTCCCTGAAGAAATGGAATTGAATGAAATTGTTGGAAGCGAATTCTCACCTTGTAAAAAGCAAAAAAAGACTAAACCACATCAAAGAATCTAAGATAGTGTTGCTGTCACTTCTGCTCCACAAAGTATGACTCCACTTTGTGTTCACAGGCTGATAAAAGTGTGAGGACTTTGGAACCACTACATTTTTACCCTTATTACTTAATAGACTTTCTGGTTTCCTCCTGTTCAACATTTCAGCTCTAAACTCTCCTGTGTGGGATTATGTATTTCTTCATTACATCTTTAAATCCTTCCATGCCATTATTCTCCTCGTGCTGAACACACAATGAACGTTCAGCTCTGGGTCTTTTTGCCAAGTGGCCTCTCTCTCCTCTTTCCAATAACTCATTAAACCCACATCTTCCAGGAATCCCTCCTACTTTGTTTTTGCTGATCATTAATCTCTTCAGGCTTTTTGCTGCTTTAAATCCTGTTCAAATCTCCATTCCCTCCCCATCATTAGGTGAAGCTGACTCCTTGTGGCTTTGATTGAGGACAAGATGTAAATCCCTCTCCATGTGGAGACTTTAAACAAACAGGAGGGGGGAAAAAAAAGCCCAGGTAATTTTTCTCATAATTTGAAAAGTGAAAATATTTGTTCAGAGGAATTTGCATAGAGAGGTGGATTCATGGGGGAATTATTTATTTCTAGCATAATATTTATCATCTATCAAACTATGAATGATTTGGCATTGCAAACTCTTCAAGAATCCCTTAGAAATGCACTGGTTGGAGCAATAAACTGGTTTACTTCCTAGTTGTATTCCCAGGCTTTTCCATGCATGTGCCTGTCATTGCAGTCAGAATTTTGCTGTAACTCAAAATTTTCCTACAAGGAAAATGGTACAAGTTTCATTTACAGAGCTCAAAAACTTAATTTTAATCAATGTGTACACTGCCCAAACAGAATTAATCAGCTTTTATTTGTGGTTCAACTGCAACGCTCTGTTTTAGTTATTAATACAGAAAAAGGTGAGAACTTCTTGGCAGCTGCCTCTGGTGTCACACTCACCCTTCCAGAGCTCCTCCAGGAAGATCCTGTGGGAAAGGACAGGACAGGAATGTCATGAGCAATCAGAGCGCCCTCTGGGAGGGACTATGAGGGTGGTGGTATTTTCTCCGTACTCAGACAATTGGATTTAGACATTTTATTTACATTCTGCTTCCTTTTCATTGTCTTGCAGCTAAAGTTTGAAAACTCTGGTCTCCCTCAGCCCAATTAGTGTAGAGGGATAGGATTTGTAACCCAGTGGTAACCTGGTTTGGCTTGAATTTTGTTGTGTGTGGAATTGGCAGAGCTGAAATAACATTGGCAATAACCACGTGGCAAAAAAATCCTTAAACTGACTTAGCTGGAGGCAAGTCCAACACGTGCTCAAATTCTCTGGCATCTTACTAGTCAGAGAAAAATCAGAATATCCAGGTTATATATCCTGTCCACTTGTCAGTTTTATAGTGGTGGTATGGAAAACAAGTTATACACGTGTCCAGAACTTGCTCTCTTGACAACATCAATGGGACACTGAAATTTGGATCTGTCTATTTTGCACATGATCCTCTGGTTATCTTGGACACATAATCCCAACCAGACATGAGGGACACAGGTACAACAGAAGAAAATGGAGCTGGAAGAATAATATATTTGAATAAAAGGTTTAATAATGTGGGCATGTCTGAGCCACATTTAGGGAAAAGAGGCAGGAAAAATGGTGAGGATTAAAGTAATAAATCTCATACCATGAATGTAAAATGACAAAGAGCATTGATTTTTAACCCAGAGGAGAAACTCATGTCACTCCCTTCACACTGAAGACCAGGATTAATTCTTCCCCAGTATTGCCCCTTCCCTGTGCTGCTTCCATTTGAACAACCTTGTTCACCTGCAGCCCTCTCCTCCTGCTCTCATCTCCCCAGAGCAGGGCATTAACACTCTCCCCCTCTGGAGACTGAATCACACTGAACCATCTTTTTTGACAAGTTCAACAATGAGATTACGGTTTGAATATTTGATGGGGTTTATGCCCAACTAGTGATAATTATTGGTTAAAATACCGGTTTTTTTAACACACTGTGGTCTGTCATAAAGGACAACATCCAATTGTAATGACAATTCCCTGTAAACTATTCCCATACCTTACATATATCCAACAATAATTACTAAACTGCTGCCAGTGTCAAGGCACAAAAATAACACATATTGTTGACAACAGCTACATAACTTACAAGTTTTCATTCTAGAAACTGCTTAAGCTTCTCCTAACATTTTATATTATACAGGAACCATTTATTTTAACTCATTTCTTGGATTTTTCCATTTAAAATTTCCTACTTTCCATTGTCCTGTGTATGTAGTGATGTTTCCAGGCTGTCCCAGCCAGAATTGAGCATCACTGGAATTACAGCTGTTTCTTACAATGCTTCCTGTTCCCTTCTCTCCTTTGTCTGATTTTGTGCCACTTAAATTTTATGGCTATTAAGTTCTTTTTACCAGCCTATTAAGAAAGAGAAAATAGCTCTGTTTATGACCCTGGGGCCTGTGCTATTCCATTAGTGACCTCCCTCTTTATTAAACTACTTCAAATGCTGAACATTGCAAAGCTTTTCCATAAAAACAATAAGCTTTAGAAGCTTCTTTCAGCACTGCAGCTCCATTTGTGGCTCCACAGAGGAATCCTGGTGGGATCCAGATCTGTCCTAACTGATTCCTCTGTCTGATCCACAGCAGAGGTTGGAGCTCCAATGGAGTGGCCCAGGAGCTTCCCAGGAGCTTCCCAAGTGTGGTTCATTTTGTGCCTCTGCAACATCTGAACCCCCCATTGGTGTTAAAGAGCTTCAAATACATAAATTTGGTGTGAAACACTCAACGTGCACATGTGGGATATCCAAAGGACCCTTCAGAGGGCATTAGGCTCTGAGCCCTGGAGAGGCTGGGGCTGCCCCATCCCTGGAAGTGTCCAATGGCCAGGTTGGAGCAACCTGGGATGGTGGAAGTTGTCTCTGCCCTCAACATGATGCCTGCCACGGTTTGGGGATGTGCTGGGAAGGAGCAGATGCACAGAATGGTTAAGAATTTTAAACCCTTCCCAGGAAAGGGTTTGAAACACTTTCCAGGGAAGGCACCAGACAGTGATAGCGATCCAGGGAAAACACAGATGAAGTAGTGCCAGCAGCAAATCCTCTTGGGAATATCCACAAGCTTCTCCAGCAAGGACTGGGCACATGGTATCATGGAATTGTTGAGATTGGAAAAGCCCTCTGAGATCATCAGGTCCTACTGCCAGCTCAGCATCACCACTAAGCCATGTCTCCAAGTGTTTTTTGAACACTTCCAGGGATGGGGACTCCAGCACTTTGCTGCCCAGCTCCTTCCAGTGCCTGAAAACCCTTTCCATGAAGAAATTTTCCCTACTATCTGATCTAAACCTTCCCTGGCACAACCTGAAGCCATGTCTTCTTGTCCTATTGTTTAATTCCAGGATGTGAATTGCTTGGTCCTAACTGGGCAGGGGGAGCAGAGCCTGAGCTGGTGTGTGAACTGTGTGAATGCCAGAGCACAGAAACCTTTGAACAGGAATTGTTATGCATTTCCAGTAACCCATCCCACCTCACGAATAAACTTTAAATGAGCTGTCCTTACAGCTGTTTCTGCCATGACAAAAATAAATATCCTTCTTTAAACAGTGATGGGGCTGACAAATAAGGAGAAGAAGAAATTAAAGGTATGTGTGGACGTTAAAAGGATTAAATAGGTGTGTACAGAAGCTGAGGGTTTTAATCAGTGTGAAAATCTCATCTAGAAGGCTCAGAGAGGCACTGCTGGGAAGCAGAATCTGTGGCTTCAGAGTCAATGTGTTTACTATAAACTTTATCTTGACCATCTGCCACCACTAATCAGATACAATTGGCACTTTGAGTTTGAAGGGAAACATATTCTGGACCTGAGATCCCTCCTGGATAGCAAGCAGCTAAAGGTTTATCTGCACACAACAATTCATTTGAATTTGTTTACAGAGGAGAACAAGATTAAGGATGGAGCAGATGCTCCTGCAAACCACGGAGTTGGTTCGAGGTGATAACATGGGAAACAAACTCCGTGGGTGAAAATACACCCAGTGAAACAAATCCAGGTTATGTTGAATAAGCAGGTCCTTTCCTGATCAAATTATTGTGATGATTGTTGGAGAGAGTCCAAAGGAGGCACCAGGATAGTCAGAGGATGGAGCAGCTCTGCTGGGAGGGAAGGCTGGGAGAGCTGGGATTGTTCAGCCTGGAGAAGAGAAGCTTT
>JAWWEU010000005.1:26010938-26025073 GCA_035583155.1 Acropternis orthonyx | reverse complement strand
GGGCACAGGGTGGGATTGTTGGGGTGTCTGTGCAGGGCCAGGGGTTGGACTGGATGGTCCTTGTGGGTCCCTCCCAGTTCAGAATATTCTGATATTCTGTGAAACAACGCATAAAATTTATCCAATCTTATGTTTTCCTCTTCTGTACAGACCTGCAGGAACCTGCCCAGCTTTACTCGGTGTAGAACCAACACCTCAAGTACTTAAAACTTCAGAAGCTGCTCTTAAAGAAGCACCAAACCCCTAAATTAGTTTTGTCTATGCAGGTGTCTCAAGGCAGATTTGAAAAAAAAACAAGCCCCAAATTCTAAGGATTTCAATCCTGTTGTTATGCAACCCCTTTGCTCTGCCTACTAGAAAATTAAGGCTATTTTCAAGCTGTTCTTGCACTGTTGAAAAAGAGAGAGCTGCTAATCTGAGTGCTAACCAAATATACAAGAAAACCGTGAAAAAGTCAAGGAAATGAGTCCTTTAGACTTCCAGAAAAGAAGAATAAACTTCAGGAAGTTCTATCCACACACTGCAAGTTAAACCTGTTGCAAACAGGTACAGATTTGCATGTCTTGTACTACATGCAAATATTTGATGTGGTTCTCTGTACAACTTTTCACTGAAAAGGAAATGTGTGAGGAAATGCCCTTTTTGCTACATTTGTTAGATAAAAAAAAAAATACATTTTGTATTACTCCTTAAAAAGATCTAGTGCTCAGAAAAGGAATAAATGTTAGTCAGAGCTAAATATGGAGATGTTATTTTATGATTAAAAATAGTCTGCGCCAAAGTTTATAGCAAAAATCAAGGCCAGTTTTCTTACCTGACAGATGAGCCTTAGTCTAATTATCATTTGTTGTGGGAGGGGGGGGTCTAAAAAAGATTATTTTAATTTTTTTTAAACTAAACAATCACAAGCCAATTCCAAGAGTAATAAGTGGAGAATTTTTAAGCTTTAGATAGGAAAAAAAATATTAAATATTTTTATTAATCCTGTTCCCTTCAGCATCCCTGCTCCCAAATCCTGGCTTTCCAGACACATCATTGTCCCACCAGCATGTAAAACCAGTGTGCTGATAGTCTTTAATGCCCTTCTCTACTCATCCTGATGAAGTAGCGTTTTCCTATTTATTTCCAGCAGAAGGAAAAGTGATGCTACGGATTTTTTTTCAGATGTGCTCTTTATAGCACTACAGCTGCACCACTAAAACTCTGCGTTCCTCCTCTCCCCACAACGCCAGACCCCGGGAGGATAGGTTATTAACTCCAAATGAGTATTGGAGGACTGCCTTCCAAAGATTCCTGCTCTTAAACGTGGAGATGGAATGGGAAGGGAGGGCTCTCAGGTGCCAAGAATTCCCACCCAGCTGTGCTGCGACGAGAGAACGAGGAAGGTTTATGGGAGGGATGCTGGGACTTACATTTTGGCTTCAGTTCCCACAGCATGTGTTTCCTGAGTCAGTAACATTACCTGCAATAACCAAATTTGCTTTTCATTTTAAGGCTGAGATGATGAAAAAAAAAAAAATGTTCTGTTGTAAGTTTAGCTCCAAATCACATATTTGTCCCCAGTAAAGTTGGAGGGAAATGAGCAGAAGCCCATAAAGTTTGAAACTCATTTCATGTCTCCTGAAAAACTGCTGTGTGTTCTTGGAGCTTTGAAATCAGTATAGAGCACCCTGGGTGTTTATTGCATGACTTGAAATTAGATTCATTTTTGAAAGTTTTATGACAAACAAAAATTATGCCTTGCTATTTCCAATACAATCGCTAAAAATTCCTGGGTATAACAGATTGTCACTGCCCGGGGTTTTCTGTCAAGGCAGTGGCAGCAGCAGAGCTCTGCATGAGGCACAGCATCCCTGCAGCCTGTCTGCATCCTTGGGGGTGGAAATCAGGTCTCCTCAGCTCCCACACATTGCAAATGCCTTGTCTTCTAATGCACGGGCTGAAGATTCCTGTGCTCCTGGCTGTGCACTCCATCCTTGCGTCCGATTCAATGTTTGCTTTAGGTGTTCCAAAAAGACCAGGCATTTTACTTGGATTATAACACAATTTATCTCCAAGTCTTATTTCAGCAGGCAGAGAGCTGAATCTCAGACAGTGGCATTGCAAATATAAATTCTAGCTAATAAAAGGACTTAATAAAACATGGGCATCTACAGGGAAGGGCATTGTAGGTATCAATAAAACATCCTCGTTGATCTTTATCAGATTATAAGAACAAGATATAGAGTTCTTGTATCCATACACAAATTCCTGGAAGTAACCCAAACAACCCAAAGGCAGAATCCAGAGGGTTCTCCATAGGGAACATTTTGACCTTTTCCCAGTACAGCTGAGAAGGGTCATAGAAAGTAGCACACGTTGACAAAAATATCAATGCAAATAAAAATGTGCATCAGAAGTACTTCAGCGAGCTCTCATCCCTTGTCTGCATCCCACCCCGATGTCTTTAGCTCTCACAGTCACTGACACATGCAGGAAAACATTAAATAGGAACGTTACTGAAAGGAAATGTTGGGACTGTGTTTTATTCTCTTTGCTTCCATGACTGTTTCTTTATTATCTACTCTTTTTTTGTCAGCATTATGTAATTTTTTGGTGTAAACATGCTCTTGTCTCCTCTGTAGCACCGGCTGCCAACTGCAGTCACAGACTTCTGAGAAAATCCGGGAAATGGCTCCTCTCCTTGCATAGCAAAGCCAATGTCAGCTTTATGATATGTCTAAAATAACAAGTGATCAGTCAAGTAGAATCCCAGAATCCCTGAGGCTGGAAAAGCCCTCTCAGCTCCCGGAGCCCACCCTGTGCCTGATGCCCACCTTGTCACTGAGTGCCACGGCCAGTCCTGCCTTGGGCATCTCGAGGGCTGGGCACTCCAAACCCCCCTGGGCAGCCCCTTTCAATGTCTGACCACCCTTTCCAGGAGGAAATTCCTCCTCATGTCCCACCTGCCCCTCCCCTAGTGAGGATCATGAGAACTGATCACTATCCCAAGGCCATGACTAATTTCTGTGATAATGGTTAAAAGAGCCCTTGGAAACTTTACATTGATGTTATTAGAGATGCATATATTGGCATCTCAATTTCTCTGTGTTCTAAACATAATACTGGCAATTTCAAACAGGGAAAGGTGCAAAAAAAAAAAAAAAAAGAAAATACGCATAGCTACTTTCACTCATAAAACCCCCAGCCTAACCACCTAAAGAAGCCCCAAACTGAGTTGTTTCATGAGATGGTATCAATTTAACACTGAAAATCATATCCCTCCAAGGAAGGGCAGCCACCTCATGCCAGTTTTACATTCCAGGTGGAACAAAAAATAGAAATCTCAAAATGTGAAATTTAGAAAATGTAGCACAAAAGTCCTCAGTTACGAACTGAAACAGTTTTGTTATGTCTTATTAAACAAACAAACAAACAAAAAAGGAGGTCCTTTTTGAGGGGCTGATTAAATGTCTGCCTTTGAGACTGGAATCACTGAAGGTTCTTAGGGCTTCCAATTATTGGAAACTGAGAGAATGTCTTAACTGTTTTATTATTTTTATTATTCTAATAATTTATGTTTTATTGCAATAATATTTTTTATTATTGGAAATGATTTTATTATAATAGTAATATACTAACATAATAATAATAACATCACTTGTAATTAAAATCTTTCCTAATTCAAATCTTTCTACCACATGCCCCAAATTTCTTTCACCAAGAAGAATCATACCTTACAATCAGAGCCTTAAAGCAAAAAAAAAAAAAAAATCAACATCAGAATAGTTATGAGTCAAAAATGAATATATATGTGCTTAATTACTTTTATTTAGGGGTTTCACTGCATTTGATTTGCATAGGATATTTTTTAGATATAGACACTTGCATTTTGGATGCCTTATTAGTTTACCTGTTGGATACACAAACAGAAGTCAAGGATTTCCACTCCAAACTCTTTATTTTACTTCAGGAGAACAAGAACCCAATAGCAAAGAGCCAGTATATGACTATTCCTTTTAGTGGATCCCTTCTGGTTTGCTTGCAGTGTCTGAGGAGAAGAAAGGATGGCCCTTGCCAGGAAATGGGTATTTGTTGAGAATCCTTGTCCCCATGCACAGTCACGCTGTCCAGGTGAATATTGCCATGCACTGAAACCAAAGAACTGCAGCTTGACTTCCCACATGTCACAATTATTCCTCCTATCACTTTATAAAAAGTAATATACAGCAAAAGCAGGAGAGATTAAGAGCTTGGAGTGTGAATCTGCATGTTGGCAACATCTCAAAAGCATCCCAAAGATGCTCTCACTTTTTAGTGGCTGTACACTCTCAAGATAAAGTTTGTTAATCGAGACTCCCAGGATCTGAGGGTCACATGATGGATTTGATTGGGAAAAAAACCCACATTTCACTCTCTCCTGCTTATTTTTTAAAAATACACCTTCCATGTATGTATTCTCTCACAATAAAGAAAAGGCAGCTGGTGCATGATTCTGTAGAGGAGAAAGCACAAGGAGCAGAGGATTTGGTTTCTTAGCTGGGGAAGACATAATGAGCAAAAACAGAGAAAGAAATAAAAAGAAAGAAAACAGAATTAAAAAAATTAAATTACAGAGGACAAAACTCAAAGATTTATTAGGTCTGGAAGAGTCATAGAAGAAAAATTCGAACTCAGCAACATGTCTGAGAGAAATTAAGGCAGGATCAGTTAAGGCAGGATCAAATACACTTTGTATTTCATGCAGAGAAGCTGTGAGCTCCCGGGGACATCACTCCTCTGGAGTAGCTGTTCTAGGAATACAAACCATGAGTAATAACTTAGAGACAATATTTAAGTATCTCTTATGTAAAAGAGCTTTTCTCCTCAGCTTGCTCAGAGTTTTGTCCCTGAAGAGGAGCAGAAGCTTTCTCGTGCCTGGAGGTTCATCCACACACCTCAGGTAAGAGATTAATGAGTCTGTGACGGGCACACAATGCTCTGCGTGGTGTTGACAAACATCAACATTTGAGTGCCAGCCTGTCCTCACCCCGTGGTCCTGCTCTGCATCCCAGATTTATGGAGGCAGGAGGGATGTGATCTCTGCTTGGTGATGCTGTGCAGGCAGAAATCCCCGCCTGGCTCAGCTTGCTCCTCCCTCGCCGTCAGCCCTCCAGGAACGTGTTGCCTGCAAGAGACAACAACATTGCTGGGAGACACAGAAAATGAAAAATTAAAGCTGAAGGTAACAAGAAGAGCAAAAAAATCGATGTTGCCCACAGGGTTTTTCTTGTGCAACATTGCCCACAGGCCACTGAGGGCGGGGATGGTTCTCTAAACTAGAGGACACGCAGATGCTTGGTGTCATCCTTACCAGTGAGAAGACCTTTCAGATGGGAGTTCAGCTGGAATAATTTATTAGCATAGCGATCAGCATTTTCACCCTAGGCAGTTGCAAGCAGCTGCTTTGTATGTAATGAGTACTTAACTGTACAAACACATCCTTCCATCTGCACTCCTAAATAAATCTGTGCCGAAGGACGCCCAGTGCCGATGCCATCGGAATAAAGCAGAGAAAGCCTCTTTAGCTCAAAGGTGACAACAAAGCTTCTCACTGTCACAGGTTAAGTTCTTGTATTTGTATAGTTCAGTGAGTAAGCCAGTTTAGTAGCATTGAGAAACAAATAGTGTGTTACAAATTGAGTAAGTAATGGAGAGGGTACGTGCAACACTGCACCACTGCATCAGAATTCTTGTCTGTTATGCGTAGCTTTGCTTTACAATCTCAGAAAAGAGGGTGAAGTAGCTATAAGGGACATAAAGGTGGGCTGTGAGGGCAGTGGGGATTGAATTAAGTCTTTCACAGAGTGAGGGAAGGCTCCTCATCTGGAAAAGAAGTGCCAGGAGGTGAAACAGTTGGTGCTGGACAGAGAGAAAAGGGCCAAAGTGCAAAATCTGAGACCAGTCCTTCAGTAATATCATTGCAGCACAGTTAAATACAGTCAGGGAAAAGCAATTTTTTTCTCGGGCTGTGTAATGAAACTGTAGAAACAACTCTGAAAGCCTCCCATGGAATCTAATGTTCTTGAGAGGTGTGAAGAGCTAAAGGAAGGTGGTGAGAACTCATCACCTGCAGAGCCCAAGGGGCTCACTGTGCTCTCACCCTCTTGTGTGCCCCCTGTCCAAAACACAGCAGGGCTGTGTACACAGCTTTGTTCTCATTTAACAAAGCTTCTCATGGATTCCTACCTCACCCATTGGTCAAATCAACCCGTAGTTCCCCTTTGCTACACACACAGCTTGAGGGGAATGAAAATTGAGTGCCAGTTGAGTTATCAGTAACTCGGAGAAAGAATTGTCTTTGTGTGTTTTCAGGAGACCTTATGACTTCAGTTAGTGTTTTGGTCTTTCTTTTAATTTTAAAGCTGTACATTATGTTTTGTTGTTGTTGTTGTTTTTTAATCCTCTGTGCATTTGATCTTTGTTTCACCCTTCCCTCTCTAAAAACTTGCTCAAAAATGCAAATAAAATCTTGTGGAATTACATGGATTTGACAAAATATGAACCAATGCAGAGAATGAACAAAAAGAGAAACAAACCCTGGTATAGCACAGAAACTCCTTGTATAAATAGACCAAGTGCAAAGATCAAAGGCATGGATACAATTGGATAATTCAGAGCTTTTTGATGGTCTGTAATTTGAAACCATTAATTTGGGCATAAGTGGGATGTTTCTGCCAAAAAAAAGAACATCTTTTGCATTGGAAGACAAAAGAGCAAGCAGTTTAAGAGTGGCAAAAAGTACATATGTCAAAAGATAAACATGTCATGTCCAGAAATCCCCCAGAGTGCAAGTAGAAACTGGGAAACTTCCTTTTAGGTTCCATTGAAATGAAAAGAAAGAGTAATTATGTTGGAAGAAGAACCTAAAGATGTCTCTGTGATACATACAGTAGAGAAAAGAAAGAGAGAGAAACAAACAGTGAAGATATTTCAGGAATAAAGACTAGTGAATGCTCTTACTTTGTTTTGGCTAAACATGAAGTTGATGCATTCCTTTTCTGGA
The DNA here is from genome assembly GCA_035583155.1 of Acropternis orthonyx. NCBI lineage: Eukaryota > Metazoa > Chordata > Aves > Passeriformes > Rhinocryptidae > Acropternis > Acropternis orthonyx. The sequence goes on along the minus strand of JAWWEU010000005.1, from coordinate 26,018,049 downwards.
TCCCAAACATCCATTATTCCAATGATGCAAGGTGAAGTTGACTTTTCAGATTGAGATAAGGGGACAGCTTCTAAAGAGAGATGAAGGTGCTCTATTTCGCAAATATTGGGACTAAGTCTTTTCATGGGCTTGTAAAATGCTCTTTAAATTTCATAGAGGAGCAAACTGAGCTGGGCAAACATAACTTCAAAAGTCCTGATGTGCATTAGTGAGGCATGTCCAGTGTCTGGTTTTGTGCCAGGAGGAAGGCAGTGATATCAGGGATAGGGAAGAGTGGAACTGGACACCTTCTACTAGCCCAGGTGGCTCCAAGCTCTGTCTAACCTTTGACACTTCCAGGGATGGCACAGACACAGCTCCTCTGTCCAGTCTGTGCCAGGGCCTCATAGCCAATAGTTCCTTCCCAATATCCCATCTATCCCTGCCCTCTGGCAGTGGGAAGCCATTCCCCCTTGTCCTGTCCATACATCCTCTTGTCAATAGTCTCTCTCCACCTTTCTTGCTGGTTCCTTGCAGGTCCTGGAAGGTCACAATGAGGTCACCTTGAAGCTTCTCTTCTCCAGAGGGCTGAGCTGAACAATCCCAATCCTCCAAATTACAAGGCCACGAGGGAAGGACATCAGGAAGCTGCAGACCTGTGAGTCCAAACCCAGCACCTGGAAATCTCACTGGCTGCTGCTGAGGGGCATTGGAAGGACAATGTGCAACCAACATGAGTTCACATGTGCTGTCCAACCGATCTGGTCTCCTCCCGTGATAAGATCACAGCTCGGTAGGTGAACGGATATAGTTTCTTTGCTCTCAGCCAGGTTTTTGACACTGTCCCTCACAGAACCCATCTGGAGAAGTTGTGGGATGAGCAGGTTCATGGTGCACTGAGTGGAGAACTGGTTGAGGGGCAAATGTCAAAGTGTTGTAGAGATTTGGGGCGCATCTGGCTGGGACCAGTGACCAGCACTGCAGAGATCTGGGGGCAGGGCTGGAAGGCATGACCTCTGAGGACAGCTAAGGGCTCTTGCTTTGTCTGGTTTGGAGAAAAGGAGGCTGAGGGGTGACCCTGTGGATCCTTGCAGCTTCCTAGGGGGATATGCAGAGGGAAGTGCTGCTCTCTTCTCCATGGGATCCGGGGATAGGACCCGTGGGAATGTTTCAAAATGGTTCAGACTGGATATCAGGAAGCATTTCTGTGCTGAGAGGGTGGTCAAACACTGGACATGCTTCCTAGGGAGGTGGCCAATGCCCCAAACCTGTCACTGTTTAAGGCATTTGGGGACACCTTTGATGGCACAGTTTAGCTTTTGACCAACCCTGAAGGCCTCAGGCAGAAGGATGATCTTTGTAGGGCCCTTCCATTTCAAATGATTCTATTTGACTTGATGTGATCCTAAAACCTGTAGGGGCCTAATCCTACGGTAGATATCTTCTCTAATTCTGGAAATTATAATGGGGGGTGACTAGAAGGAAAATAAAAGATAAAAGCAAACAATTGATGGCAGTTAGTGACCAGTCTCAGGAAATGCATATTTTTAATATGAATAAATTCTGTCTCCTTTGCTGAATGTGATCAATACATTCTGGGGATTACCAAATAATCACTCTCCTTCATTCAATTTTCTTTTACACACATTGGTCTATATTTTAAGAGTTCAAGTAAAAAAGAAGTTGACTGAAATATACAACAGATTCTAAACACGATATTGCTGTTTTAAAAATCCTTTTCAAAACCTATTTTGCCTACAGCAAAACACTTTGCAAAGGTGAACAAAACAGAGCACTCGACTTGCACTGGCTGCAAGATTCCACCACTGACTACTTCTTTAACAATATAAAATGGAATTTAAAACTGACATAAAGGCAATGAAAGATGCTTTTTGGTGAAAAGGGCTTGGCTGTCTATAAGAGTATATAGCATTCAATAAGAATATAGCATTCAAATAATTTTTTCAAAGCAAATAATAATAGAAAAAAATTATTGTGTCATGGTTTAATGTATTTGGAGTTTCTCCAGATCACCGAGATTTGTGACTGACTCTTGACTCCCTCAAGGTTGGGTGATAAAATGTATGTTAAAAGATGTTAAAATAAGATCATGAGGGATATGCTGTGGCTCAGTGGGCATGGCCTGAACAAGCATCACTTCACTTAGTAAGGCAATCTATACTTACAAAGTCCTGCAGGCACTAAGGCTAAAGAAAAAATGTTTGAAGAATTACAACCAATTAAATAATTACCATTTTCCTAACATACTGAGCCAACTATGGTATCTATGGAAGAGGAACCATTCCTTATTATGTTACAGGGTTGTTTGCTAAGAATAATAGCAATTTATGATACACCTTTTAGCCCCAATTTCATCTTTCAGAGCCCTTTGAGGTGGGCGCTGGAAATTTTACATCCTCAACTGAAAAGCTCCTCAGATATTTCATTTTTAAAAAAGAAAATGAAAAAAGGAATACATAGACATTCCAAATGTGTCCACAAACAAGGCTCTTTCATGTTCACACAGGCAGAACAAAACCAAAAAAAAAAAAAAAAAACCAAAATCCCCGCAGTAACCAATTCTCTGGCCTCTCATGTTAAAACTTAAAATAGGAGAGTGAATCCAGAGAAGCCAAATCAGAAAGAAATTTTTCACAGGGCTGATCAAAACCCCCAGCTGGAGTGGGGAGTTCTCAGGAAGCAGAACCCCCATTCCTGCTTTAGCAGCAAAAACTGGGCATATTCCAGCTGCTCCCTATCCAACAGCATCCAAGTGTCCTCCTGCCACCCAGTGAGGCTCCCAAAAACCCAGCCATGGCAAGTTTTATACAGTGAGGGAGAAATTTATCAATTTGGTTTTTGCCTCACACTGTTTAAATCACCTGAGTTTTGCTGCACAGCACAAAATCAACAAGCTCTGGCCCCTCCCTTCAACATGAAGGAGATAAATCCATACCCAGAGTCGTCCTGGCTCTGAAGAGCCTTTATAGAAAGATTTTCTTTAGAAAAAGTGTTCCTGCAAATGAAATTCATGCGTTGTGGGAGGCTGCTCATCCAGTAGTTTGCTCCAAGGAGCAGAACACCCATTGTTGTGTTCTGTGAGGTCTAAAATTTGTATATTTCTTCGTACAATTTTTGCTTGACTTACACGGAATATATTTTTGTTGTTGTTGTTGTTCTGATTTCCCTTCCCAAATCAGAATGGGCAAATGTTCCTTTAGTAGCTTACCACCCATAAAATTGATATTCATATCTATATAAATATAATATATATACTTATATTTTGCATATATATATATATATACATATACATACATACATGTGTAAACATATACACAGGGATCCTGCATAATACTTGTTTGAAAAATATTGCCTTCTTATAGAGAAAAAAAAAAGGCTAAAGATAACAATGTCATCAAATTATTCTAGCAGGTAAATGATCTCAGAATCCTTCACCACAGAAAACTAAAAAAGCTGATGCAACAGCTCTGTCCATCAGATTGCCATTAATTCCTGTGGGAATTTTAGCTAAGAAGGATAAATAAAAAAAAAAAAAATCCAAAGGGACAATACTGCCCATGAAGAGAGTGCTAAAGATGAAAACAAAATAGCATTTACACCACAAGAGGTTTTCTTAGATGACTTTAAGTCTGGGCTTAGTCTTAATCCTAGATCAGGTTCATCATTTTTTCTCTAATGTTTCACAATTAGAGACTAAAGCCTTTAAATCAGAGCTGACATTAAGAGGTGACAGAGCCCCAGTGAGACACCAGAACACTCTGTGAGCTCTGCTGCTCGACACTAAGGCACAAGGCTGGAACTAAATCCCAGCCTCACAGGGACAACAACTGAGAGCCACAAAGTTCCTCCTGAAAAGACTGCATGCATCAATAAAATAAATCAAATGAAATAAAATAATAAATATTCTGATTTTTTTTTTCATTTTATCAAATTACACAACAGTGTCTGCAGTCCAGCACAAGCTGCAAAGGCACAGCTGGAAGGAAAATGTGTGTGTGAGTTCATTGACTCTGCACCCAAAGCTGGAGATCCGAGCAGCTGTTTTAGGTGTGTGCACCAAACAGCTACAAAAAAAAAAAGAACTTTGCAGTTTGGAATAATATTATTTTTTGTACTGTTATGGATCTGTTTGAAAAATCTGAATGGCTTTCATAAACATCTGCCTAAGATATATGTAATTTACTTAATTGTACCTGCTGAGTTACTCTTAATAAGGAATTGGAGCTAATAAAGTCTGCCCTTCTCTGCTGAGGATGCCAGAGGGTTCCTTGTTCTGTTATTCTTCCTGCTAAATTGGGAGAGGGAGACTGTATCTCCTTTGTGCAATTTTCTCTTGCTGCCAGAATGTTTACAATTTATTCTTAATTAACCACAAAATGATTCTGTAATCAGAGGCAAAGGCCAAAACTGTAGTAAGCTTTTTGTGAGTATATTTTTAACTTCATGCACTGTTGTTTGTTCTCAAGCCTTCTCTGGTTTGCAGGAGTGTAAAATACCCTGAAATTTTATTGTACTCTTGAAGGAATTATCTATCAAATTATGGAACCACAGAATGGTTTGGGTTTCCCTGGAAGTGTCCAAGGCCAGGCTGGATGGGAATTGTACCCACTTGGTCTAGTGGAAGGTGTCCCTGCCCATGGCAGGGGGTTGGAAAGAGAGGAGCTTTAACGATTCTTCCAACCCAAACAATTCTGGGATTCTGTGATTTTTTCAAAGCCTGAAGGATCTGTTCCTAAATCCATTAGAAACACCCCAAATATCTATACAAGTGTTTTAAAAAGGGAACCTCATGGTTCGTGTTGGCAGCTCTGGCCAAAATGCAGCTGAGAACTGCAAAGCACTGAGAAAAAATACACTGTAGTGAACACTTTTTGCTGGACATAAACAGGAGTTAAAAACCAGCACAGCTCTTTTCATTCTCTACCTGAACATCTATGTGCAGTTGGTTGACCAGGTTAGGACACATCACTTGAAACTGGCTGAAAATAACACAGGCTGCACTAATAAAAAAAAAAAAACAAGCAGACTTCCTGCTTTTAATTTAAAAAAAAATCATCAAATGTTTGTGTTAGTGTAAATTTATATGAAAAATATTGAATATTTGCTTTGTGACACATGTTAATAAATTTTGCCTGAACTAAATCCATATTGGTGCCTTTTTATCTTGTTTTCTGTGTTTTCAGAATACTGCAAAGTAGTGATAATTTGTAACAGTGTGAAGAACGGCAGATGATGCCAAGCTGAGTGGTGCAGTGGATTCTCTAGAAGGAAGGGATAACATCCAGAGGGACCCTGGCAAGACCCTGGGATGTGGGTCCATGCAAATCCCATGAAGTTCAAGAGGCCAGGAGCAAGGTGTTCCATCTGGGAAGGGGCAATTCCCAGTGTCAGTAAAGAGTTAGGGATGAAGGGATTTGGGAGCAGCTCTGCCCAGAAGGACTTTGGGGTGCTGAGGGATGAAATTCTGGCCATGCCCTGGCCTTGTGCTCTTACAGCCCAGAACCCTCTGAGCTATGGGCTGGGCACACAGAATGGGCAGCACGACAGGGGGGATTCTGCCCCTCTGCCCCCCGAGGTGAGATTCCCCCTGCAGAGCTGCCCCAACCCTGGGGACCTCAGAACAGACAGACATGGACCTATTAGAGCATGTCCAGAGGGTGCCACAGAAATGTTCAGAGGGCTGGAGTATCTCTCCACAGGCTTTGAGCAACCTGATCCCGTGCTAGATGTCCCTGCCTGTGAGAGGAGAGCTGGATTAGATGAACTTGGAAGGTCCCTTCCAACCCAAACCATTCTACTGCTCTGTGATTATCAACCCCTGCACTGTTCATGGTGTATTTGTGCCATCCCTTCTGTACCAAACTGCTCCTGCCACACACTGGTTTCTCTTCCAGAGTCCCAAAGTTGCCTCCTGCCTGCACCGACACTACCCCCGCTATCCTACAGAGCAGCACAAGCGCCAGCAGGGAGTGTGGAGCCAGATGCAATAAGTTTCAGATCTAAGTACCTCATTTCTGCCTTTTTTAATAATTTTTCTTAGCAAGTTCTCCACAGTATCCAGCTGGTATTGCCAGTGGCTTGGAAAACTGGAACTCTCTCTGTGTTCAAATGAGAATCGACAGGGGCAAATATTAAAGGAGTCCAAATGTATACTTGAGACAGATGCTATTGTAAGCAAGCTTAATAAAAATAAAAGGATATTTTGATAAAAGAAAAAAAAAAACCCACAACAAACCAAACAAAAAGGACTACACATTAATAAAAAGAATAGCCCTTGGCAAGGGCAAGGTGTCTGATGCAACTCAATAACGATATTCATGGGGTGTTTAATGAGCCCTATGTTATTGTGATATAAGGAAAAAAGTACAGAAGTGTTAAATGGAGCTTGAGGCTGTTTTGCAGATTTTTCAGAGCTTCAATTACTGGGAGTCTGGAAGGCTAAGGGGTGGGGGACAGGTAAAGAGAAAACTTTAAACATTAATTGTAACACTTAAAACAGTCAGCTGCAAAATATCCTTCATCTTGCAGTGCCCAGGGTTGGTCACTGAGCAGCTTGTTTTCTGCGGTTACACTTCTAAAACCTCTCACAGAGTGAAAGGAATGCTGCCCTTGGGAACAAAGGGATATTGTGGATAACAACTCCTGGTTACTCCTCAGTGTGACCCCTGCCACTTCCAGGCTCCAGCACTCCTGGGTGGGGGGAGAGTCATCCTGAGCAGGGCTGTGCCCAGAGAGAGGGCATTCCCATGCTGTATCCAACGACAGCATTTGCATGCTGTGCCCAGAGACAGCATTCCCATGCTATTCCCATCCCACAGGAAACCACCACCATTTCATAGCACATCCCGAGTTGGAAGGAACCCACAAGGATCATGGAATTCCAGCTCCCCTTCCCCATACAGGCAGGGCTGGTCATTGCTGACACGGCACAGGGGAACCCTCACTGGCTTAAGTCACAGAATCCCAGAATATGCTGAGCTGGAAGGGACCCACAAGGACCATCCAGTACAAACCTCAGCCCTGCACAGGACCACCCCCAAGAGTCACACCCTGTGCCCCAGAGCATCATCCAAACCCTCCTGGAGCTCTGGCAGCCTTGGGGCCGTGCCCA
>JAWWEU010000005.1:25976054-25995304 GCA_035583155.1 Acropternis orthonyx | reverse complement strand
CGGCCAGTCCTGCCTTGGGCACCTCCAGGGCTGGGCACTCCAAACCTCCCTGGGCAGCCCCTTCCAATGCCTGACCATCCTTTCCAGGAGGAAATTCCTCCTCATGTCCAACCTGCCCCTCCTCTGGCCCAGCCTGGGGCCATTCCCTCTCCTGCTGTCCCTGTTCCCTGGGAGCAGAGCCTGAATGCCCCCCAGCTCCCCCCTCCTTTTACCCTCAGTGAAAGACAAATTCAATCAGAGAAGAGCCCACTTGGGCAATATAATTTAATTCTATATTTGTAATACACTGTATTTGTTAAAGAGCTGTCAAGTAACATAATGGCTTGTTGGTGCTCACTCAACCCAATCTCCTCAAAGGCATCACTTACAAGCCCTTTTTTCCTACTTCAGGCCTATGAGAACTCCTTAAAAAGAATAAATTTGTGAGAAAAGGAAAAAAATAAACAAACCAAAAATGAACCCCATAAAACACAGCAGACACATGATAAATACTGAAATGTTAGCTCCTCTTCATTGCTGTATTTCTGCCACCAGAGGAAGAAAAGGAAAAGGTTTGATGATAAAGAAGGATAATTTATTTTGGCTTTTCAACAGGAACAGCAAAGATCCTTAAGTATATCATACAGTGGGCTAAAGCATATTCCATTTTCAATTCTTTGAATAAAGCTTTTTTTCCCCTATAAATATGGTCTAAGCCTTTTATCTGTATAATTTTGTCTGCATTGTTCTGCAGGAGCAGAGACACACATCAGCAATGTGTGACAAAACAATGGGATAACATATTAGGAGTTTGTGGAAAAGGAAGTATATCTTCATGGCTCTGCAACTTTTCCCTTTCCCAGTAAAAACACAGAACAATTTTCACAGTGGGAACTCAGCAAACCTGCAGGATGTTCCTTTAGAGCATCAATCAACGTGCTTAAATATTTTTTCAGAGCAAAACTGGATTAGAATGCAAATGAAATGGAGTGAATTGGACACCCAGCCTGAGTTAGTGGTGACGTTACATCAGAGCAACTACTTTGCATAATTTCTGCTGCTTTTCTGGGGGTGTTTTATGAAGTTGTGGCACAGCTGGCACAGCTGGCAGAGCTGCTCCTTGGCATCCTCTCTGCCAGCCACTAAAGTAGCAAGGGAAAAAAACCACCCTTTTCAGTGTAGCTAAAAATACTTTTACCATTACAGATTTATTAATGTGTTTCCTTTACCTCAGCATCAATTGCTGCCTGTTTGAAAGTAAAAAATAATAAGAATAATGAAAAAAAATGTTATAAATTCTGACAGTAATTTTCAAGCAAAGCAAACTAAGCTCTAATGTTCCTGTAGCCACACATGACAGTAGGATTTGGATGGCTGGGTTGTTCAGGTGGCTTCAAAAGCTTTAGGATTCTTCATAATCTCGAGGATGCTCAGGAAAGGGGAGGCAGGAGAGGGGCCTGAGTTGCTGCTTACAAGGCTGGAGGATTTGCTGGTGCAGCACAGCATGAATAATCTTTTGAGGCTTCCAGCACTCTTCTTTCTTCTGTTTTATTTTTCTTTATTTCTTTTTCCCAGATAAATGTTCTAACTGCTCCAACATCCCTGCTCATCACTTTGACAGTCCTTTCTCAAATTTAAGCAATAAAAGCCTTTTTGTGTTTTTAGCAGACTCGTGTGAAAGAAGGGGGAAGTTTGAGTTCATCCAGAGCCATCTGGCAAAATCAGCCAGCCTGGCGTGGTCAGAGGGGAGGAGCAGCCACTGAAACACTTTGTATTTAGGAGCTAAAAAAAACCCCAAAACCAAGCAAAATATCCCAGAATGATTTGACAGGTACCACAGAATCCTCTGAGCTGGGAGGGACCTACAAGGGTCATCAAGTCCAACTCTTAACGCAGGAGAAGTTTTGAAATGTGAAACTCAAAGATGGTGGGTTTTTTGGTGTAAGGCTTATTTTAGTATATAAATCTTAGCTACTTCAATATATAGGATTTTTATGGCGTGCTTTCATCTTATATGGAAATACTGTTGATTCTTAACTCGCTGTAAGTGCTGGCTCTTTCAGTTGCAGTACTAACAACCTTTTTGCCCATCTTTAAACATCAAACTGAAAAAATTCACCTGTTGAACCATCTGAACATTTTTCCTGATGTTTTCCAGCATTGTGGCATATATTCTATTAGAATTTTTATTTTGTTTCATTTGAATTTTGGTATAAGAACAAGAAGGCTTTTTTTATGGGTGTTATAGTAGAGTTTAACCACTTACAAAGTATCACAACTGTCCAAGCAACCACAGAATTGCAGAATCATGGAATGGTTTGGGTTGGAAGGGACCTCAAAGCCCATCCAGTGCCACCCCTTGCCATGGGCAGGGACACCTCCCACTAGCCCAGGTTGCTCCAGCCCAGCCTGGCCATCAGATCCTACTTTTGTTCCTTCACTCCATGGGAAGGATGTTCTATTCTCCAAACTGGTTTAGTTTTGGTGTTGTTTCCACACCCAGCAAAGTGACACCTGAGGGCTTTGTGGGTGAGGTGACAAGTAGGATCATGATTTCCATTGGAGGTGCCCGTGGAAGTTCTACCTTCTGCCACATTGTGGTTCTCAGTTTGGCCACAAACCCTTTTTGTTTCCCTCCTTGAGTGATTACACACCTACAACTCAGAGGATTTAGGATTCAAAACCTGCATTGACCCAAACCAATTAATGAGAAGTAAAAAAAAAATATTTCTGAAAGGAAATAATGAAAATGTTTGATTGCTGGGGTTTCTTTTGTAATCTCAATGAAAACATTTTTATTTTAGCAGTACTAAATCAAAAGTGACAGATTAACATTCATTTCCATAACCTCAACAGGCACATAATGAGATTATTTCTTCTATTTCCACAAACTAAAGAATTACGTGTGTCTTTTGCAGATTTTCCTTGAGTTTCTGTCTGAAAAACAAGTTGGAAGTAAAATCTAGATATTTTCCAACCACGTAAATTTATCTTTTTGGTTTTTTTACTACAGGGTAAAGACAACCTTCTTTAAATTTCTAAATGTCAAGAGCTATTAAATGAATACAGGTTTAACGTGCAGAAGGTGAGCTCCTAACAAACTGATAGTGACAATTAATCCATGCATTTGTATTTAAAAAGAACTTGATTAAGGGCTTAGGATGGGCTTGGTTGAGAGGACTTTTTAGAACTCTGTTCAAAAATGTGGGAGTTTGAGATGGATAACATGGGGATGTAAAACAGTCCTGTCTTTGCTTTGTATCAGCTGAAGCTGTAGCAGAATTAATTGCCTCTAAAACCTCTCATGTAAGTCTACTGCATTAATGATAAAGTAATTTTTAATGTATTTCAGTCTTATACTTTTCCCCTTTTTTTCCCTCTGTATTTGGTACAAAGTACCTGAAAAACCTGCACTAATTATATGCAGTAAATGCAGCCACTGACTAGAAAGCAGCACAATAATTAAAGCTCATTAATTAGGTTTTTATTTGCTCTCTAACCCCTCACCAAGGAACTAGTAATCCTCCTAATCCTCCTCCAATAACCATGTCCTACCAATCTATCTTCTGGGAAGTACGGCAGTGCTGGATTTATTTCAGCATTCATACCAAAAGCAGCATAAAAATCACCTAGAAGAGATTTTTCTGGCCTGAAATCTCTGCCCGATATTACTACTTTTATTCCTTTGACCATTTTTAACCCTCCAAGCAGTAGCTCGAGAGATTAATGACTTGTGTGTTGCTCAAACCTTGAAGTAACACAAGCTGATATGTCAATTTTTCAAATAATAACATATCAAATAATTGACAAATCTAGATGAGTCATTTTTTAATGTTATCAACCTGTTTTGCAACATAACAACGTCCTCTCATTACAGTTCTCTAATTGAAGTGAGATGAGAATTGTGTGACATCATCACATTTTATTTATGCAAAGCATTTTCTCCTTGATCTTCGTGTAATCACAAAATAGGTTGAGTTGGGAGGGAGTTTTTACAGGTCTTGAGAGCACAGAGTGGACTCAGACAACACAAAGAGAAGAAATATGGGCCCAGAAAACTGAAAATCAGGTCAAAAGATTAACCTTTACTCAAGGACAGAACGTGTAAAAACAAACAAAACAGAAGGTGCAGAGCAATCAGGATCAATCACAACAATTAATCATCAATAGTGAAAGGAAGCAGCAAAATTGGCTTCCTCAGATAATTCTTTGGCTAAGGAAAATATTTTAATGCTGTTAAGACAACATTTTCCATGAGAATTTTCCTGTTAAGAATCCAGCAAGCATCAGAAATTAGGAAACCACTTTGTATGGGTTGTTTGGAGAGACAATCGAGGCATCTCGAGGAAAATTTGGTTTCATTGCATTATGTTAAACACAAATATGTTTCAGTGTGACCCTTAAAACACAGGGAAAAGGTGTTGTTTCATGGCATTTTCCTCCCTAAACGCCAGTATTTATTAAAATCCTGCATTATAGGACTTCAAACACTTCATCCTGCAGTTTTTTGCAGTGAGGAATGAAGAAAACAAATATTACACGGTATAGCAGAGGTCAATTCAATATAAAGATATATTTGAATATTTTAAGGGTTTTTATTTATACAAGGCATGAGTTCTGTGTAGTTACAGGGGAAAAGAGAACATTTCCATGTGTCTTACTGTGATAATCTCATTGCCACTGGTGTGGCTTCAACATCCCCATATTTTCCCCCCAGTAAAATATAAAACCCTGGTACAACACCAGGCTAGAATACTGCCTTGCTGTTCCAGCAAATTAGAATAATTCTTATTAAATGAAGAGCTGCTAGAGTTGGGAAGCAATTCTTTTATTAAATTTCCTCGTGGAAAGGATTCATTTCCTGAAATCCTGAAGCATTCCCAGAAAAGGTTTGGTTTCACAGTAACTGGTGCCAAAACAGGCAGGATTAATTGGCATCCCTGCATCTCTTCAGCTCCTCACTGCCTGTTTTCACAAGTCTCCAAGACAAGAAGTTCAATGCGCTTAAAATCTCCAATAAAGAGCCCAAAACCTGTAAAGTTCTGGATTAGTGTGAACACCAGTTAGAAAATTTAAACCCCCTAGGACTCAGGAGTGAAATGAGATCTTTTTTTTTCAGAGCTTTAGGGATGAAACACAAACAGCTTTTTCATGGTTCAGTAGGAGACCCCCACACTGCACAAGGAGAGGAGAGATGCATGAGATACCAGAGAGTCAGGGGACACAACAATTCAGTTAAGAAAGTCAAAATAAATATTATTTAAATTCACAGACTGGCCTTTCTAAGGTGATTTGTGATTTAAAGCATCTCTTTAGTACAAAAACTTCTCATGGCACAGGGGTCATGGTTTCAGGTGCAAACACTTTTTCCCAGTCTATTTTTCTCTGCATGGATGGCAGAAACTCAGAAATAATTACCCAAACTTCCTAAAGGGAGTAAAATAAAGGCAGAAGAAGTTCCTTAAGAGTCAGAAACTCTGTTACTCTTTCCCTTAAATTCAATAAGGAGCTAAGTTGAAAGTTTCTCTTCAAGCAAATTGAAAGAAGGCTCCAGCAATTCAATAGCTTCATCTTTGACCTCTTATTTCATGAAGAGCCTCAGTGCAGATTTTTTTTTTTAGGGAAAAATGAATTTCAAATCTGCTGTGGTTATTTTGTTTTTTGGGTTTTTTTTTTTTGGTCAAAAAACTCCTCCTGTGCTTCAACAGAGGTGGCAATTTGCTTCTGGAGGAAAAAAGCAAAGCAGGTTATTACAAAACAAGAAGGTATTTGGGATGAATTGTTTGGGGAATAGCACATCATGTGTGCTCAGCAGCCTCGTGATGACTATGTGTGAAGTCCTTTAATCAGTGCATTTCACACACACTTTTGTTCAGCTCCGCTTTTGGTGGTTAAATATGGAGTTGGGATCCTTTTGTTAGTTTGTTGTTTGGGGGTTTTATTATTCCATATTTTGTCATAATCACTAGTTCTGGAACCCAGTGGAAAAGGAGAATAAAAAAAAGGGCCCCACAACCAACAAAGTGATATTTTTGCTAGTGGAAATACTATTTTTTTGCATAATCATTGTGCCTTTTATTCTGAGTTTTATGCACCTCTAGGGGGTAAAAAACACATGAATAACAGAAGGAAGGAATCTTTTTTTTTTTTTTTTTTTTTTTTTGGCATACAAGGCTGCTGTTTCTGACTAATTCCAGGATATACCTAGTTAAGTGAATTAGTAGATGTTGCCCTTTTCCATAACAACTTTAAAGAAGATAATTGAGGATCACAGCAGGTGGAAACCACAGTGGTTGGGCAGATAAGGGCACCCCTCAGAGCTGAAAGACAAGAGCTGCTGCCTGGAGCTGATGCTCCAAGGCAGAGAACTGTTTCACCTATAAATATAAAAGCATATAAATCAGAATTAAAAATATTAGTGCATAGTAATAATTAAATAATAATTGTGCTCAAGCACACAAATGCAGCAGAACTGGTGGAGAAAAAACAGGATTTTTGGGGCTTTTATTTGCAGAATTGCCCAGTAAATGTATTATTGCCACAGCCAGGACATGACCTCAGGTCCTGTATATTCCTGATGCCAACTGTGCCTGACTCCAGTGCTGGCCTGTTGGGCTTGTAGTTGGTTTGTTGTCACATCTCCTGTTACAACCTGCAGCTTAACTGGCAGTCAATAGCTTAAAAACACAGGCACAGACTCAAAACAGTCACAAGCATGACGGGCTTGCATTGACAAAATGAGACAGGAGCAGAGGAAACGACCTCAAGTGACACCAGGGGAGGTTTGCATTAGATATCAGGGAAAAGATTCTTCATAGGAAGGGTTGCCAAGCATTGGAATGGGCTGTCCAGGACAGTAGTGGAGTGCTCATTCCTGGAAGTGTTCAAAAAACATGTGGCTGTGGCACTTGAGGACGTGGTTTAGTGGTGGTGCTGGGCTGGTGGTTGGACTTGGTGATAGTGAAGTTCTTTTCCAACCTTAATGATTCTGTCATGCTACTTATGATTCTGAAAGGAATCTTGAGGGCTGCAAAAATGTTGGTTTTTAAGTGTGTCAAAAGGAAATGGAAAGAGCTGAGAGAAAACAAAGAGTTGAAGAAACTACACATGGCAGGACTGGGCACTGCAGGGTCTGGGAACAGCAGCCAAGGGCTCAGAACCACCGAAAACTGAATCACAGAATCAGCTGGGTTGGAAGAGACCTTCAAGATCATCAAGTCCAACCCTTGATCCAACAAGCTGTGGTTACCAGCCCATGGCACTGAGTGCCACATCCAGTCTCATCTTAAACATCTCCAGGGATGGAGAATCCACCCCCTCTCCATCGGAGATGATCTAAAATTGGGAAAGGAGGGAGAGGAAAGATGTTCACTTCAGTTTCCACAGACCCACAGAACATGGCGAGCTGGAAGGACCCACAAGGACCATCCAGTCCAACTCCTGGCCCTGCACAAGACCCTCTCCAGGAGTCACACCCTGTGTCCAAGGGTGTTTTGGCTTCCTTCCTCAATAAACTCTTGATCCTGATGTCTCTGACCTCAGCAACAAAACCCATGGGGAAGGTAGCACAGCCCCAGTGACAGAAACAGGGCCTTGTTCCTCTTTCCCCCTTCCAGAACCCTGTGGATATGCTTGAATTGCAGCAGTGGAACTGGAGAAGAAAATTTGGTCTGTCACCTGAAGTCATGATTTTCCAGTCTTTATCCTTCCATCTTCATCCCCTGTTCCTCGTAGTACAGCCTTTAACTCTGCTTGCTACAGGACCCAAACAATTTTTCCTGCTGCAGCCACAGAAGTAGTTACAGGTAATTTTATTTTTTTTTTAATGATTATATTTATTTTCTGTATTAAATAAAAATCCTCTGCTACCCTTTTAGCCTACGTGAAGTACACAGGCCATTCCTGCCCCTCCTTCAAATTCAAAAAGTTCATAATTGTAGAAAGGAAAGGCTTGAAACCCCTAATCTGAATTTATATCAATGAAAAAAACCCCAGGATTTAACAACTGAATCATTTTAATGAGCTTTGGATCTGACCATTCACTCAATGAAAATGTTGCACAGTGAGTGGTTTTTATGAATTTAGAGCCTCTTTCCATGAGAATCAAAACCCCCCTTCTACAAATCTGTGAGATTAAATCTCTCTCCTGTCTTTACTTTCACATTAGAAAGAAAGAATCTAGTACATATTTTAAAATTCAAAGTGCTGTCGACTAAGCAAAATGGTTTGTCTGTAATAGAAAACTTTTTTCCCAAAATCTCTCTATTAGACAAATAAGACAGTCAGAGATTGATAAATCCCTCAGAAAGGAGTTATTTAAATTGCCAAAAGATGCTGCTCTAATATAGGAGAGAAAAAGAAAGTGAGTGATTAAAACGCAAACCTTAAGACTTTGGTTAATCATTTTTAATGATAAATTTATCTGAAAAAAGGTCTTGTGCAAACAGTGACATTTTTCAGTGACTTTACTCAAAGTGCGGTGAGTCATTGAAAGGAGAAAAAAAGTGTGGAAGTAGAAAAACAAAACAATTAATTAGTGTTGGGGTATTTTCCAGAGGTATTTTTCAGATGGAAGCAATAACTAAAAGTGAAGGCATATGAAAAGCTTTATATTTATTATAAAAGAAGGAAGATGAGGCTGACAATCCTATCCAACACTTAAAGAAATTAAAATAAGGCTCAAAACCATTCAAAGATGGAAAAGAGAGGCTGGAAGTATAAAATACCAGTCCTACTCTGCAGTGGATTGGAAAACTGGCTTCATAAATTAAACATTAGGACTTCCAGTATCAAGAAGTCAGAAAATTGACTGTGATTGATGTGCTCCTTAATTAAGGCAAATATTGTTCCATGCTAGAAAAAGGTTCAGTTTCCTAAATATCAGTCTTGCATCCCCACTGGAATATAGTATTCTAAGTACCTGTAAATAACATTTAATTTATCAAAATCAGAAAGATGACCAGAGGGATGGAGCAGCTCTGCTGGGAGGGAAGGCTGGGAGAGCTGGGATTGTCCAGCCTGGAGAAGAGAAGCTTTGGGGTGACCCAGCTGTGGCCTTGCAGGGCCTGAAGGGGTTCCAAGAAACATGGAGAGAGACTGTGGACAAGGGATGGAGGGACAGGACAAGGGGGAATGGCTTCCCACTGCCAGAGGGCAGGGATAGGTGGGATATTGGGAAGGAATTCTTCCCTGTGAGGGCGGTGAGGGGCTGGAATGGATTTCCTGGGGAAGCTGTGGCTGCCCCATCCCTGGAAGTGTCCAAGGCCAGGTTGGACTAGGCTTGGAGCGACCTGGGCTAGTGAAAGGTTGGTGGTGGCACGGAATGGGCTTTAAGGTCCTTCCCACCCAAACCATTCTGGGATTCTGTGATTTATTTATTTATTTATTTTCTTTCTCTTCTATTCCCAATGGTGCATCACAACTTCTTTAACCCTACAGCACCCACATGGATTTAGCTCAAGCTTAACTTCAAGCCTGTGATCTGGTTTTAATGCAGCTTTGGCAGACTGAGGACAATGACAGGTTGCCATTTGTCCCAAGAGGAATAAAATCATGGCATTTAAGCTCCATCTGCTGTAATTGGACTGAAGAACTCCTGAGTTTCTGTTTTCATTGTCCTTTGTCCTGTGTCTGGACACAATATCACGGAAAGGATTTGGTTTGGGTTTGGAATAAGGAACGTATTTGTAATAACAAGTCAAACTTCTCATAAAAATGCCTGATGAGTTTATTATCAAAAAAATATTAAACACAACTTGACTTAAATCCAAGTCCATTGAGCCATATTTTAAGGGGGAGGGGGATATTTAAAACAATAATGAAGAACATTCTGAGTTTATTCAGCTGTTTCAGTTTCTTAATTAGATGTCATAGCTGATTGCAGGAGGTTCAGGATGTTCTGTGTTCTTCGCACTGAAACTTCTAATGAAACAATCATTTTAATTATCTTTTCCTGCATTGCTGCTCTGCTTTCTGTACAGAGTTATAGGACATAAAGCCAATTCTTAAAATATAGATAACTATATTAATTTATGTATGTGTGTATGTATAATTGATTGGATTTCCAACACAGCTACAATCACAGAAAGATGCACTGAGATATCTCAAAGTCTCAGTGTGTCTACTCTTTTTCTACACAGACTCTTCCTCCACATCTAAATCATTTCATCTTGTGGGAAGAAACAAAGCTCTGTTTGTCATGACTGACAGATTTTATGAACTTCTTGATTTGTCCCACTATAATTAAGAAAACAAATTTTACTTTAAAATAAAAGAAGGGGTAGCTTTGTGAGTTCTTTGCCCTCTGCTCCCAGTCCTGAAAATCACGAAGACATCCCTTTCTTTTCACCCTCTTCCCATGACCTGCCTTGTTCTCCCTGAGTGTAATTGTCAGGAATGTGATCTCCAAGCAGATGGAGCTCCTGCAAGGCTGGAAATTCCCCCTGCAGTTATGTTAAGTGACAGTTTCACCCGAGTGAAAATAAAGCAGCTTCACACCATCTGACTCTGGTTAATGTGACAGTCCTGACTTTAAAGTGAATTAACATAAGTTCCTTACATCGTGGGAATCCAAATTAAGGCCTGGAGAAAGGGGAATGGTAATTTGATTTCAGGCATCACAGATGCAGAAAGAGAAGAAGATTTCATTTGCCTTTTACACAAAACAGAATCTTCTATGACCTGAAATCACAAGTGAAAGCAGAGCCGGGAGCTGCAAAGCTGGCCCAGAGAAGGGGTTTAGTCCAGAGCCCAAAATGCACTTTAAAACCAGTTGGAGACCAAAGAAAACATGTCAGAAGGCTTTGAAAATAATTTGATGATGGAGGTGATTGAAGGTTTATAAGAGAGAAAAAAGGGAATAGGACTACTTATTTTAATGGTAGTATTTTAGCTTGGAAATGAGAGCTGGTTGGTGGGAATTCAGGGAGAGATGGCAGGAATAATGTGAGGTGATTTCCATCTTACAGCAGTGGAACAAAGAAAATAAAATCTACAATTTACTCAGTCCTGGAAAATCTAACTAGTGAAACTTGTATTGAGATAATATAGGGTGAAAGCTGAGGAGATATTTGGGTTAGAAAAATCGTAGCCAAAAAGCAGTTTGGAAAACAGACTTGATTCCATGTGAAATTTCTGCAAACTGAAAGCTGATTTTTTCCCAAAATTCAGTGTTTCAGTACCAGCAAAAATCACATTACACTAAATCAAAAGTAGTGATTTTGAAATATTTTAGTTTCTTCATGTATACATGTATAACACCAAATTTTTTAGACTAAATACTAATAATGCATATATCATATAACATATATATCATATGTCATCTGCAAACACAGTGTGACAGAATTTACATTTTATATTGATGAGTGATCTAAAAGAAAGCTGAGACAGACTTTTTTAGCACCAAATTAGTGAAAGGGAACAGATTAAACCACATTTTCAAATGCTCCCCTGTCATACATGTTGAGGCAAATCGAGTTCCTAGAAACTTTGGGGTTGAATGAAATTCCATTTCCAAACTAAAAGATCTGTTGAAAACTGGAGTTTTTTCAGCCATTTTTTGGTTATCCCACACGGACAAATTATTCCAAACATACCCTGTTGATGCCTGGATATGCATTTAAGCCAGTAAATACCATGTTTCACTCTCAGGTTACTCCAGGCAACAAATTAGGTGAGTACATTTTTTGTTTCCATCACAAATAAATAAATGAATGAATAAATAAATATATATATAAATAAATGTGTCATCTGCTTTAGCCTTGAGTGTTAAAAAACTGGGGTAAATAAATAGGTGTTGAGTCAGGACCCATTTCAGTGTTTCAGATTCTCTCAATTCTCCTTCTTACAGTGCACTCAAACCCCAAAATGTTTCATTTTCTTGACTTTAAACCAGAAATAATTAAACTCATTAAACCATGGGAAGCCCAAATTGAGCCTGTGGAGTTTCATGTGGGAGCTCCAGATCCAGAATGCGACTGGCATGAACTTTATCAGAGACTTTGCAAGTCTTACAATTCATAATAAATTTGCTAAAACTTCTTAACAAGACATTGGGTAAACTCTCCAAGTCGGAAAAAGTCAAACTATTTACAGCACCAACTTGATTTAAGTGCTTGACTTCTGCTTGTTCCTTGGGAAGTTTCCTTTCCCATCTTTCACTCAGAAAATCTGTGTTCCTTAAAGTAGATTTTCCATGTTCCTTAATTACTGTGTGATCTCTCAGGTTAAGATTAGTTGACAATTTTACACTGAAAAATAAAGAAATTATTTACATTGAAAATTTTCATAGAAATAAAAAAAAAGAAGGAAGCAAAAATTGGAGTCTGAGACTTCAGCCCTTGTGATCCATCAGGAAAATTCCCCATTCATCTGCACATCTATAGGTTTGGATATTAATATCATCATCATCATCATCATCAAAATGCTCTTCTCGTGCTGAGAAAAGCTGGCTGCAACCTTTTCTCTAAAAATAATCTCCTCAAAGAATATGTGTTCTATTTATTTAATTAGTTATATCATTATGATGGAGATTTGGTGATTTATTTTTTCCATTTAGCAACCATTGCCCTTTAGAAGGGGAGAGAAAAACACTTTAGTAGGTAACTATGACTTCAGTCTGCCCCGTGGCAAAGATGTTCCTCTTTCTCAACTTGTAATTTACCTACTTGCTTTGTAAGATGGTCTTTGATTTTCTTACCCATTACACATGTTCTTTTGAGAAATAAATATATATATATATATATATATATATATACTCACATTGTTGAATTCTTGTGAGGTGTTGTAATGGGGACTGTTGTCTCTCTCCGCTGGACATCACAATTCTGGTTAAAAACATTGACTTGCTTTGTCCTCATCTCCCTGAAAATCTCCCATGACAAATTCACAGTCAAGTATTTTTTCCTTGTCCTGATTTTCCTGGGGTGCATCCTGCAATGCTCCAACATATTTCAAAAGCTCCAAGTTGTTTTTTTATGAAAATTAATAAATTCCTTAAGTTCGTATAGTGGAGTGCAAAGAACACTTTCCCATTGTGTAGTCCCACAGGAATGCTCATTGTTCAAAGGGAATGATTTATGGGGAGTAAAGGAATATATTTCTAAGCAAAGTGTATTATTTAGGTTTTCGTTACTAAGTTAAACCAACCCAAACACAGTTTGTTAGATATTGTGAAGCTCCACACATGAAACATGTGATATAACGAACATATGGAAGAATTCTTAAAGAATTTGTGTCAACAAAAATTAATGGATTCACATGGATGTTTTCCAGTCCAGTTACAGCAAATGTGTGTGCCTCCAGTCAGTGCCACAGGATTTACTTACATGCATATTTATCTGCAAAGTTAATAATCTGCTAATGATTTATAAGCCTAAGAACTTCAAACTATTGCCTCCTAAAGCTTCTAAAATAGTTCCCACATCCAGATTCTGATGCATTTGAAATTTCTTGTGTTGTCTGGGCATTTTCCTCTCTGCTAATAGAAATTTTAAAGTACATATAGGGACAGAGACTACAGTGTAATTTGACCAGACTATAAAAGCTCCTAAAGATGGGGCAATAATAAAATATACCCAGTATAACCACCTTTGTGTGAGCAAAAGCATTAGCTTTCCTTTAAAGCTGCAACGATTTATCATGTAAGTCTTCTTGTGACTCTATTATCCCATTGATATACGAGGGAGGTGCACGTTAAAATCCGATTAATACCCTGTGCCATTGATAAAATAGACCCTCAGAGCTTACAAATCATTGCAAGTGAAAACAACTGGGCTTCCCAGCCTCGCTCTGGAAAACATTCCTTTGGTGTGTTCCACCAAAAGTGCTGTGCAAACAATAAATGAATCACAGGTTGTTGTGCTGAAACACCTGAAAGTGTAAGAATGGGCAGAAAAGCCACAATTGGCCTCATCACCAGCTTTTTCCTCTGATAACCCAATCCTACAACACCAAGTCTACACATGTCATACAAATTAAGGGGAATTAACAACTCTATTTTTAACAAAGACCTCATTTTAAATTTTAATTAAGTTCTGGCAAAGGTAAAGCAGTAGCAGGAGTATTTCTGGAGATGGTGTGCAGACAAGTCTGACTGAGCAATTGTTTTATGCCCTTGGAAGTCTGTGAAAAAAAGTCCTGTGAAAGCACTTTTTGCAAATCATTGAACAGAGAAACTTCTCTGAATAAACGAGCAAAGGAGAGACAATGGATATATGAAGGGTTTAAGTAAAAAAACCCAACAAACCAACAACACTTAAAGGGAAAAAAAGGCTTAAGGGTTCCATCCTGACAGTTGAAGTACCTCCTCTTCCTTCCTCACTGACTTTGGTGTTATCAGTGGTGCTTATCTCTTCATTTTCTCCCCTCCCTCCTCTGCCCAACATGTTTTTGCCCTTTGTCAACTGCTCTTTCACAGAGATGCCCCCAGTGCCACACCTGGCTGCCACACCCACTATACCAGTCACATCTCCAGAAGCAAGGACAGGGATGCAACAGCCTGTTCTAACAGAGTTGGCACCAGAGTGATTTTTCCTCTTTGTATCAAACTGGAACGATCCTTGTTTCGGTTTAAGCCTGTCATATTTTGTTCTCCTGCTGTGCACCTCAGAAGAGAGAAGCTTTGGGGTGACATAATTGTGACCTTCCATGACCTGAAGGGGCTGCAAGAAAGATGGAGAGAGACTATGGACAAGGGGATGGACGGACAAGACAAGTGGGAATGGCTTCCCACTGCCAGAGGGCAGGGATAGATGGGATATTGGGAAGGAATTGCTGTCTGGGAGGGTGGGCAGGCCCTGGCACAGGTTGGGCAGAGAAGCTGTGGCTGCCTCATCCCTGGAAGTGACCAGGGTTAGACTGGACTTGGAGCTACCTGGGCTATTGGAAGGTGGTCTTTTTAAGAACAATTTCTGGTTTTAAAACCAATTTATGATTGATTATCTATCAATCAATCAATCAGCAAAAGGGAGTTGCCTCTATTTTCTCATTATCATCCCACAGGGACAATTTCATCCCCTCTCCTGCCTGCAAAGCTTCCCCTGTCCCAGCTGGACAAGCCCTGCTCCCTCAGGCTCCTCTCCTGAGGCTCACAGCCCTGGACAGGACCATCCTGATGGCTGTGGTGAATTAATCTTGGACACCAATTGCTCATCAGACCTCAGCAGGACAGGGTGGGGGGAAATAAGCTGGGATAAAAACCTCACTGGTCAAGATAAAGGCAGTTTAATAAAGAAATGACAAAGAGTGGTGACAGCTGCAATGACAGCAACCAACTTTCTCTTGGTGCTTGAATGCAGCCCACCTGGAGCTTCTGAAGGGATCCCTGCTGGGGCACATCCTCTCCCACTGCTGGGAGCTCCTCACCCCCTGGCTGGGAAGGCCTTGGGAGTGAGTACCAAAGCTCAGAAGACATTTATTATCTCTGTCTTCTCTATGTCTTGTGGCACTAAATCACCCTCCCCATTCCCCAGTAAGCCCATCTTTTCCTTGTTCATTCCTCACTGATGGGGGAGCATTAATAGCTCTTCTTCTTGCCCTTGAAACTCTTCCAAATTTCAACTCTACTCAATCTCTGGCTTTTCTAATGTTATTGCTTTCTATCCATCTATTTCTCTCTCTCCTCTGCCATCTGTGCTCACTCACATCCATCTCTTGTATTCCTGCCTCCCACCAGTGCTCCCCCTGAATTCCCTGGTCCCCCAAGCCAGCCTTGGGATACACACACTTGTCTGGCTGAACATTGGGATGCGGCAAACCGGCAGGTTTTTAAGTCTGTGCCTAAATTGCAAAATATTTTTCAGCAGAGGAATTTACTCTTCAACTTTTTTCTTGAAGTGTAAAGATAATTCATTTTCAAAGTTCATTAAAGACCGACACCCTACAAGCTGAATTTTCAGTGCACAGTGGAACTTTTCTGTGCTAGTGAACATTTTTGAATCCTATTAATTTTGCAGTAGATATTTCCAAAGGTCACTGTAGTTAACAGCTGAAACATTGGCAATCTATGAGGTGGAAAGAGCAACTTTAGCAGAGAGAGGCAGAGAAGATGCTGAAGTCTTGCAATGCCCTTATTCCTCTGACACCATTAAAATTAACCAAAACAAGAAGGTGCCTTGTTTTAATTTTCAGTTAGAGGGTTGATGTTTGTAATTGTATTGCACTTCAGCATTTTGCACTAAATTTGGAATATTGGCTTCATCTGGAGCCCTTTGAAGCCTTTCCCTCAGATATCCATCAAGCTGTACTACACTGAGCTGTCAGGCAAAGCCTGTAATGACTAAACTTCTCAAAAAAACAGATGTTAATGGCTCTTGACAAGGAAATATTTTCTTATCACAAAATTATGAGATGCCTTTAGGGCTGTTAGTGAGACACAAACAACATTCATCAAGCTTAATTCCTTTTCCATCTGATGCAGGAGCTGTGCAGGTGGCTCTCATTTCTGTCCTTAGAATAGCTGTGTGTCAATTCAGGATTAACTTTGTAGTGATAATATCAAATAGCAAAAATAACTAAAAAAACCCAAAGAATTAATAATTAAAATTGAGGATAAGCAGTATTTTGATTGGGGTGATAGAGTTTTGTCCTTTTTTTTTTTTTTTTTTTTTTTTTTTTTTTTTTTTTTTTTTTTTTTTGGTGAGAAGTGTTTTTTACCACTGAAAAAGCCCATCTAATCAAACTTAGATGTAGCTGGAGCTTTGAAATTAAGACTGCATTTTTTCCCTAAAAGACCTGGTCTTGTTTCCCTTAGTACTTCTTTCTTGCACAGTTAGAACAAATACAAATCCCTTCACTTAAAAATCACTGGGTAGGTTCTTAGAGCTACTTATTATGCAGGAAGTTGGATGAGAAACTCAAAGGATGAGTCAGTTTAAAACTGAGAAAATACAACTCTGTACTTGCACAAGAATTTCCCTCTATAAACAATTCTCTTCCTAAAAAACCCCAGTGTTTTTATAAACAAAAAACCAAAAGGTATTTTATATTCTCCCTCTGGTGTCAGCACTACTGCATTCCTGGGAACAACTTGGTGGAATTTAACAATTTGGATTTAGAGGAAATCAAACTAGATTTGTTTTTAAAGGATTGCTACTGATTTCAGATCGATTATGACTGAGCAAATTCTGTGTCTCACTTTTTCCAGACTGATGGAGTAATTCATCCAAGCACATTCCTACAGAAACTCTGAGGTTTCCAGGGATGGCTTTATAATTATTTTGTTTAATTCTGTGTAAGGCAGGAGTTACACATAAACTTATTTAAGATTCAACCAACTGGTTGAAATCTTGAGCAATCTGGGCTAGTGGAAGGTGTCCCTGCCCGTGGCATTGGTGGCACTGGATGGGCTTTGAGGTCCTTTCCATTTCCCAAACCATTCCATGATGATTCTATGAAGCTAAAACAGCAAGCTGTTGAATTTAAACACTGCAGTCTCCTTTTTCTTCAGTTCTGAATGGAATAAATGCATTACAACACAAGCTTTAATTTCTCCAATCAAGATCAACTGTGGCAATTAATTGCATAATGAACAGAGCAAGTGCAGAGTCATAACAACCCCGAGGAGAAGCTGAAAAACCCACTCTGTCTTTATGTAGGGTAAATGAATGGCATATTTTGGAGGTTCTCATTGTAACCCTAATAAGGACTTGATGTATTTTGTCTCTTTATAACACCTATAGGCATTGTGGAACAGAAATGTCTTATCAAAGGAACATACAGATTTTAATCCTCTCGCAAGAAGTGCCCTTTGTTGCAAGCCTGGTTTTGGAATTTCAGTCCTGCCTGTAAAGAATTTCAATAGATTCCACCTCTGCTCCGTTTTGCAGGCACAATTCCCTTTCAAGCAGTTTCTGAAGGAAGGTATTCTCAAGATCTAAGCTGCCAGAAAAAGTGGACCCTCCTTCAGTGCCACTTCAGTGTGCTTTGAAGTGCCTCTGATAACGTGAGGAAAACATTTAATTACAGAAAGGTTCCCCCAGCACGATGGTGGGAAAAGGAGATGAAAACTCATGTTGTCAATCCCAGAGCTACAGGATCCAGATGTAATGCAGTGCCAGATGTGTTCTAACATTAATATCTAAATGCTTTCCCCAGGATGTTTTACAGCATTTGTAGGTATTCCACAAAGTTTCTACTGGTTTTATCCTCTGAGCCCTGAACAGATCTTGGGTTTAGGTCTCATCTTAGCATTTCTTGGTGTTACACGTGGTAGACCTTTGTGGTGATTTAACTGGCAGCACAAACCCTGGGGCTCAGATGTTTGATTTTATTTAGTCATCCACCCCTCATTATTTGAGATTTAAAAAAATAAAACAACCCAAAGCCCACATTTAATATAATAACCCACCACCATTCTATTTTTCTTTGAAATAATTTTTTATTGGCCATCCAACAGTACAAGGTGATGAAATAGCACAAAAAAATTCTCATAAAAATTCTCAGGTTTATAAGAACTTCATATGGCACTTCTTTTGATAATTTTTTACTGAGTAATAAATTCAATGTGGTCACACAAGACTTCAAAAATGGTCACACAGAACTGAGTATGTGGCAGGGTGTGAATGATGACAGACCCACATCAGCAGGAGTAAGCAACTATAGTCTGGAACAACATATGCAGAATTAATTGAAATTCAATTATCTGCATTAAAATGCCTCCTAGGAACAATGGAGAAAGACACAATATTTAAAAAGAAGAAAATTATCCATGTGTGGCTTTTAGAAAACAAGAAAGCTGTATAAATAATGAGAAAAGAGCATGTAGATTATTATACAACTGTGCTTCACCAAGGGATTTTTCCTGGTAGGATTTTGCCTTTGCTAACCTACCTTTCTTTTAGGGGAAAGACTTTTACCTCGTATTTGATACAAAATAAAACAACAGGGCTCTGTTGAATATTGCACAGCATAAAGTACCTGTTTTCTCCAACATATTCACATATTGGAGTTTGCTACTTGCACGAGTCACATCATGGGCTAAAGGGAGCACACCATGTGTGTGAAGCCAGGAATTTGCTGCTGGCCTAATTAAGTTATTAACAACTTAATGAGTACACAAGCAGTTGTTCCAACTGCAGAAAAACCTAATTACGATGCAGTTGAAGTAGTTACACAGAAAGCCGTCCTAGAAGCTTTATCTTTAAAGTTTTATGTGCACAGAACCCCAGACTCACAGAAGGGTTTGGGTTGGAAGGGACCTTAAAGACCATCCAGTGCCACCCCCTGCCATGGGCAGGGACACCTCCCACCAGCCCAGGCTGCTCCAAGCCCCG
>JAWWEU010000005.1:25954595-25966783 GCA_035583155.1 Acropternis orthonyx | reverse complement strand
CCCATCCAACCTGGCCTTGGACACTTCCAGGGATGGGGCAGCCACAGCTTCTCTGCCCAACCTGTGCCAGGGCCTCATAGCCCAGAATTCCTTCCCAATATCCCATCTAACTCCCCCTCTGGCAGTGGGAAGCCATTCCCCCTTGTCCTGTCCCATCCAGCTGGCTATAAGGTAAAAAAAACCCCAATCTATCCTGTTAATTAAACATTTGAGCAAGTTACAGAGAGTTTTTGAATCTCCATTTGTGGTGACTTTCTAGATCCAAGTGACATGCTCTGCAGTCCAAGACTTTTGTCAGGAAAACCTATTCTTTTGAGAAATATCTCTGACTTTTGTAATTTATCTCCATGGTTTTGAGTCCCCTATCATTCCAATCCTTATTTTCCTTCCTTCCGTAGGCCTTGATCCAGTAAGGAATTAATGATCTTATCAAGAACCTTGCACTTGGATTCTGAGCAGGAGAAGATACCACAGGGTTGACCATAAACAAACATCACTGGATGTGCTGTTATTGTCCCTCACATTTTCTAACAATTTCTATTCGGAAAAATTAAAATCAAATTGCTTTATTCTTAACCTTTGGTATTTTCAAAAAATGTCCATGAGCAAATTCTTAGCTAATGTAACTCAATTTATTATAAATTAAATTGAGGGAGATAAGTTCATCCTTACTAATATGATTTTCCTCTTTTTTTTTTTTTTTTTTTTTCCTGGAGAAAACAAGCAGAGGAGCTGTTCTGTGATGCCCCTTTTAATTTAGAAAGTGCATTTTACTATTGCTTGACCATGTTAGTTTTCCCTAATAATTCACTCATCAGGGACCCTATGCCAAATTAATTGTAAAGTGAGAATGAAGCATTAGCATTTAAACAGCTATTACACTAATCTTAAAAGAGCTTGAATGGCTATATTAAAATAACAAACCAATGGTTAAATCAACAGTTCCTGGTAACATCCACATACTAGCCAGGTAATTAAGTACTGGTACATTTGCCTTCTGGCTACTGATAGATTAGGATGAACAGCAAATACAACCAGAGAAAAAGCTCTATATATGCTTTTCATAGGTCGTATTTGAAAACTGAATAGGAAACTGAAGAGAAGCACTTGAAAAAATCCTCAAAAACCTGGAAAATAGAGAGAAGGAAAGATTCTTCGACAAAATTCTGGTTTAAAACCTGCAGGTTTTGTTCCTGTGCTATCTATCTATCTATCTATCTATCTATCTATCTATCTATCTATCTATCTATCTATCTATCTATCATCTATCTATCATCTATCTATCATCTATCTATCACTCTCTATATCTCTCTATCTCATATCTATATCATCTCTCTCTCTCTCTCTCTCTCTCTCTCTCTCTCTCTCTCTCTCTCTCTCTCTCTCTCTCTCTCTCTCTTACTCCCTTTGCTCTTACAAAGCTTCCCCTGGGGCTGTTTCACGTACACTTATCTCATGTCTATTAATTTCCCCTGAAAGTAAAACTGAAATGCACTGTGATATTTTCCCTTCTTTACGTTCTTTTAAAGAACCCATTTCTTGTCTTGCAGTTATTGAATTCAAGTGAAAAGAGAATATTATGTACCAATCTTGTTTTAACATCTAAAAATACAGTTTACATTTACTTGTAAGGCTGGGAAGGTAAAGAAGAACAAAGTCTACGTGCTCAGATTTTAAGATCTGTAGGTTCTGATTGTTTGCAAAATCATTCCTGGCACTGTTTAAATGAACACTTGGTATTACCTGGCAACATTAATGTGTTTCCCATTAAAAAAATTAAAAATAAATAAATAAAAATAAGCAAGAAAAGAAGATATAAAGGTACCTAGATTAATAAACAGACTTTAAATATTACAGCCCCTGTAGTCTTGTGTAAGAGAACACAGCCAGTTCTCTGCCATTGCCACTGTAACAAGAAAATCCAGGTTGTAAAGCACTGGGTGTTACACGGAATTTTCACTTCCAATATGTGCTCATGCTCTTCACCTTGAATAAGGAAGAGCATAGAAAAGGAAGGGACAGTGACAGAACTGAATGAAGGAAAAGTCACCCAAGGGCACAGCATCATCAAATTTCCCACTGAATGAAATTACTAAATGCTGAATTCAGGAGGCCACGGGATAGACTTGGCAGAGAGTCGGTGCTGTGAGCAGGGATGAGGGTGAGGGGCATCAAAGTGGAGACTCACAGTGAAACTTACACCCAGAAATTCTTGGAGAAATCTTGGAAGGACAGAGGAACTTCTGTGCTTATGAAGCTGATGTAAACAAAGTACCAACAAGAAACAGAAGAATTAAAGTTTCAGGCAACTATTTCTGCAGTAAGTAAGTTAGTTTCTTGAGGACAAACCTTCCCTTTCCCTTTCCCTTTCCCTTTCCCTTTCCCTTTCCCTTTCCCTTTCCCTTTCCCTTTCCCTTTCCCTTTCCCAGGTTCCCTTGCCTTGCCTTGCCTTCCCTTCCCTTTCTGCAGCAGAAACCTTTGGACCAAGTTTTACCTTCTCCAATTTCTCAAACTGGGCCTTTTATTTAGGCCAACAACCCTGTGCAGTTTTAGCTGTGCTACCAGACACCTCCCCACTCTGTCACTCCGTTTCACCAAACTTGGGGAGAAAATAAGATGGAAGAACTCTTGGATCAATATAAAGATGGGGAAATCACTTATCAAGTACCTTCATTAGCAAAACAGATTTAACTAGGGGGAAAATAATGCAATTAATTGCTAATTAAAATAGGGTTGGCTAGTGAGAAATAAAGTAAATTAAAACCCCACCTCCTCCCAGTCCTTCATTCCCAGCTCCTCTACATCCTTCCCAAGCAACTCAGAGGTGAAGGAGAATGGGAGTTAAGGTTATTCTGTACCACTTCACCTCTCTCCCTCCTTCGTCTTCCCACTTTTCCCCTGTTCCAGTGCTTGTCCTCTCCATGAGCTGCAGTCCGTCAGGATAAACCTGCTCCAGTGTGGGCTCAGTCCTCTCACAGGCTCCAGGGGAGTACCTGCTGCTCTGGGGTGTCTTCCAAGGACTGCAGGGGAATCTCCGCTCCAGCACTTGCAAAATCTTCTTCCCTTCCTGCTTTTCTGATCTTCATGTCCACAGTTTTTTCCTCACTTCCCCCCCCCCCCCTTCAATCCTCACTGCTCGTGCATTTCCCCATTTCTTGACTGTATTTCCCTGCTACCAAACCCTGACACTGAGACCAAATGCATCCCTGACTCAAATTTTACCTCACATTATCTCTCTGGCAGGAGCTGCTTTATCTTCACCCACTTCTCAAAAAGGGATTAGCCAAGGAATTAGCAATTGGAGGTTACAGCCACAATGAAGTTCTGGTGGCTGAGATAGCAGCTAGAGGAATAAATTCAGATTATATGTGCCTGACAGAGCCAGCCATACCTGGCAGCAAGGAATAAAAGAAATAATGTTTGCTCCAGATCAAATTAAATAGCTCTGGAGAGGTTTCTCCAGCTGCTTTTGTGGCAGTAAGGAAGTGATTTTTTAGAAAGAATAAAGAGTGAAAATGACTGAACTTCTATAAACACTGCAATTTGTGAATTAAACTTATACTTTTTTTTTTCCTGGCTGATAATGAAGTATTTGAGAGTTAATCCCTTTGGAATAGAAGACAAATTGCAAGCTTTGTATCTCTTAGCAAGATCAACTGATGGAGTATCCCTCAAATCCCCTGGAATTTACCCTATATCCATGTGAAAAAGTGTTTCATTTGACTGACAGGGAGGCCAAAAACAGGCTAAGGTTTTGCTGACAATTCCAAAGGTAAAGCCCTAAGTGTTTGGAGCTTGGAAATCTGCCTTGGGGGAGATTGTAGGCACAAATGTGGCTTCTAAACAGTGCATTTTATTGTGGGAATTCAAACTGCTCCGGTGACTGTAGGAATATTTCAGGGTGATCACCAGGACAAGCATCAGCAGCTCTAAAGTCACTCTCAGTGTAGCCAAAGCAAAGGCCTGTGACACCAATCGACTAGACAGAATGTAGTTAATATATCTGGGCTCAGGACAAACTAGTAAGGGCACTAAAATTGTGTAACCAGTGCCAGAAAACAAGTATTAGATATCATGCTTGGCAAATTCAGGCACATTATTACAGAAGCAAGAACAATGTGACAACCGTGACAACCAATACAACAAGTGGGAGACATAAAGTTGATAAAAAGCTACCAGACTAAGGAAAAGATGAGCAGAAGGGACTGCAAAAGGGCAGAACATCCCACCCAACAAGAAGGATGTCTGGTGAAGCCAAAACCCCAAATTAACATGAGGAACAGCTGAGATTCTTCTTTTGGGCATTTGGCCAGGTAACAGTGGAAATTCAGAGCAGAAAATAAAAGGTTCATGTTGGTTTCAACTTCCCTCCTCAAAGATCTCTCAGGTCCTGAAAGGTTCTTGTTGGACCAAGAGCCACCAAGGGCTGTGTCCATCTCCACCCCTTCTATGGCCCCAGCCCTGTGGTACCAATGCCTGTGGATAATTTAAGACACAATTGTGCAGAACAACAGTTCTGTGCTTGTAGAGCTGATGGCAAGTAATGTGTAAGACCAAATAATTACTTAGGAGTTGCATTTTTAAGGAAGGATTCTCATAAAGTTTCACTTTTGGTTTTAAAACCAGTTTGAATATCAGTTTTCTAAACACCTCCCTGCAATTCTCTGATCAATAGGTGATGCTTTCACACAAGCACATATAGATCACCCTGCAACATTTCCATGGATTTTGCTGCAGGGAAGAGCTATGGGCTTTGACAAAGCTACTTTTTAAAAATATGTGGATTTCTCTTGGCCAAGACGGATTGTTGAGCTTTCCTGTTTAAAGACAGGAATAATTACTCTAAACTGAACGGTGCAATAAATGCTTCTCTACAGAATAAATTGAAGAATTTCTCACTGAAACTCCCTAACAAGCATTGAGATAACTGTAGTGGAACCCCTCAGTGGTCATTTAGGACACATCTGTGTATCAGATGTGGGCAAAAACAGGTCCAGAGGGCAGAACACAACAAAAAGGCAAAAGCACACACTCCCCAGAATGTATTTTTTGCCCAGTCTCCAACCAAAGAGGCTCAGGAGAGAAAACACGTCATTGCAGCACCTCTCAAAGCGCATCCCTGCTCAGCTTTCCCTCACATTTCCACCCTCACACTGCTCTGTGCTAACAAGTCCCACAACTCTACAGCCAAAGCTGCTCTTTGTTAGTCCTGGACTGCCTGTTTAATTCACAATCATCCAAGAAGAACTAGACAATGGTCCTTCCCACTCCTGCCTTGTCACTGCTCAGCTCAGTCACCTTCTTCCTGCACGACAGGACCGTCCTCAGCTCTGTCACCCACATGAACTTTCAGAGGAACTTTGTAAGTAAGGAAATCTATTGCCACACAACAAAAATAACCTGATGTGCAGGTTATTGTCTGTAAACTGGGGAGCTTCTGCACTCCCAGCATGAAGTTGTTGCACCCTCCTTTTGACAGCCATATCAGTCTGACAGGGCTGCCCAAGGGAAGGCTGAGCCCCCAAGACTTAAGAATTTTATGAGCTCAGTAGGACCTCTGTCAGTGGACTTTCATAAGTGTCTGTACTTGGGCTGGTTCTTTGATGTACAATTTCAAATGTCACTTGGTTGATACATAACTTCTCCTCACCCACCCCCCCCCAAAAAAAAGAGATATATTGGATAAAAATGTTCAGTTGTCTAAGTGGGTCCCATAAGAAAACCCCAAATAAACACTTGTCAACATCACAAGAGTTTTATTCCAATTTTTAGAGGCAATAAATAAATACAGTACCAGGTGGGTGGAACTGGTACTGTGTTTAGAAACAGATTCACTTTAATTTGTTAATTTCTACTAATAATGACTTTTGTTATATACAAACCTTTCCCAGGGTCTCTGACATCTGATCAACTCTGTTTTTCTTCACTGGAAATTTAGGACCTGGTATTATGTATAACATGTTGTGTATATATATATACATATATATATGTATATATGTATAAGTATGTATGTTATATATATGTATATATATGTATGTGATTATATGTATGTATTTATATGCATGGAGCCATAGAAAGAGCTCTTGGAATCACAAAATCATGGAATCCATCATGGAATCCCAGAATGGTTTGGGTTGGAAGGGACCTTAAAGTCCATCCAGTCCCACCCCTGCCATGGGCAGGGACACCTTCCACTAGCCTAGGTTGTTCAGGGTTCCATTCAAATAATAGATTTTCCAAATAATAATAATAAAAACCTTTTCTATTTAGATTCCAAAAGACATCTCAGATATTTGAAGAGCTCAGTGCATTTCCATTTTCAGGGAATATTTCACACTTTCCGTGGTCCATGCACATACCCTTTAGAAAACCCTTTAAAATCATATTCTAACCAGATATGTGCAAAACTAGAAGTTCAGTTTTTTTTTTTTTTTACTAACCTTCCAGCCATGATTTTTTTGTTTAGAGGATCTTTCTAGAACTGCTAATGAGTTTGTTACAAAATCCAACACATAAATGTCAACTGTTGGTGGAAGCTAACAGGAGAAAATTGCATGTAGACCTGATAAACTTCTGTGGAAGTCATGTCTATTTTATATGGGAAAGATGAGAAAAGAAAGGTCAGTGGGTGAACATTTCCAGACAAAATCTGCTGAAGGCAACAAGGGATTATTTGAATCCTGGAGAACAGAATTTGTAGTAGAGTTGAGGTTTTAGTGGTAAAATTGGGAGGTCATGAGATATAAAGAAACTGTAACTCCTAATTTCCAGTTCTTGGTTCTGGAAGTTTTCAGACTATTTGAACTTCATGCATTAGGCAAACATTTTAATTTTGAAGAGGGCTACATATTGGGAAATGCAGTCTTTGAATCTGTGAGAAAGTTTCCTCGCTGAAATTAATGCAGGCAGATTGTTTCACCATATGTTTCCCCTAAATTTTCCCGAGTGTTCCAGGAGTCAACTAAACTTTAGCATATTTGAGCTTGTTTATCTTTAGATGCAAAACTGAGCTAGACAGCAAGAGCTGTGTGTTGTTAAATTAACCTGGTATTGTGCACTCCCGCATGAAATGTGCTGTGATACTTTCTAGTAGGATTATAGGATATATTTTAATTGTCAAGTCTTTTTTATTGGTATATATTGTTTATAGATGCCCTTCAGGGTGTTGTTGTCCGTGGCTGCTTCCCTATAAAACTCCCTGACACACTTCCAACCTGAGATTTGTAAATTGTCCATTTTGAATTGACCCAGGCACTGGAAAAGCACTTAATGAGTTTCAATTTAATATTGAGAGAGAAATCCATGAAGAGAAATAGGTAGAGAATTAATTTAACCATCCTCTTAGACATCCAGCCTTGCAAACACCTGATGTGCAAGATGCCAATACCATCCTCACTCAACACTTAATTCAGCTTTTTGTCTTTTAATTATTGTCTTTTAACTCCCAGCACTTTGAGGATGGAAAGTTGCAGCAATAATTCAGTTTCTTTGCCTTGATAAAGAGGCAGGATCTGTGATATGGAGCAACACCCTGTGATTTTGCAGTCCAAGTGACTGAGTGGTGTGTTTTAAAACTGGGTTGTATTTCAGCAAAATGTGATTGCAGTCCAACATCATGAAAATGGGTAGAAATACATGGTAGAAATATGTAATGCAAGAAGTCTCATCTCAGTTATCTGCTATATTTTGGGTACTTGCAGCAGAGTTAAAGGGGGAAATAATCAATTTCTGGAGGTTTTAAAAAGTAGTGACACCTGCAAAATCACACTCCATATTACCTTCCAATAATCATTAATTTGCCTGTAACTCCTCTCTCCAAACAGTAGCTTTAAATCACATCAGCCCCTGCAATTCCACCAATATTGCTTGAAATAAAAAAAATAAAGTGGAAAACAAGCAAAATCCAACTTATCTGACAGCCTGGCTGACTAGACTGAATAGCAAGATCATGCAAAGTGCTACTCCTTCGCTCCAATTAAAGTGATTGATAGAGATTGAACAACTGAAAATGCACAAGACCTGGCGAAATCTAATTAGCTAAAATCAGAAAAAGTATTACACTGTGAGCAGATCTGGGCAAATAATTGATTTAGTGGAAAAACTGCATGTTGGGTGGAAAAAATGAGGACAGGCTTTGATCAATCATTAAAATTTTAAATCATCTATTTTGATGATTTCTGGTGAAAGAAGAGATAAGAGGTTGATTCCCAGAAAGCTGAAAATAATCTGGCATTATTCTAAGCCCTTTTCTTTAAAAAATTTTTTTACTTGCTTCAATCAAAATCTAAGGATGTGATTATAAATCTAGTGACATTTTGGGAGAGCCCTTTCAGAGAGGTCCAGCCACACAAGATATATCCTTTTTTTAGAAAGTTGTTTTATTTTTCAGCTAGACAACTGAAACTAAAACCTTGTAAAGCAATTAATTTTGGTGGTTACATTCCTAATAATCCAAAGGAGGGCTCCAGTTTAAGCAAGCAAGGATAGGGTTGGAAAGTTAAAGCATAGCTGGAGTTGAATTTGGAAAGAGATGTGAGGGGCACCAAGCAGGGCTTTTAAAGGTAATTTAACAACAGAAAGATCAGGAAAAAATGTGGGTCCAAGGTGCAAGAATTCTCAAAAAACCCCTTAAGAAATAATAATAATAATAGCATTAATCCTTGAAAGGTGGTTTATTTTAATAACGCTGAGCATATGTGCAATCACACCCAGGAGCTGGAGAGGAGCTAAACCAGTTTGAAGTCACTTCAAGAAAAGCCTGGATGTGGCATTAATGCCATGTCTGGTTGACAGGGTGGTGTTGGGTCAAAGCATGGACTCCATGATCTCACAGGTCTTTTCCAACCATACTGTGGGATTCTGTGGGATTGATTCTGTGGGATTCTGTGTATCCCATGGGAAAAGGCCCATATGTATGTATTTTATTACCAAACCTTTATCATCCTCAACACCGCCTTGGTAATCACTCCTTGAACTTTACAAAGGGCCATTCCCATTTTCACCTTTACTTTCTCTCAGGCAGAACTAGAAACCTCATCTCATTTCCCCCAGAACTTCCTTGGAGCCGCAGCTGCCAGAGCCGGTTTTCCATGGCTCCAGCAGTGTCCTGAGGGCCAGTTCACCTGTGTGACACAGCTGTGCTGCTCCTTGTCACACACACAGCAAAAGCTACTGGCAAATCTCAGAGTGCTTGGCACAAGAGCAGCCCAGCTGTGAGGAGACACTAAAAAGGAATAAAATCCAGAAAATCCTTGTATTAGTATCATATTGTCTTCCAAACGTTTAGTTTTTGTTTAAACTGCTGCAAATAAAATAACCAGAAGGCATGAAATTTAAAACTTTGGGGGGGTTTTTTGGTGGTGCTTTGTTTGGTTTTTTTCTTTCCCACGCTGAGAAGAGCTGAAAGCTGGAGAAATGAGTGCCACAGTTTAGGGGAATAACAAGGAATAGCATCACTTCTGCTCTTAGAGCATTTTGCCATCCTTTTTGTTTCTTCTCTGTAGATTGACCTTTCACAAAACTTTAATAGATTCAGAAATTCATCTGAAACAGCAATCCATAAGTCAGAGTTTTAAGATTCCAGGCCCTTCAAATGTGAAAAATTGAACTGGAAGTGTTGTAGGGATGGTGTCTCCCCCCGGAATTGTGCTAACCAGTTCTGTCTCACCAGTCAGTGAGCTGGAGAAAGTCTTTGTAGTTCATTGATGTGCCTATTTCTGTCTGTCTTGATGAAGAGGGATCAAAAATATGTAAAAGTTTCTCACTGAAGTTATTTAAGGTTTAAGAAATCAGTAGAAAGTTGTGTTTTTTTCCCCCCACAGTGCTTTTTCGTGAAAGCCCTGAGTGTGTTCCTTCCTCCCATGGTGGGAAGGACATGTGACCTCCCCAGATGTTGATTCCATGGTCCCAGCAGTGTCCTACCCCTGGAGAAAACACGGCCAGACATGCACCAGGTGTTTCCTTGCACAATTGTGGCCATGTTTACATGCACAGGTTGTTTCCTTGGGACAACAAGCCTTCCCTACCCTCCCTTCATTGTGTCTGTGTTCCCTAAACCCCAATGCCTCCTTTCCCCCACGTTTGGCCCTTACCCAAGAGTTTTACCACTTCTCACAATCCTTTAGACTTGCTTTTTCCTGTGGGAATTACAATGGTCTTGTTCCCCTTCTTTCAGTCAGTGACCAAGTTCTGGGTGAATCCCGCCATGACTCTGCACAAGCAGATCCTTCCCTGCCCCATCCATCAGTGTCTTGAGTCTTCACTGTCACAGAATCATGGAATTCCAGAATGGTTTGGGTGGAAAGGGACCTCAAAGATCATCCAATGCCATGCCCCGTCACTGGACACCTCCCACCAGCCCAGGTTGCTCCAAGCCCCATCCAGCCTGGCCTTGGACACTTCCAGGGATGGGGCAGCCACAGCTTCTCTGCCCAACCTGTGCCAGGGCCTGCCCACCCTCCCAGCCAGGAATTCCTTCACAATATGCCGTCCATCCTTGCCCTTGAAGCCGTTCCCCCTTGTTCTGTCCCTCCATGCCTTCTAAATAATCCCTCTCCATGTTTCTTGTAGCTCGTTCAGGAACTGGAAGGGAATCTCCCTTACCTGCTCCTTGCCAGGGTTTGTATAGATGTCTGTGTTCAACCTGCTGCTTTCCCAGTGTTTTGCTTTGCCTTCCACACTGAAAGTCACTGAACACACACCCTTCACAGCCCAACATCTTTGCTGCCACACCCAGGGCCTGACTCTCCATCCCTTGGGAACCTCCTGGTGCTGCTCATGCACATGGTCAGAGCTCACAGACCAGCAGGAGCTGCTGAGCACAATGTAGGGGAGATGTCCTGTCTCCCCCAACCTCCCTAAATATCTGGGGTGAAATAACAACCCCCCAGCAAGCAAAGGCAATGCAATTCCCCTCCTTTTTCCAGCAGAGGAATCTTTCAGGTGTGAGTTTTCACGTGTGTGTTCCGGTCTAAGACAGGTTTCCAGTCCTTTCCACTCTGTTGCTCACTCTGAATACCTAATGAATAATGCAATGGAAATTAAATTGGTGACTGGGTGTTGCAATGGGGCTTGACAAGTGTTTCTTAAAGTTTACAGGCATGTACATATCTTGCAACTTTAGCTGCAGCAGCTCTGAGTGGTCTTAGAGGAAGACAAGGAGGAAAATTAACTGTATTTAAAAAAAATTAAGTAAACTTTTCCAATATATTAAAAAAGGTAATTCTGACACCCTCCTGGCACAATAATAATTTCTTAACTTCTCTTTCCATTATATACACTTTGCTGTACTCCCTTCTGCACAAGGGGAACTGGATTTTCTTTAAACCGATGCTGATTTATGTTAAAAAATATTTTATTAATTTGGTAATCTTTATGCCAGGCTTTGAAAATGCAAACAGAGCTGTCCTCTGGGAAATACACTCAGCTGGCTTGGGGCTAAAATGAACTGCTTCATAATGTCAAATGGTGGCAAGAGGGTGAATTTCTGACTGATCTGAGATGCACTGCTGGAGAGTATCACACCTACAGCCATCATTTTAATGGTAATTTATTGTTCCTGAGAAGGGGAGAAGGAGGTCAGAGCTGTCTATTGGTTCAGCAAGCACGTGCTGTTACTCATTCTCTTGCTCAGCCCTTGCAGAGATGGTGGAGAGGAAAAAAAATGAAGCATAATGCATTCTCAAGGTTGCCAGGAGCAACTAATTCTTCCAAATTGGTATTCATGTTTTATTACATCTTAAATTTCAGCACCTTAAAAACAATAAAGGAAATTGCATTTTCACAAAGAGTCTTCCTTCAGGGAATGTACTTCAAGTTTACTGTCTTTTTTCTGATGTCTTTGTCCATGTATTATGAACTTGGTCTTTCACAGAGACTATATATATATATGTATGTATGTGTATATATATATATATATGTATATACTCACATATATGTATGTGCAAAGACAAGTGTACATAATTGCATGCTCCTGAAAGCTTACAGATTTCATTCCTCTAAAGCATAAACATAGAGTCTAGTAAGTCTTTAGGCTTTCAGGAACATGGAATTATTGTGGAATCATCATAAAATCATGGAATAGCCTGGGTTGGAAGGGACCTTAAAGCACACCCAGTGCCACCCCCTGCCATGGGCAGGGACACCTTCCACCAGCCCAGGTTGCTCCAAGCCCTGTCCAACCTGGCCTT
>JAWWEU010000005.1:25917152-25929257 GCA_035583155.1 Acropternis orthonyx | reverse complement strand
AGAAAGAAAGAAAGAAAGAAAGAAAGAAAGAAAGAAAGAAAGAAAGAAAGAAAGAAAGAAAGAAAGAAAGAAAAAGAGAAACTGTGTTCAGTGACTGTAACATAAAATCATGTAAAAAATGTCAACCCTAAAAGCTGAATTTTATGAAACACACCAATATTAACACACAAGAGTCACAGTGTTATATTGTATATCCAATGTGCACCAACCTCCCAGGACCATGTTCTTGTTATCACTCAGAGCTCCTCTGGGTCCTGGGACTGAGGGGGTTCTGCCCAGGGGGTTTGGGAAGTTTCCAGCACTCCAAAACCTTGGCTGGGAGGAGTAGGATGTTCGTGGTATCTTCCTCCTCTTTACCGGGAGGATGATGTCAAATTTTCTTCCTCATTCTTGGGATTTTTATGCACATTTTCCTTTCACAGTCTGCCAACATGCTTCTTCTGTTTATTTTATCCTTGCTATCCAGCTGTTCTCTTCTGTTTCCCCTGAAACAGGTTGTAACTGAATGGGGTGAGGTTTTATCCTGTAACGAGCACTGATTGACTTCTGTGATTGGTAAGAGACTTCTGGGATCATCATGCCCACAAAATCTTCCCTGCAACATTTTATTCTGGATGGCAAAGACCATTCAATCCACATAGGAAAATTGCTTTTCATGTCTATAAACTAAAATAAAACAAAACCAAAAGGAATCATCTGATTGTAAACAACAGATACCAAACCTATCAAAGCTAAAACTCTCTCAGTCTGGAAACCAGGAAAGTCCTGAGCCCCTGAACTCTGTGGTCTATACAAAGCTTTTTGTTAGTAAATGCAACAATCTTTCCTGGGATGGTACATATTGTAATGTTGTTGGCAGGTTATTATCCAAGCCTGTTGAGAGAATCACTCCCGTTACTCTTCATGCCAGAAAAAGGAGATTTTTCTATCATATTCTTTATTATTACACCATTTATTTATTCTGATATATTGCAATGCAGTGAGTACAGCCAACATCTGGAGTTCCACTGCAACAGGAACCCTCAAAAAGTGGACACTTCCACATCACTCACATTTTTACCAGAAAAAGATGATGCACAACATGGACTGGTGAAAAGGTGTTTCACACTACAATGGGGAAATAGTAGCTGGTTTATTTACCAGTCCAGCTTTTCAAACATTGCATTTCACTCCTTTGCCAAAGCAAATTTATTGTAGTTCTGCTGAATGGTTCTTTCTTAAGAAATGGAAATCTCCTACCTTAAGAAAAGCAATTCCTTTTTTCCCCTTAAGAAAAATCTTGCTTCCCCTTTTTTGAGGGAGGGGGTTCTGCCCATCTGTTCTGCTCTGGTGAGACCCCCCCTGGGTCACTGGGTGCAATTCTGGGGCCCCCAACATAAGGAGGACAAGAAACTTCTGGAGCAAGTGCAGAGGAGGCCACCAAGTTGCTGAGGGGACTGGAGCAGCTCCAGTGGAGACAGTCTGGGAGAGCTGGGGCTGTTCAGCCTGGAGAGGAGAAGGTTGTGTGGAGACCTCAGAGCACCTTCCAGGGTCTGCAGGGAAACCAGAGAGGGGCTGTTCATCAGG
Organism: Acropternis orthonyx; assembly: GCA_035583155.1. Taxonomy (NCBI): domain Eukaryota; kingdom Metazoa; phylum Chordata; class Aves; order Passeriformes; family Rhinocryptidae; genus Acropternis; species Acropternis orthonyx. The sequence goes on along the minus strand of JAWWEU010000005.1, from coordinate 25,927,691 downwards.
GACTGGAGGGACAGAACAAGGGGGAAGAGGTGCAAAATGACATGAGTAAGGTTAGATGAGATATTGGGAAGGAATTCCTGACTGTGAGGGTGGGCAGGCCCTGGCACAGGCTGGGCAGAGAAGCTGTGGCTGCCCCATCCCTGGGAGTGTCCAAGGCCAGGTTGGATGGGGCTTGGAGCAACCTGGGCTAGCGGAAGGTGTCCCGGCCCATGGCAGGGGTTGGCACTGGATGGGCTTTGAGATCCCTTCCACTTCCCAAATCTTTCTTTGATTCTCTGATTCTTAACCATCATATCAAGGAGCTCCCAAGAGCCCTGTGCCAGACACAACAACTTCCGTATGTAGAACCACTTCTATACATTATGAGTGTATATTATTGTGATCTTTTACTTTCCCCATCACATAAAACCATGAGATGAGCAGGCCAGAATCTGAATGACAAATTTCTCACATAAGGATTTGTACAAAACATTCGTAACTCTCAAACCTTTAATTTTCAGAGGGATTTATGACAGTCTGTAGGTGCAGCTTGTGAAGGAAACCCAGCCATTACAGGTGGACTATTTAACTGATCCTTAAAAGTTCATTGCAGTATCCTGTAAAAGGAGCTGTTACATTAGAAGTGTTGCTTGATCCTTGTCTTCTAAAGAGGATGCTAAAGGAAAGCAAGAAATACAGTTGCAAGTGACCATTTTTTAAGAATTCAAAGCATGTTTTCTCTTTGAGTTTTTTTTTTTTTTTTTAGGTCTCAATTAAAAATTATTTTGGTAGACAATGCAGCTACTTTCTAAATTATCATTCAGATGTTGTCTGTAGGGAGAATGAATATCTCAAAGCTGCTGACTGTATGAAGACAATGAACTCGTTACGTTTCTTCTGGTCTGTATTACTTTCTAGAATGCACAACAGTAACAAAAAAAACCCCTAACAATCAAAAACAAAGAAGCCCCAAACCAAAACACACCCTCAATATTTCTTCTAGATCAATACAACAGGAAGAATCCATGTTTTAGACAGTTACATTTTGTTTTAGAGAGAGGGAAAAACACAAGTGGGAAACATTTCCATATGTTTTCTAAGCAAAATTATTTATTTGCGTGCATTTTGGCAAAAAATGACATTTTCCCCCCCTGACATTTATTCACAATTTCAATCTCTTCTGTAGATTTCCTGGCACAGGAATCACTTCCATTTCAGGATGTAAGAAGGACTTTCCACTTCTTCCATGGGATGGATACAAAGCTGATTGTTCTGTGAATCTAGATGTAGGGTGGGAGAAGCAATTTTCTACCAACACCACAGACCATTAACTTTGACTTAATATTTCTCTGAGTCCAATATTCTGTGTTCAACTGATCCACATGTTCCTGGAACACTTATTCTGAAGACACTGTGAAATGAAAAATTCCTACTCCTCTCCTGTTTTTTCTTACAGATTGTTTCCTTTATAAATCACTTCAGCCCTTGTGAATCTCTGAACCCCTCCAAGCCCATGACAGAGTTCCAGTCTGAATCCATCTGCCCTGAGCTTCCAGCTCTGCCTTTCACTGTGAATTTCTCTGCTAAATTACACTCTCTAGAACATGTCTTATTGAAAAGGATTTGACTTCTTGATTAAGTCACATTTCAACCTTCTTTTAGGTAAGAAGAATAGATCATGCTCTTTAAGTCTTTTACATTAAAGCCACTTTTCAATGCTTTCTGGGGTTTCTTTAAAGGGTCTTCGTTTTCCCCAACATTCTTTTCTGTACATTCCAAAGGTTGTATTTGCAGATGGTATTTTGACATCAAATCAGCCAATCCTACACTTCCAGTTGGAAAAGACCCATTAAACACCATCTTTTCCCATTTCCTCTCCTGAAGGCACAATACATTAAACTAGTTTTCCTGCCAAGCCCTTCAAAAGCAGACAAGAAAGTTCATGTTGATTTTCATACAAGGCCATCTACACCTTTTAATGGGTTATGACTCCATGATTTTGAGAATGAAACTGCACTTTCTCTCCTTAGTTGTATAATAGGAGAGATCATATATATCTATAACTACATAACATGTTTGGGTTTTATCTTTATCCTGTATAAAAATACTTAAAAAACTCTCCTGAGCCATAAGGAGTTATTATTTTGGTTCTGAATCAAAGTATTTCTATAGGTTCCGCAACATCCATGGCACAAACCAGCCTCAAAGAACTGTGCCAGGAGCCAACCCACTGAATAAAGCTGGGGTTACCCTGGATGTATATTTTATTTGCCCCCACAATTAGAGCTGCAGAGCTGGTTTAGCTGTTACCACTAACTGTACTTCACCGAAACAAGTTCTTATTTATCTGAAGATAATAATAATAAAAACATTAAACCACAACTACAGTTGCCTGTGATGCAGGAACACCCCCATGAAGACAGCACTCCTTGCAGCCTCATGACAAAGCCCTTATTTTAGCATGTCCACAACAAACAAATAATTAATTGGTCAACAAACAGGGTTTTAACCCAAATCATAATTTATTAAGTTAATATCTAATAACATAAGCATGGAAGTGTCTAAAATACTCAAAGGTGAGGCTGCTTCACAAAGACAGGATGTTACTTGAGCCCCGTGAACCCTTGCCTGGCTCGGTGATTCAGTTCAGAAAGGACAGGCATGATTGCTGCAATATTCTCTCTGTCCCTTGCAGCATGTGGGATTCTGCCTGGAATATGGAACAGAGTGAGCACTGGTTTCCTGTGCCCTTTCCAATCACGGCATCACAGGATGATAAAGGTTGGGAAGAGCCTCTGGAAGTCACCCATCCCAACCCTGCTTTGTGCAGGGCCAGTGGGTATCAGGCCACTCAAACTTGGAGTATCTCCAAGTGAGGGAATTCAGCAGCCCCTCTGGCACTTTCTACCTGTGTTTGAAGCCTTTCTCAGGCCTTTCACACTGGGAATTCCTGCAGAGCCTGTAATATCAGGTATATTTTCTGTTTGCTGCATAAACACACAAATAGCTCCTTGTAGTACCAACTATTGTGCCACCTGACACTGGTCCAAGCCAACATCTCCCAGACCAGGTAAGTACTGCTTTGTTTTGTGTTCCAAGGCCATCACAGGGAATTATAATCACAGAAAACAAAGCTTATAGAGACTCTTACCAGTCATGGAGTCCAATTTCTTCTTGCAAGTCTTTATCAGCTGTACACAAGTTATTTGTAGCAGCCATTTCCCCAACACACTTTTGAAAGTCTTCCTAATGAAGTATTTCCTACTAAAATAAATTACCTGGAATCTCTCTGGCTGAGGAAACATCCATCCCAAGCCCTCAGTAAATTTATCACTGGGTCTCTAATTCAGAACAGCTTGATTTCCTCTTCTTAACAAGGATTTGTAACCTAAACAGTTAAGTATTACTACTAATACTTATCCATTAATTGCAACTGCCTTGATAAATTAAAAAAAAATTGCATAATTAGTAACTATAACAAACATGTCAGATCTGAAGGTTCTCTCAGACATTCAAACACAACAATCTCTGCTCTCTGTCCAGTTGCAACCTGCAAATGAATGTAGAAAATCTATTTGTCCAGGATGTTTCATGCCTTGCCCTTGCCCAGAGTGATGTTTTTCCTACTGGAGTCTCTATTAAACCACATTTATTTAATAATTGCTTTCCTGTCCTGTCCAAGCCATGTGTGTACTGGGTTTTGGGCAAGGAGACTAAACCCAACTATAGATTGTTCTGGTAAAAGGCAATGTCAAAGCAAGGTATAATCATAAAATCACAGAATGGTTTGGCTTGAAGGACCCTTAAAACTCATCTGGTCCCAACCCTCTGATATGGGCAGGGACATCCTTTTCCACAGTATTTAAAATTAAGCCTAATTATAATTTTCTGGGCTGCAGAGGCATAAATAACATTTTCCCCACTCATTCAAGTAAATAATACAAAGATAAAATAGCTCCTTTGAATAATGTTTCATAAAGATCTACAGAAAAATACATATTTTTAGGCAAATTAATCTATTTGTTATTTATTGAGAAGTGTGTAATGTTTTCACTTTCTGTTCATACCTTGTTCAGGTCCCTGGAAGTGTCCAAAACCAGGCTGGACTGGGCTTGGAGCAACCTGGACTAGTGGAATGGCAAGGGGTGGAATGGGATGAGCTTTGATGTCCCTTCTAACCCAAACCATCCTCTGACTCTGATTCTGTGACAAATAAAAATACTCATGGACATTTGTGAGGATTAATCAAATCATGTTTAAAAATCTCTAAAATACATATTTTTAAACAACTAACCAAATCCATATTTAAAAATCCAGTCACCTTTGCTGGAGTCTCCCCTGCTGAGACAGAAATGTCACACTTGAATGGAGAGGGTTTTAGGGTGTGGAATCCTTGTTTGCACTCAGGTGAAGCACGACCAAGGTTCCCTCCACTTCCCCCTGGCATTTAAGTGCTTTTGTTCTAATTAGAATTTCCTTATGCACACACACTCTGGTTTCTACATACTTATAGCATTTCTACAATTCTCCATCTTAAACAAACAAGCAAACAAACCCAAACCCAGTGATATGGAAATACCAAACCCATTTTGACTGTAAGCCTAAAAGCTGAAAGTATTTCAATTTTGCATGTCTAGTTTCAGTATCTGAACTTGGAAATTTCGTGCCACAGTTTCCTTGTTATTGTTTCCTCCCTTTCCTTGTCCCCCACCTGAAAATTCCCCAAAGCTGTATTTACATCCTTCAGCACCAAGACAATTCCTAATATTTATGAGCTAGTAGAATTTACATATTTACAAGAAGGCAAAGTCTAATGACACAGAAAGACTCTTTACTCTGAAAAACCATTGGTAGGTTGTTAAAGCAAAATAAGAAAAAAAAACCCCACACTTATATTTCCAGGCAAGGACAAGAAAGAAGAAAATCATCAATTTATATTCATATTTAGGCTACATGAATCATAGAATGTGCTGTAATTTGCTGTGTGTTAAAAACATCTTGTTCAAGCAGTTTTCTTATTTGCAGTCGGATTTGTCACTACAGGAGGAACACACTGAGTGGAACAGACCTTCGGCTAATGCAAAACAAGGATTAACATTTTCAAATTCTTTGGGTTAGTATTGAGCAGAGCATCAGGAAACACTCCTTACCTGAGCTTCAGAACCAAACACCAGAGGCCAGTTCTCGATGTGTGCACACTTGGGGTGACTGTCTGACTTATACATGCATTTTTTTCCTTTATATTATTTTTAATATGCTAAGAATATTCTTTGCTGAGTGTTTTGTTTAATAATGGGATCATATCTGTTAATAATCAGTCAAAGCTAACACGATTCAAATCCTCTTAGGGACAAGCACTGATGCAGATTCCTCACCAGTAACAAAACTGGGTTATTCTCCTGAGTCCCACCACACCCCTTTATCCAGGCTCTGGGTGGAAGTTCTCCCACTGACCAGGCAACAAAAAAGGCTCAGTGGCCACTCCAAATTCATGTTGGCCATTTCTAAGCTGGATCCCACTCCCACAAATACTGCTGTGTGGGGAATCTACATTAACCTGCTTTTTCAGCCCATAAATGTGTTAGTTCAGAGGATCATAATCCCAGAATGGTTTGGCTTGGAAGGGACCTTAAAGCTCATCTTGTTGCAATCTCCTCATGGGCAGGGACACCTTCCCCTAGACCAGATCTTCTCTGGGCAACCTGTGCCACTGCCTCAGCTCAGTAAATGAGCTCCTTAATAATCACTGGAATTTAAATCCTAAACTTAATAGCTACCACAAAATTTAACAGCATCTTGGTTCTGAGGGTTTTCTAAAATCATTTAGAATGAGTGTTAGACATTCAGATAGCGTTCTATTTATCTAACGTAGTAATTATTTAAACAGGAGCATTTTAACCAGATCTAGTCAAAGCAATTAATCATCTGGAGTCACACATTTGCTGAGAGGCAGCAAATGATCTGATCCCAACTGAGGTCCTTATGCCAGAACTATTCCAAATACCACAGAGTTACACCCCAAATTAATCCTGCTAAAGCTTTCAAATTAGTAATCTAACAATATTTATGGATAGGTAGTTACTTTTGGCCTCTCTGTGTTCTTCAAACACTGTTCAGAGGTAGAGACATGAGAGCAGTCCCTGGAACTGGAGTTGCTCCTCCTGGGGGTCACTGTCCAACCCAAAAGCCATTGCAGTCAAGGAAATCACATCAGGGAAGGTTTATGGTGAAATCTCCCTGCCTGCCCTGGTAAACTTCACGTAGTCTCAAAATTAATGCCATTTGGGGCCATTTCATGCTTCTAAAAGGTGAAAGTATTGCAAAGAATGGCACAGTAATAAATTCTGTTTACATCACTCTCACGCTCCTCTAATTCCTCCCACCTTCATCTGTACTGACAAGGCCATAAAACTCGATGTTCTGTGAAAGCTGATTTCAAAGCAGCACCTTTCCCCACCTCAATATTGGTATATTGTATAAATATATTCATATATAGATGCTATACTGTGGGGTGTTGACCTCATCTGGCTGCCAGATGCCCACCCAGCTGCTCTCTCACTCTTCCTCCTCAACAGGGGCAGGGGAGAAAAGCAGATGAAAAAAACTCTTGGATTGAGATAGAAATTAAAGACAAGGACTTGCCAGGCACAATCACAGGCAAAAACCCCCCTTCACTCAGGGAAATTAATTGAAGTTAGTGCCAACTAAAACATGTTTAGGTAACGAGAAACAAACCAAACTAAAACTAAGCTCAACTTCACTCCTTCATTCCCAACTCCTCCACCTCCCCCAACAGTGCAGGGCAATGGAGGGTCTTGCTCAGTGCATAAAACCCCCTCTCTGCTGCTCCTGCCATTAATTTTAGAAAGAATTACCAATAAATGCATTTAGAAATTGCAGGGGGACAGTCCCTTGGGCACCAGCCCAAGGGCAATCAGCTGCTGCTCCTAAAGGTGATGCAACACCCCTGTATTTCAGAACAAGGCTGGCTCCAATTTTGTAGCAGAACTGAAAAAAAATGAAAATAAAAATGCATTACTAACAACAAAACCCCAAACAAAGAGTGCAGATATGTTCCACTTGTAGAGGACACCAATCAATAGCACTTGTGGGAAGAAAATGATTCTGTTGCTTTTCTGGAACAGGCTAAGAACAGACATTTAATTGGCAAATGCAATTAGGACATTATCACATTTCTGGAAACACTGTTGTAAGAGGTGCTGTTTTGCTAACTATTTTTCTCTTACATCAGTCTTTGTAAAACAACAAACTGCTGTCCTGAAGTATTTGGGGAGATTTAAAAAGGGCTCTGCATCTATTTCTTCTCACTCTGAGAACTTGTGTCTTACCTCCAGCTGTGAAAGCTGAACCACCTTTTGCTCTTGATGCAGATATTTTGGTAAATAGCATGTGCTTAACTACCACTCCCACTTCAAAATTGCCCAGTTACATCAATGTCCAGCTCCTTTAAGGCTTTTAATAACTTTTATATGGAGTAAATCAGCTTCAGCACAGAAGAGAGTAGAGCTCAGAGTCACTGCCACAACAGCCCATGCCAATATGTACCTGTATTCCCAAAAAAGAACTGATAAGGCATTCTCAGCCCTGGTAACAACACGTGGCCTTGCATTTGTCTTTCTCTGTGAGTTTTAAAGCTGGTTGGACAAGTTTTATATCTCTGCTCAGGGTTACCATAATAATCATCCTTAGCGCTGAAAATTATTTCGGTTTTCACTCAATATATGATCGAGGAGCCACAATGACATTGGATCATAAGAATCATGGAATCCCAGACTGGTTTGGGTTGGAAGGGACCTCAAAGCCCATCCAGTGTCACCCCCTGCCATGGGCAGGGACACCTTCCACCAGCCCAGGTTGCTCCAAGCCCTGTCCAACCTGGCCTTGGACACTCCCAGGGATGGGGCAGCCACAGCTTCTCTGGGCTACCCCACAGTAAAACACCCCCAAGGAAGTGTCTAAGGTTCCCCTCTCACAGCTGCAAAGAGAACTTGTAATATTTATTTTCACTTCCATGACATGCCAGGAGAAACAACAGCAAACACACCACTATAAATATATTAATTTCTTTTCAGACATGCTGTAAATTACACAAAAATCAGTATTTTATCCCAGAACTGCCAAAAACCTCCCACAAACCCCCCTAAATAAAGTAGCAACAACAGAACAAATCAAGCAAAAAAAAAAAAAAAAAAAAAAAAAGGCCACAAAACCCCTTAAAAAGAACAAACAAAAATTTTTTCTCTTTTAATTAAAAAAAAAAAATTAATACATCCACAGAACTTAACTAAAGCTCATTCATTCACACCAAACCTACCAATAGTTTAGAGAAAGGAGAGAAAATGGAAAATGGGAATTTTTTCACATGATGGGGCAAAATCTGTGGCCATTTTATTTAACACACACCCATCACACATGGTCCTGAACCCCTGGATCATTCAGGAGCCCTGCAGGTGGAACAAGGGATGGGTGTGAGAGAAGGGGCTTATTTACAGCAAGAAGGTGGGCTGGATGTCTGGCACATTCACAAGAAGGTCATTGACTCAAGTCCACAATAAAAGCAACTCAGTAATGGGTCTAAGAGCAATTTGAGAGAGGTCTGAGGCAGTTTGGGGGGATTGCCCTGTGCTTAGACCAGCTGAGAGGCACTATTTATATACCAGGATAGGCTGATGAACACCCTGAAGTGGGAAGGGTGGGAAAAACCAGGAGACTCCATATGATTCCTGTTGTACCCCAAAGGACTGCAAAACTCTCTGCACAGGATTGAAAATGGGGATTAGAAGTTGGTCCCACAGGACCAACGAGGTGTTGAGTCTCAGCTAATTCAGTTGGAAATACCATTGCAAGGGTTTTTGAGGTGGAGATTCCCCAAAAAAAGACCTGGAAACCCTGTCCAAGGGCTGGGATTCCCCAGGGGAAGGTTAAGCCTATGCCAAGGATCTCAGTAAATTGTTGTGTGGGTTTTTCTAGGCAGCACTCTGACCACGAACAGTCCCAGGACAGTCAAGGAATGGGCCAGGTGACAAAATCTACACCCGTGTCTTTGCCAATGGAACTGAAACCTCTGGGAACACTAAAACAGAATCATGGAATGGTCTGGGTTGGAAGCTCCAAGATCATCTCATTCCAACCCCCCTGCCCCTCCATGGACAGAGATGCATTATCATTCCACCATAAATATATATATTTCTTTTTCCACCACTGTTTTCTTCTTGACTTCACATAAATTTCAGCTGAGAAGCATATTTTAAATTGCTAAAAATTAATATATTTAAATCTTTGCAGATCAAGTGCCTGAAATGGTTTTAGCATTGTGCAGTCATCTTTGGTAGAATTTCACCTTGGACAAAGGATACAAAGGAATCTAAAAGATTCTCTCAGGTGCATTTGAATAGAAGCCTATGCATTATTTTAATGTAGAAATTAATAAACTAGAGTCTTAGACAAAATTTGCATGATTTTTTTTGAACTCCTAATATTTATATGCTCTGCAGATTAAAATGACTGTAGTATAGACTATTTTAATGACCACTCAATCAAGAGAGGTCACTGACTTTTAAGTCAACCTTGGGAAGGAAGACCAGAATATCACAGTCCTTGTTTTACATCTGCCTGGAAAATTAATGATGCATTAAAACTTAATGGCAGCTGAGTCCATCACCCCTCATAAATGGTCCATCTCGGTGTGTCACTGTGTACATTAAAACGATGTGTCTTGGAGTAAATGAGAGAGGGATCAAAAATTAACCCAATCCTCAGTGTAATTACTGTGAGGGCGATGATTGGGCTGAGCACTCTCTCCTGTGACAGTGATTGAGATGCTATTACAACTCCCCACTGCAGACCTTTATCAGGGAATGAGCTCCATATGGAGCACCAAAGTCACCCCATGAAGCTTCGCTGGCATCAACAAAACACGAATCAGACCCCATTAGGATTTTATAAAACCTCATTATAAGGTCAAAGAAAAGTAAGTGTCTCAAAATGGCAAAAATATTTTATCTTCTGGAATGTTTATTCTACGTGACAAGTATTTATAACACTCCCACTCTTGAACTGAGCAGTACCAAATGAAAGGGTTGATTAGCATTAAGTGCTTTCCTTTGAAATGCAAAATCTGTGCGTGTGGGCATCCACAGACCCAGCACATCATCTCCTACCCCGGGCAAGACAGTGTCTTTCACTGCACTTAGTGGAAAACGTCCTGATCTGTGACTGTCCCTTAGGGCCAGTGAGGAGAGACAAGGTGGAGCTCACCCTGTTGAGCTTAGAAAAGAGACAAACTTCAAAAGACTAGCAAAGAAAACTGACTGGTAAAAAAAGATTTCCTCTCAGGTCATTAGGGAGTCAGAAAAGCAGAACATTTTCAGTTCAGAGGGTCCAACGTACTTGTATGGAGGAATCACAGAATCATAAAATATGACGGAGTTTGGAAGGGACCCACCAGGACCATCCAGACCCACTCCTGGCCCTGCACAGGACCATCCCCAAGAGTCACACCCTGTGCCCCAGAGCATCATCCAAACCCTCCTGGAGCTC
>JAWWEU010000005.1:25878912-25892035 GCA_035583155.1 Acropternis orthonyx | reverse complement strand
CTGGGCAGAGAAGCTGTGGCTGCCCCATCCCTGGGAGTGTCCAAGGCCAGGTTGGAAGGGGCTTGGAGCAACCTGGGCCAGTGGAAGGTGTCCCTGTCCATGGCAGGGGGTGGCACTGGATGGACTTTGAGGTCCCTTCCAACCTAAACCAAAACCATTCCATGATTCCATGATTTTTGGTGTGTTCCATTTCTTCCCATGCCTAGAGAAAACTATTCAGAAAACATGTCACTTGTTGAAATGAATGAGCCTCATTCCAAACATTCATATATTTCACAATTCTCGTTCAGCTCCTGATTTCCATCACTAACATCAAAAATATCAGTACAAACAGGAACTTTAGAATAACTTCTCTTAGGAAAAGAGAAGCGTTGCAAGAAATTTTCAACTTCAGGTCCTGGGTTCAGTTAATTTTCTTTCAGCAAATTAAACTATTTTCCAGAGGCAAATTTAATCAATATTCCATAATGCTCTTTAGAGCTGCCAATGAGACGTTCTTGGCCATATTATCTGTGTGAAATCACACAGGTAATTGCAGAGCTGATCTCTTTGTTTCTGATATCTACAGACCACTGTCCTAAGATATAACCCAGTCCAGCCTCTAATTTTAAACAAAAGATGGTTTCTTTTATGGGCTTTCCTTGTGGTTCCTCCTATTGTTGTTCCTAATATAAAAATGTATATTCCTCATGGACATCAAGCATTAATTTATTTAGGAATCTAATAAATGTCAGGATATTGATTCCCTTTTAATTGTATTAACTCCAACTTTCAGTACAAATTATAAAACCAACTTGAACTGAATGGAAACACTAGAAGAAATAGGAGTTGTCTGAAGTCTAAGCTGCTGGAAAATGGCTGTTTTATAATAATGGATCAGTTTAATAAAGACAATAAAATATTTAAAATGCTAGTGCAAGAAGTGCAAAAAATGCACAGTCAAAAGGAAAAAAAAGAGCTTCAATGATTCTTTACTGCTTTAAGAAAAAAAAAAAACAAATATTGCTGAGAGTTTATACAGCTTTGCATTTTTTCCATTTTCTATTCCAAAATAACTCAGCGTTATCTCCTGAAATGAAACTTGAAAGCACAGTGCTGATAATGTTTTAGAAATGATACTTTCCCAGAATTGTTAAATTGGAAACAAAAGCAGAGAGTATTCCAACTCTTAGAAGCTTTTTGAACTTTTTTTGGAAGTTTTTAAAAAATCATTAATCCATTACCTTTTCCCCAAGGAAGGGTCTTGCAATGTGGCAGCTTCAATTCTGGACTATTATTTTTAATACAAAAACTCCTTTAAATAAATTTTGAGACTATGGAAATGCACCAGTTCAAGTATAGCTCCAATATCAGCATCTAATGGTACCCAGGAATAATGACAGAAAACCTTCTTCAGGAAGTGAAGAATAATTTTGGATAACCCTGAGATGATTTTTGAAATTTGAGGAAACTGAAGAAGATTTTAGGCCTAAAAATCAGTTCTTCATGTCAGAAAACATGAAAAGACAATGTCTTAGATCATCTCGTTCACTGTCTTCATTCTGCATCTGGATTCTTTTCAAATGTATCTAATAAAGTTCTATTTCATTAAGATTTTCTAGACTGATTTTTATTCCTTCTGCCTTGTAACACAGGAGACAAACTGCAAATAAGATGGGATGTCAAAATCATTAGAACTTTCGAGTGCAGTGGTAGGAAATTACCTGAATTTAGAGTGTCCTAAAAGAATATACTGCTACCAAAGAGGAATAATATGAGAAAATAGACCTTCAGTGCAGGATTGGTAGAAATCACAACGCAGGCTTTTATTTTATCCAATTCAACATCTCTTTTGTCTGCTAAGGAAGTGTGAATAACCACGTTGGTTCAGGTGAGGCACCTCTCCAGGTCAGTTCTGTGCCTTTTGGATTCAGAAAGGGAGTTCAGCTTCTATTTCTCGAGTAGTTACCAGGAGATGCTCCCAAAAATATCTTGAAAATATGAAAGGACAGGACAAAGAAGGACCAAAGAACTTTTTAGTACATTTTTCATTTCAAACAGGTCTGGAAAAACACATTCAACAGTTACTGAAACTAAAAAAAGAACTCCAAACCAAAAACAAGTCCTGGAAAAAAAAATCACTGAGAATTACAGTTCTTGAGGAATTTCAAGTGAGAGATTCCAGTTTCAGTGGTGTGCACAAACAAAAGGAATCATTTGACCAATAATTACAGTGTTTTAGCTTGAATTTGCCATGAATTTTGATCATGGCAATTCCTTAGCCTTGGTTCCCAGTTTCCCAATAAATTTATCCAGAAAATAGCTGATACTGCCACTCATGGAATATATAGGGAAGTGATAAAGAGGAAAGTTGGAAGACTTCAAAGATCATCAAGTCCAACCACCAGCCCTGCACATTCCCCACTAAACCACGTCCCCAAGTGCCACATCCACACGTGTTTTGAACCCCTAAAGAAATAAATCAACCAGGTCTAGTCCTCTAAGAGAGATCCTGATATTTTTCTAAAGGTCATATGATAATTTTGGGTTATGGTGAGACTGTGCCAGCCTTATATGGATGTACAAGATCCTTATTTTGTAGGAATCACACCATTAAAATACCCATTCCTGGGCTCAGAGAATCCAAAGTGGTGCTGGATCTGGGAATTGTGCATTAATTGTGCTTCCACCCAGAGGAGAATTTCTACACAAAATTCTCTTCCACACAGCCAGATTTTCAGCTTGCAGTGGGTATCTCAGGAAAGAAATCAAAAATATTTCATAAAAAGAAATAATGTTTATTGTAAAGTGAATGTCAAAAAATCAATAGAAAGGCCTCAATATAAAAAAAGGGGAGGGGGAAATAAAAAGACATCCTTTGATCAGAGGACTTTTAAAATAACATGACACTGCAGTTATTTTTAAAGGAGTTTAAAAGCAGAAATGAGGCTGAGCATTATAGAAAGTGAAAGATTAGCAGTGGAATAAGTCATGCATTTTCTTTAACTTTTGGCATAAAATTCCTCCAAATGTCAGTGGCATCATTAGCATTTAAAATATAGGTCAGCTTTTCCACTGCTGGTAAATGGGAATCCAAGGGGTTCCCGCCAGGTTTAAAATTAACAGTGGGTTTCAAATTCTCAGTTTTCTATTTTTAAAGACAACTGCCAAATTAATTTTATTTTTAAATATTACAGGAAGCTTAAAAATTAATTGCAGAGAGTAAAAGGGTGAAAGATAAAATAACCGAGTCCAAATGAACTTTTAACACTCAGCACATCAATTATTGCCTTTGTCCCGTAATTAAAATAGAACAAAAGCCTGTTCCAGTTTCATTTCAGATGATTTTGTATTTATTTTTTAAGAAACAGAAAATTGTTCTTTCCAAGACATTTAAAAGACATTTCCTTTTGAATCTGTGAGCTTTAGGGGGATTAAAATGTCTCTCTATTTTAAGTAGCTCCTCACCCTGCAACAAACTGGCATCACATCCCAAACTGACTCCTTAATTTTATTCCAAAGAGAAAAGAAAACAATATAGACAGTGGAAGGGTATGGAAAATCCCTGATCCTTGATCCTACATGGCCATCCATGCATTTTGGGATATGGCTGAGTGGACATGGTGAGGCTATTCCAACCTTACTTTCCATTTCCTTACAATTATTGAGGAATTTCAACTGGGAAACTCCACTTTCCAAAGTCTGAACGACTGAAAGGAATCACTGGATCAAAGGTTGGACTTGATCTCAGAGGTCTTTTCCAACCTGGTTAATTCTATGATTTGATCAATAATTAGAGTGTTTTAAACTTGAATTTGCCATGAATTTTGATTGTGGCAACTCCTTAACTTTGTTTCCCAGTTTCCCAATATATTTATCTGGAATTTTTAACAAGCCAGATGATAAAGATCACAGGACCCACTCTGTGCTTCTTCAGATCAGTGGTTTTTTCTGTTTCATTTCCAAAGAAATTTGGAAAAATTATGTTTGCAGCTACTCACAAGCCCCAACTCCTGGTCTTAATGTTTTGTCCTATTGGATTAGCATTTTTTTTCCCAAAGATTGAATAAATTGGGATTATTCAGCACAGATGGGGGAAAAAAGGGAATGTTGCAATCTTCAAGCATGGAGACTTTCAATGAAACAAAAAAAAAAGAAGAGAAAGGATTTATTCTGAATATAAAAATAATAAAAGAAATAGTTAAGACCTAGGAAAGGTCCCTGGGATATTTAGAGGTTTCTTACTAAAGTACTTGAGGTAAAGTTGGACCAATACAAAAATAGCTGCTTCTTGTATTCCCTTCTAGCCCGATATCTGCTTCCCAAATTTCATTTCACTCGATTTTTTTTTTTTTTTCCCACACACAGAAGTTTCACTAAAAAAAATTTACATTTTCAATGCCGGTTCAACCCCTGGCAGATCCACAGCAGGCAGAAAATGCCAATTGTTTGCAGATTATTCCAGTGTTGATGCTCGGATTGGAAAGGAAATATGAAACAGCTCTGAATAAAAGATCACTGATACATTAGTTAATCATTGAAGGTTTCCTAAAAAAAAGTGGGAGGTTTCACTGTGTCTCCACTCAGAAACACACTTTTTGTCTAGGACTTCACAAGAGTGACTTGAATTCCAGACATTTTCTGCCTTTCAGCTCAGAGACTCGAAATTCTTTCTCAGGGCTGGGAAGTCAAACATCCTGGATAAAACAGTGTCCTTGTGTGCAGCGTCTCTGGAGGTATCCAAGGTGTAAATACAGGATGTAGGACCAAAGAACAGCTGCCCCTGAACTGGTTCCACCTGGAGAAACCTGGGCATGGCTGAATTCACCCAGAGCTCTGGGATATCCTTTTTCAAATGAACAGGAGGCATAATTATTATTATTTTCCTTCTGCAAAGAATTTCTCTCCCTTATCACGCCCTTTCCTCAGCTGGAATAGGATTTAAAGAGTCCAGTTAAGGATCTGACTGATTTTTGCCAAGATGCACACTGGATGTTCTCTTATTTAATTGTAGGCAAATTTTATCCATAAAAACATTGACTTTAGGAATCTGTTTGCCCTCAGTGTTTCAGAGTCCAAGTTGCAGGGTCTTCATTATTTTCACTGCATCAGCTCATCATGGGACAGGAAACTACTGGCTGATTGTCCCTTTGGAATCTGTATTTCCTACATAATCATGTTTTAAAACTCAATTACCTGTTGTCAAATGTTTAAAGCTTCCCTGTGCTTTTCCACATCAAATTTATTTCTTCCTTTAATCTTCATGCTATTTTAACCAAAAGAAACTGGTTTAGTTGGCTAAGGAAAATTCAGAATTAAACTGCTTTTAAATTGCACTGTGGGCCAACTTTCTAAATTTGAATGAAAATTTGGTTTTATTATATATATATATATATATATATATATATAAGACACATGGGACTAGATTTGAGCCATCTGTCCCAGTGATTCAGAGTTTGACATGTGTGTTATGAAATTGGATTCTGCCTTAGCTTTGAAGAGCCTGGAATGAAGGAAGGCAGAGAGAAAGTTTTCAATACAACTTGGAGACTTTCACATAGAGGGACATGGAGGGAAGCTCCAGATGTTTAGGAGTGTTTGGGACAGGCCATAAAATGAGCAGGTGCCTGGAACAGGATGTAAAGCCAAGAACAAGGAATTAATTCTGCACCATTTTATTCCCAGAGGCACCTGCAACTAAAGAAAATGTTGAGCCACCATCAATCCAAGCAGAAGCAGAGCTGTAACTCATTCAGCTTATTTAAGACTTGCCCTGGAAACAAAAAGCTTGGGGGGAATTCTCAAGAGGAAAATACTTGCAGAGGAATGTTCAACTTCGGGAGTCTGGGTACAACTCTGCCAGAATTGGAGGTGGTTTTCCATCAGTTGCTTTTTTGAAGGGTTCTACAAATCCCTCTCAGACAACTTCACCCTAAGGCTTTGTTTTCTAATAATCAGTATTTAACATATGGAATTGTTCTGTCTCAAGAAGTGAGTTCTGAACAAGCTCCTCTCAGAGGGTACACACAGCAGTCACTAGAAAGGCTTCTCTCAAATCATCCACCAAAAAGCCTTTAATTTTGAAATACCTAAGATAGCAAGGAAAACCTGAGCAGTTTCTAAAGTAATTAATCTACTGGGTCATAGTTTATTATTCAGGCTCAGATAAATCTCCTGCCAAATACACAAAATCACCTCCCCAGTGTGTGTCTGCTTTTATTGCAGGATCACAGTTGTTTCTGCACAGAATCATTATTAATGTGTATTAATTACAGAGTATGTATAGGAGGAGGTTTTACACCACACAACTGTAAAAAAGCTAAGCCAAGTTAGAGCTGGTTTCAGCCATGGATCTGTTTCAAGCAAAAGAAAGCAGGAAACTCATGACAATTAAGCAAAAGTAAGAAAAAAAATCCTTCTAAATGCATTTTTTTTCCTGATAGGCTCACACAGATACATAAATATCATACCTGTATATTGGGATTATTGAGGATGAAACTGCTGTTCATTCAGCAGGTCAGGAGAAAGGGTAATAATCAATTTCAATCTAAGTGTGGTTGTGAAAACACCAATAGCGAATGGTGATTGTGGTAAAGGTGAAGGGTAAGTCAGCCTAAAGCCCTTCTCAGCTCAGAAAAGCTTTCAGGCATGTTCGGGAGGTTCTTTCAACTTGAACAGCAGCAAAATATACTTTTAGGCTTGAAAACACAGCAAAACCTATTTTTCCTTTATATCATCACAGAAGCCCAGACTGGTTTGGGTTGGAAGGGAACTCAAAGCCCACCCAGTGCCACCCCCTGCCATGGGCAGGGACACCCCCCACCAGCCCAGGTTGCTCCAAGCCCCGTCCAACCTGGCCTTGGACACTTCCAGGGATGGGGCAGCCACAGATTCTCTGCCCAACCTGTGCCAGGGCCTGCCCACCCTCACAGCCAGCAATTCCTTCCCAGTATCCCATCTATCCCTGCCCTCTGGCAGTGGGAAGCCATTCCCCCTTGTCCTGTCCCTCCATCCCTTTGTCAATAGTCTCTCTCCATGTTTCTTGTAGCCCCTTCAGGCCCTGCAAGGCCACAGTTGGGTCACCCCAAAGCTTCTCTTCCTCAGGCTGACACCATATAAATAGATAATATTCATAATATTTTACATACATATTCTATAATACATATAGTATGTATATATTTATAATAAAACAGACTATACAATATTCAATCTCCAGGCTGAAACCAGGTAAAATTATTTTGAATACATACTGTATTTTGAAGATTTGCTCATGTTTCAAGTTCATAAAAACCAAACCCTAAAATACAGAGCAGGATCAAATCTGTGGCACCTCTGTGACCTCTTCTTCCTGCATGAAACCTTCTGGGTGGAACAGAGGACTTCTGGAGCATGAAATACTTCCTGTCACACAAAATTCAGCTCTACTGAACACAGAAACTGCTCTCTACAGTCCAAAAGGTAATTGAATCTCACTAAATACAAACAATTTATCTGTCTGTCTTCACGTTCCGCATGGCACCCAAAAGCACAGGTTCTAATAAAGTATTTATTTATTTAAGTGTATTTATCTGGTCATACAAGTCCAGTGTCCAGTATCCTTTACAGCAAAGCAGGACAAAATGTCCCAGTGAAAGAAAAATGACAGCAAGGGTATGAATGTTCAGTTTATGAGAAGCCAAAGTAATACCTTAGAAATAACCTGCCAGAAATAATTAGGATATGGGTTTTAATAATAAGGAATAAGGACAACAGTAAATCTATCTTATCTGTTAAAACAGGGTCCACTGTAAATCCATCAGTAGATTTAATCAGACAATGAGATGCTCTGGGAAGTCTCCTGTGCTCTGCTCTGCCTTGTAGAAGCACATTCCAGTAATTGTTTCGACTGCCCTTTGTACTGGATAAATGAATGATGAATAGTTATTAAAAGTAGGGCTCAGTAGGGTTATTTATGCGACATATTTCACAAAATGCATGTTTAATTAAAAATCAGCAATGCAATTATGATCATCATAAAGGAAATAACAAAAGCAATATTAAACTGTTAATTAAGTGGGGTTTTTTTTCACTCAGAAATGAAGTCAAGGCACTCCATGTGCATACACAAAACCCCTCATTGAAGGTATTTTACTTCCTTCTGTTGGCATTAACAAAAATATTAATCAAAATGTGGAAGAAAACCGGCTTTCAGTGAACAGCCCTGTTGGGATTTGAGAACATTCAACTGCAACGAACACAGCCAGGCTTTTGCTGCCTTAACTTCTCACAATTCCATAGAGAAACCTTCCACTCCTGGGAAAAGCCACCCAAATGCCAAACACCAGAGTGGCAGCAGCAAAGGGGTGATGGTTTTAAACTGAAAAAGGGTGGATTTAGACTTGGCATAAGGAAGAAAATTGTTCTCATGAGTGTGAGCACTGGGACAGTTTGGACAGAGAAGCTGTGGCTGCCCCATCCCTGGAAGTGTCCAAGGGCAGGTTGGAAGGGGCTTGGAGCAACCTGGGCTAGTGGAAGGTGTCCCAGCCCATGGCAGGGATGGGGATTGGATGACTTTTAAAGGTCAACCCAAGTTGTTCTATGATTCTATGCCATCTGCCACTTTTTAGAGAGAGTTGTGCAGTTTTGTAGAAGTGTATGTTTTATGAATGGAGTACATAAAATATAAAGGATCCTAAAAGGATAAAGCAGGGAGTTCTCACAACATTTCTCTTACCCTTAACTGACACAGTGCTGGAGCAACTTTTATTCAAAGAATCATCTAATTTTCCTCTAATTTGGATTTCATCTCTTTTACCATCCATCTCCAAGTAGCACAAATCATGGAATGGTTTGGGTTGGAAGGGACCTTAAAGCCCATCCAATCCCACTCCCTGCCATGGGCAGGGACACCTCCCACCAGCCCACGTTGCTCCAAGCCCTGTCCAACCTGGCCTTGGACACTGCCAGGGATGGGGCAGCCACAGCTTCTCTGCCCAACCTGTGCCAGGGCCCACACACTCTCACAGCCAGGATTTCCTTCCCAGTGTTCCATCTAACCCTGCCCTGTTTTGGTTTGAAGCCAATGGGATTACAATGTAAGCCATGACATGGCTTTTGAAAGTGTCAGAACGATTAAAACTTTGACTTCCCACATTTATTTCTTCACGGTGAAATCACTCATCATCCATCCTTATGAGCTGAATGACTCTGAAATAACTTTTCATGTAATCAATAGTTTTCAGAATAACTGGCCTATAAAAAGCATATCAAAAAGTAATAAAAATGGATTTCAAAATTAGAAGATTCAGATAAATGCAACGTAATTGGTGAAACAACCATTTGGATACATAGATGTGATTTCTGGCCATGAAACAACACAACTCCCCTATTCCGATCATCATGAGCATGGAAACTTCTCTGCAATTGCCCCTCTTTTAGTTCCACTGAAATTATACTCCAGGTTTCTTCACCCATCACAATGATACCGCAACCTAAATATTTAAAAGAAAAACAAGGAAAAAAAAAAGCCCATTTTTATAATCAAGTTAAACATTCATCACAAAGACACACCTGCTCAAGCATTTTTTCAGAGCTGATAAGCTGCATCAATTTTTGAAGAGCCATTTTCTGCACCAGTTGCCAGCAATGTCACACTGACAATGCAACAGGGATGTTCCTTGCACGAAAAACACACACCAGTCATCAGCACAAAGGATGGATTCCTGTAGTTAAATATTCCAACAAGAATCTACCAGAATCCACCCCTATGCTTAAGGCTACGGAAAACCAAAGCACAAGGAAGCTCATTAGGAGGAAAATATTAAATGTGCTGAAGAAATTGCTGTTGGCTGGAGATGGGCTGGGTCAGGTAATGACAGGAGGTTTTGATTCCCACTAACAGGGCTGTGCATTAAAGCCACTAGAAATAGTTATAGCCCTTTAATGGGAAATTGTAACTAAATATTCACATTCCTATCAGCTACAGGTCACTGTGATGGGAGGGTTCAGATTCACCAGGCAGGTTTTAATCTTTAAAAAAGCCTGAACCAAACCTTTATTAAGTTCATTTATTAGCAACACAGTTTGTGTTGATGTGGAGTTCTTAATGATCATCCCCACAAACACAATAAATTACTCAGTTGGTTAAAACTTGGGGCTAATAACACCAAGGTCACAAGTTCAACCCCCTGGAGGACCATTCACTGAAGAGTTGGACCCTTCCAACTCAGATATTCTGTCATTCTGTAAAAAATGTCAATTTTTAACCCTCGTAGTCCAACTTTGTGGCATGTTTACAGCTCAGTTAGTGCTGTATAATTAGCACAGATGTCTGTGGTCTTTGTTGGGTGCTAATTGTGGCCATGAATCTGCTGGGTTGTCTTTCACTCCATGCCTCCTTGGTTATGGTGATTTTCCCTCTCTCAAAAGGAGGACTTGCTTGCTGTGGATGGTTTATCTTGGGGTTGGTTGTCTTAGTCACTGTTCTCCCACAGGGACATTTCTCTGCCACCCCTGATACTCATCGTGCTCCTTGTCCTTTGTCTTCCAATTTTTTTTCCATTCAGATGAAGCCACACCTTTCTTTCGTTGGCCCCTTTGGAGTCAAAGTGCTCACAGACTTGTGGGAAATATTGAAGTATTTGGTCTGGCTGGGCCATCACAGTGTTGGGAAATATTTCCCTGCTTTAATAAGCTCATGTTTGCATGAGCCAAACTTAATCCTTATTGGTGCACTCTGTAGATGAAGAGGCTTCTGCTTTAACCACAGAAGGTGCTGAGGAAACAGCAAATCTGGGATGTTCCTGTAGGTCTGAACTTTGTGGGCTTTGCTGGACTTGCAGAAGTAAAAAGGCACGTGCTGAGAGATTTTTCTGATGATTTTGGGAGATTGAAAGAAATTGAGTCGAAGTTCTCACCCATTGTACGTACACACAGAGTGTTGAAGGTGGCTCCTGTTGTAGTTATACTTCAAAGAGTTTTAATTAATAATAGAAAAAACCTAGGGGTTTCTCATGTCTTTGCTTCATCAAAAGACTTCTAATTGGTGGAAAGCCATTGGGGTCCAGAAAAACAGTGGAGTAGCTCAGCTTTCTTTTTCTCTGGCACTTGAAATTCTCAAAGGAGAAATCAGCAACATGCACTGAGAGAGGGAGAATCTCAGGAGATATTCCCAAAGTAAAGAGGGATAAAATACCATTCCTACACTGAAATAATGTGTAGGCCAATAGAAGAGCTCTACCCAACAAATCTGCAGCTGGAGCTGCCAAAGCTCAGCTAATATTAAGGTTTAGCGGTTACATTTTAATTCAGTTTAAGGGTTAGGACTATAAAGACTGGTTTGAGGAGTCTGAAAAGGGTCTGCCAAAGGGACCTGTTGTCTACAGATGGAAATTCTTCAGTTGGGGGTTGTTTAATTTGGAGTTGCTGGCTCAGAGATCTGAGTCAGGATTAGGGTTACTGTTGAAGGAGAGAGAAAACCTAGAGATTCATCTGAAAGGGCTGCCAAATAGAGTACTGTACATAGAGCTATTCCCTGAGGGACTTTTTACCTGGGAAATGCCTGGTGGTTTATACAAGGGCTTGGGTTTAAAGTTCTGAAGGGAGCAAGAGAAAGCCCAAAGCTCCAGTTAGACTTGTCCCAGATCCTTAGTCACAGAGATGGAATCAGAGAGAATCATCCCTGCAGACTTCCTTTCTCTGGTCAATGACTTGGGATCTTTGGCAACAACTAATCTGAGCAGAAAATATAAGTTTAGGAACAGGAAACAAATCTCAAGGTCCAGTCAGAGGTTTTCTTGAAGGGCAATGCCAAAGGAATGAGAGACTATGAATTCTCCCGAGAACATTTTTATCTGTGCAATGGTTGAGGAATCTTTAGTGTGGTAAGAGTTAGGTTTAGAGCTTATTTTAGGGTTAGTTTTGAGAGCAAGAAAACTCTACAGTTACAGGGCTGCCAGAGGCAGATTTGAACTCCAACAAAACCTCCCCTGAGAAAGCTTTCATCCAGGCTAGGGCTGGGTTTACTGGCAAAGGCTCAGGCAAGCCTTGGTGTGAGGCTTAAGGACAGGTTTAAGGATCAGCTTGCGAGGAAAAAACCCTTAAGCTTCAGATGAAGCAGAACTGGAAGAGAACAACCAGGGAACTTGCAAACTGCTAAAAGAATATCCCCCTCCAAAGCTATTCCTCTTATCAAAGACCTGAGTGCCTCGTCTAAAGCTCAGCTGAGCATCCAGGGAGGGTCTGGAGAAAGGAAAATGCTGAGCTCCAGCAGCAGTGTCTCAGCTGAAGCCAAGCTGGCAAGATCCCCTCCACTTCTTCCTCCAAAGTAGGCAATAATAACAAAACTGTGTATGCCAAGCTAATTCTTATCAAATAGATGGATTCCTTTCTCTGCCTCAAGCTGCCAGCCCTGGATGAATGGAGGCAGTGAGGGCCTCTGAAATAAGCCATATTTAGTGACGGAACACACATAAAATCTGAGGCACAAGGAAGAGTCCATGCTCCTGACAGCTCCGCTGAGGGCATTTTTCACCAAGGATAAAAGAATAATGCAGTTGTGAGAGGGGCAGAAGCAGTTCTGCACTCACAGTATTCCTGCAGAAGTGCTGCACAGTAATGCTTGGAAGTAACATATTCAATTAATCAATATATTCAATAATCAATTCAATACAGAAAGCTTCAGCAGCAGGACTTCAGGCTATGAAATATATATAGTCCATATGAAAATTAGGATCCAAGCGCCTCTATTTTGGACCCAATGGGTACAGCTTCCTGTGCTACCTGGCTGAGGAATGAGGGAAAACTTATTCCCTCTGGAAGGAAAGAAGCTTGGCAGCAACTGCAGTTTTGATGGTTGAATTAGTCACAGCCTGTCTATATTTGCAATGGTTTCCTTATAACAAGAAAGGTTCTGCCTTCCCAGTAAATTATATACTTGAGATATTCCTCTGCTAATAACTGCACCTTCTGCATTGGTGGGAAAACAGCACAATGATTTGGGAACTGAAGGGAATTTGCTTTGTATTGTAGTTATTTTCCCCTGCAATTCAAAGTGCGTGCTAGTTCCTACAATGAATCAGACTCATAAATACTGCACAAATATATATTTATATATATATATATATATATATATATATATATATATATAATAAGAGAAAGTCTTATT
>JAWWEU010000005.1:25864467-25878812 GCA_035583155.1 Acropternis orthonyx | reverse complement strand
CACAAATATATTTATATATATATATATATATATATATATATATATATATATAATAAGAGCAAGTCTTATTCTTAATGTGTAAAACACCAGAGAATTAAGTGGCTTCAGGACACGAAAAGTAAAGGTTGTGGTGTGAAATCCTTGTGGGTCGTTCCCAGCTCAGCATGTTCTGTCACTCTGGGATTAGACTGCAGTGTTATTTTCAATAAAGGTGTTTTTTCCCCCAACCAAAGAAAAGTCAGGGATGGACATCAAATATGTTAATGAGTGAGCAACAATTAGAAAGTCCAGGTAATTTTTTATCCCTCTGTGTTTAATGCAGAAGTAAGAGAACTGTTAGAGGGTATAGGAAAAATCATCTTTTCATTAAGCAATCCTAAATCGAGTTCTCACAATACCAACAGAAATCCAAGGAATCCGTGCAAATCTTTAAATCTGCTTCCCCTATTCTGAACCTGAGACATGAGAGAAATCCAGATTTCAACTCATCAATTAGAGGTTTTTTTGTCAGGAGCCAGAGGCAATTTCCAGCACATAATTTTTTTTTTCAGAATTTGGAAATAAGTATTTTGGATTGAAACTCGACCCTAGATCTCTCTGTCCTGGATGCCCATTGAAACAAAAAGAGTGTCAGAAGGAGCTGTTTATCAAAGTGGTGCAGTTTGGGGGGAGTTACAGCACAGTGTTCCAATGTTTGCCATTATATCATCCCTGGCATATTCACAACAGAGCTCCTCGAGGAAAAATATGATGAACTTGTTGTTTCTTTGTCACATTATTATTAAATTGAAATTAAATTTAAATTGAAGTTGATACTTCAATACCAATTTTAATCCACCAACTAACATTTTTTGTTTCATACTGTTGAAAATATTTGCAAAATATATTTCGCAAACAAAAAGAAAGTGAAATAATATAACAAAGGAAAGCCACATTTGTTCGTGGGAAATAAATGCTTTTCCTCATCCCTTTCTCATATTTGATATGCCAATTTTACCTTATAATTTTACTACGTAGTATCACTGATTTAAATTTTGAAAGAATTCTTTGGAAAAGCAAATTCTCTCCCCATTTTGTTCCTGTGCTGCTCGCTCACCTGGGAATAGAACTCCTGATATGCCTCTTACAAGGTTAATAATGACTTATTAACCATGATAAAAATACAGAGAAATGATGGGAGTCAATGTGTTTTGAACAGACCCAAAAGGCTGTTTCAGCTTTAATTTGCAGCTTGACCAGTAATTATATTATGATGTTTATTATATCTTTGACATATGTGAACTAGAAAGCAATTACAAAACAGTGGCAGAGCTGAGGAGTTCCTTCCTGTGTGAATTATTAGGGAAGAGTTTGCTAACACAGCCAAGAACAAGGCTGCAGTTTGGTCCCTCCTGTTTGCTGAACACCATCTAATTGTGGGTTATGAGTTAAGCAACAACTGGGATGGCTTTGGAGGGTCATAAAAACCTACCATTTTTCTCTTAGAATGTCACTGACTTGGAAAAGTTTCTTCCTTCAGAATCACAGGATCATTAGGATTGGAAAAGAGCTCTCAGATCATCAGTTCCGACCATCAACCCAGCACCATGTTCACCACTAAACCACGTCCCCAAGTGCCACATCCACAGGTTTTTGGACATTTCCAGGGACGGGGACTTCAGCATTGTCCTGGAGTTCCAATGATTGACAGAAGAGAGCATTTGTAACTTAATTCATGCAGACACCATTAGCTTGTCAAATACTCAGGGACCTCGGGTAGAGACTGAGAGCTGGAATCTGCAAATTTTACCCCTATTAAGTGGACTTGAGTGTCCTGCAAGATGATGTAAGTTTATATGGGAATCCCAGCCCAGGAAGGACATGGAGCTGCTGGAACAGGTCCAGAGGAGGTACCAGGATGGTCAGAGGATGGAGCAGCTCTGCTGGGAGGGAAGGCTGGGAGAGCTGGGATTGTCCAGCCTGGAGAAGAGAAGCTTTGGGGTGACCCAACTGTGGCCTTGCAGGGCTTGAAGGGGATACAAGAAACATGGAGAGAGACTATGGACAAGGGATGGAGGGACAGGACAAGGAGAACGGCTTTAAGCTGAAAAAGGGTAGATTTACGTTAGATATTGGCAAGGAATTCCTGGCTGGGAGGGTGGGAATGCCCTGGCACAGGTTGCCCAGAGAAGCTGTGGTTGCCCCATCCCTGGGAGTGTCCAAGGCCAGATTGGATGGGGCTTGGAGCAACCTGGGCTAGTGGGAGGTGTCCCTGCCCACGGCAGGGGGTGGGATGGGCTTTAAGGCCCTTCCAACCCAAACCAGTGTGTGATAATGTAGCTGCCCCTGCCGCTGTGGGCAGCCTGTGCAAGCTCCAGGTTGGGCTGCACTGCTCTCAGTCCTTCTCCCTGGGGCTTAATTGACAACAGAGTCCAAACCTGGAGACAAGAATTAAAAATCTCTGGAAGAAGAATGGCAGTAAATTGAAGCAGATTATGGAAGATATGCTGGCTGATAAAATGGCTTAGTAGTCTATTACTTTACCTTCAACTCCATATTCCAGCAGCTGATTATTTGTTTGTGACTGATTTTCAGGTGAATTTTCCATTTGTATAACTCAAAGCTCAGAACTGAGTGTGAATGTGTCCCTTGCAGGGAACTGCACCACCTAAACACTGATTAAAGAGAATTTAGATAAAATAAGGCCTGATACAGCTGTGCTGTTCAACAGTAACAGCGCTCTGAATGGGCCCAAAATCAAACAAACTGCTCTGGTGACATCAGAGAGGGGACAATATTTTGGGAGATAAGCACAGGGAAAAGGAATTTCAATAGCATTCAGCTTTTTGTCCTTACCTAGAGTTCCTAGCACTTCATAAGTTCCCATTTAATAAAGATAAAATAAGTTTCTAAGGGTTCACATAGAAGGCGGTTGTCTGTGTATCTTAGCTTTATGGCAATGACTTGAAGAAAGAAAAGAGACAAAACCCCAAATTAAAAGTCCAAATCCAGCATTTAAGCAGGTGTTTTCAAGGGACAAGTAGTCTCCAAAAGATCAGCCTTTCCAGGTATCTTTCCATACTTGGAATGACTGCAGTCTGCCCGAAAATTTATCCAAGAAATTACTATAATATACTAAGAGAGGGAGAATTCCAG
Source organism: Acropternis orthonyx (assembly GCA_035583155.1). Lineage (NCBI taxonomy): Eukaryota > Metazoa > Chordata > Aves > Passeriformes > Rhinocryptidae > Acropternis > Acropternis orthonyx. The sequence goes on along the minus strand of JAWWEU010000005.1, from coordinate 25,875,677 downwards.
AAGCTGGACTCAATGATCCTTGTGGGTCCCTCCCAACTCAGCATATTCAATAATTCTTAATAATTTCAGTTCACATTTCAATGGCAAGTTTGTGTTTTGCTTCAAAAACTTGTTCTTGAACATCCAAAAACTAAACAGGGAGGAGGCAAAAGACTTTTTGTCCTATTTGTTGTTTCAGAATTGATCTGGTTCCTTCTGCTAATAAAGAAGTGAGACAAAAGAAGTCCAATAAATCCCAACCACACCTTTTGGAAGCATTTTTTATTCCTCTCTTCAAGAGCAAGTGCAAAACTGGGCTGATGCTGCCAGTGCTTTTCTAGGGAAGCACCAGCCCAGAGCTCTCTGCTCCAGGTGGGAAAAGCAGGAGAGTTACTTGGGGCAGCAAAGTGTTGGGTGAATGTTGTTTGTGGGAATGGCTGAGGGATCCTGCCCTTTTCCCACCATACCTGTGGAAATTTATGACCACAGTAAAATGCTTTTTTTTTCTCTTTCACCAAAGTGTTGCAGCGGAACCATCATTTGGCAATCTGTCCTGAGTTTGGTTCTAAGCTTGAATAATGGGTAGTTTGGAGAACAACTGCTACTCAGCACAGTGTAAGGTTAAAAAGAAGTATATAAATTAAAAAGAAAGGATATAAATATGGGTGGAATGATTTTTTTGTAATTATTTTAAAATATTAATTTACCCTATGGTAAAGATCACAGAATGGTTTGGATTAGAAGGGACCTTAAAGATTATTTAATTCCACCCCCTGCCATGGGCAGGGACACCTTCCACTGGAGCAGTTTGCTCCAAGCCCCATCCAGTTGGGATATGGATCCATAAGTTAAAGCACACACATGTGTCTTTCAGATGCCAATACAGGTCCTAAAGGACAAGCTTTTCTGCATTTCCTTCACATTGCAACAAAAATTATTCACCTGAAAGATTACTTCTTCAATGAAGATGTTGATGCATCATGGAATTCATTCTCTGTTCTGCAGAAAGCTGTTTATAACATCTTTTTCTTAATAATGTGCTAATCACACCCCAAATCTGTTACATCAGGAAGAGTCTCAGGGCCCATTAGAGAAGATAATTCAACATCAGACAGAAACAATCAATAGGATGTTCAAGTCTTCCTTTTCTTTGTTTGCCAGACAGCATTGTTATGGAAATCATTCAGGAAACATCAGCCAGGCTGAGCAGATCTCTGTTACAATCACAGCAATTTGTCACATCAAGAAAAGGCTTCTGAGTGGTGTCAGAGGTGTCTGAGTCCAGCAGTTACTGAGAGACACAAACCCCCCAGGGCTCCCAGTCCCAGCTGAGCTGAACTCACACTCCCAGTGGTTCACACAGACATGACCAGGCAGGTCCCTGCAGGCAGGAAATGGTGCCTTCACCAGCCCCTTTTATCCACCTCTCATTTATCCATCGGGACTTTTTCCACCCAAACTTCCAGCACTCACCTGGGCAGGGACAGCACAGGGGGCCCAACCCAGATCTTGTTGTTGAGCTGAGTTTTTATTCTTTAACATTCCAGTGCAAGTATCACTTCTGTGTGTATGAGTGTGTTTGTACGTGTGTATATCATCTGGAGGTCTCTCCAAGAGCTTGTCCAACATTCCCTGCTCTTGGATCTGCAGGAGCTGTGGTTCCTGGTCCCATTCCAGATGCTAGCTCTCAGACTTGTACAACGTCCTCACACTCAACTGATCCCTTTTAACCCCTTATCCCTCTCTTTTCCCACCTTTGCTCCTGTCAAATCAACTTGATCACTCCCTTTCCACACCTTGGATCCATTTTCCGAGTCACAGCACCGGAGAAACATGGAATGGGTTTCAAAGGACCTCAAAGCCCATCCAGTTCCAACCCCCTGCCATGGACAGGGTTTCCAATCACCACCAGGTTGCTCCAAGCCCCGTCCAACCTGGCCTTGAACACTTCCAGGGATGGAACATCCACATATCCTATATTAAGCCCCATCCATCTCCACAACCCCTTTTAGATGCTCCCTTGTACCTCAGAAGCCCCATCACCTGTAGGTCACACCTCACTCCATGTTTCAGCTGCACAGTTGAAGAGTTCATCTCCTGGCTCTTCTAGCAGGATTCCTTCTCCTTGGAATGGTTAATCCAGCCCTTTCCTGGAAACCAAGCAGTCAGGGAGCACTGGTTTTCATTGCCAAGGTTCCCAGCATTCCGCATTCATCCCTGTTCCTCTGATTCTTGTGGTCTCCAATTCCTTACCCTGACTAGCGGCCCTTCAAAGCTGGACTGATCTTTCTCTTTCCCCCTGAGAGCTTTTCAAAGCTGTTTCAGGTGGCAAAGAGCAGTTGTTGCCCTTCCAGTAACATGTTAAATAGTCTTAGTCATGGTCAGAATTCCAAGCCAGGCCAGCAGGGCAATCCTGAGGGAAATTCCAGCAGTCCAAATGGTGTTTTGCCACCGGAGTGGCATGGAAGATGAAACCCTGGGAATGAAGTTAAATTGGTGTTATACATGATACATGATGAGACTCATCCCTGTCATCTGCAAAGAAATGCAGAGCCTTTGATGGCGACAGAAATTAAGGCAGAAAAATGGTCTGTGTCAAATGTGAACAAAAATGACAGTGTTTGATTTCAAAGCTTACAGTGGTGAAAAATACAACAACCCCCTTCACAAAAATAACTTAAAAAAAATCACTTGTAACTTAAAATTATTTTCTTTATTTAACAGTCAGGTTTCTAACACACTAATTTAATTTCTGTGCATAATAGAAATAGTTAACTTAGACAAGAGCATTTGTAAAACTCCGAAGAACTATTTTGGTCTCAAGTTAGAACTCTATTAGCTTTCCCTGATAAATTAGCACAGGAGATTATTTTTTAAATGAATCTCTAATTAGACTTCATTAATGGCAATGTTATCTCTTGAAAATTCCTTTCCTTCATTAAGGAGATGTTTCCTACTTTTCATATGAAAAATTCAAACTAATTATTTCAAAATGAACATAGCTTTAAAATAATCCAGCCTGAAGATGGATGGTATGTTCAAAGTCAGAGAAAGAACTGGGGTTGCACCTCCATTAACAAATGACCTGGCTGATTGTTTTGTCTTCAGCAACAGCCTCTTTATCTCACTTAATATTAAGAAAATAGAGTTTAATTCACTGAGATAAGTTTCTAGGTTTGCCTCAGTTCTGTGGTGTTTAATAAGGACAAAGGCTGTGGTGTGGTGGCAGGTTTGGCAGAGCCATCTCTTTGAAACCCATTGCAGGACCAAAATTTAGCAGTAATTTTAATTTATTAATTTATTTATTTAGCAGAGGGAATGGGGTGAGTGGGATAAGAAGGAAAAGAGGTATTAATGTTCTTTGATTCCTACTAAAAATTCCCATGGGGATTTGAGCAAAATATAATATACATTTGCCTTAAGAAAAGCTGATTTCTTCAATTTGTTTTTCAGTGTGCAAAATGTGAGGAGATTTTGTATAATCTATCAAAATAAGCTGTGCAAAGAGCTGTTATTATGTGAAGGAATAAAGGTAGAGAGACAAAGGATTCAGTGCTGAACACACAGTGCCATGAATGCCAAACTGGTGAATATTCTCTATTTTGCTAACTCTGAACATTCTTAGTTATACAGGAGGATGTTCCTTGCCTTCTGACATCAAAATAATGCCAGTCAGCTGTCAGTTTTGTAATCTTTAAAGATGTTATAGGTGAAGGATTAAACATTTCTTTTTGATTTTACCTTCAGCCTTTCCATGTTTTACTTTTGGTTTGTCCTATTGAATTGGTTTTTATTTTGGTAAGCTAAATCCTGTTTTCCATTTGTGTGTCTATGGCCTCTTTTTAATGTTGTTTTATCCGATACTGAACCTGAATATGCTGGTGGTCAGTAAAAGCATTTTAGGAAAAATAATAATAATTTTACAACAGGATGACAAAAATCCAGGGATAACTGAAATTCCAACCATATTTAGGCAGGACTAGGTAAATTATCTTAATTGTTTCTCTCAATTAACTGATTTCGGAGAATCTGAACTACTTTATTCTCTCTACCCCAAGTCATGCAGAGTCTTGGGAACTGGTCATGGAACTCTGAGAGCAAAGAAGGAAAAGAAGACTGAAAAAAACCTGGAAAAATACTAGTTTTAAGCAGACCCCCCAGCTGCAATTCTGTTGTCCTTCCCTGCTTCACAGAGCTCAGGAATCTTCCTTCTCCCATCACCAGTTTGTAATTCTGGTTTTTATCAACGAATTTATCAAAGAATTTCTCCAATTTATTTGCAAGTAATTCTGGTGCCTCCCACTTTTGGAAGAGGAGCCTATTTTCCAGTGCAATGCTTAGTTATGGCTATTATTTACCTCAAAGGGTTAATATTTCTAGAACTTTCCCAGATTATTATACTTTTTGAGCTACAATTACACTATAAGTGGCATTCAGGTGTGTTAAATTCTACAGTTCCTTTAGTAAGAAAACATTTACTACTTGGTAAAAATTGTTAATTTTCTACTCTAGAACTTGGCACATTTGCTGAAATTTCGTAGAATAGGGGAGAGACTTTATTAAAATCAGAATTATCATCTAATAATAACACCTTTTTTTTTTTTTTTAAATGAAAACTTGGTGAACTTCACTCTCTGTTTAGTTCCTAAGGGATTTGTTCACACAATGTTTAATTCTCTAATGCAGGATTTATTCAGATGAGTTTAAAACATTAGTCTTCTATGATTTTTTTACAAAGAAATAACAACCAGGAGGAAGACATGGAAGAAAAATGCTCTCTTGAAAGGAAACATCACGCTGTTGGCAGCAGAGAGACATTTGGACAGCAGCTTTTGGAACAGATTTTAAAGATGAGCCAAGAAACAGCATTTCACATTTTTGGCTGAACAAGGGGAACAAACTGTACACATCAGCACAAAATTAAGTCTTAAACCACGGGATGTGGAATTTCCTGTGATGGCTCAGGAACCTGTTGCAGACCAGACACAAAAGGAATTGAGTTGGTTGAGGAAGTGGATTATCCTGCTCGGCTCTGCACTGGGAGGGCATCACCTGAAGTCCTGGGGGCACTTTGGGGCACCACCATGTCAGAAGGATCTAAAGCTGCTGGAGAGTGTCCAGAGGAGGGACATGAAGTTGGGAAAGGGTCTGGAGAGGCCATGCAAGGAACAGCTGAGGGCACTTGGTGTGTTCAGCTGGAGAGGAGGAGACCAGAGCTCAGCAGGGACTGCAGCTCTGTCTCTGCTCTGGGGGGACCAGGGACAGCACCCCGGGAATGGCTGGAGCTGTGCCAGGGCAGGGTCAGGTTGGATCTCAGGACAAGGCTCTTCCCCCAGAGGGTGGTGGGCACTGAGCAGGCTCCCCAGGGCAGTGGACAGGGCCCCAAGGCTGCCAGAGCTCCAGGAGGGTTTGGATGATGCTCTCAGGGTGGGATTGTTGGGGTTGGACTGGATGATCCTTGTGTGTCCCTTCCAATGCAGCACATTCTGCGATTCCATGAATTCTGTTCTCCTGCTGTCTGACTAAAGACTCCTGATTTTTTCAGTTGCAGGAAATTGGCCATAAAAATGGCAACACTGCATCAAAAGCAAAATGTTTTCTCCTCCTGGATCTTTCCTTTCAGGGTGACCAAACTGATCCCTGAGGAAGCTCCAGGAAAAGTGTGAGTACCGAGGGATATTCCACTGATGTCCCCTCAGATTCCTGGGCCAGGAGAGGACAGTGCAAACCTATCTGAAAGGGCAGTGTCTGCTCCTCTAAGGGCATCACACCAAAGGCATTTTTCAAAGCAAAAGGCTGCACTAAGAAAAGGAAAAAACCATCAACAAGAAAGTGCCAGGGACACAAACATGAGACAAATGACAGGGGAGGCAGAACAAACTTGGTCAGTCCCACTAATTGTTGGGGTTGTGAGGGTATTTATTCCAGTGGGGTTATCAGATCAGAGGCACTGCCAGTTGGAAAACCGGGGCAGAAAGGGAGAGAGAGGAACAGATTACAAAGGATAAACTCACCAAAACAAGCATGGAGACAAACCCCTAAACTTCAACAGTCCCACTGATGAGGAACTGCAAGGTGTCCTGGTCCCCTGGGGTGGGTGTCTGTGTGTCCCTCTGTGTTTCCAGGGCACACACTCAGCTTGGCTGCTGGTCACCCATGGCAGGCAGAGCTGTGTCCCTCAGCCTGTCACCACAGCTCTCATCCTTCGTTCCTCCAAACCACAGCTATGGCCTTGCATGGCCAAAACTGACCTCCTGTTTCATTCTGTTTGCAATGGACCTCATCTTCTTCTCCACCTTTTGATGACTGACATGCCAAGAGATTCAGAAAGCTTTAATGAGCGACCCTGTTTGCACAGAAACCTTGGAAGCCCAGGGAGACTCCATCAGTTCAGTCTCCTTGATCCAGAGCTTTTTGTTTTATTCATTAAAATCAGCCAACCATTTCACTTCCACAGACTCATTGAAATCCCACTTTTTCTGTGACAAGTCAGAAAAGTATGAAAAGGCTTCACTGTTTTTACAAGAAAATAATCACAGAACCATAAAATTCTTGTTTGTCTGTTTATTCTTTGTGAAACTCCGGAGCTGCCTGCTTTTGATAACATTTTATTGACAGGATTTGGTTTTTTCCTCTCTCTTCATCTTCTCCAATTTAGGAGTGACTTTATTTAAAAAAACACATTATAATTCCACTTAATAGGACCTCCTTATCTCTTTAGGGATATGATTTCTAAGGTGTCCAAGATAAGAATTTCCTACCAAGTGGTTGTGCTTCTCCAGGCTACTTTTGGATTGATGGGTTTGAAATTTCACCTTTCTTAAATGAATTATTTTTTAGCACATTTACATTTTGGCACATTTTAGGTAAAGACCATAGAAATTCTTATTGATTCTTGCAGACCCATTTCTAGCAAAGTCTTTCAAATTAAAATGTAAAATGTCACTGAAACTGTTGCAGCTACATACAGAGGGAGTATTTGCTGTTCTACAGAATACTGGATGGTGTATTTTATTTTATTTTACTTTTTTCATAGACACATAAGGTCTACTAGAAAAATCATGGAATGTAGAATAAAACCCCACATTTTCTCTCATGTAGAATAATGCAAGAAAAAAGCAGATGTACATTACTTAGTTCAATATAACTAAATATATATATATATATAAAATATATATTACTAAATACATATAAGAAGAGTGTTTTGAAATGAGATAGCTCCAAATGGTGGGAAAGAAATGTGTGTGTGGAAACTGCTACCTGGAAAAGAAATAACTTCTGAAAGCATTGCTTAAAACTTCAATTATCAGGATTGGAAAATACAATTTGAGCTCTTTTGGCCTGATAATCTTCTATTAAAGATTAAAAGAATATCATTATTTTATTTCTTTTCCATAAGAAAGAAGAAATGGAAGACAAGATTATAAATATTGCCATTATATAATGCTGGAGTAGTTTCCAGGACTGATAAGGCATAAAAGTGTTAGCACACTGTAAAATATCAAAGGGAGTAATTATTTCCTGCCCAGTTTTATTATTCTAATAAACAGAAACAATTTCAAAGAATAATTTTATGCAGATAAACCAATCATAATAACTACCTTTTTATTCATAACGGGAAGCCCTCATGAAAAGTGCTATTAGTAAGTCTTACACCTCTGAGTAAGTAATCACACATTGGCTGTGGCCTACACTCATTGTGAGAACACAGAGCCTGTTTTAGGCACGGCGTTGTTAAATCCCTGCTGTGCTCCAAACCCATCCAATGGACAAGCACATTCCCGGTGATTTTGGGAGATTCCATATTTGCTGAATGAAAAAAAAAAAAAAAAAAAAGAGGAATTAAAAAATTACAAGGCAGCCCCTCCTCTAAAAAACCCCAACAAAACTCCTCAGTTTGGTTGTTTGCTGTTTGAGTTCATCACAATCTGAGCCCTGCCAGGGCTAATTAGCAGGGGTTGTTAATTCCAGTGTGCCACACAAACTCAGCTGTGTGATCATTTCCACACTGTGTAAACTTATTCCAGGTCCATGTTCAGGATCTGTATGGGATTCGCATACCAAGGAAGGAAAACACATCTAAGCAGTCCCTTGATGCAGAATGCTTTGATTTCTTCTGTTTTAATTCTTCCTCCTACAAATACATGCTGAGCCAGCAAGTTAATTCATTAATATTTAAATAAAATTTATTTAGGGTGGCTATAAATGAGAATAAATTGTGGTGGCTGAGGAATTAACTACAGGAGGAGGGTGATTTCTAAATGCATGCAAGTAGGGACTGCCGTGCCCAGGTTCCAGTTCAGCTGCTCACATTCCTTGAGGAAAAACACTGGGATATATGAAACTGACCTTTCTAACATAAAAACTGAAATTGTGCTTGTTCAAGGCAATAAATGGTTGCAAAATGAGGATGGCACAAGATGAACCTAAGTGTTCACAGTCTGGTATCATGGATAAAACATTACAGTCGCTGGATAAAACGTTATAGTCACAGGATAAAACATTATAGTCACAGGATAAAATGTTATTTGCAAGAACAACAGGAAATCCACTTATCAAAATGTACTTTCAGTAAATTTCTAAAGCAGGGAAATTTCAGTGATCAGGGAAAGGGAGGGAAAACAATAACTGGGAGAGGATTTACTTCAGTGTGGGTGAATGTGTCCTCATCACAGTAAGGCTGCACAGACAGATGTTAAGGAAAAGAGAAATGTCAAACTGATCAGTAATTGAATTTGGAAAATAATTTATGAAATGCTCTTTTTAAATGTTAAAGGTACAAACAAAGTACATATAATATTTATGCATATAAAAGCTTACGTTTTATCCCTTAGAATTCAAGGGGAAAAAACCCTCCCATGTCTATTTATGCATTAAAAGGAATATAAGGTGCAGAAATTCAAATTACACTTGTTAACATGAAACCACCCCTATTTCCCATCCAGTGTTCTTGGTCCATGTCAGATGCCTCATATAATTCAGTGTCTGCACTAAGCCAGTGCAGAATAAAAGGCTCAAGCAAAGCAGGACAGGTACAAAAACGTCATTTCAAGGCCCAGAATTCGTGTCACTCCCTCTGCATTTCCTCTGCCTGCAGGGGATTTGCAGGAATCTCACTTTCCTGAGCAGCAGAGCTCCTGATTATCTTCTTTCCTTGCCATCCACGTGATTTGTGTCCATGAAATCTCAGCAGGAGGGCAGATCTCTGGAGGTCAACCCACACTGATATTGTTCCTGCAGGGAAATGGCCCTTTTGATTCCATACCTTTGTTATGTTGCCTGGAGGTGGAATTAAGCCCAGAAGGGAGCAGGTTCTCCAAAGGGATTTCAGTCCTGCAAAGTCAGCCCTGACACCAGCACAGCCCACTCAGTCAATCCTTCCCACCTGGATCCCTGGAAGTGTCCAAGGCCAGGTTGGACGGGGCTTGAAGCAACCTGGGCTGGTGGGAGGTGTCCCTGCCCATGGCAGGGGGTGGCACTGGGTGGGCTTTGAGGTCCCTTCCCACCCAACCCATTCCATGATTCTGTGCCCAAGCTGCCCTCTGCACTGTGCTTCCTCATCCTGAAGTATCAGAGTGTGGATGTTCTTCTGTCTTTTTAGAAAAGTGGCAAATTGATTAATTAGTGTCACCATGCTGGGGATGCCAAGGAATCTGGGAGTGAAAGCTCCAGGGTTTCATAGAATCACAGTTTGGGTAGGAAAGGTCCTTAAAACTCATCCCATTCCACCACCTTCCACCAGCCCAGCTTGTTCCAAGCTCCATCCAACCTGACCTTGGACACTTCCAGGGATGGGGCAGCCACCGCTGAAGATCCAAGAGAGAAAATCACCACAGTAACAACATGGCATGGACAAGTAAATAAATATATCCATGACTTCCTCCTGGAGCAGTGAGAAATTGGGGAGAAAAACTTCCCAAATGGTGAACACCGCAATGGAATGCTTGGGCATGATAAGAAGCAGCTGCTTAGTGTTATATTGCACAGAAAAACCTCTTTGCCAGAATCCAGAGTTTTTAGGGGAGAAAAAAGAGGATATTTTTGATATTTTCTAGTATTGCATGTAGGGTGGATGGAGTGGGAGATCCAGCCTCTTCCTGCTCTGAATCCTTATTCATGGCCATCTGATGAGAGAAAAAAACAGGATATTCCTTAGTTGCCCGCTGTGTCTGAAAGTTACAAAGGGTTGTGTGGGATGAACAGAATCACCAAATATGTCTTTTAAACAAGCCTTGAGATTTTAACACAAAGTTTATTCTGGACTGGCTTGTCCCTCTAAGCAAAATGAACAATTCTAGATCAAAGTGCAGGAGTTTAGGAAAGCAAATTAATAATTTCTAAGCTTTCATCTCCTGTGAGTTACAGGATCCCGTTTTGTCAGGCAGTGTTTCCCTGAGCAACTGATGCCAAAAAACCCTCCATCCTAATCCACAATTCCAAGAAGGAGGACAACCTCTTTCTCTAAATGAACAAGGTTATAATGTGTATTTCAAGTCTTTGTTTCCTGGGGTTCTCTGGCTGAAAAAATAACTCCAGTAAGTTTACAGTTTGGTCTATTTATTTTTTTCAGTACCAGTCCCAAAAATTGCTCATTTAAGGATGCTCCCTGTAAGCCATTGATATTTCTTTGTGAAAGGGTACAAATATTAAAATGTTATTTACACATTTAACATATTGAAACTATTTTAAAAGAGTAAAATATGAAGCATTCATGCTCACAATTTCTTATACTTTGGCAAGTTTTTCAGCACTTGTCTGGATTATTCCCAGCAAAAGACAGTGTGCAGTGTATATTTTTAGAAACCTATCTATTTATTTGGTTGTATGTTTTTTGGTTTTGTTTTTCTTTTTTTGCTTCCTTGTTTTACTTCCCTGATTCCAGTGAAAATACACAACACACAATGTTTGTTTTGGCTCCTGTTAATGACTTTCTAGATGTTTCCTATGAGGTTTTCACCAATAAAACAACCCTCCAGTAACCTGCAAATACGGGTGTTCCGTGGGGTTGTGCTCCTTATTTTCCTTTTGTTCTGTAAGTACAACTTTGATAAGCATCAGAGTGAATATCCCAAGTGTTGGCTGGTCATGGCACTTCCCACTCCTACCTTGGGGCAGATCTATGGGAAAACCTTTGGCAAATCAACACTCTGTTACAGAAGGAAAGGAAAGGAAAGGAAAGGAAAGGAAAGGAAAGGAAAGGAAAGGAAAGGAAAGGAAAGGAAAGGAAAGGA
>JAWWEU010000005.1:25844074-25862657 GCA_035583155.1 Acropternis orthonyx | reverse complement strand
CACTGAGCAGGCTCCCCAGGGCAGTGGGCACGGCCCCAAGGCTGCCAGAGCTCCGGGAGGGTTTGGATGATGCTTTGAGGGACAGGGTAGGATTGCCTGTGCAGGGCTGAGGGTTGGGCTGGTTGGTCCTTTCGGGTTCTTTTCAGCTCAGCATATCCTGGGATTCTCTGATCTATACTGAAACATGAGTGTGTACAGCACTTTAAACACAACTTTAGCTATAAAGAATAATCAGAGCACAAGCGATTAAACACAAATGCAGCTTCCCCATGAGATCATTCATATCTTGGCTGCATACAAAGTCCATTTCTCCAGAAATAGGCATGCCCTGGATTTTGCCTAAATGGAGAAATCCATCTTGTAAGTGTCATCAGCACAGTTCCTGAAGGTCCCAAGATACTGCCTGAGCTGCAAACACACCAAATGTCACTGTCAGTCAATCAGGCTCCCAGAAAATACTGATTTATAACAGCATTACACACTGGAAAGGCATGAGAAATGCAGGCATTAGCAGCATCCCCAGCACAGCTGAGTGGCAGGGAAAGTTTGATCTTTATCTTCTTGTGCCAGGGGAGGTTTGGATCAGAGAACAGGGGAAATTCCATCACATTGTCACATTTCATCATCTGCCCTGGGCAGTGGTGGGATCCCCATCCCTGGAGGCATCTCAAAGCCCTGTGGATGTGACACTTGGGGATGTGGCTCAGTGGTGGGCAATGGTTGGACTGGATGATCTCAGAGGGCTTTTGCAACCTTAATAATTCTATGATTCTGATCCTGTTGAAGGCATCATTTCTAAAGGGAGATGTTTTTTCCCCTGCCAGTCAGCAGTTTGCTCAGAAATTATTTTGTGTCTTTGTTGACACTGTCCAGGTGATTAAATTTGTACTAATTTGAGCTACAGAGATTATTTCAAAGTAGTCAAACAGAATTTCAGTGGAGTGGATCAGATTTATCTCCCTGCTAAGATCAGATTAACTCACCAAGACACTCTAATTTTATGGGCCCAGCCAGGCATGTTCAGATACACACCAAGTCTATTGTAAATAAGTTCTGGAAGGTCTACTTTGCAGACGCCTTCTGGTTTTAGCCATGGCCATAGACCTTAGGTCATCTTTTTAAATTAGGGACACCTCCAAACTTAGGAACAACTCCTGAAAACGTGCTTAGTGGTGTAGCTTGTCCAGGTAGCAGATAATTCATTATTATAACACCCAGAGCTGTCTGCAGGCCACAAAACCCTCCTGGCAGGAGGCTGCAGGGAAAGATAACATTTCACTGTCTGTCTTTAAATCATGTTTTCAGAAACAGCAGCAGCATAACTCACATTTACAGTATCAAGTAACTTCCATCCATAAAGATCCCAATGTGCTACATAAAGAAATGACCTCCCCTCCGAGCAGAATATGGAATCTTTTTAAAGGTGTGTCTCAAAAGTGAAGAAAATTAATATACTTTATTCAAAAGACTTGGGACAGCCTAAATAAGCCAAATAGAACGACTTTAAATGGAATATGGCTGGAATCTAGGCTTACACTGGTTCCTCTTGGCAAAAAATTGATCCCAGAGTCTTTAATGATGGGAGATAGTCAAAATGTAAAGGCTTCAGGGAGAGTATTTGCATGAAGTGAAGGGATTTTTCAAAATTATATTTTCTTTCCTTATCCCTATTTTTAATGCTCCAAATGTTTTCAGGGAATGCAGAACACCTGAAGAAGTATGAACTGGAATCCTACAGTGAATTGCACATGCCATCTACTGCAGAAAAGTAGTTAATACTTAATAAACCACCACAAAGAACACGAGGGAAATGAATCCTATTAAATGTGAATAATTAAAAAGGGCATTGGATACCACTGTGGTTAAGTAGTACCAGATAGAAAAGGTTGTTAAAATTACAATCTTCTGGAAAAGAGAAGGGAAGAGCTGTTGAAAATAATAAACTAATACTGGACAAGAAAAAAAAAGGGTCAAAACCACACACAAACTGCAACAGGTTGTTCAGGTAACACAGTGAAGGAACCTGCAGCAAGTAATAAATAATCAAGGAAGGCACCAAAGAAAGAAACATGAGGAGAAATAACTTCAAGGTGCAGCACATGTGGTGATGAGCAGAACTTCTCACTGTGACATGATGAAGCCTCATGAGGTGCTGAGGCACAGGGAAAGAACGAAAGGCCGAGGGGGCAGAACAGGAGTGACATGTGCCAAAATCCTCAACAATTCTGCAGAAAGCTGCTTCTATTCACTGGTGTTCTCCTTAAAATTTCCTGGGGAGACCTTGGGGTTTTCCAGCAGACCTGCTGTTTCACAGGAGAATGAAGTCCGAAGGATGCCTTTGTTGGCTAGGAAGGAAATCTGTTTCTGGAGCTCTCCGTGCCAGAACCAGAAATCCCTGGAGAAGACCAGCCCCTGGCACACATGGGCATGTCTTTGATGTGCCCCCTCACTGGGGGAAGCCTCAGCCTGGTTGGACAACCCTCACTGCAGGAGCAAAGGTCTGATGGTGCTCCTGGACTAAATTGTCTAAATTAAAATGGTTGTGTTCATTTGGAGGCCTTGGAACATCCTGCATTTCCTGATCTTATTTGTTAATCCGCAGAATAAAATACTCTCAGAAACAACATCAGTATCCACAATATTCTGTTTGTCTGGAGTCAGAGTTGGAAAGTAGGAGGTGGTTTATTTTTTATTTTAGAACATACCACCTGCTTAGATCACAACTAAATCCATAGTACACAATGGATTGAAGATAGAAAAGCTTCCAAGTGTCAGGGAGAGAAAGAAGGAGAGAGAAATAAAGGGCAAACCCCCAAATACTTCATAAAAGCACAGCATTAAAGAACAAAATTAATAAATTATTGACTGTTTAAGTAATAGGTGTGCTGACAGGAGAAGTGCAAGTAATTAATTAATTCAATGACCAGACTAAGCAGATAATTGTCAATTTTGCTCTGTTCTTTCCACATCTCTTGCACTGCAGGTAAATGGCAATGATAAATATTGTACTGAAAACAGCCAGGTCGAGGGAATGGATAAGTTGGAGAAAAATTCAGGATTCTTTTTCCTGTGACCTGGAGCTGATCAATGTGAAAATATTTAGACTTAAGAGGGAAAAGTGCTCCTGTAGGTTTTTTTTCCAGAAACTATCCCTGTGCCTCCTGCACAGTAACATTGTGAAGATGCACCTTTTACAGAAGCAAATGTCAACCATCAATAGAGAAAAATCAACTTCTCCTTCTGCTCTTTAGATGACATGTCAGAGTTCACACAGGTTATTCAAAAGGCATAATGTGACTGTTGCATTTTGCTCCTTGCACTTTTATTAAAAATATAATTCCATATTTTATGTGTACTGACCCTGTCAAAAATGCCATTTCAGGTGCACTGTATTGTTTGCTAATTCCTATTAAGTTCACCAAAGGTTTTAATAATAGGATAGCACAGGAAACAAAAATCTCTTTCCCTATCTTGATATTGCCATAATGTCCCACTAGAATTTCTACAAACTCAGTTAACCTAAAGTGGGTTTTAAGCAACAGAATAATTCAAATTTTGTTCAGTAAGAATCCCTTAAACTGTTGTTTTCCCATTAAATAATCAGTTGTTTTCACAGATCAAATGAGGAATTGCTGAGGGCTGCTGGTTGGGCCGGATTGGCTTAAAGTCTTTCCCAAACTTAAGAGTCTGTGATTTCATTGCTTAGATTGTTACTGAACATCCTGAGGAAAACAGGACGAGAACAAGAATGGAAAGGCTCAGGTTTTCAGGTTGTTCTCTTGCCCTGGGTTGTTTATCCATGGCCAAAGCCATCTGTTCTTTAGCACTATCATCTGCATTCCCAGGTTAGTGATCTGTGCTGGGTCATGCCATATGATCCTTCAGCCTCTGATAAGCTCCTGGGAGGTGACTCTGTCCTTGATTATTATTTTTTTTAGCTGTTCCTGAAGAAGTGACAAAGTCTGGAGGTCTCTCCATGCACAACACAAACCCAAGTGACAACGTCACTATAGCTTGGACCATCTGTACAAGCCCACTCTGTGAAGTGCAGGGATGAAGGGAAGTGCCTGCTGATGCAGAGGAATGTGGGATTATCCTCCCCTCAGCTTCCTGATGGGAACACCCCGATGATCCCTGTGCTGCTGGTATGGAGCAGCTCTGCTTTCCTCACCTCAGACCGGGACTAGGTGAAAGCAGCCCTTGAGGAGAAGCTTCAGGAAGGTCTGAACTTTCTGCCCCTCCTGTCCCTCCTGCCGCTCCTGCCTTCACTATGACCCTGAGAAACCAAAAGTTCTGTCTGGTCTGGATAAGTATAAACCTGAGAATCATCAAATTATTGAAGTACAGAGTCATTAAGGTGGTAAAAGACCTCTAAGACCACCAAGTCCAACCATTCACCCAGCACCACCACAAATCTCCCAATATAAACAGATATCTTCCATTTTAATTCACTTATAAATAACATCAATAATGATAATTAATTATTATGAAAGTAGCAGCTAGTTTTGAGGTGTCTTTAGCATCTTTGAAACTGTTTTGAACTGTAATTGTGTACTTTGGCTGGTATAAATGACAATTAAACCTGTCACTGCTAAATTTAATCTTTGTGGTCCAGATTTCCCAGCTGAGCACCAATTTGTTAAATTATAGTTGTTTACATTAAAAGCTGTGATTTACACTGAGCTGTATGAATGTTCTGATGCCAACATAAATAAATTAATGCACTCATATAATTAATTCTATTAATACATCAATAAAAAGTTTTTCTAATAGTATATTTCAAGAGTATAAGCAAACTTGCTGATAAAAATTCATATAATACTGACATTAACAAATTAATAGAGAAAACATATTCAAAGCCTTGAAAGAGTTTTAAAGGAACCTTGAAATGTTTTTAGCAAGCTCCTCTTCACTGCTCAATGACAATTTTGAGAAGATATATGGATATCTTTTTCAGCATAGTCAACTTGCCACATCTCATTCAGTGATAAAAAAACTCACTCTAATTGTGACTGATTTCCTGAGTTAATAAAAAACTCCACCAAACAACAGAGGTTTTAATTCACTGACATTCCAAATAATTGGAAGGTGAAGGAGCAATGGGAAACCAGCTGTACTGTTTAAGAAATGCAAACTTTTCTTCTCAAAGCAGGATGTCACAGGTAGTGGTTGTTCTTCAAGGACATCTTGGTGAGTGGATGATGTGAAAGCTCCAATTTTTACAGGAGATATGAAAAATCACATTTTTAAGTAGAAGAAACAGAAAATATTAACTGCTAAATGACCTTCTATCAAATTTCATCCATGAATTGTGAGTAAACCCTTTGTCCTGTTCATAGGACCAGTAGCTAAACCCCAGCCAGTGTCATTGTGGTTCTTCCTTACAAAGGCAGAGAAAGAGAATGTTTTTGTTGCATGTTTTCCTACCTGCAATGTCAACAACAACTCCATGTTCCCCAAATCCACAGCTACTTCCAAGGCAAATCAAGCCACAACAAATGATCATTTGAAAAGAAATTCAAACACTGGCAACAGAATAATAAACCCCACATCAACTCCCTTGGGGTTTGTGTATGTTTGTTTGTGTTTCACATGCTGTTCTGAGAAAAAATAAAACAAAGCAAATCCAAGAAAGACCTTTCAGATTGTTCCTTTCACCTTATTTTGTATCATTCCAGTAAAAATCATTCATTATCTATTACACATTCCTTCTTAATTGCTTTTCAAATTATTTTGAGTAGATAGGAAATATTGGAATCTTGTTCAAAAAATTTTGTGTCATTACCTGTGACATCCTGAAGAGAAGAGTGAGCTTCTGGAGGCACAAGAAATGCAGAAATAAGGGAACAGCATTTCCAAGAGATGCTCACCAGAAGTCAAAACACAGCCTATGAATGGCATGGTTATTTCTCGGTGTCCTTGTGGGTTTCAAAACTAAATTGCTAAATTGAAAAGCCAAACAGAAAAATCTCTGAGATGAGATTGATAATTATGCCTGAACTGCAGGTCAGCTTCTCAATAAAAGCTAATTTATTTGCCTATAAATTGGCTATTCCATTCCTTTAAGTGGAGAGGCTTAGCAAGCCCTGCACTGAGTGCAGCTTTTATATCTGTAAGTGCTTAGGTGTGCACTCTGTCACCTGTACAGGTGCTCTGCTGAGAACCCCCCCGGGTCACTTGTGGCACTTCTGGTGTCCTCAACATCAGGAGGACATGGAAATGTTGGGGCAAGCCCAGAGGAGGCCACCAAGTTGCTGAGGGGACTGGAGCAGCTCCCAGTGGAGACAGGCTGGGAGAGCTGGGGCTGCTCAGCCTGGAGAGGAGAAGGTTGTGTGGAGACCTCAGAGCACCTTCCAGGGTCTGCAGGGAAACCAGAGAGGGGCTGTTGAGGAACAGGAGAAGGGGGAACAGGTTTAAACTGAAAGAGAGATCTTAGAGCCCCTTCCAGTGCCTAAAGGAGCTTATAAAACAGAGGGAGAACGATTTTTTACAAGGGCAGATAGTGATAGGACAAGGGGGAATGATTTTAAACTGAAAGAGAAGAACTTTAGATTAGATATTGGGAAGGAATTCCTGACTGTGAGGGTGGGCAGGCCCTGGCACAGGTTGCCCAGAGAAGCTGTGACTGCCCCTGGATCCCTGGGAGTGTCCAAGGCCAGGCTGGACAAGGCTTGGAGCAACCTGGGCTAGTGGAAGGTGTCCCTGCCCATGGCAGGGGGTGGCACTGGATGGGTTTTGAGGTCTCTTCCCACCCAAACCATTCTGTGATTCCATGATTTGGGAACATGGATTAATGGTGACCTTAGCAGTGCTTGGCCGATGATTTTAGAGGTCTTTTCCACCATCAATGATTCCTTGATTCCATGATTTCATATTATTCAGAAGTGATGTATGATAGGTGTGTAAGAACTTCCTAACCTTCTAAAACACCATCCTTCCATCCCTTGCCTCAGCTTTACACCCCCAGAGAGCGCTGGCTTTGCCTGGAGTGTGTCTGGTTTGCACCAGAGCTTAGGATGAGCAGAGGGGGTATTAACAAATCCTTCTGAGTCCTGGGATAAAGACCTAAACACAGGATTGTGGAAAATCTTGCACTGGAGGTTTTTAGGGTGAGTTCAAGGCTAGAAGTAGCTGTCAAAATAGCCAAATCATGGGGTGCTGTAGGGAGTAACCAGCTGATCTTGGGATCCTTCCCTGCCTCTACGTGTCTATTGTTTTATCTGTTGTGCCAGAGTTCCAAGAGCACTTGGACAACGTTCCCAGGCACAGGGTGGGATTGTTGGGATGCCTGTGCTGGGCCAGGAGCTGAACTGGATGATCCTTGTGTGTCCCTTCCAGCTCAGTGCCCTCTATGATTCTATACTTCTGCTTTTGGCCTTTAATTTTGCCCTCTCTGTTTCTCACGATTTCTCACAGTCAGCGTATTATTTTACTCCCCATCCCATCAAAATGTCTCTTTTCCTTCTCCAGAAAGAAACTTTTCCCTTATATATCTGTCCCTGCCTTGGCAGAACCATCACCAATGCATTCTTTTGCTTGGGCAATAACCCAATGTTTTAAACCCCTTGATGTTGTTATATCAAGTGGTTCCAACGAACAAGCCCACTGCTGATTTCGTGCTGTGTTTCTTGGGCATTTTTCTCCTTTCTTGCTGTTTCCAATGGTACTTCATTACCTCATCACTTCTGAAACGGGTTATTGCATGCACTCAGCACGAAAAGGAGGTTGAAAGAGAGAAGATGTTCCCAGCTGCAACCCAGCACAGAAAACACTTCTTTCATTCATTCATTCATTCATTCCGTAGGCTATAAATGCAATTTGGAGGAGGAAAGAGGGGCTGGGGAAAAAAATTCCGGTTTATATCCGTCTTCCTCATTTTGGATATAGGGCACTGGACTCAGCAGCCTGTCTGGTGGTTTGCAGGAGTCTTCAGATGAAATGCATCTCTCAGTAAATGAGATCCTCACTCAAAAAAGAAAGATTACCGAGCTGCAGATATTAGACGTGGGGGGTTGAATTTTCATTTGAGCACTTTCTGCTGTTGTGAATCCTCTGCATGAGTTACAAAGCAACAAATACTATTTACTGCTGAAGCAACACCTTAAGATGTGAACTCTATCTCATAATTAACTGGGTTTTTTCCTCATTGCATGTTCTGAAGTTCTGTATCCAATAAAACCGAATTCCGCTACTTAGTGCATGGATAAAATCCCCATATTTTGCCTTGTTTCCATCTTCCAGACAAATTTGCTGCTTTCATTTGTGTGGATTTTGATTAAAGAGCTGCCCAGCCAAAAGTATGATAAGTGAGATAATACAAGTGTGGTGTAACATCAGTACTTTTAATGTAACATTAAACAAATTAAATCATTAAATGATGTGAATTCCCCAGAATTCTCTTTGATTAGGAAGTTGCCTTCCTTACTGCTGTACATTGGAACACCTTCCTGCAAATAAATACCCCAAGGACTGGAAATGGGCATTAAATCTGCTCTCAGATATGGAATTTCAGATGAACTGTGGTTAAAGCAGGACAGGATTAAATGAGCTCCACGTTTCCCTTTATTGCTTCCCCTGTGCTACTGCCATTCTGGGGATACCTTTTAATAAATTATTTCCAGCTCTATCAAAAAATTGCTGCTCAAAAGTCCAGGATTCATTTTGGGGAGAAACAGAGTGAGTAGCATTTCCTAGAAAGAAGCTTCTAATGGGTAGAGAGTAGAAATGGAAGGGTCTTTCTGGAGTTAACATGATTTCCCTCAGTAATAAAACACCCTAATAAAACACAGTTTAACTGTGGTCTTATTTGTCATTTGGAAAATAAAATAATAAAACCCCTTTTTCATTTGTCAGTATTATTTCAGCACCTGAGTTCACACGTACTGAAATATTTATCAAAATATCTGTCCCAAGGTGTTCTTTTCTATGTCCAGCGGGCAATTGTTAAAAATACAAAATAATAACTTATTCATTAGTAGCCAGAAGTTTCTTCTGAAGTTTTCTTGTATTTCTCAGTCCTTTCACACACTTTAAAGCATATTATTTTTTGCTTTTAATCATACTGGACTATGAAAATATAGAACATTCTTAAATAAATGGATTATTAAAAAAAAAATAAAATAAAAGACCCACAGGCTAAAAACCTCTGATTTTCTGATAATGAAAACTGACATTCTAATTAGAAAATGTGTGTTTTCTATCAAGGACCACTGCAAGGTCTGACTTTCTTTTCCTCCTTGGCTCAAGGATTAAGATAAAATCAGAGGGTGACAACTGCACAAGAACTTTAAGTTGCTTCTAGGCCAAGATGTGCTGCCTGGATGAGAGTCACGAGGAGGGATTCCAGGGATTTGCTGACTTTAGTAAGAAAAACCTGTATGCAGTTAGAATAAAAATAAAATAACCCCCCCCTCTAATAACCCTCAAAGTTTTAATTTGTGATCAAATACACAAAATCTAAAAAAATTAAAAACTATTCAGCAGCAAAATCAGGGTCAATTAAGTACTAAGAAATTGTTTTGTGAGGTCTTTTCATGCTTCCCCAACAAAATTTAGGTTAGGAAGAATTCTTTCATCCTGCAGCACAGGTGATGTGTGAGAATGATGGTCCTCCAAGTGAAGTTGGACTCTCTGTATGGCAGGGAAAGCTGCATATAAAGTGTTTTAGGAGGTCTTTTACTATCTGTCTTTTCTTCCAGGAAAGAATTGCTGTTTCTCCCTGTGGCTGGGTAAGGAATTCAGTTTGGGGCTGTATTTCACTGCTGATCACCAGACTTAGAGACATGTCCTTTTGGCAGCTGACAGGAAACATTTAAATTATGAGGGCTCGAGTGATTGCTCTTCCAGCTTTTTCTGGCTTAGTTTCCTGTGCCAGCTTGACTCTTTTCTCCTTGTTTGAGGGCACTGAGGAACTTTCCAATCCCAGACTTCTTCCTGATATTTCCTATATATGGACTAAAATATTTTTGGCCACTTTCTTTCCCCTTGCATGTTCAAGCTCAGCGTGACTCTGCAAAGGGCTCTGCCATTACACCAGGGAGTTCAGTGTCTTGAGTTCCCAGAGATGAATTAAGAGCTACAGACATAACTCAGTGGGTTTTCCTTTCAGAAAACAGATATTGCACATCAGAAGAGCCTGATATTCTTCCTATGACTGAATTAGTTCAGGTCCACTAATACCGTCATCAGAAAGAAGCTGTGAGTTCTGCTTTCAAGAAAATGAGTGAGTTGAGATTGGGATTCTCAAAAACAAGTCACCAGGATAACTCTTTCTGCATTCCACTGCGTGGGAGGATGGTCCTTTCCTCCAGCTGCCTGTCATTCTGATATGTGCTTTCTAAAGGGTTTGTTACAGGCACTGAGAACATACAAACCTCATCACTCTCCTGAAATCCTGTGTGAAAGTCATCACCGCTGCAGTGGCCACAACAAAACTATTCCATCTCTTGGTTTGACTTTCTCTGCAGTATAAAAGTCAAAACTGCAGTCTATAATCACACCCACATTAGAGCATTTGTGGCTCCATATCGGGCTGCAGGAAGTGTTAATGTCACCTCTGCTTTGGAGGGCTGCAATTTCAGGATTTGGCCTGAAGAAGTTCCATGATTAACTCTTCTTGTTTAATGTGTTCCCTTTGCTAAAAGCCTTGCTTGCAGAAGTTCAGCAAATATTAGCTTTTCTGGAGAGGTAAACATTCAAACTGCTGAAGTAGCATGTGTACCCATCAGACAGTTCCCTCTTTCCACTTAAAAGCACCTTGGAGCTTCATTTATGGAAAAGAGACCTTGTGTAATGAAGGGCCAAGAACAATTGTCATTCATCCTGTGAAGGGCCAAGAACAATTGTCATTCATCCTGTGAGTCACAGGATAACTGCAAACACATCCGGTGGTCCAAGGGCTTTGCATCAAGGAACATAAAGCCAAAAAAAAGGCTTCCCAGACAGGAATGCTTCCTCCAGCCTGTGAGGAAAGCAAAGCCCTGGGGGAACCCAACATTCTCTGTGCTGGGAGCAGCAACTTTTAAGAGCAGCTCAGTAAAGGGACTGTCCTAGTGAATGGCTGGAGGGCAACCATGAAACACCAGCAAAGAACCCTGGCAAACTGAGCCAAGACCAGTGGGGTTTGGTTTGGGTTGATGGGAACTGAACACAAAGTGGAATGCCAGTGATGGTCTGAGGCAGATGTTTGGCCTCCTGAGTGAACTTGTGAGGCTGTGGCTTTTCCACAGGCCCACTTATCCATGTGGATCCAAAACATTGGTCCTGTGTCCTGCAGAGCAAGGCCTGGGGTTTAGTGTCCCTCCACCTGTACACACAGACCTGAGAGCAACAGTGGACTCTGACACAGTGATGGTTATTTTGGGAAAATGCATTCCATTTGGATTTAGGGCCACAGGGAGAAGTGGCAGCCACAGCTCTGTGCCAGCCTTACCAGTGTATTCATTGAGAGACGATGTCTGTCTCTCTGAAGAGGCTGCACACATTATTTTGGTTTTATGCATGAATGAGATGCTAGACCCCTGTCAATTGTACATTGGGCAACTTGTGTGTGGGAAGGGGGAACACAGAACCTTGTCACTAAATAAAGGTGATTATTGCAAGCCAGGTGCACTCTGTGAAAAACCCTCACTCCTCTTATTATCTTGGGGTGGTTTCTTTGGTTTTTATTGTTAAGCACTACTGGGTTTCTTTCCCCTCTGAAACTCCCCCAAACTGGGGTCTCTGCCCCGTTTATACTTCAGAGACGTGACACCAGATGGGACACTTAACACATCATCCCAGAGCCCAGTGAAAGTCTGCTCCAGATGGTGAAGAGAATATTGCTAAATATGCCTGCAAGGTATTTGAGCACAGCATGAGAGACAGGCAGAACAAACAGGAACAGGGAAAAAAGCAGGATAAACAACAGCTGAGGAAAGGCTGCCTTTTTCTGGAGGCTCCAGCCTTACTACAGCTTGTGTCTGAGGGGACACATGGAGGTGGGGGCAAAGAAATGTTTATTACAGCAGAGCAAGAAATCTGGTTTACAGCAGAGCAAGAAGTGTTGATTACAGCAGAGAACAAGACAAAGAAGATGGCAAGGCAGCTCTGGTGATGGTCCTTACAGCTCATCTCCAACCCTGCTCAAATCAAAGTCCCACCACAGGGCTCTTTTTTAAAGAAAATTAGTTAAATTTAAAGAAATGTAGTTAAAAATGCTTTTGTGAGTTGGGTTTTGGGAAAAGGCAACACATTTCCAGAGAGGCTGCACTGGATTTTGCTAAAGGCACATTTTGCTGTGTTACCTCTCTAAACCATGTTGGCTGCTATGCAATGAACACGGGTTAGAGGGAGGGCTGGAGGCTCAGGAAACAAAAAGGTCTGTCTCCTTTCAGATGCATCCCCTGCAACAAAGCCTACAGCTATGCCCAGACCTTGCAAAGCTTGTTAATTTATGGGAAGAGCTATATCCTGGGAAATTTTTAATTCTTTCCTTGAGCTTTAGTGGATTTCAATGCCCTGATGGTTCTCTACTGATTTCTTTGCTGGAGTGTTTTGGACAAGGGATAGAAACCCTCAGGTTTTTCAACTTTTAGAAGATAATAAACTGTGCTACAAATATTTTTAAGCTTGAAAAAGACTGTATGAGTTGTGAAATCCCTAAGTCTCTCCCCAGATTAGAACTCTGTTGTTTTAAGCAGTTGCTGGTTGAAAAAATCAAGGAATCAAACTTGATTATAAAAGAAAAAGGAAAAAAGCCCAAGGGCTGAACTAAAAGATGATTCTTCATTCTTTTCATGGGGTAATAGCAAAACATAGAATCACAAAATGGTTTGGGCTGGAAGGGACATTAAAGCTCATCTCTGACATGGGCAGGGACACCTTCCACTAGCCAGGTTGCTCCAAGCCCCATCCAACCTGGCCTTGGACACTTCCAGGGATCCAGGGACAGCCACAGCTTCTTTGGGCAACCTGTGCCTCAAAGTTAGACAGTTTTAATTGCCAGTATTTCAGGGGCTGTGGAATCCTTTAAAGGATTCTATTTCCCTACACTATACACAGGGAAAGAATTTCTCTCTACCTTTCGTCCAACTGCTTTTCTCCTGTAAGGCTCTTTCTCCAAACTTCAGCTTATTTTATTGTATTCAAGGTAAAGTACAGCTTTAGGGGATGGACTGGAGGTAGAGAAGGGAAAATTGATGGCCTAGTGAAATACTGAGTGGTACAGGACAGCAGACTCAAGGGAAAAGGGACCTTATCACACCTTTAGACAAAGCCCTATTTTATAAAAACCTCTCTGAGGCTTCCAGAAAATGCACAAGAGCATTGTCTGCTTGGGGAGATAAGTTTTCTCATCTACCTGGGGGAATGAAACCCAACATCCCCTCCCCCTGAGTGCACAAAGCCGTAGTCATTAAGTTTTTCGGGAGAGCAGTCTTGATGTGCTGCTGTGTGGTGAAAGATTAATGTGATCCAGGAGAAAAACACAAGGAAGGGAACACAACCCAGAGGCAAGAGTGCTCGTGATGCTGTTCTGCTCTTTGCTCTGAAGACTCTTGCTGTGGTTTCTCTGAAACTTTGATTAGCTGGCAGTGCATTATAAAGACCATGCCAAGCTGCTGAGCTTTCTGGAGGGCACAGTGTTTCTAAACCTCTCTGGAAGCTTGCTGGGGATGCTCAAAAACAAACTGGGAAGCAGCTAGGAAGTTAGTTATTGTCTAACCTCAGGGTTAGTTAAGAGAGGGTGTGTAGAACTCTGCTCCAGACTTCATCAAAGCTGAATTTATGAAACAACACTGGGAGTCACAGAGCAGTGGAGAGGCTTGGGGGTGGGATGCCTGTAATAACAGGGCTGGAAAAAGAAAGGTAGCACATTTCCAGGATCAAACCTGGCATTATGGCACGACACTGCTTTGGGAATTACAGCTTGGACTGTCCAAATTCTCCACCTGGATCTAAATATCAAATCCAGATAAAATATCCATGTGAGCTGAAGAAACCCAGGTTGTTTATATGATGCCCTTTTGGTTTAATGCGAGAATCATTATCAGTTTTCCTTTCACTTCTCCTCCTTTCTCTGGTTTTGTGTCCACTCGTCACCTGTTCCTCCAGGTCCTGAGGTCAATGGGACCTGTTCCCTGAGGATAAGGGAGAGGTGGGGGTTGCAGCAAGGAGTCAGCATTCCCAAGGCTTTCCCAATCCCATTTAGTGTTCATGTGTTCAGTGTTCAGTCTCTTGTTCATGCTGAGTCTGCTTGAGGTCACTCTTGTGCCCGTGCCAAGATGAGCTGCTTACTTTATGGAGCTGCAAGTTAAACATTATACACAAAATTTACCACCTATTTTATGTATGTTGCATAGTTTCTGTATGCAAACATCTGTGATTTATGTTTATAACCACTGGACTAGGGTATCATGCTGTGCTTGGACTTTAAGTTGTGGGCTTGATTCTTGTGTCTGCATTTTTGGGAGCTTTTGTAACAATCCCATCTAGTTTGGTTGGTTGGAGGTTTTATTATGGTGGGTTTTAACACTAACAACTTTGTAGCTGTAGAGATTTTGCTGATCACCTAAATAATGTTTTATTTGCACAATTTAATCATGTAAATGCCCTTCTGGGATTGTTAACAGTTTGTTCTGGAAAAATTCTGACCTCCTGGAAGGCACACACAGACAGAACAGACACAGTGCTTGGGTAACCATGAGAACAGTAACCTCAGGGTTGTTTCACATCACAGTTATTTCACATCACTCACCACACTTTCATTTTACTTAGAATTTCTGCTCAGTAATACAAACACATGTCACACAAATGTGGCCCCAACTTTTGGCATAACAAATTTACTAAGCACTTCCAACAGGAAAAAATACCTGACATCAAATATAATATATAAACCTGACATAAAATGCAATTAATGCTGGTGTCTATGATTTAGTTGTTTACAAATGTTGATCAATAGTATGAAATCAGGGCTATTTAAACTTCTTTTTTTTTTTTTTTTATCCAGACTATCAAACATGCAAAACCTATGGCGCATTCCAGACAAAATGGCAAAGAGTGCTTCAGATCTTTCTTTGTCTATAAAGGTGTTTTTAAGTGAAACATGTTAAATTGATTGGTATTAAATAAGAGCACAAATACGCCATTCTGGAATAGCTGTGCAAGCCCCATAGTGGGTATAAATTCCATAGATTTCCATTTCACAATATGAAACAGAGAGAAATGGCTGCTCATTCCTACAAATATGAAGTACCAGGAAAAATCCCCTGGCTCTGACCCACAGGAAGGCTGGAGACACGAGGCCACTGTCCACCATCCTCGGCGTTTTGAGTAAATAATTTATTTGCATTCGGAAGATGAGCAGAAATCCCTCTTAAAAAAGTCAAGAAGTATTAATGGGAGCAGAGCAGAGGTTATCTCATTACCTTGGAGGGCCAGGAAGGGAGGATTTGGAACAGCAGTGCAGACACTGATTAATGTAAGAGGTTAATAAGGGGCAGGATACACAGAATTATCTCATAATATGGGCATTAAATTTAAGGAATTAAAAGCCTCAATAAGAAAATTATTCACAATTGCTAACATTCTCTGATGCTGGTGAATATGCAGCTGTGTTTGAAAGTGCCTGGAAAAACAAGAAAACTCTTGTTTCGAGGCAAAATAATCGGTCTATAAAAGTAATAGAATGAGGATGCATTGTCAGCCATCTGCTGGTATTTGCTTTATTTCATAAAAAACCCCCCTATATTAGAGCTTTGCACTTTTTTTAATTTTATTTTATTTAATAATTTATTATTACTATTTTCACTATTTTTTCACCTTCCTCAGACGGGTCTTCCAATTTCTGAAATGAACTGAAACCCACAGGTTAAAGAAAGCCAAGAGAACTATGTTGACAAGGTTGAAAAGATGTTCATAAGGAATCAAACTTCTAAAATCACCTTTAGATACCACATTTTAATTCATTAAATCCATTCAAGGCTTGGAGGCCTTTTCATTTTCGTGTTGATTTTTGGATACTGTCAATTCTGTCTCTCATGAAGTGGCCAGAGTAGTTCACGACATCATTTGTTCTACCTGGAGTGTTTCACTGCTTCTCCCAAACAACTGCTGATGGAAAGAGGGGAATCGGCCTCAAGCTGTGGCAAGGGAGGTTGGATATTAGGAAAGGTTTCTTCATGGAAAGGGTGGTCAAGCACTGGAAGAGGCTACCAGGGAAGTGGTGGAATCACCGTCACTGGAAGTGTTTGGAAAATGAGTAGATGTGGCAATTGCGGACATGGTTTAGTGGGATTTGGTCAAAGGTTTGATGATCTTGGAGGTCTTTTCCAAGCTTAATGGGTCCATGGATCCATGATTCAGAGGACCTGACCAGGGATAAGCAATGGTCCAGAATGGCTTCTGCTGAACCTGCCCATGCACAGATGGGAACTTCCAGGAGACCTGACTGTCCAGAAGGGAAGGAAAGGACAGTCACAGCCCTCTGAGTGAGAAAGATGACATCAGTGTGGCTTTTGCCTCAAAAACTTTATACATTTGTGAAACCAGTGAAATGTAGAAAATCCCATGGGGAAAAAAGTGTCATCTGCAGAACTGTTCTGTAGATCACCTGGCTTGGATGTGACCCTAAATTCCTACCTCTTAGGAAATTCCAATTACAGTTCAGAAGTCCAACCTTGATTCTTTCACTCATGAGCCCAACCTGCCAATCTGAAGATACTTGGAATTAAGAGTGAAGTCTGATTTTCCTGTTTAGTATTCATGTTAGTAACTTTCCAGGAAATCACCTCTATGACATCCATAACAGTCATTCACGAAGAAAATCCAATGGAGTTCGATGTGACTTGTATTGTTAAAACATTTTTCAATTCAGTCACGCCACTAAAAACCACTGATGTTAATTACAAAGGTGTCAGAGTGTGCTTAATTGACATCTAATTTGCATGGGGGTAACAGAAGGCAAAGCAAACCTGAAGAGATGTGGAAGTGTTTTCTCCAGGAATATCCATCTCTCTGTCAGTGAAATACATGTGAAAATGTCCTTCATTCTAGATCAGAATTTGCCAATAAACTTGTCTATAATCAAAGATTTTGGTTCCAACTGGGGAACAATATATTATATATAAAATATAATGCTCCTAATTGGAGCTAACACAGCTCCCTGAAAGGAGGTTGTGGTGAGGTGGGGACAGGACAAGACAGGACAGGACAAGAGGAAAAAGCCTCCAGTTGAACCAGGGGAGTTCAGATTGGATATTAGGAAAAAATTCTTCACTTAAAGGGGGGATCAGGAATTGGAACAGGAAGTCCAGGGCAGTTGGGGGAGTCACCACCCCTGGAAGTGCTCAAAAAGTGTGTCGAAGTGGTGCTTGAGATATGGATCAGTGGTGGAGCTGGCACCACCAGGGTCATGGTTGGATTCAATCATCTCAGAGGTCTTTTTCAACTTTAATGGTTCTACAATTCTGTAACACATTCAAATAAACCTCTAGAATTACCTATTTTATTTATTTTTTTAATATCCCAAGCTGTGATTTATTTCCTGGATATGTGTCAGTGTATTCTTTCCCTTGTCATCATATATTAAATGTTGAATCTGAATGTGAGAAACAAACTGATTCTTAGAGGAGAGAACCAGTGGTGGGCGAGACAGCTTTGTTAACTGGAGCCAATTACATGTGTAATTTAAAGCAGGGAAAAATCACTTTCTAACCTGTGCTATTGAAGTCAATCATCAAGTGGAGCTGTATCCTGCTGAAGTAGCTTCTCACTGTTTTCAGTGCAACCACCTTTTCTTTAATTAGTTTTTATTTATTTCAGGATAATACAAAATAACATATGCAACACATTCAGAAGAATTCTTCCCCTTTTAGACTGTTAAAGTGGAAGTAGAGTTCCTTTGCATAATTGCATTAGTAAACAGATTAATTTACATTTTAATTTACATTAGCAGTGTAATTGGGATTCCAAAGTGTAATATACAGGAAAGAATGAAAGCAGGAACAAAGTCCCACCGCCACTAAAGGATGGAGATACCAGACTCCAATTAAGACATTCTTTTGTCAAGCCTTATCTGTGAGGTTTGCAAGATTAACTTAAAACAAAATGGTTGCCTTTTATCTCCCCTAGTACTGGTTTTAATTCCACAACTTAAAAGGATTCCTTTGGAGATTAATGTTAGGAAGGCAATTTCTTCTGCTGTGTCTTCCCAGTAACACTGGCCATATTTTGGGATAAATGATGTAGCTAAAAGGAATATTAATTCTGCCTCTGTGCCCTTTGTTCTCACCTCAGACAGAGTTCCTTTCTAAAGCACGGCTTGTGAAGCTCTCTGTTTACTCTGAGGTTCACACACTGACTAACACATCCCAAGAGGTGGCTATATACTGTGAGGAGTAAACATGTTGGTGTCATGCACAGGCACGGTTATTTCTGTTAAAATGCCCGGCCAACTCCCTGTTTGTGAAGCGGAGAGGGAATTTTTGTACACCTCATTTGTGCCCTGGGGCAATGGGACCCTGGGGGGCATCAGGAAGGGCACTGGCAGCAGGTCAGGAGGGGCTCCTGCCCCTCTGCCCAGCCCTGGCAGGCACATCTGCAGGGC
>JAWWEU010000005.1:25830502-25843974 GCA_035583155.1 Acropternis orthonyx | reverse complement strand
TGGCACAAGAGGGACGGGCAGGAACTGATGGCCAGCAAGTTCCACCTGCCCAGGAGGGAGAACTTCTTGGCTGGGCAGTGACCCAGCTCTGAGCAGAGAGCAGAGAGGGGTGGAGTGTCCTCCCTGGGGATATTCCAGACCCCTCTGGACACAATCCTGTGCCCTGTGCTCTGGGATGAGCAGGGAGGTGGGAGCAGGTGAGCCACTGTGGTCCCTTCCAGCCTGACCCACTCTGGGATTCTGCACAAAAGAGCCTCCCTCTGAGTTCATGCATCAAAAGTAGCCCCAGTGAAGCTAATTAGCTTCTTAGGAGAGTAGAAAAGAGAAAGCTCCAGCTCAATAGCTTATTAAAGGTGGGAAATTGGTGGTTTGGAACATACAAAACTGAATCTGACAGACATCCGGAGGACACAGAAGAAGCAAGTCAGTAACAAGGCTGAGCCTGAACAAAGAGTTAGCCTGAAGATCCAGAACCCTGAGTTAAACCAAGAGCGCTGCAGACTTGGAAGCAATTATGGCTTTTTTATGCAATAACAGAAACCAGATGGTCACCTGGGTCAATCAGCCCTTACAGGCAGGAGTCAGTGATCACACATGAAATCCTGAAAAGCCGAGGAGTCTGAGTGAAAATGTCCCATTTGAAACTGTTTTTAATCTAGGGATTTTAGCAAATTAACTCCAGATGGATGCTCATGACATGTGAAATACATTTGCAGGAAGATGATCAAGTGTTCACATCAAATAACTACCTTACCAAGCTAATATGATTCTAATATTTTCTGAATAACTTGGGTTTCTATTCTTCCAATTATTAACAGCCTTACAGATCTTTTCACAACAAAGGTTTTACTCAACGTGCCAACCAAATGTCTTGTTCCTAAAACTACCTTGCACTGACCCTGAACAACAAAGTTTTGAATTTGACAATTGTCTTTCTTCACATTTTGCAATAAATTAAAGGTATTTACTCATTGTGCAAGGAAGATCTCTGTGCTAAATAGGCCACTGCTGGACTTTGTGAGGCATGAGCACTGCAAAGCTCCTGGGGTTGCATTTGGGACCCCTAACAGCCAGGCAAAGTTAAATAGCACACCTTGTATTAAATACATAATCCAAAACATGGTACATATTCAGGAATGGTATCCTCTCTGGTTATTTTCGTTTTCTCATCTTTTGAATTCAGTAAGGAATTGGCTCCGTGTCCCAGTCCCACAATTGTACTGGAATGAATATTTTAATCAGCGTTGAGCTTCCCCCTTTCAAGCTCACCAGCTGCTGCTTCAGTATTGCTATTGAACCTGGAAAACAGGTTTATTTCCTTTATTTCCTAACATAGAATTTTAATTTCCCAAATTCTGTATTTCCTAATCTAATTTCTTACTAGTGTTCTTTGCTGTCCTGCCTTGGGTTTTTTCCAGTATTTTATATTTGCACTAATTTTCTAATATTCTATGATGTGTATTAATCTGTTTCTTCACAGTGATTTCTTCCATCACTCCTTTCTGAAACTCCACATTCCACAGTTTCTTCTTGACAAAGGAGGGGATGAGTACTGTAAATCAGACTTCAGGGATATAATGATGTACAGTAGTTATTGTTCACATTTTATTCCTGCTACAGAATCAAATAAAGCACTTGAAAGTGGCATTATCTGAAATAGTTTGATAGAGAACTTTTGAAGAGAATTACTCAGTTATCACAAGATATTATTAGAAGTGACCTGCAAAGCCAAACAACTAAGAATTAAAATGCTCTGATTCCATGATCCAACACTATCTTGAAATTCCTCTCTCCCATGGAGTTAAAAAGTCATCATAGAGTGTATTGCAGTATTGAGATTGCATTTTAATTTGTCTTTAAAAACAACTTTAGGTGTATTAGCTTTTTAATAAGCCTCCATAAAATAAATACTGTACAACCTGTAGCTAGACTAAACCACAAGCCTGAGGCAAGTTAATCCTCAGAATTCCTTCATGGCTCTTGTACTCAGCTATCAGTGTCTCCTAAGGTGCTTCCAATATTTACTGTATTCTTTTTCACACTGACCTCAAATACTTATTAGGCCAAAAAAAAAAAAAAAAAAATGGAGTTCTAACTCATAAATCACAGTCTGATAGAAACCTTTGTCTTGGTGAGTAGCACTTCTGTTTTGAAGAGGAATATTTAAGCATTCTAACCTAATTTAGCTCATAACTGAAGTGGGGGGGATGAGTTTGGCTCTGTTGTTGTCAGGGCACGCCGTGGGCTGGCTTTCCCAAGGGCTGTGATCCAGGGAACCTGTGCCCAGCAGGCCCTGGATGTGGAGAGGGAAGTGAACTCTGTTCAATGTGCACATACATGAGCAGTCTTGTTTGCCTTGGAATGTGCACGTTTTCCCTTGGCTGTGGTGTAACGAAGCATGCATATATATTTGACAAAACATTTAGTCCTACATCTGGTGTTTCCCTTGCTTGGAATCTGTCATCCTGCTCTGATTTTTCGGTGCCATAAGAATATTTTGCCTGTGAGCCATTTGACTTTTTTACCAAGGTACACAGCCAACAGCAGAAGTCACATATTGCTCATGCATTAAACTCAAACTAAATCATTCCTGAAAAGCTTTGCAACAGACTTTTTGGTTTAATTTAGGAAACCCAATGTGCCAGGAGGTAATTGCGTTGGCTGCAGGTTTTGGTGTGATTGAATCAGCCAATGAACGTTGGTGTTGGAACATCATCACGATCACACTTGGGCTGACAGTAATTAATGAAGTAAAAATGAGTCACTGAGCATGATCTGGGACTTGTTACCACAGTTCCCAGGGTCACATTGCTGAGGTCAATTCCCTTGGGATAAGCATTTCTTACCTTCATTAGAGGGGGAAGCTTGTCATGAAGCCGGGTCTGCATTTAGTGATGCATTACAGAGTGCTGAGTTTTAAAAAGTGCAAGAAAAGAGTGTCACTTCCTCAGCCCCCTGCACTGTTTAGTACCTGTACAAATAATGTTAATGTATATCTAAAAATCTAAAGACTGAACAAATGTTACTTGGCATAGTTTGAAGTATCTCTAATTCAACATCTCTGTTTTATGCAGAACAAGTTTGCTGCAGTGTCTGTAGCCTGGCTGCTATGCAGGCTCTCTCCCAGTCTGTGAACTGCCACAAAATCAGTCTCCTAACTTTCTTTTCCAGGCCATGGCTTCAGTAATGCTTTTAAAGAGCTGCAAATGGCTGTGTATTCCAGATTCTTGCAGAAACCACCTTTGAAAAGTCATCTGTTGACAAATGATGTCTCCCTCCTCATCCCCAAGGATGTGAACCTTTCATTGAGCTTGACTTGGATACAACATTATTATTTCATCTCCAGTCCTCCAGCTCACTTTCCCGGGGTAAGTAAGTGGCTGATCATTTCATACCTGAACTGTCAGCCTGTTCCACTGCAATGTTGCCTGGGGGACTCGAGGATATGATTCTCATTAACTCTTTATGAAAGTCAAACCCTTCCGTAGTGTGTCTTTGAACCCTCTGCTGGTCCTTTGCTGTTACGGAGCACAACAGACAGAGACTGTCTGCAGCTTCCCTGTCCCATTGCTGTCACCTCAGCCTGGGCTCTGCTGTGAAAATCTGCTGGAGAAATGCTGGATAGAGCAGCAAATTACTAGTAGGTTACTCAAAACGAGCTTATGTTTTCCATCTTGAGCAGCCTTTGAATTAATTGTTGCAGTTACATGTACCTAAAATGTAATATATCTACTAATATCAAAGACCACTTATATTCTTGACTTCTAAAGAAAGGCAAAGGTTTAAACAGCAGGTGTTTCCTCTAAATTCTCATCCCAGGCAACCTGCTTTGTTTATGTCAAGGCTATTCATCACAGTTATTCTCAGGCAGGACAAATTTCTAAGTGTCAATATATACAGGCACTAATAATAGAAAAATACATTCTCTAAGAGCCCAGAGAACTGTACCCTTTTTAATTACTAACCTCCAACATCAAGTCTGCTGACATAAAATTCATGTTTGTAATGAGAATTCCTTTTCCAGTAAACATAATATAAAATGCAAATATGATGTAGAACTCTCAGAAAATCCCCAGGCAACTGTCATTTAAAGATTAACCTTGGAAATGTTTGTGTAGCTTAAATGTTTTATTAAGCATGTGAATGATTAGGAGCTAAATATCAGATCTAGTGTATAATCCCAAAAACCAAAATTTGAATGAGTGTTTAGACTGACAAAGGAAAAAGAAAACAGTCACAAACTCCAACCTCTGCTTTGGGCTGGGGTTGGATGGTTCTATCAGGTCTCCTCCAGATGTTGCTACCAAAACATCTCTTCTAAGTCATTGTTCTCCACAGTTCAAACACAGTTGCTGGACCAACCGACTAAATCCTCACTGTTTTCTGATTGACAGCTGAATTAGGTCCTTAAATGATACCATATCAACATGTACTTGAAATGGCATGAAGATTAAGAATATGATTCGTAGCAAGTAATTATCTGGTCTGTGCTGGTTTAAGGTTAAGAAGAGAAAACTGGGGTTTGAATTACGCCTCCCAACTCCTTTTAAGAACAGATTGTAGAGTTACAAGCCCTCCAGAAGGGAAGAGGAACATCTGGAAGAGAATCTGACTAAGAATCACACAATTGTGAAAGCAATCCTAAGCTGAATGCTGAAATGCTGTTCCCCAAATCCTGCAGCACTCAAAGGCTCTCCCTGAAATTAACAGGAGATCAGCACAAAACACATGAAAGTAATTTCATATTCCCCAGCTGGTGAACTTGTGGGATTTCCTGTCACTGAGGTGAGATAGCAGAAAGGTCTCGTCCCTTTTTCCTGATGCAAAGTCTGTTAATGAAATGTCTTCAAACAGATACAAGGGACAACAGAAAGAAAGGTGCCCTCCAGCATCCCTCCTGAAAAGGCTGTGGATGCTGTGAAAGTGTGGAGTGAAAAGGAACAGAGCTGTTCTTTTAACAAGCCGTGGCCTCCTGCAGCCTTTGCAAACTGGGAATTCATGCTGTGCACATGCGATGACACTGGGACTACAAAGTGCTCCAGCAGTTTGACATCGTGACTCTACTTGGATTTTACAGTGCATTCAATATTTTCAACCTAATGTATTCCACTAAGTGAAGCACTCATTATATATGTATATTTTATTTTTTTTAGTACAACATTTTCTTCCATAACTTGAAATATTGGTTGGGAAATTTTTCTGTGTGCTTCTGAGAAACTCTTGAGCCACAAAACTTGCAGACACACCAGCTGAGTGGAAAGTGCATACTGTTGCCATCCCTGCACACCCTTAACTCAAATTTTATATATATTTTATATGACAGTCTGTTACTTAACCAGCTAAAATATCATGACTGTAAGAATGTGACTCATCTCTATCTTTTTCTATCTCCTTGTCTGCCTAAATCCATGTTCTTACCTCTTCCTTTTTCATTTAGTGAGTCATGTAGCTCCAAATACTAAAGCTGTCATTACACTCTAATTTAATTCATATACATTCCACAGCTCATTTGATATCATTAATGTCAAGATTGAATGGCCTCTTACAAGCAGTGATTCATTAGCATAGCACATTCATTATTATGTTTGTCTTTCAGAAGAATTTCCTTCATTTATTTATCAGCACTAAAAGTTTCTCAGGAAATTCCATCGTCTATTAGTGCAGGGTTTGACAGATCTGTGAACATCTGCTTTTTAATGTGGTGGTGGTTTCAGAAACAGTCCTTAGGCAGGTTCAGATTGTGCCAATACAAAAGGGGAGCTGTTTGCTGATGTTTGATTCATGTGTGTGCTCTGCTTTTTTGGTATATTGCATTTACCTTATCTTTGATTAAAATGGTAATTTAAAACATCAAATTAAGGATCCTGACAAAATGCAAAGACTACATCAGCCTAATTAGGCTGATCAATAGGATCAGATTTAAGTAATACAACACTGGGAGGACTTTACCTCTTTGAAATGAACAGGCTGAAGGGTCTTTCACAGAGTCATTAAGGTTGGAAAAGAGCTCCAATTTCAATAAGTCCAACCTTTGAATCCCACCATGACCACTAAATCATATCATGAAGTTCCACATCTACTCAGCTGGTGACTCCACCCTGCCCTGGGTAACCCCTTCCAATGCCTGACAACCCTTTCAGGGAGTAAATTTTTCCCAGTATCCCACCTGAACCTCCCCTTTGTTTTGGTCCCTCTCCATGCTGGTGATGTCGACTCACTGTCCATTAGCAAAGCACCTTCATTTGGCTCTCAAGAACATCTTGTGGTGACTTGTCATCCAAAGACAACCCAGTCCATTGCCTTGGATGCTCCAAACTGGGAACTGAACACCAGCAAGTTGGGAGGATGGATGTTCACTTTGAAAGACTGATGTAAATATATCCTTTGGAATTTTATCTCTTATCAAAACTTACTACTTGTGTACCTTATCAATAAAACAGGAGGAAAAATGAAATGAAATGTGACTAAGTCCTTTTGATTTCCCCAAAGTTCTTGGGAAATATATTCACTAATAGTAGTTAAATGAGTATTTTTCCTGTTTTAAAGAACACACAGAATTTTAAGAGCAAAGATTTAGCACTTCACACCATTAAAAGTCTGCCATTTTAACTGTGGGTGCTACAGAAAATTTGTGTCTTCATTATGCAAGGTGATTATTTGTGTAAGCCTAAAGTTCTACAGGTTATAACTCAAACTTTCTCATGGTACACCTTCTGCAGAAGTTCTTCCCAAATCAGCTCCATCCTTGAGCCGTCCTTAGAGATCTCCCATGTGTCATGGCAGAGATATCTCATGCAAGAGGGATTAATTGTCCTTAAAAGAGATAGCTCACTCTTCAATGTTAGATAAACAAGAATTCTTATGAGTTTTAATTCAGAATATTAGACATGTGTTTGCTGTTAAATCTCCTCTCTCCCCAAACTCATAGGAAAAATGAGGGAACACTCTCCATCTGGGAGTCTGCCAGTTCTCCCTCAAGTGTCAAAGAAGCAAAGACTGTGCCAAGTACCAAGAAAGCAAAGTCTGTTCTCCAGGGTGTCACCACTTCTTGTGGAAAGACACCATGGCCTGAGTTGGGAGGGACTTCAAAGCACACCCAGTGCCACTCCCTGCCATGGACAGGGACACCTTCCACCAGACCAGGTTGCTCCAAGCCCCATCCAACCTGGCCTGGGACACTTCCAGGGATGAGGCAGCCACAGCATCTCTGCCCAACCTGTGCCAGGGCCTGCCCACCCTCACAGCCAGCAATTCCTTCCCAATATCCCACCTATTCCTGCCCTCTGGCAGTGGGAAGCCATTCCCCTTGTCCTGTCCCTCCATCCCTTGTCCACAGTCTCTCTCCATGTTTCTTGGAGCCCCTTCAGGCCCTGCAAGGCCACAGTTGGGTCACCCCAAAGCTTCTCTTCTCCAGGCTGAACAATCCCAGCTCTCCCAGCCTTCCCTCCCAGCAGAGCTGCTCCATCCTCTGACCATCCTGGTGCCTGCTCTGGACTCTCTCCAGCAGCTCCATGTCCTTCCCATTTTATGATCCTATTCCTGGAATATTTCATAGAACCGGCTCAGAGACTGGGCCAGAGCTGGAGTGATGCAACATTAACAACTTGCTTATAGAGCAATCCTTAAATGCTCAGTATTTTCTCCATCTGTACTCATTTCTTTATATGAATATTAGGTATTATCTTAGATTCTTAAATGTATCACTGAAACCTTCAATGTTTCCAGTGTCCTCAGCAGATGATTGCTGGAGCCAGTGGTTTACCTCTGAAGACAATTCATGATCAATTCTGAATATAAAACATCTTTAACCAGAAGTAGTTATAGATGAGAAATCAAAGGCAAGATTAAGTGAAGTATCCCTTTTTTATTTTTGTTTTCTTTCTTTTTTATCAGAGATTGTCTTAGACACAAACAATGTATTTTGATAGATATTATGGGGGAAAAAATCATTTATAGTGTATTTTATCATATCTGTAAATGAAGAGTTTTTACCAGCAATGACTTTATTGAACTGAATGAATGCAACAAAGGAATAAAACAATCAGTTTTATTCAAAATACTCAAGCAGTCACAGGTTTTTCCTGGGAAGTTGTTGAGAAATTCCATAGCTGTGGAAGGATGTGTGGAAGGAGAGTGCCTGCTCTCTTAATAATATCTGGTCAAGGACACTTCCAATGTCAAAAATAGTAAATTAAAAAAAGGAAGAGATAAACAAGAACATTCAAGACAAAAACCTAACTGTGAGCAGGACAAACCTGAACTGGTAAGGACCTGTGGGGTGTCAGAATGTTTATTTTGAGTAAGATTATCTCACTAAAATCCTTGGCTAATTGGGATTATGAAAGGGCAAACACACAGGGACACAAAAGCTGAGCTGATTTGGGTGCCCAAAGTCAGTCCCTGTCTTGGGGAAATCACTGCCTGTAGATAAACACTGTCCCATGACAGGCTGGGCCTGTGCTGTGGGTCATTTTGGGGACAATGTTATGGTATCTCAGTGTCAAAAAGCTTGGGGGTGACAGTCCTTTGGCTCTGCTGTCACTCAGGGCCAGGATCACATTCCCTTTGGTTGGAATTTCCTTGTGCACTTCAGGAGTCTCCAGGATTCCCCACAGCTGCTTTTCCAGCTGGAGTCCTGTAGCAGGACAAGAGCCTGGGAGCAGGACACCTCCTCTAGCTGGAGTAAGAATTCACCCTCAGTAGGTTCCTCTTGCTCAGGGATGAGTCGACAGAAGAAATCTCAGTGGTTGAATGGTCGTACAAAACTAATTCTGTGACATCAGGAGGAGGGGGATGTGTAAGATGTGATGGGATGTGTAGGAGAAGGGCTGTTGGTGGGGGGGAAAAGTGTGGGTGGAGAGGCTTTGGGAAGGAAGAATCATGGAAAACAGAGGGAAAAGGAAGTGAAAAATGTAGTCATCAGACAGGCTGCTGCTCAGGATGGAGGGAGAGATCCCCTCCACCCCCAAATCCTCCAGATCCAGCTCCTCTAAACCTTTCCTTGTTGTATTTTAGCTGTTCAGAACAGAACACCTGGCACTGGGTCCCAGAGGTGAAGACACAGGCAATTAAGGGTGAAGACACAGGTGATTCAGGGTGAAAACACAGCCTTGCATAATTTAAGGATACGCTCCGTGTTGCTTCCTCTCTTCTGCAGTGCAGAATTTTCTTCATTCCCATTTCCAGACCTAACTTTGGAACTGCCTGAGCTGTCAGCTCTGAGCCTTTCCTTTTCCAGCCCCGTTGTTCCAAGGTGCTGTCAGCATTCCCAATGTCCTCTTAGAACTCTCTCAGCACAGGGAATCTTGGAACTTGATCTGGGATGTCCATAATATTCCTTGAGGGAGGCACTTTAAAATTTCAGTGGAAAACTCTAAAAGTGTGAGGTGAAGGAATAAACGAGGCTGTGCTGATGAATAATTAAGGCAGGGCATGACATTTCTCATGAAGCTGGAGATGCAGCTTCCAGCTGTGAGTAAAGAGCAGAGAAATGCAATCTGAGACACTTTGGAAACCTTAAACGTGTTTTAGAAAAACATGTGCCTGTTTTTTTTAAGTTTTAGAGCTTGAGCAAAGGAGGGGGAAGGACTCTGACTGCAATTCTTCTTCAGAGGAGCTGAATGAGCAATTAAAAATTATTAAAATAATTTTTAGAAGTTTTTGAAAGTGTTTTTCCATCAGAAAAGCAAACAAACAAAGAAACAAAAAAAAAAAAACCCAAAAAACAACCCAGTCCATGACTGACTTAAAATCACAGTTGCAAATCAGGAGAGAAGTGAAGAGAAGCAAAGGAAAAAGAGAAGAAATGAAAAGGGGAAAAGACAAGGAGAAGAAGGAGAAAAGAAGGTTTGGAAAGGAAAGGAAAGGAAAGGAAAGGAAAGGAAAGGAAAGGAAAGGAAAGGAAAGGAAAGGAAAGGAAAGGAAAGGATGTATATATGTTTAGACATAAACATATGTGTTCATGTATTCCCTGCCCTGGTATTCTTAATTTTTTATTTTTTTTTATTCTGCCCTTCATTTCCAAGGACAAAGAATCTTCTCTTGAGAGCAACAACCATTTAAACATTTCAATACATGACATGACTGAAAATTTTACTCTTTGGTAAGGACACTTATGGATTAAATTAATTTATATTCTTGGTCTTCAAGTTTGCATGTGTTGAAAATAATGCATTTCCTTCTTGATGTTACCTCCTATTTCAGATTTATATTTCATTGCATTTGAACACAAAGGAAAATTAACCACACTGAACAAGCCTCAGACTATTGGAAAGAGCAGGAAATGATGTTTAAATTCACTGCTCCATTAAATCAAATATTCACCCTGTGCACCAGCAAAATCGTGTGAGGACAGTGATGCTGGGATGCACTTGGACAGTAATCACCGTCTCAGGGGGCTGAGCTGCCAGGAGGGAACTCCCCAATTTCCATGGCTCTACTTCATTAGGGAACTGTGCCTGGGAAGGGATCATTCCTTCCCTTAAGTGATTTCTTTCTCTATCCTGAGCTGAGCATAAGCCAATAGCGAAGAAGCAAGTGGACCTGATAATTAAGTGTTTCTGACCTCCTGTATCCAGACAGAAAGGTGAATGGAAATGTGATTACTTCCTTTCCAGGTTATCTGTAGCACTCAGGAACAGAGTGGGAGTTGTGATGTTGGAGCTCCTGGACAAGGTTGTGATGAGGTGGAGGTTGGTCTCTTCTCCATGGCAGGATGAGGGGAAAGGGCCTCGAGCTGTGCCAGGGCAGGTTCAGGTTGGATATCAGGAATGAATTCTCCACTTAAAGAGTGGTCAGGCATTGGAAGGAGCTGCCCAGGGAGTGCCCATCCCTGTAAGTGTTCAAGAAATGACTGGATGCAGCACTCAGGGATAGGGCTGGGTGGGCATGGAGGTACTTGGTTGAAGGGTGGATTTGATGATCCTGGAGGTCTTTTGCCAATCTCAAGGATTCTGTGAGTTAGTGAAAACCAAGAACAAGGAGTAACCACTGAGCCCAGCCTGTAATTTAAACTTCCAAGGAACAGGATGGGCAGTTTCTGGATGTAGGAAGGCAAATTGGGTCCAGTATCCTCCATAATCCTTGTGCCTGTGCTTCTGCTCTAATAGCTCCTTTAATTATACTCTTTTCTTGAACCAATAAAACATGATGACACTCCTGATGCAACCCCCTAGACCTTATGGAAAGAGAAAATAATCAGTAAACAGCAATTTCAGGGCAAGAAAGGGATCCTGTCTCCTTTGAGTGCTCCCTGCAGTTCTGGGCAGCAGAGCCTCCTCACACCACGATGAGCTGTGAGCTGGCAGTGAGAGCTCAGCAAGTCCAGCACAGTGCTGAGAGATGATAATTAAGGGGATGGGAGCTTGTTAATAGAGCTGTGTGGAGCCACAGCAGCTGCAATTTGCCACAGGACACTCAGCAGAGGATTGGCATGTCTGTGCCTGTGGAAAATGAGCAATTCCGTGGTGACAAATCCATCCATATACACAAACACCCCTCCATGTTCTTATGGTATTGTACAAGGGAGGAGACCAGGGATTGCTTGCAATGGATCACAAAAAGCAGGAGTGATCATTAGTGCAGAATAAAACATAAAATTTGTGCAGATACCCAGTGTGTGAGGGATATTTATAGGAAGTATGGCTGTCATTTAAATGCTGCTAATATTTTTGAGCACCTTGTGAATGATTTGTCCAGTTTTGGGGATACATGGCAGCTTTGGGAACAGAAAGAGGGGAGGAAAAGGTGCAATTTGGAAAAAGTTCTACTGGAGTTCCTCTGAAAACAGTTTGTGCACTTAGAGAAGTCTTAGATGAACAGCATTTGGACTATTAATGCTGATAAACAGCATTGCTGGCAGAGCTATCAGGGAAGGACACAGTCTTTGTGAGATGTGAAATGCCACTTTGAGGGTGTTTTCCCATCTGTTATCATGCTGAACGTGCACCAGACTGCTTGATGGATGATAAGTCTTACTCTGCACACTTCATGAAATTATTTCTTCCAATTTGGTCTGGGGTGTTTTAACCACAGAATAAAAATTAAGGAATGGTTTGGGTTAGAAGGGACTTCAAAGCCCATCCAGTGCCACCCCCTGCCATGGGCAGGGACACCTCCCACTAGCCCAGGTTGCTCCAAGCCCCGTCCAGCCTGGCCTGGGACACTCCCAGGGATGGGGCAGCCACAGCTTCTCTGGGCACCCTGTGCCAGGGCCTGCCCACCCACCCAGGGAAGGATTCCTTCCCAATATCCCATCTATCCCTACCCTCTGGCAGTGGAAAACCATTCCCTCTTATCCTGTCCCTCCAGCCCCTTGTCATCTCCCTCTCCATTTTCCTTGTAGCCCTTTCAAGCACTGCAAGGCCACAATTATTAGGGAATATATTTACTGCAGGAGCTCTAGAGTGTAGCAGAAAGGATATGGAAAGTCTGGTATTTTATTATCCTTTTGCTTCCTGAAACACACCTTGTATCCACACTAATCCAATCATTCCAAAGCCAAAATGTGGACAAGGAAAGAAGGGCTTTAATTGCGGATGTTGGTTTGTTATCTGTATTCTGCAGTGAAAATCATTGTGAGAATGGACAGAAACTTGGGAAAAAAAATGAAAAGAGCCCTCTGAGACATTAGTTTTTTTGAAAAGAAATTAGAATTCATGTTTGTGAGGTTGCATGTCTGCATTTGACAAGGACATGCCATATTCTTGGGTGGTTTTTTTTCAGTATAATGATTTGACAAGGAGAACTGATGAAAGAGCAAATGTCTGCTAAAGGTTTGAAGTGCTGACTGGTTTTGGTTTGCTGAAAAACACACTGCCAGTGAATAAATTGGTGCAGAAATTATGTTTTCTCCTCAAGGTAAGCCAGCATTTCCTTTAATGACCAGTATTGATATACCTTGAGGGGGAAAATGGACAATGGAGTGCACAGCTGAGTCAGGATGGCTTAGAAATATCTCAGAGATAACTCACAGAAAAAAAATCTCTTTTATAAATATTTATTAACAACCCCTCACGTCAAAACTCCAGTAGCTACAGATGCTCACACTTTGATTATAGACCAAAAAAAAATAATGAATGTGGTAAGATGGTGAGATCCACAACTGATGTGATAGAATAAATGGGAGTAGCAGGATGATTTATGGGAATGTCATTCCTGAGGTTTTCCCCCTTCCTTGTGGGAACCTTCCACTGGTGTAAGTTCTCTCTGCTGGGGAAATATTGTTTGGGTTGAGTCATGGAGAGTAAAACCATCTGTTCCCTGAAATTCCAAGGAAAGGGCTGTGCCTGCAGTCTGGGGGT
Organism: Acropternis orthonyx; assembly: GCA_035583155.1. Lineage (NCBI taxonomy): Eukaryota > Metazoa > Chordata > Aves > Passeriformes > Rhinocryptidae > Acropternis > Acropternis orthonyx. The sequence goes on along the minus strand of JAWWEU010000005.1, from coordinate 25,830,673 downwards.
TGTTGAGGGGGCATGTAAGGGGCTTGGTTTTGAGACCTGTCTGTGCCTGCAGTGCTTTACCCTCCAGTGCATCATCAGAAGGCTCCAGAGGGAGCTCAGAGCACCTCCCAGTGCCTGAAGGGGCTCCAGGAGAGCTGGAGAGGAACTTGGAACAAGGGATGGAGGGACAGG
>JAWWEU010000005.1:25819333-25830402 GCA_035583155.1 Acropternis orthonyx | reverse complement strand
GCAGGCCCTGGCACAGGGTGCCCAGAGAAGCTGTGGCTGCCCCATCCCTGGGAGTGTCCCAGGCCAGGTTGGATGGGAATTGGAGCAACCTGGGCTGGTGGAAGGTGTCCCTGCCCATGGCAGGGATGGCACTGGATGGGCTTTGAGGTCCCTTTCAACCCAAACCATTCCTTGATCCTATAATGCTGTGTAATGATAAAGAGAGCCTGTTCCAAATTATGTATTTTCCTTTTAGAGCCAAACTGGTTCTTCTGCAACAGAACTGTTTGCACATCCCTTTTTGTAATTATTTTCCACGGGTGATGTGGGAAGACATAAGAAAGTTGATTTCAAACAAGGTGACACTCAAAATATTCCAGGTGCACCTGCTCTTGCAACATTTCTTTTGTATCTGCAGCCCTGCAATGGAAACTCATGGAATTGTTAAGGGTGGAAAAGCCCTTCAGGATCACCAGGTCCAACCCTAACTCAGCACCCACCACTGTTCACCACCAAACCATGTCCCCAAGTGCCACATCCACAGTTTTTTTTTGAGCACTTTCAGGCATGGTGACAACCTGTTCCAATGCCTGACAACCCTTTCTGGGAAGAACTTTTTCCTCATGTCCAATCTAAACCTTCCCTGGCACATCTTGAGGCTATTTAATTTCAGACCAGGTGTACATATACTTTTTTCTTAAAGAAGTAAGTGAAATTCTAAATGTTTCAAAGGAAATTCTGTCAAAGACCTCAGATATGTGTCACATATGAATTCTTCCTAAAAGTGGATTTTTATCTCAAATCTCAGCTCTCAGATGACTTTCTCTACCTCCATAGAGGTCAGAAAGGAAGAAAGGACTTAGGAAAAATCTTTAACATTTATTCAATATAACAGATCATATTTTTTCTTCTTTAATTCTACCATAAAGCAATGAGATTAATTACTTTAAGTGTCCAAAGCATTAAAACCCGCAAGAATAATAGACTTGCAGGTTGATGAAGAAATTCAGATCATTAGAATGAAATTTCCCATATCAAACTCTTTCAGAGTTTCCAATTTTGCACCGGGGGAAAGAACAGGTGACTCCAATCAGTGCAGAGCAGTAATTCTGTTATATATCACTGCACATTGCAGAGAAGAATCTCAATGCATACTGGAGGCAATGGTTAAACTGGAAAATCGACTGCAATTTTCAGGAAAAAAAGTGTAATTTTGAGTGTTACTGTAATTCAGAGGTGAGACAATAACTGCTGCATATCTCTGTGCAAAATCTTTCTGGTTCTGACACGAAATATTTCCTTCCTATTTTCACAAGTCAAACTTTTGTGAGTTGGGCAATTACTTTTTCCCCTCAATGGGACAAATTGGGATTGTTTTTATGTCTCTCAGTGACATCATTCCCAAGCCTAGTCAGTCATCTGAGGAGACTCCACAAAATTTTCCTTTAAGCAATAAAAAGGGAAAATTCTTGTTAACAACTTTTATAATTTGAAGTCCTTCTTAAACCAGTGTTGATGTTCGGCACTGAACCAGCACAAGACTCCTGGAGTTTATTTCATTAGTGTTAATTTGCATTATTCTGATCTAGAAATTTATTAAAGGTGGGAAATCAGACTCACCTGGGTCAGTGAAAGGTTATATTAATAGAGGCCCTACCTGTTCCCATTTATTGATTATCCCAGAGCTCAAAGCCTGTTTTTTTGTTGGACACTTTTTTCCTTTGACAAAACCTGTTGGGAACAGGGGAAGGAAAATTTATTGTACAAATAAACCCAAATTCAGGTCACTGTCTCCTTCCCTGCTGGAATATGTCCAGAGTGGGATCCAAAGCCATAATTCAGCTCGGTGCAGATTTCTTGACTGTTCTTATGAACTAACACTACCTGAAATTTTCACTGGAATGATACATTTCACCTTCCACCTTCCCCCTTGTTCTTTCCCCTTGCACAGCTGACTGCCTTTAAAATCTATGCCCCTTTAATTGAGTTTAGAAACTTTGTCCTAGGGACACTGCTTTATAAAATCACTTTTTCACAAGGTGAAGGAGAAAACATGATATCCAGTGAAAGTCTCCTGGATAGGGATTGCTAATGGGGACATCTTAAAAAATTCATAGTCATCCAAATCCTTCAAATTCTCCATGGCCATCCATCTCTTACTCTAAAGACAAAATGTTTTGCATCTTCTTTATCAGTCTAATAAAAGAAAATAATAATAATCTCTTTAGCTGTATGTGCCAGCTGCTCCCCTCAGCTTTTTCATCACCTTGGAATAAGTCTAAAATACACAGAGTGAATCTGGATATGATTTCTCCCCTTCACCTTCCCCTCAGCCTGGTAATAAATCCAAAGGGTAAACACCAATGTAATAAATTATTGATCAGTATTTGAATAAAAAAGGATGCAAAAATATACACTTTTTTACCAAATTAAGCACTGTCTAAATAATTTTCTCTCTTGATGTGTGGATGTATCCATGCATATATGAATGTGTGGGAGCAAAGATATGTTTAAACAGCAAGTCATGTGAATATGCATGAACAGATCAGATGTCTTGAGGTCAAAAGAAGAGCAGCTCTGGCCAGAGGAAATCTCAGTCCTGGTACAAAAGAAATGTCAGCCATGAAAAATGAAAACCTGAGATTAAATCCTCATTGCTCTTGATGGTGTGAAAATCAAATGAAAGAAAATAAAGAAAAGCACAAAGCTCTGCCCTTAAAAATGTCTTTGGGCCTTGAATTTAAAAGGTGGCCTTACAAATATGGCAAAGGTTATCAAACTAGAAGTTTAGACACATTGGAAAGAAGAGTTTGTACTTTTGGATAAAATTTTCATGTGAAGTTTTTGGCCATGAAGGGGCTCTAGAGGGTCAGTCCTATGAGGAGCAGCTGAGGGAGCTGGAGGGGCTCAGCCTGCAGAAAAGGAGGCTCAGGGGGGACCTTCTGGGTCTGCAACTCCCTGACAGGAGGGGGAGCTGGCTGGCGTGGGGGTCAGGCTCTGCTCCCAGGGAACAGGGGCAGGAGGGGAGGGAAATGACCAGGAGGTGTTCGGGTGGGATATGAGAAGGAATTTCCTCCTGGAAAGGGTGGTCAGGCATTGGAAGGGGCTGCCCAGGGAGGTTTGGAGTGCCCAGTCCTGGAGGTGCCCAAGGCAGGACTGGCCGTGGCACTCAGTGCTCTGGGCTGGGGGACAAGGTGGGCATCGGGCACAGGGTGGGCTCCGTGGGCTGGGAGGGCTTTTCCAACCTTAATGATTCTGGAATCCTATATAAAGGTACCCATTTTCTTGACATTAAAACTACTGAATCATACACATTTTCCTTCTTCATAGTTGGGATAATCCTGGAAGTGCAATCTGAAGATTTTGCTATTTAATATGAACTTTCCGTTTTCCTGTCAGGGGTGTGAATCAGTTTAATAGAGAAAGAATTAGGAATACAGGCTCTTTTTTTATATATTGTATGGAAAATCTGCTTAAACAACCTTCACTGCTTAGGTAGGTTTGTGACTTCACAGACAAACACAAACCAAAGAATATTTGGTATAATGAAGGTGATATAAAAGGAATACAAATGACTAATGGAGCTATTTTAGTGTTTAGACCTCCTCTCTCTTTTTGTATTTTAATGCTGGCACAGCAGAGACCAGGCCATGGTGTTATATTTGTTCCAAAGTGTCCAATTCCTTCTGAGAAAATTCCACACTGCGAGTTTCCAAGGGATTTGTAATGACCTGCTCACCTTGCCTGGCTCTCTTCACTTCCAGCTGTGGTTGTTTCACAAGCTGTTGGAGTATGAAGCCCTTCCCTCATTTTTCCATCAGGTATTCCAGGTTTGGCAGCTCCAGGTTAGTCCTGCTTGTCGGGATTCCTGCCTTCCAGACACTAATTATTGGGGAAAGCTGAGTGGCACCATCGATTTGTAGGGCTTTTTGCCCTATGTGCAAGTTCTAATTGCTGATTTCCTGCAGAGGTTGACACAATTAATTGGTAATGATTTTCTTTGTTCTCCGAGGCAGAACACACTCTGATTTGACATTACAGATAAGCTCATAGGGTAGGCCCTACAAAAATAAAGAACGCACTGCATTTTCAGCTTGAAGCAGCATTTCAGTCCCTTTGCTCTGATGGCATTTTGAAATGGCCAGGACTGAAGAGTTCCTGCAAACCGGGTATGAATGGTGGCTCACTGGGGGTGTGTCGAATAATTCCCATAAATATTTTTATGGAATAAAGTGGTGAGAAACTTCTGGTACTGCCAGACCTGGAAAGGGCATTGCCATGTTCACATGGATGTTTGAGCTGAGACAGCTGGGGGTGCTCTTTTCTAGAAAAGAGAAGGATCCAGGGAGACCTCAGAGCACCTCCCAGTGCCTGAAGGGGCTCCAGGAGAGCTGGAGAGGAACTTGGAACAAGGGATGGAGGGACAGGACAAGGAACAATGGCTTCCCACTGCCAGAGGGCAGGGATAGATGGGATATTGGGAAGGAATTGCTGGCTGTGAGGGTGGGCAGGCCCTGGCACAGGGTGCCCAGAGAAGCTGTGGCTGCCCCATCCCTGGGAGTGCCCAAGGCCAGGTTGGACAGGGCTTGGAGTAACCTGGGCTGGTGGGAGGTGTCCCTGCCCATGGCAGGGGGGTGGTGAAAAGATTTCTATTATTGTATGTTAATATCTGAAAACACCTGAGGAATTGACAAGAAAAACCAGAAGCATTCAGTGGTTTGGGTGATTTTTTTGTGTTTGGTTGGGCTTTGTTTGTTTGTTTTGTGGGGGGGGGGTTTAGGGTTTTTTGTTTGGTTTTTTTTATGTTTGTTTGTTTCTTAATGAGATGCCTTTTCCAGGTCTGTTTGCTTTGGTTTTAATTATTTAAAACTTTCTAATTTAGATGAAATAATACCCTTGATTCTATTCTAATAATAGTAAACTGATGTTATTTAACTGCATGGAAAGCTCGAGGAGCTGACAACAGAAATCCCTCTTTGTTAGAAATCCAACTGGAAGTATCAGGCTTAGCCATCCCCATGCTCCTCCCTAAAGAATTTACTCCTAAGCAGTTCATTACAGAATCCTGCCGTGGCTGTCATTCCCATATTCCCAATCTTCAGGAGCACTGGAGGAAGAAAGGAGTTTAGATCCCTGAAAACAAGTCATATATAAAGCGCTTAATCCCTTTATTTTAATATAGTGAAAAAACACAATTACAGGACAAGTAAAGGACACAACTTAAAAGCACTTTTGGACCTTTCTGTGGTACATAAATTGACCTCACTGTGATGTTTTTGGCCAAAGCCTTCTATTTGCAACATAAACATTTTAAAATTGGAAGCAATTCTTGCACTAGATGACAACCGTGTGAAGAACAACTTTTGGCTCTCAAATCTCTTGTAAATCACCAGACTTTAATTTTTTACCTTTCCAAATTCTGAAAGGTCTTATTTTCATGTGTCTTTGAACTGAACTGAGACACCACCAGGAATAGCTGCAGTTCATAACTTCCAGAATTGTTCTGAAGAGTTGGGAGTAAAGGGCCAAAAGGATTTAATTTAATTTCCTATCTGCACAGGGATGAGTCCCAACAGACCAATTACCACAAAACCATGCTCAGAGAGATCAGGGAAGCCAGAGCCTGCCATAAACCATTTATACCTGGAGCCCAGGTGAGGTGAAAAACGAGGCTGGTGGGGAAATGGACGCAGCTCATTAATTAAGAGTCTTTTTTCTGCATCTCCCCCACACACTGGAGCACAGTCCGATGTAATCTGGGTGTGGACCTGCTTAGAAGGGAATAACAATTTTAGCACCAGCAAATGCTGCAATAAATACAAAGTTCATGCCAATTAATTGATTTAAAATATATTCTTAGTGTTTGCTTTCTTGGGAAGCCTCAAGGAACTGCAGCTCCTGAATTGACTCAATATCACATTGAGTTTCATTTCAGCACGTGTGAAAAAAAAAACAGGTGAAATGGACATGGAAGAGCAGGAGTTTGTAAAGTGTCATCACAGGCTTCCAATTTATATTGAAACTCGTAAAGTTTATACTTTTTAATAGGAAACCAAGATAGTATCACATAATCCATTTCACATCTGCAGCGAGACAGAGGGTCAGGAGTCTCTTTCAACTCATGGAACTTGTAAAGTTTTCACTTTGTTATATTTTTAAATAGGAAGAAATTAAGTATTTTATTTCACACCTGCATGGAAACAGAATTTATACAAGTTAAAATGTTTACAGCTACACTAGAATATTCTTATTTCATTAAAATTATGCAAACTGTGTCTGAAACATGATAAGATTTCCTGGTGTTATTCACCCAAACAGCCTCCCAGTTTGCACTCATTCCTTCCCAGGAGCTTCTTAAATCTGCACTGTCTTAAAATATGTATCAGCTCCCTCTTTTCCTTTCCAGATTGCTCCACATAAAGGTGTTCTCAGCATCCTGCAGCAGGGAGTTCCACGCTGGTAATGACAGACAACTTCTTTTTACTAATTTTTGAATTTTCTGGACACTCATTTCAATGCACATTTTGAAATCAAAAATTATTCTTTGTGATTCTTAGTCCTCCTTGTCCACTGAGAAGCTCAAGTTTAGCCAGTTTATCCTCACATAGGACATCTCCTGACTACAATTTTCCTTGCTACTAAAAACCTCATTCAGAGTGAATTAGAATTTTCAGATTATTATAAAACCTTCTGCACGTTTGCACCAAAAAAAAAAAAAAAAATAAAAATCTACCATCTGCACTTCCTTTAAAATTTTATATATGTGTAATTTGAAGAACACGCTTTGCAAGTGTGACCTCAGCAAAATGTTTAGCCCTTGTTTTCGCTGCACTTGAAACACTCTATTTTTGTAATTCCCATTGAATGCCTAATGAACATATTGAACACTGCAAAAAAATTGAATTTTAAAAGGGAAATCATCAAAAGAGCAATTTGGGGAGGAAAAATAACAGCCCATCTCTACTGCAAATGCTGTTTGTACCGCTCAGCAAGGCTGAGATCCTCAGCACCTTCTCTCTTTGAACCTTCTGTCCCTGTAAACTAATCTTTGCAAAAATAACCCCAGAGACAATAAAAGCAGCTGATCTCCCAGTTCCTGCAGTGATGGAAGCACATTGTTCCCAGATATTTATTTGGATTCCACAATTTTCATAAAGCACAGCAAAAACCACGGAGCCCGAACACACCACCTATGGTTTTAAATGGGAATTGGGCTGGAATAATGTTGTGTCTCACCTACAAGACACAGTTCTTTGAGTCTTTTTATGAAAGCTGTTATCAAAATGCTTTTGCTTTCCTTGGGTAAGTCTGGAAATAATAAGGATTCTACAAAATCATATGATAATTTGCAATATTAAGATCATTAAATTGGATATTATGTACTCGTATGGAATATGTACATACTCAGAGCTACACATTCAGTTGAACAATGTAAATGTAATATACATATATATATATTTATATATATATGCACACACATTTTGTTTGGCAACCCACTATTGGACCATTCCTCCTGTTCTCTTTAAAGGTTGTTTTCTGTGGATTTATGGCTCCATCAGGTTCAAAGCCCATGGAACACACTGTGGTTATAAAGGGTGGCAATAAGTGGATTAAGAAAGAAGGGGATTGAAAACCTGTGATTTAAAGGGGCAGAGAACTGGGAATAACTGGGGGATGAATGTTGTCTAGTGGCATTTTTGAAGGGTCCTCAAGAAAAACTCAAATTAAAAAGGCAGGCAGGGAATGTGAGATCTTCAGAGCTATGACAAGAGGTTGCCCCAAAACTGGGATGGTGGAAATGAGACGAATTTAGATGAAAGTAATTAATGGCTGAGGTAGAACAAGGAAGCCAGGACAAGAAGGATGAGGGGTAAGGAAAATTTGGTGGGAAGAGGCAGCGGGATCTCTACTCACCACAACACAAACCATCTAGAAAGTGAAGTGAAATTTCAGTCCCAGAGGAACCCCATTTCCCTTGGATTGCAGCAGAGAGATATTTATTGCTTAAACCCCTGTCTCCTGCAACCCACTTGCTTTCATTTCATGGAAACAAAAGGCACAGGACTGAGAGGAGAGAGAAGGCAAAAGAAGATGGGATCCTCCAAAATCTTTGGAGACTCCTGCTCTTTGCATCAATTCAACATGGGAAAAGAGGCATTTATGATTCTGCCAGGAGTATTAAGTGAAGCAGGGCAGCAATTCCACCCTGGAGCAACTCTAGTGTATCTCAGCACAGTTCTGAGGGACCTTTTTTATCATCTGAGGGCAGTTGAGTCATCTCCATGATTTGTTTGGACAGTTCTGGAGCTGCCATGGACTATTTCATGGAATTTTGTCAGGCCTCCCACCCTGCCAAGACATATGTAAAGTGGCTTTTGTGTTTCACACTCCATCAGGTTTGATAACCATGAGAAAAGTGAACTTCCAGTTGAGGTGGTGGAGCTCAACCCTGTAGTAGCCAAAAGGTGAAAGCATCTCCAGTCCTGTTTCCAGTATATATATAAATATATGAATAAATCCAGGCATTTTCCATCTGTTTTCATCTTTGCTGCTCAAGAAAATCTTACATGATTTAATCTCACATTTAGTGATTACTGAATAAAACATACACTTAGAAAAACTAAAACATGTTTAGTTTTAGACTCCTGGAAGTGGAGAAAGTTCCAATTCATCTGCACTTCAGGCTGTTTTCTCAATTCAGAAGCCACTGCAGTATTTCTTGGAAAAATTATTGCCTGTGAGTGCATAATGTTGTCTTATAACTTATCCCTTTGAAGTGGACAGAGGGCAATTCATAGAACTTCTGCTGATTTTCCAGAATAAATTATTTTTCCGAGTATCAGAGGTTAAAATGCCTCTCTTCAGTAAATAAGGGGAACTTTAGCAGTGAATCCAACCTTCCTGTCACAGTTGTACCTTCAGAATTAGGGAGAACACCTGCATTGAGAAGAAACCTAAAGTCCTCCTGCAAGGGAATTTATGGGGTGCAAAAACGACTGGATTTCTTTAAAACAACAGCTTTGTAAAGCCAAGACTTATTCTATCCTTAGAGTCAATAGCACAAGGAGTCATAGTTATGGCAGCACCAGTGGAAAAGGGAAATCAGTTTGATTTCCATCACTGGAATAAAATGAAAAATGATTGAAGTTAATGAAAATTAACTTGAGTTTTAAGTGTCTGGCTTGGCAGGTGGAAAAAAGCCATTCACAGGAAACCAAAGCCATGCCTCAGTCTTAAAAATCCCATCAAACCTCTCTGAAATATTGAAATATTTTAGGCCCCATCCCCCTGCAGGAGATTCAAGGCAATGCACTGTTCAATATTTATTGTTCCTTTAAAATATAGTTTGTCTAAAATTAGGAAGCAGCTTCTGGTCTTGTGTGCACACCCAGAAAACTATTAATTAAAAATGCTCACGCTGAGAATCCCTTTAAACTCAGGCAATAATAACTGTAAAAGGGTTGAAAGCAAACATCTGCACTTACTGGATTCCAGGTTATTGGTAATTATTCCCTTTGGAATTTATTAGCCTTGTGTAGGCAAAAATAAACACTCCAGTTTAGAGCAGGTAATAGAAACCCTTCCCCTGGTACCTGTAAAGGCTCCACAGTTCCTGTCTAAGCACTTCAGGAAAGGTTGGAACTCCCCAAAGCCAAATCCCAGCACAATGCAGGGGTGGTGTTCCACTTTAAAGTCCTTTAAGTGCCTTTCCCAGCTTTCACAATATCAATCTTTCTGCAGGAAAAGTCTTTCCAATTCCAAATAATTCCAAATCTTTGAATACAAATGAACATACAAGGAAATGCAACATAGAACTGATGGACAGACAAATTATTTACAACTGCATTTGTTTCATTCTGCTTAGTCTGTCCATTCTGCTGCCTCATGTAGATCATCTGAAAGGTTTTTATTGCGTTATTGATCCTTCATGAAGTACTAAAATAAGTTATCCTGTCATCATTTTAATAAAGGCAAATGTTTTTTATTTATAGATGTTTTATATATAAACTGAAAAGGCAACAAAAATGTTTCTATTATGCACTCAAGTAGCTTAATTTCAAGATATTTGTTTTCTTTTTTTTTTTTCCCCCAAGAGGCTTAATTCACAATATTTTTTTCATTTTTTTTCCACAGAGGTGTCACAATTTAGGGTACCAATTTAGTCTTCTGTAAGAACTAAGATTAAATAGAAAGCAGTAAATAAGTCAGTCACAAGTAAGGCCACCCCCAATATGGAGCTGAAGCTCTCCCAGGGAGATCTCCAGACTTGGACTGGCTCTTTTAGAGGATTTCCAAGACCTTGACAAAGTTATTTTGTGCAAACATAGGAGTAAAGACAGAATTTCCCCTGTCAGAGAGCATTTATCCTCATTTCTCACCTAATAATATGTGTGATTGTTGTGATGTCATCAATGATCTCCATTTGCCATTAAAGCAGGTAGGAAGATATCTTAATAATAATTTAAAATGCATTATAAAACATCAGCTAGTAAATATAACTTATCTAGAGCCGTATGGGTGTCATTAATCAAATGGATAATTCAGGTTGAAAACTCCCCTCTGAATTCAAACAGCCCAGAGTCCTTTTCAAAGTGGATCAAACTAAATCAGGGTACTCTGAGACCCGACCAGTGAAATTTTGAAAAGCTTTAGGGATGGAGATTCCACAACAAGTCTGTGCAACCTGTTCCAATATTTGATCATCAAAATTAAAAAATCCCAAATATATATATATATATAAACGAAATTATTATACTGACTCAATTGTATAATTCAAATAACAAGGTTAGATTTCATGGAGACTCTCTCTTGTCTCTCACCCTATCGCTGTGCACCACTGAAAAGTGTCTGAATTTATCTGCTCCCTCCCCTTCTGTGATATTTATTGCTGAAAAAAGTCTTGATTGAACCCTTTTAATAATTAATTCCTTTTTGGTGCCATCTGGATACAGGCCAGATTAACAACTGAAGCACTAATATAAATAAAGAGAAAAGAGAAGGGAAAGGGAAAAGAAAAGGGAAAGGGAAAGGGAAAGGGAAAGGGAAAGGGAAAGGGAAAGGGAAAGGGAAAGGGAAAGGGAAAGGGAAAG
>JAWWEU010000005.1:25785853-25811886 GCA_035583155.1 Acropternis orthonyx | reverse complement strand
AAAAAAAAAAAAAAAAAAAAAAAAAAAAAAAAAAAAAAAAAAAAAAAAAAGAAGAGAGAGAGAGAGAGACATTTTTTTTTTCTGCAGTCAGAAAAAGAATTTCTTTTAGCACAAAAAATCCTAGAGAGGAAAGTTGATAAAGAGAGAAAGGAAATGCTGTTTTGGTGAAGTTGTTGGCAGGAAATGTCCCATAAGGTGACCTTTAACTTCCATCTGCTGTAGGTTCCGTGTGTTTTCAGAGTATTCTGTGTATTAAATATATTCCATGTCATCTGTTCTGTCTAAGGTGTCTACTGCTCTTAAATCCTTCTCAGAGACATTGATAAAAAATGAACCAAGAGAAAAATGTCAGGGGGAACTCCAAAGGGTACTGTGATTTTTATCCATCCGTTTTTTCTGGGAGGAAAAGGAAAAAAAAACAAGGATTGGTAGATAACAATGTTTTGGGGTTTTTTTGTCTTCTACAGAATAATTTATAACAGCACACATGGAGCAGAGAACTCAGATTTTGGAGGCACATTTGTTGGAAGTGTTGTTGGATTCTTGGATATTTGTCTTCCAGTTTCCTTCTACTACAAAGTAAATCATTATTTTTAAGAAAGCTCTTGGAGCTTTGCATAAATTAATCTGTTTGCAGATATTATAGTGTGTTCTAGAGAATAACTGAAAAGCTAAAACTCCCCAATATTCTCTTTTTTAGTGCTGAAATTGGTGTTTTTCTTGTACTCCACCTCTAAGGGGTGATATCAAGCAGATGAATATTCCAATTAACAGGCAGAGATAATGTTTTTAATTGCAAAGAAAACAATTTTATTTTACCGTAACAGCAGCCCCTGGAGCAAATGACTTCTGACATCTTCCTTCAGCCTAGGATTGATCTGCCAGGTGATTATGGCACCTTCACCTACATCTCAGTGTGCCAGATTTCCAAACATTGGAGCTGAGACCGGAGAAAAAGCTGATTCTAGAAAGCAATGAATATCACATTAAGTGGAAAAGCAAAGGAACAAGCAACAGCAAACAAATCCTAAGGGGTATTTCATTTCAGCTGCTCCAACTGAGACACCAAAGGTTTGGATTTTGAGAAAATTCAGGACTCAGACTGTTAGCAAAAGGCTTCTTGGAAGCAAAGCATTCTGAGCAAACACAATTTCGGTGCCTAAAATAATCTTGTGTTCTGTCATGTTTGTGGAAAACAAAGAATTTCCATAGAGCTGAAGGAAAAAGCAAACAGATTTATGGAGAGGGGAATTGTGCTGAGTGGGTTTTCACTCCATCAGGTCAGGACTCCGCACTCCATAATACAAAGACAACAAATATTTGATGCTTTCTATTTCTGGGTACTATTCTATCTGTTTATCTAATAGATTGTGGCTTTCAGAGTGATTGTTTTTCCTTCCAACACGCAGGATCCAGAGGCTGTAGACATACATTTTTCTCTTAATGCAAATCACTTCAAATAGAAATACTACTCCTTTCCACCAGAGTTATAATTTCTATTCCCCAACCCAGCATTGCTATTTGACCTTCCCAAATACGTCACAGATTATTTCAATAACAAATAGTGATAACTTTGGGCTCTTCTACTGGGGAAAAAGTGACAGCTTGTGACACTCTATGGCATTCCTGGTTAGGGGGATGTTTTCAATCAGTGACTTATATTTATTTCTTATGAATTACAGATTCCCCATTAACATTGAGCCCTCCATGGAGAAGTTAAGACCCAGAGATGGTGATAATGCATCGCTGCTGTCTGGTTGTAACAAATCACTCTCATTATGCCTTCATGTTTAAGTAATAAATGCACTTTGTCCTCCAGAGATGGGAACCAACCCCCGTGATCGATGGCCTCTGCTTTGACTTGGAGGATCACCATCATTTCTGATTGTTTCAGTTTGGAGAGGAAACTGTTCTTGTTCATGTCAAACTTGGACTTTGTGACCCTTGTGGGTCCCAGTCCAGGGTGTTCTGTGATAGCACAAGAAACAATTGTGATCGTTACATTTATTGCCTGTTCAGCATAATGTGAATTAACTTTAGTCACTTGGTGAGCAAAATGCCACGAGCAGCTCTTTAAAAAGGGGTTTGTGTTTTTCTTTCCCTCTCCATGGCACATTTGGGTCTCGATTGAGCAAAGCACTGAAGCTTCTTTGTGTAGCCCTAAGGATATGGCAAAATGAAGCAGAGCCTTCATATAGAAAAGAATATTATCCAGTTTTCCTTTTAAACAGTAATTGCTTTCACAAACAAAATCAAGTAATCACAGCCCTCTGGAAAACAGAGGAGAAAAGGAACTTCAGCACCAAGAACAGCGACAGCAAAGTGTTCAAGGCAGCTTTTAAATCCATGTATCTCTGCCAGAGATACCTAAGTCATCCCACTAACTCAGCCAGGGGAAAAAGAAGTCCAGAAAGCATCTTATTAATCTTCCTGAAGTAAAAAATATATATATAGATCCAAAATAATTTCTAGGAAAACAATGTTTGGTCTTTGTATTTCTGGCACATGTTTGTTGTACAATCTGAAACAGGGAGAGGAAAGGTGGTGTTTAAATGAAATTCTGCCAGTGTGATTAAAGTCTGGGCCCATTCCTCTGAAACCTCAAATGGAAGGATTTAGATACTGCAAACACGCTACTTTTATCCTTTAGCTGTTGTCTCAGTGCTGAGGCCTGAAGGAGTAATTTCCTGTGACGAGATTTTTCTCTTGGTTCCTCCCATGAGCTGAAAAACTTATGGAAAACATTGAGAGTATTGCGGCAACTCTGTGATGTTTAAATCCTTCCAGGAGACCTGCACTGACCTACATCAACACACCTTCCTCGGGTCTGTCAGGTTTCCCTGGTGCTGTTTTACCCTGTTCTAGAAGGAAAGGATGAAGAGAAACCAGAATACACGTGGTTTTGAATAGTGCCTGTGGTTTAGGTACCAAAACAGCAGCAGGATGTTAGAAAGTCCAAGGAGAAGAATAATTACAGCCTTGGAAAGGCTCAGAAGAGGAACTAAAGAAGCTCCAGCTGCAATCATTCTAACAAGCATTTTAATAAGAAGTACCCTGTCATTATCAATGGGCTTCTTCATTAAAGTACAGAGAGTTCCAGGGCTGGGGTTTGTGGCTCTGTAACCTGAGGAGGGGAAGAGAAGGTAAATTAAAGACATTAACTTGATTCAAGAACAAAATCATTGGACAGCAATTAATTTCAAATAATTAAAACAAGCTATTTGCAATTAATCAGCTGGTTCTATCAATATGGAAATAAAGATTCTTGTGCGGGTATAGAATTTGTGGCAATAAAGAGAATATGGTTTGCAAGCTCATATATCTTGAAAATTCAGTAATATATCTGGGAATAAAGCAAGGATTAGGAATACACCTGGGAATAGAAAGGCTTTGGTGTCACTGCAGGTTTTCCTTTCCCATATTCATCGACAACTAAGAAATTCTGGGCTGAACAAACATTTCTTGTAGCACATTAAGGCAATTCTGTTCTTAGGCCAACAAAAATAAGGAGAGATTTTGTGTCTTAACCTGAAACTGAGATTCCTGGACTTTGTGTTGGGAAGATCTCACAGAAACCCAGCAGTCACAATGTGCCTTTTGTGACATTGCCTCATAAAATAACCCCTCTCTTTATGCACGTAACAAAAAATCAGGTCATTAATTGTAAGAATTAATTGTAATTAATTGGCTGATTATGAAGCTGCTGTCTAATAACTGTGCATCTATAAACTGTCAATGAATATGTAACTCCAGAAGAAAAATGCCAAATTCAAGCCCACTATTTTCTACATTATATTATTGAAAATTGACTTGCCAGTAAGAACAGTTGCTTTATGTTTTATATATTCTGGCTTTCCTTACCTTGGAAAAGGAGATATTTGTAAAGGTGTGCATTTGAGAAGGGATTCTGCCTTAGAAGTCCCATTAAAATGTCTCTGAGGGACATGATTTACAGTATAAGGTGTTAAAAAAACCCCATAACTGGGCAATTTCTGGTTAGATATTTACTTCTCCTTCTTCCTTAGTTGTGCATATACAGAACTTAGGAGACTGTTCTTTTAATACTTGAAAATATTTCTCTCACTTATGAGTTTTGGCTGCCTTTTAGGGTCTTCATTAGTTCAGTCATCTGCTTGGGGAAATCCCATGTTGGAGTAGCTTTGGCAAAGCCAAAGCTCACAGATATATATCTTTAATGTCTTTATTAATGATGAAGGTGATGAAACAAAGTGAAATGCACCAACCAAAAGCTGAGGGACTGATAAATGCTGAGACAGGATAGTCCAACAGGGCACAAGGGACATGACCAGGACAAATGGGCTGGACACAACCTCAGGAGGTCCGACAGGAGCAGCTGCAAAGCTGGGATCATGTGCAGACCAGGAGCTAAAGTGTTGGAAGGCAGCTGGAGAAGCAGAAACATCTGGAGAGGGAGAAACATCTGGAGAGGCAGGAACAGCTGGAGGGGCAGGCCCTGGAGTTCCTGTTCCAGAACATGTGGAGGCATGTACCAACTTAAATGAAATTGCAGGAGTGAGCCAGCAGGAAGGAGGTGAGATCCTCCCCCTCTGTTCATCCCTTGGGAGACCAGATCTGGAGTGCTGTGTCTGGTTTGGGACTCCCCAGTGCAGGAGAAACAGGGAAATCCTGGAGAGAGCCCAGTGAGGGGCCAAGATGCCCAGCATGCAAGAAAAGGCCAAGGAACTTGGTTTGTTGAATCTCAAAAGGACGTTGGCTGAGGGGACATTAGGCCTGTCCTAAGCCATAAACTTCACAGTAAAGGTGGCTGATTGTGCAGTAGCAGAGTGGATATAAAAATTCCTTCTTGATTCAGTTAATACTATAAAACCAATGGTATTAACTACCAAAGTTATGCATCAAATCATAAAATTATCCAGCCATTGTAGAATTTCAGCTGCACCATTTGACTCCTTGACCTCCAACTATGGAGGGTTTCAGAGGTCGACTGAAAGATGTTGGAAGAATTACTTCATTTTAATTATCTCTTTTCTTCATCATTGGGTTTTTAGATTATAATTCAACAAATGGAACAGCTCCCCTTGGCTCCTGGATATTAAATCCCACACTGCTGGTCTTCTGCAGTATTCAACCAAGGGAATGTCATTAAAATCCATAGTCAGATGGTGGAAGGCATCATGATAAAAGGGAAAAGGACCAGAATTTTACCCACAAGGATTAAATAATAGGGATAATCTTAGACAAGAGAACAGCATTAGGAATATTGATATGAATCATAAAATCATAAGACATGCTGACTTGGAAGGGACCCACAAGGACCATCCAGTCCTACTCTTGGCCCTGCAGAAACATCCCAACAATCCCCTGCTGTCCCTGTCCTGTTGTCCAAAGGCTCCTGGAGCTCTGGCAGCCTTGGGGTCGTGCCCACTTGCCCTGTGGAGCCTGGTCAGTGCTTTTCTGGAAGCTTCTTACATTTTTTTCTCTAAATCATCTGTAAATATTGGTTTGCATCTCAACAGCACCTGCCAAGGGTCAGGGGAAGACCAAGGACACAACAGGGCCATGACAAATCTGCTTCTGCTGAGAGTCAAAATCTCCAAAATCACTGAAATCACTGTTTATTCTTTGATGTCACTCCCTGTGAGTTAAACTCCAAGTGTATTAGGAATTTTATACTTAGTGTCTTATTTGCTTCTGGGCAGAACAAAGGCTTATCCAAAAATTAAACAAACAAAAACAAACAAACAAATTATTATCCTTTGACATTGCATGTTTTTCCTTTTCCCCTTCTTTTCAAGCTAAATCAACTAATTTGTGAAATAAAATCAAATAACCGCAAATGCCCTTCTCTCTTGTAAATACACTCATTTATGTGCCGCAATTTTCCATCCCTGACATTTAAAGCCAGGTAAGATTTATGTTTATGCTTTATGTTATAGAAGAGAGTTAAACAGAAATATGCATTAAGCCTGGGCTAAATGTTATTATAAAGAAAGCCTACAATGGACAACTAATGAAATAATAATATAGCTTGAATGAAAGATATTTGGGCTAAATTAAGCCATTTGGAAATTAATTCATTGTCACAAATGAGTGGTTTCTGCTGCTTAAAGAATCACCATCAAAGGTATTGGCAAAAAGCAGATTTTAATGGAGTTCAATGGCAAGGTTCACTCTATTATTCACTCCATCAATGAAGTATATACAGGAAAATGGGATTGGAATCAATTTAGGATGATTTGCATGGAGCATGGAGGGCCAAAAGGGTCAGGGTGTAAAGGATATGGATACAGATATTAAGGGTGCAAAAAGATTTAGCAGCACTTTATCACTAAACAATTTAACATTAAAAAAAAAGGAAGGATGCACCATCACACTCATCTGAAACTGCTAAAAAGATTAAAGAAAGAATCAATAAATAATTGACACTGCTCTTAATGTTGAAAGTGTTCACATTATTCAACATGTTTCTCCAAAATTAAGGCCTTGTGTTGATTTAAACATCTGTAGCATGATGAATATTTTTCTGCATTTCTGCTACAGCAATGGCTAATAAGAAATATTTTAGGCATTTTTGAGTGTTAGAAAGTTAAGATAAAATTTATGTATTTATTATTTTTGAAACTCAGAAAGATCTTCTGCTCTCTTTCTTTTTCTCAGAAGGGGAATTCTAAAATGGTCAAGAAAAAAATTAGTAATATGAAATTTTCTTCAAGTTTACAGGCAGAGTTTGCAAGGAAGTCTCAGAGGCTTCCTCCCCATAAAGATGCTGCAATTGAAAGGAATATAAAGCAAAATGAAAATAACCACTTTTTTTTTTAAAGCAGTAAATATCTAAATAAATATTTAATAAATAGGCATGTTCAGGTTTTTAAACTCTGTTGAAGGTACAGATGGGTAGAAGACAATGGTGAATGTGAGGGAAACAGCAGTGGGCATTTTGCGCTATTTTACTCCTCTTTAGAACACACTCCTGACCTTCTCCAGGTGGAGAGAAATGGGTTATTTAATACATCTTGTTTATTATTTTTTTCCACTAGAAAGTAATTAAGATGATTTTTTTAGGATGATATAAGGAGATGGAAAATCAAGTCCATCTTTTTGAAAGCTCTGGAGTAAAAAAAATGTGCTTGCTGAGCACATAAAAACGTGCCAGGGGTGTTGTTGAGACTCCAATGACTTGCTTTCATGAAAAAAAAAAAAAATCTGATTTTGGTGTCAGAGGATGAAAATAAATTTGCTGGTATCCAAAATGCCCACTTTCTTCAATTACCATTTCTCTAATTAAATATGATAATGAGAATTTCCTGTGGATAATGATCGTGGAAGGAGCACAACCTGCTCAGGGCAAGGAGTGAGTTTTTATCCTTCTTTGCATAACGGGGTCTGCTGAAAGTTCCTCAACCTGCACACAGAGTCACTGAAAATTTAATAATCTGTGCAATTCCACTGGAATTTCAGCATCCATGGGGAATCAAACAGGAGTGCCAGCAGCATAAATTGCTCTGATTAATAATTCCAATTGCAGTGGGTATTGATGGTTGGCTCATCACAAGATCCCTCAGGAGGGTGGTGGGGGAGGGAATCGCCACGGGGCCAAAGAGCAACGTCTGTCACTGAGTCTTTATTCCAACACGGATCGATATAGGATAAATACAAGCTATAGGTGGCTTTAGGGGGATACAAGGTATGTCTAGATAAAAGAAATATAAAATATGTGCAGCCCTGACACAGGTAGCCCAGGGAAGCTGTGCCTGCCCCATCCCTGGAAGTGTCCAAGGCCAGGTTGGACGGGGCTTGGAGCAACCTGGGCTGGTGGAAGGTGTCCCTGCCCGTGGCAGGGGGTGGCACTGGCTGGGCTTTGAGGTCCCTTCCCACCCAAACCATTCCATGATTCCATGTTAGAAGATAAAAGGCAGATGAGCTCTATATGCAGAGGACAGATGGCTGAGTCTGTCTAACCTAAATCCAGAGGGTTTAGCTTATCTCAGGGATATGAATGTTAAATATGATTTTAGTGTTTCCATTTAAAACACCCAAAGTGACCCTTTTATTCCAGCTATATCCAGGGAAATGGTGTTATTCCATTGAATTTTTTATTTGTTTTGGCTTTGTTTTTATCAAGTAACGTGAGTAATGATGTAGCCTTTCCATTTCCTATACATCTCTGGAGAAATGTGTATGTCGCTCCTGGTTCATACTCTTCTCTTTACAGTAATTGGGAATGAATTACAGTTTAATCCTTTCTCTTCCACACAGCCAAAACCAATAGCAGAGTCCTCAGAGGAAAACTCTTTGGAAAACAATTTGCAATTAAACAGAAATGGGAAGAGGGAAGGTGGTTAAAATGAGAAATAAAAATAATAAAGTGCAATGACTCGAAAGAGATGAGACTGAAGAATCTCTGTGCAGGAAAAAGTACTTTGTAATGATGGTATCTAATTTTAAGAAGTTGCTTTTGTTTATTTATTAATATTTTAGTAAAAGGGGCAGACTTTCAGTCACTTTGCTGACTTCAATATCAGCTAATACAGAAAAACTGGTGCACAGAGTAGCTGCCATTAATCCAGGAAAGAAACTCCTCAGATAAAGTATTTTTTCTGGCTATGTAGGAGGAATGTTCCATGGAACTTCATCATCCTGACATTCAAGTTCATTTACAGACAGCATCTTTTTCAGAGCCTGACAAGTTTCATCCAGGAGGAAAAGTTCTCTTGTGGTATAAAAAAACCTGCTTTGAGATCAGGGTGAGTTTCTGGTTTAATTTTAGTTCTGCCCCTGTTAAGACAGAGCTTGCCAAGCCACATTTCCCTGAATTTAGACAGAGAGCCAAGAATTATCTCTCCTGTCAGGTTATGCTTGGACAAGCCTGGTGAAGATGAGGAATATTGAAAGGAACCCAAAAAACTCCTCACATTTGGAGACAGGATGCAGAAATATTAAAGTAAGAGTTGTGAGAAACTGAAAATAAGATGAAAAGAGATGTTTTTTTTACCCAGACAGGAGCAAAAGTCCATTTCAATCTGGATCTTAGTGGTCTTTGCTCAAGTCTTGTTAATATAACAAGGAAAACTAACATGTTTGACAACTTTTAAAGGTTTGGAGCTATGAGATTGATGAGCAAACACGCACTGTGAGTTGAAACGTGGCATTGGGATCATTCAGAAAAGAAGAATTTTAGTCAAGAATAAATTCAGAAGACACAGAGAGCAGCCTGGGGAGCCTGAGCAGGGAGGCTGGACCACATGACCCACTGTGCTCTCTCCCAACCTTACTGATTCCCTGATCCTGTGAAATGTGGCATTACATATTCCAGAGCCAACAGAAAGTCTTTCCTGCAGATTTCGGAGCCATAGCCGAGGGCTCTGCCCCACCATGGGCCCAAAGATTCCAGGCACAGAGAGAAACAGGACACTCAGGAACAGGAATACCTTGGGTTTTCTGTAAGTAGAGATTTCTGAGCACTCCTTATCCACAGCAGAAATGCATATTCAGTGTTTAGGTCCACAAGGAAATCAGTGAGGTGTTTCTGTCCTACAGAACTGAAATGATCCAGACAATTTCCCATAGGAATTCATATCCCACGAAAACTAAGCAGAATGAATAAAGTGCCCTGAACAGGGGAGAAGTTTCTGTGAAATCCTCTTTCCTTGAGATTTTGCCAGGGACTGACAGAATCCTTCAGCATCAGAAAGTGGGCTGGAAACAAGTGAAAAAAATGAGCAAACCCAGATGAATCCCAGCTCCTGGGTAGCACAGTTTTGTATCCCTTTAACTCTGTTAGCACTTTGACAGTCCACCAGCTAATTAACAAAGGCTAACGTCTGAATGTTAAAATGCCTGATTTGATCCTTCTTTGATCTCTTTGAGGTTCACTCCCTTCACTATGAATGTGGGTGGAAGCAGAGCACACTCTGTGCACACCCCACAGTGAGTTAGTGGATGTTCTGTGGTGGTGGTGCAGGCATGGGTTTGGACAAATGGGCTTGGTCTGCTCAGGAAGTAAACCAACATTTTCACAGTCAAAAAAATAAGGGGAAATGCTCCTTCACCATCTTTCCAGAGACTGCTGAAGAGGAAAAATCAACAGCAGAGCTGACTTCAACCTAAATGGGATTTCTGAAACATCTCATTCACCGGTGAAAACTTCTGCAGATCATAACTTTATTAATAATGAGACTAATATGTCACAAGTAGGCTACTGAGCTTACTCTGACAGATAAACATTAAGTGCTGACCTTTAAATGCTAATTGCTCATGTGTTAGTACTCATAAACTGCTTAAATGTGGTTCATGCACACAAATCTAAGAGCAGCAAAGTATGTGTTTATTTGGAACAATTTGCCAAAGCTTTAACATTCAGTGCAAGAGCATGAGAATGTAAGTTTGACATTAGAAGTGTAACAAAATAATAAATCAACACTATTGGGTGTCCAAAGGGCAAAGGTTTGAAGCCAAAGCTGTCAAAATGTGTTAAAAGCTGAGATGTTTGAAGGATGTGGAAGATGTTTAAAACATCTTCCCATGGGCAAATGTAAACTGTAGAGGAGAAGGAATGGAAATGAGACAGGAAAGTCATTAATGGATTTAAAGGCATTCTCCTCACTGATTTTGTTGCTGTTTTTAAGTCCTAAAGACCTTCTCTTCATCTTTGTAAGGCTACAATCTCCTATAAAAACTTCTGTGGCGAGTATAAATCACATCTCCTCCCTCAAGTGGAAATTTGGAAGCGTGTCTACGGAGAAAGCAGAGGACAGGATGTGTCTCAGGTCTTACCTGCTGGTTACTTGTGCACGGTGAGCAGGATGATTCTCTAGTCACCTCTGTCACCTGATCAAAGCAAAGGATTCCTGTGGCTGGAGGAAACTCAGTGACCTTGGTTACTCCTAAGGCTGCTGAGGGAGAAGGATTCATCCATTCTGCCTTCCAGGACACAAACCCAGAGAGGCATCAAGGGAGGAAACCCACTCCAAATTAAGGCACAGTGGGGTTTTGCCTAATGGGGAATGGCACACAGAGGAGAGATCAATGGGACTGGTTTTAGGGAGTTGGGGGAATATGCATTGGGATGTTTAGGAGAAGAATCAGATGTGGAGAAAAAGGAAGGATCAAGCTGGATTTAGCAGGTGCCTAATGCCAGCCAGAGAGGATTCTAGATGAATCTTAATGAGCTTCGAGTGGCAGCAGGACAGGTCTGAGTGCTGGGTGCAGTGGGGCTGTCATGCACACTCCTGTACATGAAGGTCACCGTGATCCACTCCATATGCTGAGCTGAAAAGGTCAGTGTGTGCTGGGAACGTATCCCTTGGTTACACGGCTAAATTAAAGGAGTAATTAAAACCCAGGAGCTTGCAGGCAGCTTGCACCTCTCACCTGAATGGCTGTCTGGGAGTGAAACACCTTTTTAGTGGCCAGGAGAGATTATGAGCAGAGTTTTTTTTTTTTTTTTTCCTAAGAACCTTCCCAAGGGGCTCTGCACCCACACTGCTGGAGATCTCTGACCTGGTGGGCTCTGTGTGCTGTGCTCTGCCTGCAGGTCTGTGGGTGCTGCACAGCTCAGGGTTCCACCATCTAACATTACCTATCCCACCCCTTGTTTCCTCCTCAGGTTGTTCCAATAAATGGAATATTAATCAATATTTTTTAGAATCTGATACTGGGATTGTTCAGCCTGGAAAAGAGAAGCTGTGGGGTGACCCAGTTGTGGTCTTCCAGTACCTGAGGAGAGCCAACAAGAAAGATGGAGAGACACTATTTACAGGGGTTTGGAGAGACAAGACTTCCTGCTGTCAGAGGACAGGGTTAGGTGGAATATTGGGAAGGAATCCTTCCCTGGGAGGGTGGGCAGGCCCAGGCACAGGCTGCCCAGAGAAGCTGTGGCTGCTCCGTCCCTGGGAGTGTCCAAGGCCAGGTTAGATGGGGCTTGGAGCAACCTGGTCTAGTGGAAGGTGTCCCTGCCCATGGGAAGGGGTAGCTTTGAGATCCTTTCCCACCCAGGCCATTCCATGATTCCATGGTTCTTACTGGGATCCATACAAAACACTTGCACTACTGCATTGCAGCAGCTCTGAATATTTGACTTTTCTCTTGATAAATTCCAATGATCCAGGCAATGATGTGGGTTACAAATCAGAAAGCACAGGAAACTGAAGTCACTGTGTTCACTCTGCAAACCCTTTGTGAATGAGAAAGCTCAGCAGATCCAGCACCCTCTGTGCTCTTTATTTCCAGTCTCCACACTTCTTGCTAGGAACATTTTTCAGTGGATGTCATGCCAGGATTTTTATGTAAGTCGGAAATGTATCCTTGTGCCTGATGGATGCCAGAGCTGAAGTGCTGGAAACAGCTAGAAGAGCCTTGTGGACTAACTGCAAAAAAGAGAATGGAAAGCCCAAGGGGATGACAACTCAGGAAACCACTTTTTGACCAGTGATGGGAGGGAGGGAATGGCTGGAGCTGTGCCAGGGCAGGGTCAGGTTGGATCTCAGGACACGGCCCTTCCCCCAGAGGGTGGTGGGCACTGACCAGGCTCCCCAGGGCAGTGGGCACGGCCCCAAGGCTGCCAGAGCTCCAGGAGGGTTTGGATGATGCTCTGGGGCACAGGGTGGGATTGTGGGGGTGTCTGTGCAGGGCCAGGGGTTGGGCTGGATGGTCCTTGTGGGTTCCTTCCCACTCAGAATATTCAGGAATTCTCTGATCCAGCTGTTTTCATTGGCTAGAACCCAAAACCAGTTCACTCTACCAAGCTCACAACATTCTGAAGATGCTGAAATACAGGCTGTGGTTTAGAAAGACTAGAAAATACCAGTTTAAATCATTTCACAGTCCCATCCCCCCATTTTCCTCCAGTGCACCAATGCTTATGTATCTTACATGTATATATATATATATATAAATAAAATAATGTACACATTATTTCTGTCTTTTATTCCTAAGTTCTGTAATTAAAGTACTTATTTTTATTTTGATTTTTTTTTTTAAAATGATTGCATTCAAAAGCAGTTCTGTGGGACTTTGAGTGCTGATAATTCTCTTTATTGTGTCTTCACTGATATATATGAACAACAGGCTTGGAAAGTTGGGTTAAAACCTCCACCATTTCGGTGAGAATAGGCAATATTTAAATAATTGTTCTGAAATCCAAATATTCAACCTGCATTTGTAGGTTATCATTTTACCTATAGTGCCTCTTTTAACCCAAATGCATGCATGATTTTATGTCAATATATGCAAATTTATAAACACACATAAGGAAATTGAAAGGAAGAAGAAAGGGAGTGAAAATCCCTCCTGTTGCTCACTCTGCACTGAGTTTCCCCCTGCTGCTGACCTGTGCCAGCCAATCCAGGGAATGGCACTTCCCTGGCACCCAAGGAGGAATATAAATCGTTCCAAGTGCCCCATAAACATTTCCCAGGATCACCAGCAGGTGGGCTATGTTCCTGAAATTTGTGCAGGCAGGGCAGAATTCGGCATTTCAGAGTTTTTTGTCTGCAGTTTTTGTCTGAGTTTTGTGAATCAGACTTGGATTTCAATCTGTTCCATTCAGAGTGTCATTCAAGGAGCTTCCTGTGTGCAAATCGTATCTATTTATGCAGGTATTTCTCATAAAATTCATACAAACCCATCACATGAGCAGAAATTCCCAAATTCCTTGTGTTCCATAGCAATCTGCTCATCTAAAGTACATGGGTGTAATGATAATAGAAGAGTTGAAAGTAAAAGGCTTTAATAGACTCTTCAGAATATGCAAAATATTCCCTTAGAAGATGAAAAATTTCCTTTGAATTTCTTCAGGCAGTTGAAAGATTTAAAACACAGGTCTCCCACACCCTGGGAAAATCCCATTCCTCTGGCCCTGGAGGAACTGGCAGTGATTGATTCCCTTTTGGTGCATTTCCTGAGCACAGATTCTCCTTTTCCTGCTTATTTCTCACTGAAATTCAGGGAATTTTGTATAAAACAGCAATGTAGGGTAGAGAAGGGGCTGATGGATAGACTAATTTTGCTGAATGAATTAAAGGAACCCACTCCAGGGCCAAAGTATGTGTTCCATACTTATTCAAAGAGAAACCTCCTCAAGGGGCTAAAACACAGCTCTACTTTTAATACATTTATTCCTATTTTTCGCAACTTTCCTTTCCTTTCCCTCATCTTTCTCCTCCAGCAGACACTTGCAAATTTTTGGGTGGAAAAGCACGGAATCCATGTGTTTATGGACACCGTGATTCCTGCTCTTTGCCAAGAGTCCCATCCTGCAGAACAAGATTTATGTTGTTAAAATGACCCCAAAAATTGTGCTAAGCAGCTCCTCTGTGCATGTTCTTTTGGCTCTCTTGGGCTGTTTGTTTGCTTGAGTTTCAATCCAATTGTAGAAATTCTCCTCAGGGCCCAGCGAGAACATGATTCTTTTTTGTGCTATTTACAAGCTCTCAAGTCACCTTTGGGCTTGCAAAATTGCAAACAAGGAAACCACAGTGGTTTAAGCCACTGTTAAAAGCACTTTTTTACAGTTTTGAACTCGAAAACCAGAGCTTAACATTAAATAAAATCTTAATGTTGTGCTTACTTTGTTTTTTAAAGTGTTTCAGTCGTAGTTTGCCCTCTCTTCTTATTCTATAAGGACTTTAAGGTCAGCAGATATTATACTGATATTTATTCAAGTGGTTCAAGTTCAAGTAAAGATGCTGCTAGCTTTAAAATTAAATAAGTTTAAAAATATATAAGTTCACAGTCCCCTCTTTATAAAGTTCTAGGATATTCTGGTATTTGCACCGACTTGTCCTGTTTGTTTTATTTATCTAAATAGCAATGCAACAGAAGGACTGAATAGATAATTTGAGGGGAAATAATGAAGACAAACTGGAGAGAAAGAGATTACACTCATCAACAGATTGTTGTTCTTCCCCTTTCATCCCTCCTAAAGTTATTCAGCGATGTTAAATTATTTAGTCACACATTAATGGGAAATAACACATAAATATGTCAACCATGTGCCTTGTTTTCCTAATAAGAGAAATGAATTGTGAGACTGGAGCAAAAGACTGTTTTCAGTGAAGAACAATATAGAAAAAGCAACAAATCAAAATATTTTCTCAGCTTGATCCCACAGAAGGAGAGAAGTCAGAGCTTCCCTGTGATCAAGTGACACTCCTGGAGTTCCACTCTTGCTTTTGATGTTCCCTGAGGTCACTCTTTGCTGGAGCATCTTCCCATCTTTTAAAGGAAAGCCAAACACTTCCATGCCTGCTAATTATTTTGATCACTGTCCATTCACTTGAAGAAAATTCATACTGGGAGAAAACACCACATTATTTAATTTTCTCCTGAAAAAGAAGCGAGAACACCTCCCAGTAATTCCATTGCTGATGACATGGCAGTGCTGATTGCTGAACTCAGCCCACACAGCTGGCTGGGAGAGCTTAAACCATGGCTTTAGAATTTGGGATCTACACTTGGAAGTGGGAGGAGGGTTGTGAAGAAGCGGCACTTGCCAAGCTCAGCTGCTGCTGCTGAGCCACACAGGGAGACACCAGTCCTGGGTGGGGCATCGACCCAACTCCCCATGAGCTTTTGAACTGAGGCAGCATCTGCCCACAGCTGTAAATTCCCTGTTTCAGGCACAGCAATGCCCTTGGTCTCAGATGATTGTATGATCTTGGATTCCTTTTTCATGGTGCCACTCCGGTTTTGGACAGAAACTATTCCTTTGATGTCTGAGATATTAACCCAGGGATAGTTATCGTTCACAAATAATTCAATAAATAAAAGCCGGTGACATAAATGCTACAATAACTTTCCTTTGTAGTCTCAGTTTGCCATTATTATCTGAAGTTTTAAGCTTTTCCATGATTAAATAACACCTTTTAAGAGATCCTAATTTTCTCAGGTTTTATGAGAAGTGTCAAACCCTGTGGTAACACTGACATTGCCACGTCTTTCCTTGCAATTTGCTTTGCATTTGAAACCAGGTATTACTACACGGATATTTTTAGGGACTAATTTCACAGTTCTCCACGAAAACTACTGAGGAAATTGTGTTTCAGCAGTGACATTTAATAAAAGCTGTAGCTCTATTTTCCTGAGTGCAACAAGCACAAGCAGTGCCATGTTTTCTGTTGTCCAGAGCAGTGGAGGTGCTTTGGCAGGGAAATAAAACAGGTTCCATCTCCACGTGCTCAGAGCAGAACATGCCTCACACTCACAAGAAAGGGAATAATTAGTCCTTAAATGAGAATGAACGAAACTTAAAGGTCAGCTGAGCTGATGGGCATGTTTTGCAGCATAACAATTTCTGCAGGTTTCCCCTTGCTGGAAGTGCCAAACATCTGCTTGTGGGGAGCGTCAGCTTTGGGATGTGGAGTTACACGGGTTAAGATCAGTCATGCATGGAAAGGAACAGCAAAGGGTATGATTGTGGAGGGGGGAAAAAACCCCTGTATTTTTAAGTTCTCCCTGTTCTAAAGAACTTCATCATCCATGCTGCTGCTAATGGTAAATTAAGTCTTTAAATGTCACACCATTGTTCTGCATCTTTGCCACATCAGGACTAAAGAAAGTCTCTTGCTTCTTGCAGTCTGGCATTCAGCCACTGGGAAAGGAATCCACAAGCACAGTTTTCCTGCTGCTGGTCCAGGAAAGATGCAGCCTCGTTCCTCGGGGATGAATGCTGCCTTCTGCCCTGCCTGGGGAGAACATAATATAACCTATAATATTTCCTGTTTTGGTCAAAACAAGTATCCAAAAGTGATTTGACCTCAAGGTTTAAAATACTGGCAGTGGAAATGTAATTTTTCTGGGTTAAAAATGAAGTGTATTAACTAGGAAAAAACCCACAAAAATCTCAAAATAAACACTCTTATTGTTTTCACTGATGTCAATATAATGCAGTGGTTTTAGGCTGAAGTAGGACAGTGTTAGGTGGGATATTGGGAAGGAATTCTTGGCTATGAGGCCCTGGCACAGGGTGCCCAGAGAAGCTGTGGCTGCCCCATCCCTGGAAGTGCCCAAGGTCAGGTTGGACGGGGCTTGGAGCAACCTGGGCTAGTGGAAGGTGTCCCTGCCCATGGGAGGACGTGGAATTAACTCATCTTTCAAATCCCTTCCCACCCAAACCATTCTGTCACTCTACGATTTTATCAACAGCAAATTCTCTGTCAACAAAAGAACCCAGAGAATTAACATTCTCATAATGACTACAACTGCCACTTAAAAACACTTCCCCTATAAAATATTTACACCTCAAAATTATGAGTTGTGAGACTGAACACAAAAACCAGACAGAAGGAAACATTAATTTTCAACATGGACTATATATGAGGAGATTAAAATATTACAGCAAATCATTTTTTCTTGATGAGAGATACTATTCTCTAAACTACAAAACCTCACGAGGAAATATGACAGCTTTGACAGAATCCATTTTGCAAACACAGATAGCAATTTTGATAAAAATACACAGCATTCTAGTTTTATTCCTATCAGACAATTAATTTTAATTTCAAAATTATAACTGTGTTTCTATAATTCTCTTCCCGTTAAAAAAAAAAGGAAAATCAATTGGAAAAATTAAATATTTAGACTTTATAAAAATAGAATGCCAGCTCTTTAAAATATTTTTTTGCTGCTGAAAATGTTTATTTAAGTGTTCTGTGGGTCTGTTTATTGATACATCACTTCAGTCCTGAGTTTCACCATGTTCAAGGCTGGAGCCAAATATCACATCATAATCCATCTTTAGCAGCCCCATCATTACAAACTCTTAGATTAAACAAAAGAATAAAACATTACGGGGAGTAGTTCATCTCTATTATTTGACTCACTTTTTTTTTTACACGAATTTTTAAATACTAATATTTACTTATTCTTTGGGCCAGTTTTGTTGTCAGGCAGAACTTATTTGAGGCTTTTCTGGTGCAGTTCCAAGAATATTCTTGTAGAATAATCATGCCGTTTGAGTGTCTCCATCACCTGGAGGAGTTACTGCTCTAATAAAGCTAATTAGCTGCCCCTCCTTCCTGCAATCAGCTCCAGCAGTGTGCTCTTCCTCCCTCCCAATCCATCAGACCACTCCAACTTCTCCTGGCTCCATCCAAACCCTGTGACAGGCACTGCCCACCCCGTGCCCTGAGATTTATTGCAATGGGGAGTGGCATCACTTCAGCCCCTGGTTGTTGAACTGGAACCTGTTTTCACATTAATACATTTCCCCAAGAACAGGGATTGGGGATTCATATTCCTGGGTGCTGGAGATTGGTTATGGTTTTGGGATCACCCTCCCGACTTGGGTGCTGAGGGATGGGCAGGACTTGCTGCTCCTCCACAGGTTGCAGCATCTGGAGCATTAATTTCTTATTCATGAGAATGTCTTTACCAAAGCCTCACAGCAGTGTGGAATTTCCTCCCCAGGGACTGCTCCATCTCTGGTCTGTGTGGTGGGACCTGAGGGAGCAGCTGGAGTTGTGCCAGGGCGGGTTGGATGGGATCTCAGGGAAAGACCCTTCCCCCAGAGGGTGGTGGGCACTGACCAGGCTGCCCAGGGCAGTGGGCATGACCCAAAGGCTGCCAGAGCTCCAGGAGGGTTTGGATGATACTCTCAGGGACAGGGTGTGACTCCTGTGCATGGCCAGGAGTTGGACTGGATGATCCTTTTAGGTCCCTTCCACCCCAGGATATTCTGGGATTCTGTGGAAAAACAAAGCAAAAATGGATAAGTTTTTGTTTTGGCCAAAAAGAAGAATTTCCTTTCATACAATAAGTCCTGGAGAGAAAAGTTGATAGGGAAAGAAATTGCTGGTTCAGTGGATGAGGTTCTGGGCAGGAAAGAGTTTGCATGTGCTGCAGGGCACTTGAAACCCAACGTGTCTCACTGGAAGGCAGTGGAACTATTCCAATATCACCAGATAATCCTTAAAGGCTTTTTGTGGTGTTTTGTTTTTTTTGTTTGTTTGTTTTTGGTTTTGTTTTTTTAACTAAACAGTCATTGGTTATGCCTTACCTGCATTTTACAGCAGGAAATGTTAAGGTTTGGTAAAACCAAGGAGCTAAAAATCTCCAAGGAACATTCCCTGGACAAGATTCTGAGGGATGGTTGGGTGTCTGTGCAGGGCCAGGGGTTGGACTGGATGGTCCTTGGGGGTTATTCTGTGTTTCTGTGATTCCATTGTAACAGAGTTTTGTACCTGTCCTTTGTCAGGATGATTTCTGCTGTCAGCACACAAGCAGGTGGGAGGGGACACCCCTGCAAGTCTCAACCGCTCTGGTCACCCCATGAGAACCACATAGGTCTGTCCCTAAAATAATCACAGATATCATCCAGTTACAGACTGGCAGGACAAGTGCAACATCAGGAAGTCGTTAATTGAATTTCAGAAAACTTATTGCATTGAAGCTTCATCCTTCTGAGGAGCAGCAAATTAACACACACGTGTGACCAGGGGGAAAGGTGAGTTACTGCCAGTGAAGCATTTGAGGAGGATGAATGTTGGACCAGGTGAAGAATATTTCGGGAATTGCTAACACTAAACTGATTGGAAACTGTAAATTAGGAAAATCATTACTTCGCTTTCACAGAATTAATTGATATTAATGTTGTAGTGCTGTGACTCATCTGACCGTGTTCCAGTAACAGCACCCATGTCTAGAGAGGTTTTTTTTGTTAGTTTGTGTATTTGCTTTGTTGTTTTTTAATGTAGAAATGGGCTTAAAAATCATTCAGAGCCTACACACCTTATTTAGAGTATATAATCTGTGTCATATCTGTTGTGTCTCTTTGCCAGGGATATGAAAATTGCTCTCTGGGATATAAAGATCTACATGTATTCATTCTATAGGGTGTGATGCAGATGGCTCTGTGTGTGCTAGACAAGCATTCTGCTTTTAGAATGTTTATATCCTTTAAAAAATAGGTTTATGTGCACACATACACAGAGGAATTGGTGATATCAGCAACTCCTGGCTTTTCACCCAGGATAATTTTCAACCCTAATTATCTGGGTGGGTGTAGAGGGAGCTTTAGTGACTGTCAGACCCTGCACACGCACCAGCCCTTCTCTGAAATAAAGATGTTGTTCTAATTTTGATGAAAACATCCTGTATAACAGTAGCAACAACAATAACTGAGGTGCTTTACAATATGATGATCATTAAAAAAGCTGATCCTTTATAAGAAAAATGAAGTGAAGGAAAATTAATAGCAGAGCCATCAACAGACTGAATCTAACCCACCCCTTATTGTGCAGACACCTGACTTTTCCATGACTGTTCCAGGGAAATTATAGGCTTTATTTCCAGGCTGTTTTGGGCATCATCTCCATTTTGTAAGCAGCAATGAAAAGTTCCAAAGAAATGCTGCTCTACTTATGAGCACTTAATAATACAGCCTCAGTATTTAATATTATTTATAGCAAACCACTCTGCCACACTCAGCCCCACATGGCTTTACAGAGCATTTGGAAAAAATAAGGTAGAAGATAAATGAAATTGTAATTATGTCTTGCCATATGGCCCTGGTTTAAGGAAGAAGAGGGTTTTTACTACATTTCTAATTCAAAATCAGCCACCCTTTGTTAATACAGCAACAGCAACATCTTGAAGAAAATATCCTCCTAAAATTCAGGTGGGTCACTGCTGTCTTGGACATCCATTAATAATTACCTTGATAAGACAGTTATGATTAATGGACTTCAGGTGTTGCAATGGGACAAAGTGAAAACATTTGAGGCAGGGCTGAACTTCTCAGAGGGAGAGGATTTGTTGCTGTGAAATTGAATTAGAGAAAGGTAAAGCTACAGGAAAGAATATCCCTGTAAAACCTGGGCCAGGCTTCTACCTTTCCAACAACCTCCACACCACTGGGAGCCACCTGATTTGGGCTGTTGAAGCTCCAATTTTTTCTGTTTCCAAAAGAGAGAGTTTTTTTGGACACTTTGGCAATAAGATTCCTGTGCATCTGAGGTGCCAAATGAATTATTTCATGGCAGAATAGCAAGGAGAGAGAAGGAAAATCACTTTGGGAAATGTGCTGCTGGTGGGTGATCTTTGGAGAGCATGAGTTAATTACCAGTTCAGAAGGCAAAAATAAAAGAGAAGAAATAACAGAAAGTCACATTTTTTTCCCCATTTCTACAGCTTACCAGAACAAAGGGAGAGTCTGTGGGACTCAGTGGGTTTTGGGTGAATGGTTAAACTGCAAGCACCTCTCCCTTGCAGGCAATCTCCAGGGCCAAGGATGGATGCGGGTTTACAATGTGATGGTCATGGCAACATAGAACTTCATTTTTCATCTGCTTGAGGTCAGCCTGATATTCCCCAGTTGGAAAACAATTCCCTCCCAAGAGCAAAGACTTCTTGAGTTGTCTCCCA
The DNA here is from genome assembly GCA_035583155.1 of Acropternis orthonyx. Taxonomy (NCBI): domain Eukaryota; kingdom Metazoa; phylum Chordata; class Aves; order Passeriformes; family Rhinocryptidae; genus Acropternis; species Acropternis orthonyx. The sequence continues at coordinate 25,790,544 of JAWWEU010000005.1, read as the reverse complement.
ATGTAAATGCACCTTGTGAGTTGCAGGAAAGCATATAGGGACACATTTCACCTTGCTGTGGGTTAAGAGCTTCTCTCCAGGAGATTTTTCTCCTCTTTAAAAGCTTAAAGTGGAGATTTCCCTTTTTTTCCTTGGAAATGTTGCCCTTGTGCCTTCCTGTCTGGCTTCGCTTGTTGTTTCAGAACCCTCAGGCTGTGCAGAGCTCTGCTGGGGGCTGAGGTACCTGAGCTGCACACTGGCACTTCTGGGCAGCCTTTTTCTCCCCAAAAATCTCTGATTTTGGTGAAATTGAAACCAAACACTAAAGCCCAGCTCTGCCTTGGGCAGCTCAAAGCCGAGCAGCTCAGCAGGGTTAATCCCAATCCCAATCCCAATCCTGGGGTGGTGAAAGCACAGCATCCTGCTGGCAGAGAATATTCACATCCATGTGTATCTGCTATTCCCAAGGAAATGGCTGGGATGTAAGAAATGGCTGCAATATAAATGCAAGGCAATTATTTCCATTTCTTGGGATGAGTTTCTGTTAAAACCAGTTGGAAAAGAGAAACATTTAAATGAATTTGTGTAGTTTGTGTACACTTAAGTCCTTTAAAAATAAGAATAAGGTGCATTTTTTCTTATACAGAAAAGATTTATTTTCCCTGCACTCAACTAGTCCTTTATTTCATTATTTCAACTAAACACATGATTTCTACTGCTTGAGTTTCTTGTCTTCTGTCTCTGAGTGGGTCCATGAGGTTCATCAAGGCCAAGTGCAAGGTGCAGCCCCTGGGCTGGCTGTTATAATCTTAAACAACAAAAATCAATGGGTAATGTTTTTTTATTTCTTATAAAATGTTTAGTTTTGCATATCTTTGAGACATGTTTAGAAAAATACTCCAGTTTCAAAAAATTCAGCCTGGATTTTGTTTTCAAAGCTCAAAAAAGCATCTACCCATGGAACATTATCTTGGTATTCACTGTGTGAGGAGTGTTAGACTGAAAGAAAAAAATCAATAACAATATTATTCGATGAAATGGATGATATTTCTGGGAAGAAAATGATAAAGTTCAAATATATTTATTTTTAGAAGAATATTACGTTAAAAGTTTCCTTCACCCCATTGTAAATCCTGATACTCATAACAAAAAGTGGGGTTCCCTGCCCAGTGTTCAGTGGATCAGTCACATATTAATATTATGGTGTATAGAAAAAATTCTGCTGGTTGACAAAGCCTTTAGTAGAAGGCTGGAAAACCTTGTATATAACTCCTTTTTCCCACACATCCTCTTTTTCCTGGCAGTTTTCTGATGGGATCCAGCACTGCCTGAAGATGCAGGTTTATTCTTTGCTTTTTTTTATGTTGAGCTTTCAACTGGCACATCTTGTAAGAGCACAATGAAGGCTTTTCTACAGACTCCCACTGCCAGTCCTGCAGGTTTTCATGGGTTTTTAAAGCAGGAAAGGAAAACTGGCAAGGCAAAGTTAATAAGTGTGAGGTTGGTACAGCGGTGAGAAGACAAGTATCAATCCAGTCCAAAGTCACAGTGCCAAGCTTGTGGTACTGCTGGAGGATAATTTCCATCAAATTATTTGATGCAATGAAGTTAAAAGCATCAAAAATGGCTTAATTCCTTATGGGAAATGTTTAGATGCACAATAGAAGTTGGGCTAATCAGAGCAACTCGACTCACCATGGAATTTATATTCCTGGGAGAAGCAGATCAGGAGCAACCATGTCCTGCTTTTCCTGCTCTGACTGTGGGAAATGTTAAACAAAGAACCTACCTATGCCATAATCAGTATTCTTTCTTCTTCTTATTATTATTATTAACAAGAATAATTTCCCTTTTTTAGGCCTGACTTTGTGATTGCCTTCACAGTCTCTGTTCTCTTGGACATGCAGCACACCGAGTTTTCTGCAAGATACACCCTAAAAGAGAACACTCTGTGCCAACAACCAACTTTAAATCAAACCCAAACCAACCAAATAAAGCCCCCAAAACAGTGACAGAAAAAAAAGGAAGCCACATCTTTGGCATGAGCAGGGTTAAGATTTCTCCCTGTTTCCTTATTGATTTTTAAATTTGCTTTACATGTTCTTGAAACGTGGGGTTGCAGAAATATCCATCCCAGGGAAGACAAATGCCATGTTTTTGTTGGCTGTAACATGAGCTGCAGGGTGAAATGTGAGCACTGGCCCTGCTCACCAATCAGCAGACAATAAGATATCTGTCTTGAGTATATAAATAATTGTCCTTTACTTTTCTGTGGGGATTGGTTTGCTTTTCAGTGTCTAACACTTACCTAATGCATTCACACAACACAATAAATTGCACATTTTTCACATCATTGATGGTGTTTCACAACATTCTGTAGCAGATTGTTCTCAGGAAAACAGAGGTCATCTGTAAATACTCCCCCAGCTGTGCTGAAGTGGAGGGGAAACCTCTTTTTTTGGGGTCAGAAGACTCACTTTTTATGTCAAATAGCAAAAATGATGTTGATCATAAAGATTAAACAAGGAGGACTTCCACTGCCAAGTCTCAGGGTTAAATCTCTCCCAGAGATGTGAGTTACTCATAGAATCAGTAAGAAATCATAAATACTTCCTTCTTATGGTTTAGGGAATCCTTGAGGACAGGATATGGGAACAGCACTGGAAATATTGCTGGGAACTTCCATTATGAAAATATTTGTAAGTGGAAAGTATTTGAATTTATTCCAAAGTGGGAATCATAAGACTCTCCCCAAATTGTGATTCCCTTGGAAGATCTGCTCAGAAGGAAGAAGCAAAAAGCTGTTGAGAGGAAGAGAAATACCTGAAGTGCTGAAATTCTCTGCTGTGTGACTAAAAGTGTGTTTTCCCATCAAATACTGAGTCCCACGACTTTATTGGGCATCATTGTCAGGGCAGTGACAGCCCCATCTGTTATTTACACCCACCAAGGCATTATCAGAGTGCAACAACCTCACTGCTCCCTCTCAGGGTTAGCTAAGCTCATATTAATGATTTTTCCTGAGAAAAGAAGGTATTGACCAGTAGGAGAGAGAAGTTTGTGTGTGGAAACCCCTGGAGAAGAGAGGTTAAGGGGCAAGCAACTTTGTGCTGCACCACAAACTCAGGGTTGAACCCAATTTGTACCCCCAAAATGACCCCAAACTAGTGGAAAGTTAGGCAACAAGTCTCTTTTATTCTGTAGCTAAATTTCAGATCATGGCATGCACATATAATACAAGAATACAAAGAAATTCAATATTCCTCTGATGAATTTGGTGCCTCTGTGTTTGAAGAAACTTGCCCAGAGATGCTCAGGAGAATAATGATTTTGATCTATAACAATATCAATAAAATAGCAACTTACTTCAATTTCTGTCACCAAAATGATCAAATTTACTAATTACAAGTAAACAATTGTTTTGAATTCATGTCATCAGTGCAAATATTGAAAGGAGAAACTTCTGTATTTGTTCTAAATCCAGACTTTTACTAATAGCCCTCAGCTCACTTGACATTATATCACAGTTTTATAGGTTTGAATCACAGGATCCCAGAAAATCCTGAGCTGGAAGAACCCCCCAAGGACCATCCTGTCCAACCCCGGCCATGCACAGACACCCCACCAATCCCACCCTGTCCCTGAGACTGTTATCCAAGGAATGCTCCTTTTAGATTTTTAACCCCTTATTATTTTACCAGCCCTTCACATTCCCTGCTGTAAAATACAGGTAAGACATAACCAGTGACTGCTTTTAACAAAAACATCCCACCAAAACTTAATTTAAATTAAACTGGTGACATTGGAATATTTCCACCACCTCCCAGGTTTTGATCCACTGCAGCACATCCACACTAACCTGAATTCCTTGCTCCAAGGTTTGAAAGAGAATTTCCTCCAGCCTGAGTAAGTTGTCTCCCAGAGCTCTCCTATTAACCCTTTCATGGCTAAATTCACTTTCTCCTACAGCCTTTTTCTAGAGTCTACTTTTTATTACATGTAGTTGTTTATTCATTTGCATAGATTCATGCTCTGTGATAATTGAATCCTGTGTGTATAATATATATATATATATATATATATATATACACACGTTTGTGTGTGTCTGTGTATAAGGATTTTGGATTCACATTTAGACCTGGTAGAATGTATTTTGGTGGAAACATCAAAAGGAGACACAAAAATTAAATAACCCAAAGCCTCCACATGTTCCTTGTGTTTAATTTTTTCAAGTTGCTTTAGTAATTTATTTTAAAAAATAAACATTTGTGTTGATTAAAAACTCTAGATAGAATAAGAAAACCTGATAGAGACTCAAATTAAATTCCACTCCAAGAGAGGAGATTGAAACACATTAAGATAAAATAGATGCCACCATATTTCAGCACTACGTAAAAGAGAACATTTAAAAATCTACACATGCCAATAAATCTTTAATCTGCAGCAAGAGGAGAAAAGAGTGTGAATTTAGTTTTAAATTTCCTCGGGCTGTCCCAAGGAATTGGGTGGTGATGTTTGGCTTCCTGCTCATTTCAACTTCTTTGTAGGAACTTACAGAGATACAGATAAATTCAGCTCTGAAAGTGGGAAAGGATTTGGGAAAACACAATATTCATCTACTCCAATCCATCTCCAAGAGAAGCTGTGGCTGCCCCATCCCTGGAAGTGTCCAAGGCCAGGTTGGACGGGGCTTGGAGCAACGTGGGCTAGTG
>JAWWEU010000005.1:25762132-25776267 GCA_035583155.1 Acropternis orthonyx | reverse complement strand
AGCTGGGGTGGGTCGGGCTCTGCTCCCAGGGAACAGGGACAGGAGGGGAGGGAATGACCAGGAGATGTTCAGGTTGGGCATGAGGAGGAATTTCCTCCTGGAAAGGGTGGTCAGGCACTGGAAGGGGCTGCCCAGGGAGGTTTGGAGTGCCCAGTCCTGGAGGTGCCCAAGGCAGGAGTGGCCGTGGCACTCAGTGACAAGGTGGGCATCGGGCACAGAGTGGGCTCCGTGGGCTGGGAGGGCTGTTCCAGCCTCAGGGATTCTGTGGCCTCCAACAAAAAAAATCTTTGAATTCCAAGGGATTTTTTCCCCCCAGTTTCTTGCCTGCTGGCTCAGGTTCTGCTGCTGTGATGGGTGACTTAAGGAATCCATTACCTACAAGGCTGTTAAATGGTTATAACCCCATATCTTAGCAAGAAACAGCAACATTCCAGTTACAGCAGAGTAAGTTTTCCAGTAAGTCATCCTTGCTCTCTACAACCCCCTGACAGGAGTGGGTAGGTGCGGGGGTTGGGCTCTGCTCCCAGGGAACAGGGACAGGAGAAGAGGGAATGGCCTCAGGCTGGGCCAGGGGAGGGGCAGGTGGGATATTGGGAAAATTTCTTCACTGGAAGGCAGGCCGAACATTGGGAAGGGGTGCCCAGGGCAGAAGGCTGGACTTGATGATCTTGAAGGTCTTTTCCAACCATCATGGCTCTATAATCTCAGTATCCAATGTGCATTCACTCCTCTGTTGTCCAAATTACCAGGAGCAAGGAGTTACCCTTTGCATCCCCCCCATGACAAATCCCCCCCAAATTTAGAAGATTGAACCAGACCCTCAGTGGCCAAATCACCTTTGGAGGAACATTAGAATGGTGGATTTCCAGGGTTCAGAGGGAGTGGAACCCTAAATAATTTATCCTCTGAGGTGACATTACTCAGAGCAAGCGATGTGATATTATGGGGGGGAGGGGGGAAATCACATTTCCATATTAATTTTCTTCGTTACTTCAGATTTATATTAACTCATTTACATATGCTTCTGTCTCACCCTAGCTGTTTGCAGTCTTCAATTACCTTAATTTAACCAGAAATCTCTAGATAGGTCAGAGCTCTCATGTTTAATGAAAAATGAGTGAAACAGCCTTAATAGAAATTCATAAGTTACTGCTGTTCTTTGGAGTAACACATACATTATTTAGTTCTGAGTGATGCTCTACACATTTAACCATATTTAGGCAACTAATTGTAGTAGATTTAATGTCCCTGGGTGAATATCTTTCACTACACCAGACAGCTCCTCAACTCACTGGATTGCTCACCAAAGCAAAAAGAGCAGCTCCTGGATATTGATTGCTCTTCATATTAAGAGTTTTAATGACACAAGAATGCTTTGTAGGATAAACTAGAAAAGCCCTAATTACTTCTAATATTCCCTGGACTGCCCTAAGTGAAGGTGAAGAGATAAAGAGACAATTTCTATAATGTTTTAAAGCATGTTGAAATAACTAATTTGTTTGGTTCAGTCACACTCGTGGCCACAAATTCCAGGAGAAGTTAAAGGGGCCTCCTCGCTGAAAATAAGATCCTCTTTCCTCATTTTTCTCTCTTTTATTACTTATTTTACATGGAGAATATTCTAATAACAGGATGCAAACTCATCAGTGAAGTGATTTAGGCAAGGAAAGGAGATTTACTCCAGTGTATGGTCCAAATCAGCTTTAAAGGGCTGCTCTTCCTTTCGAATTTCCCTTCCTTTCTCCCCAACAGGTGATTGCGTTTAATTTTGTTCTGGGCAAAGAAATCAACCTGGAAGAGGGGAAATGGTGGGATTCTAAGGGTGCTGAGAAGACCTGACAAGAAAAAAATTGGGGGGAAAAAAAGGCAAAAAGACTGAATTTTTCCTTCAGTCACAAAATAAGGATGATAAAAATATTCCAGCACAAACACGTGGCTTCAATACAAATCATCTTGTTTTTAGAAGGAAAAATATCCAAAAAATATTTAATTCATTCTGGGAAATACAGATAACAACAGATATTCTTTCCACAAAGATGCTGAGACAGGTTTTTTGAAACCGTTTTCAAAAGTCAAAATTTTTCAACAACAGAACGTTTTGTAAAATCCCAATGAACTCTGTGGAAAAATAGACACAAAACAGAGACCTCTTTTAGGTAACAAAATCAGTTTTGAAAACACCCCTTTTGATGGTTTTCAAAGTTTTGAACCACTGAAATAATCAGCGTTGTGCCTTTTAACAAGTATGGGCTTCTAAGCTAATTGATGAAAACATTTTGGGTTAAAAATGTTATTCTTACAGTATTTTAATTCTGCTTTAAAAGAATTGACTTTTTACCTAAAACATATTCAAAAATCCCGTGTTTTATTTTCTGAGAGGAGTTAAGAACTCAAGTAACTCAAGTCTGCATATTTCTATTGATCCTGCCAACTACCAGAGCTGAGCCCTTAGGCCAAGAGAAAATAACAACATCAAAGAGTTCTGAAGAACCCCAGGAGAGAAAATGGCTTTATTCACTATTAATTAAAGTTATTTCTCCTGTTACTACAATATTTGGACACAACAATATCAAAAAAGATGTGGAACCCTTGAAACCTGTGGCGTTTTTCTTAAAACCAGCTCTAGGCTTCATCTCAGGTCACTCCAAAACTCATGAAAAAAAGATTTATCTTCTTCTCAGTGGGAAACAGAAGCAGAATATCGAGAAAAATTGATTTATAAGGCCTCAGAGAAGGTCACTATTTTAGGTCTAGTGACTGCTGTCATTAATTATTTCAGGTTTGGGACCCAAAGGAGGTCAGAAACACAACCAGGAAACCAGGTCACATCCTCAGATCCCAAATTTGATGCTGGGAATACAAACTAACCCTTGTCCCTATTTATTACCCCTTCCTTTTTGTTCCCGTTTCCACACACTTCTCCTAAACAACCCTGAACTGGCATCTTCTCCATCAATGTGGGAAATGCCTCAGATTTTGATTTCTGAAGTATGTCGAAGCTGCTTGTAAGAAATACAGTGAGTGGCCATTTGGATTTCCTGCTTTTCCTGCCCTTATGGGGGAATTCCAGGTGGAATTCCTCTTGGCTCTCCTCAGATTTTCCCAGCACAATGAGCAGTGTGAGGCTGCACCCGTATTCCTGCCTTCATTCAAAGCACTTAGGGCTGGTTCTGTTTTCCAGAGAGACCCTTCTCAAGCACTAGTTAAGCCTAATTAACCCTAAGCCGAAGCCCACAAGGCCTTGGTTTGGTTTGCAGAGCAGGTTCAGCCCTTTTCAAATGAAACTGAAGCAGAAGGGGTTGAGTTTGGGGTGTCCCGAGTGCTCCCAGAGAGCCAACATCCCAACCAGTGGCTGCTCCGTGGGACCACCAGGAGCCATGCTGGGCATAACTTAGTCCAAAGTGCAATCCTTGGGATGTAGGGAGGGAATCATCTTGGAATGGTTGTTTCTTTCATCCCCTGAAGTTTGTTGGGTGTAAGAGCAGCTGCAAACACTGAAAACCAGGGGGGAGGTTTCTCTCTTCTCTCCACAGCATCAGTCAGGTTAGGGATGTTCCTCTGCTTGGTCTTTACTGGTTTTACCATCTCATTGCTTCATTTCAGTTTTTGATAAAGTTCTGTTCCACAGTAGGAATGTGTAATCATGTCAGCAAGATCTCTAAATATAATCCTTATTTCCACCTAAAACCAGACCTGAGTAAAACACTGAAATAAACCGCTTTGTGTATCTTCTGCTTGGGAAAACAACTCAAAGTTTGAAATACAGCAATTCAGTGGGAGTACCAGGAGGAAACTGGGACAAAATTTGACCCATGTGCAAGCACTCCAAACACAGAATCCACATAACTATTCTCTCTGCTGCTTTTAGGTCGTGTCAAAAGGTTTGTTTAGATTTTTACCATTTGTTTTCCACAAAATCCTTCTGGTCTAAGAAGAGCAGCACTCAAAGAATAAGTTACTAAACCGACCTGGTTTTAGATGTCAAAGCTGAAAGTGCAGCTCTAAGATGAAGCCTCACCTGTGCAGATCCTTTCTCTTCATTGTATTCCAAAGATTAGGATGTTCCTGTTGATATTGAGACTGATCTTATGCACACTGAAATCAGTGGGATTCATGGATCTGAGTCCCAAAAATCCTGAGCACAACAGCAGTTGAAGTGATTTGACACATCTCATAAATCATTCAGTCAACACCAGACAGGATTAGACTTTTATTGCAAACTTTTGACACGTTTCTCTGTGGAATCAGTATCCTATTCTGGATCATCCCTGGATATTTATATCATTACAGAGACTGGGAAAAATGATGCCTTGTTCTGATAATGTCACTTTAGTTCTGGCAAAGAAGAAGTGCAGACAAGTTGATGAAGTAATACAAGATTTCTCTTGTAGTTATGAGTTTAATGCTTATTTATCTACAAAACTTGTGCCATAAAATAATATTTCAGGTGACAACTGAAATTGCTGAGGGGGTGCCTGAATGTGCACAGAAATACTGGCAAAAAAAACAGCAATGAAATGACAGCATTTCTTACAGAAATTGTTATTTTTTTGTCCTGCTGAGAATGAGAAGTGTCTCAGGCAAGAATTTGCACAATGCGATGCAAATAATGTTTAGCACAAAATCACTGAATCCAAAGGAAATTAATTTAAATTGTAATTATTCTATTGAGTATAATTAATCCATTCTTCTGCTAAATGTAGGGTAATTCAATGCCTACAGAAGGGGTGGGTAACCCCTTTGATCACGTGTCTGCAAGAGAGGCAAAGTGATTTATGAATTAGGTTTCAAGTCAAAATTAATTGAAGCATTTCACATCCCCGTGGTACAAATTGTAGGAAATTCTTTAATGGGGCTGGAATTGTGTGCAGAGCAATAAGTCAGAACCTCTGTTTCTAAACATAATTTTACAGTTGTAAATATAAAATAATGTGGTAAATCTTGAAAAGTACTGACTAAGGATGCTCTCACTGAGAAAGGGTGTTCCAGACATAAACCAGAGTATGTTTTTTTGGGGAAAAAAGCCCAATTATGTCAATCTGCAGACAAATTAACCTTCACTGGGACAGCTCTGTATCGGTAGTAAATGTGCTAATGCTTCATGTCTGGGTGTGTCACTTACCACCATGGCTGAGCTGGCATTGTGGTGTTTGGTCAAAGGTTGGACTTGATGATCTTTGAGGCTTTCCCAGCCTTACTGATATCTGTGATTTTATGATTCAAATTGCACTGGAGGGCATTTCTGACCCTTTAGATACAGTCCAGTCACACCAGGCAATCCCTTCATGCACGGGCTGAGTTTGGTGTTGGAACACATCCCTTGGTTCTCCACTTTGGTTGAATTCTCCCCGGATTTTCCAACTTCCCTTACTGTTGGAAAACTTCTGGGTTTTCACATAATTCATAACAATTCGTGGTTAATTTCAACTTTTTGTGCCATGGTTATTATTCCACAGGAGATCATGGAATTGTCCTCCAGTGATGGTCTTTTAATTATTGCCTGTATGGAAAACTTCTGCTCCTCCTCTCAGAGTTTGGTTTACTTGGGTGAAAAGAGACAAAAAAACCAACTTGTCTTCTACATTTCAAAAGGAAGGTGCTCCAGTTCCTAATAGTCCAACAACCTCTCCTCTGCATTCATTCCATCTCTAATTAATCCTGTAGGAAATGCTCTATAAAAGGTTTAAATAGTGCCTGGAATAACATTAATAATTCCCAGCAATTAAAGAAATTGTTCTTCCCAATATTTTGTACCATTTGAATTTTCCATGTCTCCATCCAAGTGTCACATAAACACCAAGTATTATCAACCATTTCAGCTCAGCTCTTCTAAATGTACAAATCCATTATTTCATATCTTCTATTTTTTTTTTTAATTTAGAAGTGAATAAAACAGTATTTATTAATTCAAGGCAAGAGAAATATAAAGGATAATACCACTACCATGACAAAATGAGTTGGGTGTCCAGAACCAGGACTGAGAAAAGAGTTTTAATCCATATTCTGGGTGTCAGCAGCAAACCTAAAAACTGAGGGAAACTTTGGAACAATCTGGACTGGAAGAATAATGTTCAGTCAGGAATAAAGAATAAAAAGTCCTTAAAATAGGATTGCTTTCCATGGGCAAGGAAAATCATTCTGCAGGTGCTTTTGGTGGCTTAAAACCAGCTAAGTTTATTCTTTTATCTACATTTCAGGGTTTTTTTCAGCCAGTTCTGTGAGCAAACAAACAAACAAACAAACAAAAAGGAAACAGGAAAAGGAAAAGAAAACAAAACCAGCTTTAAGTAACCAAATTTGCCCAGGGAAAATGACCCCTGGAGAGAATTTCATGCATGCTTAAAATTCAGACCTTCAGGAAGTCAAACAGCTTCCCTTCAACCAGACTATGGATTTGAACATGATTTAAGTGTTCAGTTGGAGGGGATGTTTTCACCCTGTGCTGATATTGAAATTTAACACCTGTAATGACATTGCAAGTGGGGGTGAAGGTAAACTCAAAACTATTCAAAAACTCTCTGTTAGAGATCTTAACTTTTTTTTAATTAATGCATTAGAAGCATAAATGAAATGTAATACTTTACTTCTCCTGTTCAAAATTTGGCTCTGCCACCAAATAATACCTTCTTTTGGAGGTTGTTAGAGGACAAACCCAAGTTTGCATTGATCTGCACAAGATATTGGTATCTTTTAGTGTTTCTGAAAAGGCAATACGTTGTTAGCAGAGGAAAAATCCCCAGTGGTTTGTGTTTGTAGCAATAAGAATGATCGCTGCAGCTGTACCAAACACTTCCAATCCCCTTTCTGTCTAGTCTTTTATCAAGTGATTTAAAAATTACTACGGGAATTTAAATTCTCCATTAAAAAAAAAAAAAAAAAAAGAAAAAGAAAAGAAAAAAGAGATACTTGTGTTGTTCTCTGAAGTTTCCAGCTGCAAGGTGTGATTGCAGCATGATTTGTTACATGCAGGAGAAGAATTGATCAAACCTTGCAGAGCCATCAGTCACAACAACACCTGAGCAGGGAAAAAAAAACACCCCATAAACCCACAAGCTCTAAGTTATGTCTTGGTGTGGGATGAACAAGTGCTGGGAAAAACTGCTGCAAACAGAACTGTGTCTTAAAAATTAAAAAGTAAATAAAAAATCAGGCTTTTTTATCCATAACAAGTAGTCTCTGAAGGGTGCAGAGAAGACAATTAGCAGAAAGGATGTGGTTGAAGTTGGGCATATCTGTACAAATTATGCAGAACCATCACTTATCAACTGAAAATTAAATTAAGCAGGAATTTCTGACCATCAGCAGAAAACACACCCCAGTAATTCAGTGTTCTAATGACATCTGCAGTTTTAAGTGGTTGCTTGCACAGTGTCCTAAATTCTTTTAATAGCTGCAGCGGCTCCATCATTTGCCATGGATTTGGAGACTTATTAGGAAATTTGTGGTTGCCCCATCCCTGGGAGTGTTCAAAGCCAGGTTGGATGGGGCTTGGAGCAACCTGGGCTAGTGGAAGGTGTCCCTGCCCACGGCAGGGGGTGGGATGGGATGGGATTTAAGGTCCCTCTTGATGAACAGCCCCTCCCTACTTTCCCTGTATCCCCTGCAGACCCTGGAAGGTGCTCTGAGGTCTCCACGCAGCCTTCTCCTCTCCAGGCTGAGCAGACCCAGCTCTCCCAGCCTGTCTCCACTGGGAGCTGCTCCAGTCCCCTCACCAACTTGGTGGCCTCCTCTGTACTTCCTCTGCCAAACCATGTCCATGTTAGATGGCTCTGTGTTTTCCCTTTTCCTGGGAGCAGCGCCCTGTTCTCCACATGCCACCAGGAGGTAGAACACTCCAAGGTTAAAGCCTGAATTTCCATCTGTCTAAGACACATTCCATGCAGCCTCAGAAGTCCTTCCACCCTGGACTCTTGGCAGCCAGCAAGGCTTCCTTATCTCCTTACCTTGCAACCTTATCAAAGTCCTCCTTCCACTTCCAAGTGGCCCTTCTTTCATTCCCATAATTGGTGGTGCAGAGGACACTGAATGCAAAGCAAGGAGATTAGTTTGGGTGTGCTGCCCTCATCTGCATTCCATTGCTCCAGGCTGCGGAGGGCACTCGCTTATGGGTCACTTCCAGGGATCCTGGACCAGAAATGGGTAGCCCAGGAGACCAAAAGCTGCACCTCAGGAAGAAATAGTTTGACCAATGAGACCAGCAGGAACCATTCTGAAGGATTTATATGCAGATATAATGTTTAGTCACAAAAATCAGAGAATATATCTATATCTATACCTGTACCTGTATTTATATCTATCTAATATCTATCTATCTATCTGTGTCTATATTTATAACTATATCTATATCTGTATCTTTATCTATCTATATCCATACCTATACCTATAACATCTGTATCTATCTATATCTAATAGCTATATCTATCTATCTATCTATCTATCTATCTATCTATCTATCTATCTATCTATCTATCTATCTATCTATCTATCTCTCCCAGTTTCCTGCAAGGAGATGAAGCAGACACAATTTCTTACCCTGTAATTCTGGGCCTGTCTAACAAGTGCTTGGTGTGAGACAGAACATAAAAGGCTCTCTGGAATTTGAACCCTATTTGGGATCAACAAGCTGCTTTTCCATAGGACTTTTAAAACCTCACAGGCTGGGAAAACACAGAGTCCACCTCCTGTCCTGAGTGATGACAAGGTGGGGTTTGGTCAAAGCCAGGACCTGATGATCTTGGAGACCTTTTCCAGCCTAAACAGTTCTGATTCCTCTGGCTTTGTCACAATTTACCTCTTTCCCCCCACTCATTCTGCTGGATTGTCCTGGTTCCACCAGACTCTGCCCCTGCCCCTGGCCTTGTTCTGATCTCCCAAGGAGCTTGTTCTTATTTTCCTGTCTCCTGTTGGTGCAGCACCACCCCACAAATCCCTGGTTTTCCCTATGCAGCTGGTGATACCAGGTGAGTGTCCTTATCCCTGCTTTCAGAGCAAGGAAATATTAATTACAACTTCCTTAATCTCCTTCTCCTTGATTGGTACAACTTTGGCTACAGGGTTTCACCATTAGATTTCACTGATTGTTACCCTCAGTGCTCTCTCTTTTTTCATTTTCCCCTTTTATTTTTCAGATTTCTTTAAAAAATGTATTTCTTTTTAGGATTTTTAAGACAGCAAAATGCTTCAGAACACTCTATGACACAATTATCCATGTGCATATTGGATGCACGCCAGCTTCTTTTCTTAAATATATATATATATATATTTAATAATAATATTAAAATAGATCTGGTTGAGCAACACATTTTTTTTCCATGAGTGATTATGCAGATTAACAGAGGAAAAAAAATCATAAACCTGTGAATAATTTATAAATTGGATGGGAAAAAGGCAGATTGATCTGTTAATTTATTAAATATTAATAAACCTACAATCTTGACGTGATAGCATCATTCAGGATAATGGTAAAGTTTCTCATGCAAGGAAAGAATAATCAGGAACCAAACCCTCACAATGAAGCAACCAAATGAATAAAACAAATGCCAAGGATGCCAAGAAACTAGATAGCAGAATTTTTAAAATTATAAATATAATTCTATACCTGGCAAAGTGGAAGCACAGGGGATGAACATGAAATGTCTGTTGGTAGGAGATGGGTTTATTCTGGAATTCCTCATTATAGGAAGAACATTCTCATGATTTGTCCCAAGTAAAATGAATTTCCTCACATTTTTAATGGTTGTTCCCAGCAGCATTTCTGTAGTTTGACTTTTATTCCATTTCCTGTGGATCTCTTGCTCTGCCCCCTCACAAATCCAGCCCTGCCAAAGCAGTGGCACCATTGGCCATGCCTTGAGCTTCCTCCAGGGTCTGTTCCTCTCCACTTCCAGGGAATGCAGAGGAAAAGCAGGTTTTAAAGGCAAGAAAGGGTTTCAAAGGTGAAGTGCAAGGAAGAGAAGTAAATTATTTCTAAAATCCAGTCAAGCTAAACCACCTGTCCTGGCTGTTCATGGCACAAGGGTTGGATGGAGACCACCATGAAAGTTTGGCACCATCATATCTTCATAAAGTTATGGAATACCCTTGGGCCCATTCCTCTTTATAGCTGCTAATAAAAATTAAAGGAATTCCTAATATCCATCAGTTCTTATATCATCTTTTATAAAACCTCATTATTAGGTACCTGGGAGGCAGGAACATTTAGATCCACTAGAACACAATGGGTTTGGAGGGGGATTATATAAAAAATCCCATACTGGTCAGCAAAATCTCAAAGCTGAGCCTGGAGTTTCCAGTGTAACACTATCTAAAGAGAGATTAAAAATAAAAAAAATAAGAATAGTAATAATTAAAAAAGAGGGGGACTGTGTTAACTCTGAACTTCATGCACATTAATAGGATGAATTCCATCCTTCTCCCACCCAGCCCCCAGAGCTCATTTCCAGGGCAGATAAGTACTAATTCCCTAGGAGTGCTCCGATGGCAGATCCCTTACAGTGTGTTCCTGCTAATAACATTTAGTGGGCTTGGCAATCACATTGATTTCCCATATGGAACAAGGAGAGTGCATTGCCACCTTCCTGCTGGAAGTTTATTAAGCACGCAGGATATTAGAAGTCAGGACTGATTAATTCAGGGCATAAACAATCAGTTTGGACTTTCATTCCCCTCTTTTTCTTTTTTCTACACAGTCTTGTCTTCAAGCACATCCCTGTTACTTGCCCTCATTTCTGATGTTTTTTGCTTTATTTTGTGATTTTTTTCACCTTCATATTAAAGAACCTATTAAATATTGATGGGTTTGTCTTGATACATGTTATCAGAGTCAGATTGAACTCAGGGAACTGAGAGGGAACTCCAGTTTAACTGGAGCAGATAGACCTTGTCATATCATTTCCAGTTCACACCAATACAGAAAGTCTTCAAATTATAATATAATAATAATAAAAAGGTGGATGTTCTATAGACTGAAATTAGGGATTTTTACAGTAGACATAAAGGGAACATTTATTCTCTTTTCCTTTGCATCTATTTTAAGGTGAGGAGCAGCAAGGGAGTAGCCTATAATTTAGGTAAGCCCATTCAGGGTCCTGGGGGGGAAATTTGTATCTAAGTGGAAAGTGCCTTTTTAACTATCCTAATTTTACTAAAAGTATCGTGCAATGTCCTCCTTGCTCAATAAACTTCCCCTGGAAATGTAACACTCTATTCCTCTTATTACTTGTGGGAAATCAAGAGAATTGCTAAGCCCTGGCCACGGTATTGCCACAGCCACAGGAGGAGGGGACGTGCCATCTGAGCACTATTTAGAGTCACTAATTTGTCACAGGGCTGAAGTGGGAATGAACACCTGGAGTGGGATTTGGTGATGACAGAACCTCATCCCAATAATGAGTCTGCTGCTTTGATGGAGCTCGCTTTCACAACTTCAGGTAACTTCAGAAGAACCCACTCATTGTCAATGCTGAAACCTTAGATATAGATATTTATGCCTTTTTTAATAGATATACACATATACACATCTAAAAGTAGATATTTTGTTGCTTCAGGACAACAGTGAAACAACAGAAAAAGCACAAGAAGGGTAAATAAGGGCAAATCTGCTCCATAGCAATTTTTTTGGTCAAAATTAAAAGACACAGTCAAGCTAAAGACAGTTTCATAGAATGACAAAGCAAAAGCACAAAGCATCCTGACATCAGACTCCAGAGCACGGTTGGGATGCCCTGGTCATCTCCACAGGGCAGAAGTTCTCATTCCATGTGCACCACATCACAGCCAACACCTTGAACAGCCTGGGGCAGCATTGCAGCCATTCTGCCTCCTGAGTGAGTTCTGCTTCTCCATTTCTGCTTCCCTTCAGCTGCTCCTGAAATATCTTCTCTCTTTGGGCCATGTGACGGATGGTTTGACTCCAGCTGACAGCTGTGCTTGACATCCCATGGGATTTTATAGTAATCTCATTCTTGAGATGCCTCCCTGTCTTCCTACAGGAACAGCTTTTCCCCTTTAGAGTGTGTAGATCCTTCTTCCTCTACATTCTACCTAACAAGACAGTGTCTCTCTCCTGGTGCTTTCACATTTTATGTCCTGGTTTCCCGAGGAGAATCCTTCTGTTGCAAAGTATTATGGTAATCCCATTCTTGTTCTCTTCCTCTGGGATTCCTCCCACTCATCTCAGTCAACTGAAATTGTCCATGACAGTCAGGAAAAGGATTATCTCAGGTTACTCCTCCGAGAGGATGGGTTTTATTCTCCTCTGACTTGAGAGACCAAGGAATGAATCTTCTCTTTCTAAAGATGCAGTTAGAATTTCTATGGAATAAATAGCCAAGGTGACATGGCAAAGGAATGAAGCTTATAATGACAGGAGGAAAGAAACATGATTAAAGCACCAAAACCAGCAAAAGGCTGAAGCATTTAATTACACACTGCAAAAGATATCACACTCAGGTGGGGCTGGTGGGTTGTTAGAAGGAAGAAACAAACACTGACTGCTTATTTTATGGCTTGAGTTGCTTTCTCTGCAGCACTAAAACAAGGATTCAGCTTTTGCAGTTCAGTTCCTGGATTATATTTGTGGTGTTTTCTGTTGTCTTCACATGCTTCCTGTTCCAGCCTGTGATTCTCTGTGGTCAGTGCACAGGTCTGTCCTTTGTAACATCCAACTCCCTAAAGGCTTTGTTAAAACGCACATACTTCCCCAAAGTGCCCCAAAATCTTAGGATCACGTTTTTCCTTCCTATTTTCTCCGCCCAGGTTGAATCTTGTACGTGTAATGAAGGAGATGACACTTGAATCTTGATGTTCTTCACCTCGGTTCAGCACACACCATGTGGGGTTTGGGGATTTTTTGGGAGGAAGGTCCTGTCTCCTCCCACATCAGAGTTTTCAACTCTTTTTATGATATTTAACTTTATGAAGGGAACTGAGTCTGTTCTGCTGAGACTAGAGAGCTCTTTGGTATAAAATGTTCTGCAACACACAAATCATTGTGTCTTTAGGAGGGAGGACACACAAAGACTTGTGACTTTCTTATTCCTCAGCTCTTTTCAAACACCTTTAACCACTCAGTAAACCTTCCTGAGTACTTCTGGTGTAGCTTTTCCTGAACTCACAACCACCAAGCACTCTTCCATCCCTAGAGTAAACCTTTAAGGTACTTAAAAGGGAGGCTGATAATGGTCCACTCTCTTGAAAAAAAAAAAAATTAAACCTGCCCATTTAGAGTCAGAAAGAAACTGTAAAATCAGATTTTTTCACACTCCTAATAAATCAGAATCTCTTAATTGTAGCAGATGTCAACATCAATCATGCTAATTAGGCTGCTATAGTAATAAGTGAATCAATAAAGGCATATGAAATGGTGGATGAATACAGTTAACAAGCTCTTTACCTTTCTCTAGTAAGACTAGAAAATTCAGAACATGCATTTTGAGGTCTTTCTGTGTTAAATTGTATGCATTGATATGGATTGCAATAACAAGGCCCCAGTGAGAGGCCTTTGGAGCTTTTCCTCTGAAACTAAACTGCATGGATCTGCTACTGTGAGATAAAGTGCTTTTAAGTGGCTAAAGTGGAAGTTCTCTTGAATCTGTTTCCATCACTTGGAAATAATGTAGTAGTTCCTCCTGATGACAGTGTGGTGAGTTGACCTTGGCTGGTCACCAGGTGCCCACCAAGCCACTCCTCCTTCAACAGGATGGAGGAGAAAATAAGTTGAGAAGTTCTTTTGTGTCAAGGTGAGCACGGGGAGATGTCTCGCCTGTGACTGACACAGTCTTGACTTGGGGAGAGTAATTTAGCTTATTGCAAATTACTTGTAACAGACTAGAATAGTAAGAAAACCAGCAAAACTAAGGTCCTTTTCCTCCCAGCATTCCTCCTCCCCAGGTTCAGCTTCATTCCTGACTCTCTCACCATCTCTGTCCAAGCAGTGCAGGGAACAGGAAATGGGGGTTCAGTCAGTTCTTACCACGTCACACCATCACAGAATGTGCTGAGCTGGAAGGGACCCACAAGGGCCATCCTGTCCAACCCTCAGTCCTGCTCAGGACCATTCCCAACAATCCCACCCTGTGCCCCAGAGCATCATCCAAACCCTCCTGGAGCTCTGGCAGCCTTGGGGCCGTGCCCAC
>JAWWEU010000005.1:25730625-25746645 GCA_035583155.1 Acropternis orthonyx | reverse complement strand
AGAAAGAAAGAAAGAAAGAAAGAAAGAAAGAAAGAAAGAAAGAAAGAAAGAAAGAAAGAAAGAAAGAAAGAAATTGACCGAAAAAGAAGAAAAATTAATGTTTCATGTCAGGTTCTCAAAGAGACAAAACCATTACTGAGAAGTGAAGCCTAAAATTGCCCAGCCTTCAGTTCTGTGTTGCTTGTGCATCAGGAAAGTATGTTCAGAAAAATTCTGTGCCAGCTGCAAACATCTGTCAGATGAAGGAGCAGCAAAGCAATGAAGTGAAGGTCTTACAGGTCCAACATCAGGCCAGGCAGCTGCTTCCAAGGGAATATTGGTGGGATATTGATGGCATTGTTTAAAGGGAATTGGGGAACATTAATATCTCTCCTGGGACAACTTTTAGTATTCCAGCAGGAAACTTTAAAGCAAAAACTGGGATAAAAAATCCTGGGAGAAAGATGATTTGCTCAGGAAAAAATGAGGCCTAGTCCACTTCAGTCCTTTCTTTTAGGATCCTGCATCCATCAAATACTGGTACAGGAAATCTACCCTAACATTTGGAAGGTTCATTTTGGGTTTGTTTTAAAACTGCCACAGGAACATAAGTAGAAAGCCTGTTTTTGTCTGCATAAATCACTGCAACTCCTATTTAGGATGTATTTGGAAAGCTGGTAATAAAAGCAGGCAAATGACCAGATAATGATATGCACCTTCAGGAAAGTTCTGATCTGGAAAGAAATGAATTATAAAAGAAGAATTGCATACAAGGAAGGTTTATTCTCTTGGTATATGTGTTAATATCAATTGGGCTTCTTGCTTTAATCAGTGTCATAATGTACTGATGGAACTGGGTGGCAATAACAGGAATGTCCTGAAGCTTTTCCTTTTCCAGTTTGGCAGAAAAAACCTCTCGAAATAAATTTAAATAACAACTGGAGAACAAATGAAGTTTTGTTACTTGATACAGCTTGTGGAGCCTGGCAAGTAATAATAAACAAATGAAACTCTGAGGTGATAATTATCAGCCAACCCACCATTTGGGTATTATGTAAAATGTGGGTATTCTTAGAAAAGAAAGCAGGAAAAAAGAAGAAATTGCTTATAGCTGAAAGAATGACTAAACGAGCTTCAATGAACTAAATTGGTTTTTAATTAGTGTTAAAATACTTCAGACTCTACAAAGTAGAGAAGACTTTTAAGAACAGAAGAAGCACCAAATTGGGAACTTCCAATCCAGAGCATTCCAGTTTTGATCCTGAACAAGTGATTGCAGGAGCTGCCGCCACTCCTCAAACTCCAAACACCCACTTCACACCCGTGAGGATGTTTGTTCCTCACCGTGATGTTCCTCAGAGATGGTAAAGCCAAAACTGGAGAAAGGGCTCAGGGTGGGAGATGATTTTCCATGCAGAAAAGGGGAGGAGTGTCCTGATAGTTCTGTGTAAGCCTTTTAATGCTCTCTATTCTGGTGGAATTAGCAAAGAGATGGTGCAATTACCAAAGGGATGGTGCAACAATTGTCCCAGAGACACTCCTGTTTCACCTGTGTGCAATTCAACTGGGAGGTGCCACCAGCAATCCTGAAATTCTGCTTAACTTCTGTTCTCCAAAATCAAAGAGTCCCAGATTGGTTTGGGCTGGGATGGACTTTAGAAACCATCCAGTGCCACCCCGTGCCATGGGCAGGGACACCTTCCACCAGCCCAGGTTGCTCCAAGCCCCATCCAACCTGGCCTTGGACACTCCCAGGGATGGGGCAGCCACAGCTTCTCTGGGCAATCTGTGCCAGGGCCTGCCCACCCTCCCAGCCAGGAATTCCTTCCCAATATCCAATCTAAATCTCTCCTCTTTTAGTTTAAAACCATTCCCCCTTGTCCTGTCCCTCTATCCCTTGTCCCACGTCCTTCTCCAGCTCTCCTGGAATGCCTTTAGGCAGTGGAAGGAGCTCTCAGGTCTCCTCAGAGCTTTCTCCAGGCTGAACAATCCCAGCTTTCCAGCTCTCAAGAAACCTGTTCTGTCTGGAACAAAGGCCTTTGCACATCCTCCAGTTCCTACATCCTGACAATGACAAAATATTAAAAATTGTTCATGAGATTTGGCTTCTTTTGTTTTTTCTCTCTGAGAACAGCAAGAAAATGCCTGAGGAGAGCAAAAAAAATCCAAATATAAGGAAAACTATGAGAATTTCCATGAGAATCGCAGATAGGACAGAGAATGAATGTTGATTTTGGCTTTAGGAGAGGCAAGTCAGAATCCTCCATGGATATGAATCAGGTTTTTAGCCAGGTAAGGTTGTTTGGGAAAAAGCCCTCATGGCAACTGGAATATTGGAAGAAGCAGGAGGAGAAGAACTGGGCCTTTGTTGACAGTCTCTTTGAGCACAGGAACTGAATGAATCCACATTCCTGGGAAAGGGGCAGGAATTGAAATGGCAGAGCATCTGAGAGGAAAGCCTGGACTAATGTGACCAAAAATACCCCAAACCTGAGGAAGGTTTGCTTAAGCTTCAATAAAAGTCTGATGTAGTTTAGGGAAGCACAGAGTTGTCTCTGTTAGAGCAGACAAATTCAGGTAGCTCTATGTGTTACCAAGACACATAATTGCCTTAAAACCCTTAAAACACATGCTTTGGCTTCTTGTTGTATCAATGAAAAAATAGCCAAAGAGGTTTGCCTGTCATCTCCTGGCTTTGAAGTGCAATGTCTTTCTAAATGGGCCATGTTTCTATTCATTAGCTAATTAAAATAAAAATCGAATACAAGATTGAGAAAATAATAAAAATAGGGGGAAAATGTAATAACGATTAGACAGGGAGAAGTTCAGTAGCATGAATTTCAAGTCATCTAATTGTGTTAGTTTTATCTGACCTATTTCTCAGCAAATACCCCACTCTTGAGCAGTTTTGCTGGAGGAGCTTGCTACTTCTTAAATAAAACCCTTTAAACACACATTAATATGAGCCAACAACCAGGAGCTGAAGCAGCAAGTTCATTTCTCTTTGTGCTCTGGAGTGCCAGCCATGCCTCAATAATTTTGATTCCTATTCTCAGCTGCCAGGGTAAGTAAACACTCAGAGAATTAGACCTTTAAAGTCTAAACAAAAGCTCTTCATTCCCCGTAGCTGAAGTACAACAACCTCTGCTGCTTTTCTCTCCTCTGTCCCAGTTTCTGCTCTAATTTGCTGGCAAGGACTGGGGGAAGCACATCTCAGCCAGCATCCTCCCTGGAGGGGCTGAGCAGTTCACCTGAGTGATGCACATCTCTTCTGCCAGCTTAAGGCCTTGAGCAGCAAAAACTTTTCTCCGTGGATGCTTGCACAAAGTGCAGTGTGCTCCCAGCTGTGCCAGAAGGCTGCTTTCCTACAGCTGGGGCAAGGAAAGCACAGCTGGGGGCCAGGGAAGCACAGCTGGGGCTAGGAAAGCACAGCTGGGGCCAGGGAGCCACAGCTGAAATGAGGGAAGAAGAGCTGGGACCAGGGAAGCACAGCTGGGGCCAGGGAGCCACAGCTGGGGCCAGGGAGCCACACTTGGGGCCAGAGAACCACAGCTGAGATCAAAGAAGCACAGCTGGGACCAGGAAAGCACAGCTGGCATCAGGGAACCACAACTGGGGCCAGGGAAGCACAGCTGGGGGCCAGGGAAGCACAGCTGGGATCAAAGAAGCACAGCTGGGGCAAGGGAAGCACAGCTGGGGCCAGGGAACCACAACTGAGGAAAGTGGCACACATTGTAACCCATTAACAATTTTTTAAAGCCTTCTTCCCCTCCAGACCCAAACAGATGTCAGGAAATGATGCTGTGCCTTCCTCCCAGAGAAGAGGTCTCCTCGAGTTTCAGCAGGCAGGTAAGTTCAGTGCCAGCTCACAACATTCACCTCCCTGGCACCATCACAAAGCTGGAAGGATCTCAAGTCCCTGAGAGCCCGTCAGACACGAGGCAGGAACTGTGTTCTGGCTGCACTGAGAGGAAATCCCCTCCCCAAACCATCACTGGGACAGAGAAGAAGCAAAGGAGAGGCCAAGCTGTTTTTCTGACCTTCCCACCCCAAAGGTGAAGCCAAATCATAGAGCAGAACTGTTGAGGTTTAAGATCTTCACATCCATCCATCAGCTCACCATCACCAGGTCCTCAGGTGCCACATCCACATGTTTTTTTCAACACTTCCAGGGATGTGCCAGTGCCTGACAATCCCTTTTCCCTATATCTAGTCTTAACTGGTTAATTTTAAATGAGAATAATGAGGGGGAAAGCAAATAGCTTTGTAGCTCCCAATCTGTAAATGAACAAAAGACACTTGCTTTTATTAAAATTATTATGGACAATTTTGATTAATGTTTCTAGTTTTGAAACATTTTTCACCTAGGGTACAAATTCAGCAGCTTCAGCAACAGTTTATTTATGTTAACAGAGAGGAGGATGCACATTATTTAATGGTAGTTCACTGCAAATATTCCATACTAGAGACTTACAAAATATTCAGATGTAGATCCAGAAAGTTCATTGCTGGAGGTCTGGCCCTCAAGGGCAGGTCTGGAGGAAAAGGGTCCTCCTGGTCACTTTGGGGAGGTGCCCTGAAGGCAGAACTAAGCCATGGATGGGGAGCACACTCAAACTGTCTGCAGACAAATAGAGCAGTGGCAGGAAGCAAAATGCACCTGAAAATATCAGTTGCTGTGGAGGTACCACTGGGTTTTATTTCTAGACATTTGAATTTCGAGCAACCTGGTCAGTGGAAGGTGTCCCTTCCCATGGAAGGGGGTTGGAACAGGATGATATTTAAGGTCTTTTCCCACCCAAACCATTCTGGGATTCTGTTCAGTTGGAAGATTTGATTTCTAGGCCTGTATTTCAATTAATAAATAATGAAAGGAACCTTCCATTCAGAAAAGCAAAGTTTTCATATTAATACTTATCTTCACAATAATAATAATAGCAAGGTGTGAGATACACTGGTAATAGCTGACTTGTCTATTTTATCAGAAACAGCCACTAAAACTGGCAACTGTTAATAAGGGTAAAAAAAACCCAAAAAACAGTAGAAGTGTAGAGAAGTGGGAAGCTGAAATCTATGAATAGGTGCTTAGTCAAAGAGCTGTTTTACAGGTACATTTTATTTTAAATATATAGTTGTGAGCAGCATTTGTGGCTTGTATTGTGTTCTTCTTGGCTCCAATCCCAGGTAGAAATAAGTGGGAGTTGCACAACAAAGACTTCCCCCAGCTGACAGATGCCCCTGCTTGCAAACGTGTTTCTGGCTCTACAAATGTTCAAGTGCTTTCAGGCATCAGCTGGTTTTTAAATCAAATTAAGTGTTGCCATTTCCACTTAGCAGTGCACAACTCTCATTACAAGTTACTGGGAGAAGGGTGTAAATAATGTGGAATTCTGAAAACTTAAATGTATCAGGTGAAATCGTAGACCCAAGGAAGTAAATTCAAGGTTCTTCCCTTGGTGCAATCAGATTGTTAATGCCTTCCCTTCCCAAACCTTCCCAAACCTTCCCTTCCCAAACCTTCCCAAACCTTCCCATCCCTATCTAACAATGAATCCCAGTATCAGACAGAAATAACTCCGGCTACCAGAGCTTGATTACTAGATTTCTTGCAAACTCCGCATTTCCTTTTATTTATTTAATCACCATGCAAGCTTAAGAAAACCAATTTGGAATATTTGGACACGCACCTTCCTTAGGACATACAGACTGCTCAAGAACAGGAATCTAAAATCGATCTTTCTGTAGCCCTGTTATATCTTTTCCCTGTGATTTTTTTCCCCCCCTGTGTTATGCTGTGCATCATCTGATGGTCTCGCTGACAATCTGTGCTGTCTTGCCTCTGGCACTGCAAAATCAAACAGCAACAAATTTATTCCTGTTTATTTTAGTAACAACAAAACTTTGCACTCAGAGCTCTACATTTTTTCCTCTTGAAGGTGATGTATGAAGCAGGAAAAAGCAGCTCGACTTTCAGACGCTCAGCAGAGGTTATGCTGGCAGTAAACAAACCCTCTTTGAGACCTCTGCAGGAAGGCAGAAGTCACTGGGGAAAAGAAACCTGGAACACAGGTTGGAATCAAGAGAATTGTAGTTCCCAGAAGCCTTAGGAGGGTGATATGGAAATATTTGGAACTGCAGATTATTGTTTCTCTGTGTTTTCCTGCTCCCTGCTTGCAGTGTACATATAACAGAGCTGTAAACATTGATTCACCTCTAAAAATGCAGGAATTCTGCTTCTAAGAGGCATCTGACAGCTTTAATTTTGTTCCTGCAAACTAAATATATATATTGTAACTATAGATGATATTTACCTGAGTTGGTTTGTTTAAAAACATTGCCTAGGATATTATTCAACAGGTCCTTATTTCTGAATTAAGAAGAAAAATATAAAACGTTTAAAGAAAAAAAGGGGCAGTGTGTGGCTGTTAAAATGACCTACATGAAAATAAATTTTAAAAGAGAGAAACAGGCAACAGGCAGAGCTCCAGGAGTGTTTGGACAGGGTGGGATTGTTGGGGTACCTCTGCAGGGGTTGGACAGGGTGGTCCTTCCAGCTCAGGATGTTCTGGGATTCAATTCCATGATTTTAGCAGAAGCCTTGCTGTGTGAATCGACTGAATAATTCTCAGATAAATACTCAGTGAGGTACATAATGGAAACTGCATTTGTATCTCTAAAAAGATTTGCAGCTGGAAAAATTTCTAAGAAGAGGAACTAATTTGCCTGAAATTGCTGTGACACAGAACAAGGTGACCCAGGTGGGCAGTTTTGGTTGAAGGGGCTCATTTTGTGTTCCTCATTCCGTGAGAAATGATTGAGATTTCCTATTTTAGTATTTCCACATGAGGCCAGAAGTGAATTTGCCTTTCCCAAAAGGAAACCTGGCAATAGGATTGCTGCTTTTTTCCAGGATCTATGAATAGACAGGAAACTGAGTTCCTTCTGATACTTCCTTTCGGATGTAGATGGTGAAAGACCCCAGAATCCATAAATTAGAGAAAAGACAAAATCAGCACAGGGGTTCACAAAAATCTTGGTGCAGGTATAGGAAGTACAGTGGAAGATGATGTGAAATGAAGGAAAAATAAAGACAAGACTGTTTTAAAGTCTTAAAAAAACCCCAAACAACATTCAATAATGAGAATGGAAATTCCACAGTGGCCTTGAGGGATGAGCATCCACTGAGTAGCCAATCAATGTTCTCCCCCACAAAATTATTTTGAGGTTTCTTAAGTGTGGTTTAAATTCTTGAGCAGAAAAAAAAATGTTTTCAAAACCTTCTGAAAAAGAAAATAAATGGAAGAACCCTAAATCCATGAAGACTCATCCAAAAACTCAGCACTTATGTGGGATAGGGGAGGTCAGTTCACACCAAAGATTTGAGCTACAAGGCTCCATTTATGTCACAACTACTCTTGTTCAGTATCTCTTTTGCACCAGGGAGTGTTTTACACTGACAGATTGTATTTAAATAATACATTTTTAAGGGCTCTTTGTTTAAGTCTCAATCAGCTCTAATTTTGACCAGAAGCAACTCCATCCTCTCCTGCAGCACCACTGCATGAAAGGAGTTTCTTTTCACCATTCTCCAGGCTAAGCTAGTCTTTAGGGTGTCCTCATGGCCAGGCACAAGAAATGTTTCACCTAATAAGCTCTTCTCTGACATCTCTGATCCTTTTCCTTCCTTCTCCCCAAATTTGGGTCTCTCTGGAGCTCCGGCTGTTCTGATCCTGGCTGGCCTTTCCTGCTCCATCCACTGTACCTGGCTGAGCAGAGCAAAGAGCGGGGAGCTCTTGAACTCACTGCATCATTCTCAAACACTGCCCTTCTCAGCTTATAACTCTGCAATAATTGGCCCTTTTTCTTGTTTGTGCCAGGACAATCCCTTTATTCTTCATTCCATTTGGCTGTGAATGTCGGGGGTACAATATGAGTTATCTGCACTGTTCTGGCTCAGAGGGAAGTTCAGTATCTGAACCTTGCAGCCTCCAGCACCTTATCAGCTGCCGTGCAGGGAGGTCAATCATTTATAACACGTTTAACTCCAATCCTTTGTTTTCCTTTGTAAGTTGCAAGGTCACCTTAGACCATGGAAAAGGCCTGAAGAGCAGTGGGGAGATGAATGAGAGAGGATGGGGTGTGTTTGTTGTCACTGTAGGCTGGTTGTTTCCAAGAAGGATGCTACTGAATTGCTAATAAACACAATGAAAAGGCAAAGAAATGCACTGCCTTGCTCAGGCAGAGCCTTCTGTGCCAGGAGTGTGGGCCAAGAAAATGCCATTGCAGCTTTGCCCCAGGCTCAGAGCTCAGAGAGCAGCTCTCCATAGCTTTTCTGGCTCCTCCCAAAGCTCAGTGCAAAGCCAACAGGCTATTACTTTTAATCTAATGAGAAAGCCAAGCGTTAACCTGTTGTCACTGTGCTGAGAAAGCCATCAGAAACACAGTGCTTTTGGGTTTCAGGGCCCTGGTATTAAATAAAGCTCTATTGACAGGGAGCTATGAATATTTGTGACATTTTCTGCACTGCAGATTGCAGGGTTTGGTGGTGTCTTTTTCTTTTATTATTATTTTTTGAACATTTTTACCTGTTCTGGAAAGATGAGAGTTGTGAACTGGCCAATTTTCCATGAAACTATTTTCTCCCAACTATCCAGAGCAGGTTAATCTACAAAGGAGAGGAGATCTTAACAAAGCGTGGTATCTCAGCAGCACAATAGGGGATGAAAGTCACTGTGACAGCTGCAAGGTAAGGCACACTGGAAGGCACAATTGATACATTGATGGGATCTAAATTAACTGTAAGTACTCAGAGAAAAACGTCCCGGCTGTCATTGTGAACAGCTCTCTGAAAACCCCTGCCTGGTGTTCAGTGATGATTAAAACCCAAACAAGATGTTCCAACGTGCTAAACAGACAATAGAGAACACTATTGAAAGTGCTCTGAGGCCCTTCTGCAAATCAGTGTGGGAGCTCACCTTGAACCACACGTTTAGTTTCATCACCCCATCTTGAAGAGGATGTATCAGAAATAAA
Source organism: Acropternis orthonyx (assembly GCA_035583155.1). Lineage (NCBI taxonomy): Eukaryota > Metazoa > Chordata > Aves > Passeriformes > Rhinocryptidae > Acropternis > Acropternis orthonyx. Next base: position 25,737,633 of record JAWWEU010000005.1, on the reverse strand, counting down.
GAAGAGGAGCTGGGAAAGTCTGTCTTTTCAGGGAGATGCTTGGGTCAAATTCAGCCTTTGATTTATACACTGTGCTGTCTCTTTGAAATCCAGTGGTTTCCAGGTTATGAATCACAGCACAATGTGGCCTATTTAATTTAGTGAAGGGATGTGTGAAAGGGCTTGTGATGAAGATACACAAACTGCAGGCAACAAGGCTTTGATTTGCCTTGCTGAGCAACCTTTGCTCTGAAATGATCAGCAATGCATAAAAGCAAACACAATCCATATGCCTTTTTACATATAGATAGGCATCTGATCATTCCTCTGTGTGAAATGCACCATCTTTCCCCCAGCTTTTGCCACTTAAAAAAATCATTCAGGGCACATGGGTAAAGGAGGAAGAGGATTTAAACTTCCTAAGCAGAGGTAAGGATTGAAAAATGATGATAAATTGATTCTGGAAAAACATAGAGTCGTAGAATCGCCTGAGTTGGAAAGGATCCCCAAGGATCATTGAGTCCAGCTCCTGGTACTGCACAGGACACCCCAACAACCCTGCCATGTGCCACAAAATGAAGCTCAAATGCAAGCACAGGGAATTGGAGAATAAGGATATTGACATCATGGACACAATGCAAAGGTAAGGTAGGAAGTGATGCAAAAAAACCCAAAAAACCCAGCCATGAGCAGATAACCAGGATAACCTGGATTGGAGCACAATTTTGAGCAGCTCAGAGTCTTTGGCAACACCACGTGCTAAAACAGAGAAAAGCCACCAACTGCAGCCCCAGCTGTGCTGTGGAAACAAGAAACACCACACAGAGCAGTGACTTTGGCTGGGCTCTGAGCAGCCTCTGCAGCCTGTGTTTGCTCTCCTTTGCAGCCAGGGCAAGGCAGAATATTCAGGCACTAATTAGAAGTCCTTGTGTGCTCTTCTGTTTGAAGTGTGTGAACAGAGTCAGAAGCTCTCTCCCCAGCAAGGCAGAATGAGCTGGCTATTAGTAATGAAAGCTGATCACAGAGGTAGATACTCAGCCCATGAATCTAATTCATAACGGGCTGGAGAGCAGGATTTCAGCAGGAAAGAAAAGGAACATTTCATTCTCTTGTTACACACCCTGGCAGGGGAGAAAACCCAAAGAGAGCCTGTCACGGAGCCTCTGAATCTCTGGGTCAGATGAAGTGATTTACCAGAGACAAGAGGTACATGAGGGGAGAAGGACAAAGACTAAAACCCCAAAGACTGACCTCTCCTGCTTTAGGTGGTTCACAGATGCTCTGACCCATTTGTAGTGATGGTTCACATTCCAGTCTCCACTGAGCCAAGAGAGGGACAAACCATGGCAGGAACTCTGTCATCCCAGGCAACCACTTCTCCTTCCTTTGTCCCATCTTGGAGGGATCATTGCCCTGGTTGCCTTGGCAAGGAGAAGGAAAGGTTTCCCATGTTTAAGGATAAACCACACTGGGCATAATTTTCACATTCAGTTTAGAATCAGGTAGATTAAAGTAGAATTTAATACATTTAATACATTTTATTTTTCTCTTTACTGCTTGGCTAAATTGTTGGATTTAAAGAGCAAATAATTCTGGTTTAGGCTTGGACTAAAGACCATGTATTTCCTCCTGTTTTCCCATCAGATCTTGGCTCAGCTATTCATTACGGTGACAGGTACATTCATCAGCTGCGTGTGTGAACAAATTTCATCCTGTGGGCTGTGCATGACAGCTGGTCGTGGTCACTGGAGTCACTCCTGGAATGACAGACCCTCTGGAGCTGCAAAGAGAGCCTCAACAACTCTCACCACTTCGCTTTGCTCAGGGGTCTTCAGGGAGCCAAAGGCAGGAGAAGGGAAGCAGGCTCCCAGGATTTAATTAGGGATGGAGGAAGCAGTTTCCTTTTCCATTGCAAGGCTGTGATATTTTGTGTGTGTGAATGGCCTTGTCTGTCAAGTGAGGATTTGCATGGGCTTTATAAACATTAATGATGCCTTCCCTGGAGGATTTCACTCGGCCAGAGGTGCGAGCTCCGAGGGGGAAATAGCCCTGAAACAGTGTCCCTGGCCAAAAACAATTACACAAGTGCATCCACTGTGAGTGCAGAAAGCTCTAGTTAGGTATTGCTTGATAACTCCTGCAAAATGGACAATTATGAACATTTCTCATGGTAATTGGTATCTCCCTCAGTAAGGTCACAGAAGGTTTCACCAGCTGTCCATTAACTGTGCATCTCAGCCCTTCTTACTCAGTGGGAAGCACATTTTACAGACAACTGCTCAGGAAATATTTTAACTTTTCAGTGGTGGTTTTACAAAGCCAAGCAGAGAAATTTGCATGACAATAATAATTACTCCAGCTCCTAAAACCAGAAACAAACCTGCCAAAATATTAATACCATCGACACCCCCCGAATGCCTCCTGTTTTGTCTGTTCCCTTCTCCTTTCTTTGGAAAAGAAAGTGTGACACCTTTGCACGGAGAAATGACTTCCTTAAGCACTATTCTACTGTGTTCAACACTGAAGTAATTAGGAGAAGCACAAAAAGTATTTATCAGTGTTATTACAGTGAACACAGCACTCAGACCGTGACAACTGAGCTCTTGTAGTGAAGTGTAAAGACAAGAAGCCGTAGCAGGTGCAGACAATAAACCCGCCTGGGTTCACCTCACGCTATTTAAAATTCTTTATAGAACTGCTTTGTGAGTGAGATTTCAGGAGAAACAAGCAAAAGGTGAAAAATCTCCTTTATAAAAGTTTCAACACCATTTCCAGAGAGGGCAAGCATAAAAGTTTACAGTTCTCATTACGGCTTTGTCTGAACCAGCCAGACCCTTGAGATTACAGGAAGGCAGGCACGCCAGGGTTATAAATGTATTTATAGGAGGCACTGGTGCAGTGAGTAAATGGGCTGTTGCTCCCAGCATGCTCCCAGGAGTTCTCCTCCAAGGGCAGGGATGCTGCCTGTGTGTCCCACCACCAGCAGGGAGCCGTGAACTTCCAGCAGTCTCCAAGAGTGCCCCGGAGCAGATGTGGCATGCAGGCGCTTTCTTGTTGCTGTAAACAACTTCTGGACCCAGCCAGATCCTCTCTGGGTGTGAATATATAACCTACACAGGGTCTTCTGGTTCATCTGAGAAGTAACAAAGCAAGTGGGAAGAGATGAAGAACTTTCATCTATTTTTGTGACTGTTACGTGGGGATATCACATGGAAAACTTAGTTAAGTAGGATAATAATGACTGAGCATTCTTTATTTTCCCTGATATCTTTAAATAGTATCTTCCCTGCATACGAGTGTCCACATGGGTAGACATTTAGTTCAGACTAACTGTTCTAGCTTAAAGCTGAACTGTTTCCCTTGCAAGGCTCATGCTTCTCTCATTTAGGTTCTCTCTGAACTGCGGTCAAGTGGTTGGGTGGATCTGAAACAGTGAGAAGAGGTTGGGTGCTGTCCCCATTCCCCCCTGAAGCTGTGGCTGTGCCCTACAGCATTTCAACTCTCATTAGAAACAAAATAAAACAGTGTCACAACTCCAAAAGAAATCTGGTTATACTGCAAGTCTGTACAGAAACTGTCCATCAGCATTGGTTCCTCCCACAGTTAAAGGACAATTCTGCTGCTTGTTCACTCCATATGCACTTTATCACTTACACAAACATGCCCTTTCTAGCCCTTCATGAGGTCCTCTGGCTCTGTCGGCCTCAGCCATCACACCAAACAGTGCCAGGCATTTATTGCCTCTGGCACATGCTGATTTGATGCCTTTGATGCCCTTCTGTGCTATCACTCCTTGTCTTGACTGAGGCTGAGAGTCCCTCTGAGATCAGATGTGCCAGCTCCAGGCTTCAGTAGATAACTGCCCAGATCTTGGGCAGGCTGCCAGCGGAGAGGGAAAAGCACCCTGCCAGGGAACAAAGGGAATGAACTCTCCCAAAACAAAGTGTGTTTCTTTTTCCTACAAGCTCAGCCTTTTCTGCTGTTGCTGCTGATAGAGACATGGTGTGCAAGGAGTGGCAACAACTCACTCACAGGCTCCTCCAGATTTTCCACCCCAGACACAGAACTATCTGTGCTGCTCCAGCCAAATGCAGCTTTCCTTATTCTCCTGGGAAAAGCTGGGAGTGCACAGGAGCTGGAATCTGGTGCCTTTGTACCCTGCTAATGCATCCTGGCTGAAGTCTTATCATCTCATAGTAGGAATGATGTTGCATAAGGGGAAGGTATTTGGTGCAATCGTGGTGTTTTTCAGCTGCTCCTGAAGCATCCAGAGGGAACAGTCACAGGCCAGGAGGAGTCTCCACACGGCAAAACTCTTTGGGTTGCTCCTGTACTTAGGAATTGACTCTCACCATGAATAGATTCTGCCTTTGGAGTCAGCCTGAGGGGTGTCTTGTTCCAGGCTCTGGTAAGCTCCTTGGATATTTCTTCCACTCAGGCAATCTCTCAACACCCACATTTCCAGAGAGTTGCCTTCCTATCCTGCTATCCTGTAGCCCATCATCCCCAAAAGCAGTGTGGGCAGCAGGTGAGGGAGGGGATTCTGCCCCTCTGCTCTGCTCTGCCAAGATCCCCCCTGGAATACTGTGTCCAGTTCCTGTGCCCCCAACAAAACCAGGACATGGAACCATTGGAGCAAGTGCAGAGGAGGCCACCAAGCTGGTAAGATGACTGGAGCACCTCCCTGAGGTGGTGACTGGAGTGGAGAAGGTTGTGTGGACACCTCAGAGCACCTTCCAGGGTCTGAAAGGGCTACAGGGAAGCTGGAGAGGGGCTGTTCATCAGGAACTGGGGGGACAGGACACAGGGAATGGCTTCCCACTGCCAGAGGGCAGGGATAGATGGGATATTGGGAAGGCTGTGAGGGTGGGCAGGCCCTGGCACAGGGTGCCCAGAGAAGCTGTGGCTGCCCCATCCCTGGAAGTGTCCAAGACCAGGCTGGACAGGGCTTGGAGCAACCTGGGCTGGTGGGAGGTGTCCCTGCCCGTGGCAGGGGGTGACACCGGATGGGCTTTGAGCTCCCTTCCAACCCATCCTGGGATTCTGTGTTTATGATAAACTGTTTGCACTTGTAGACAAAATTTGGTGTCCATTTCTTTTCTCTCTGTAAGATAGACACAATCAACAGCTTAGTTATTTAAACTAATATGGAATTATTAAGGGAAAACACTTGCTTATGTGATCCACTTATGGTAGGTCATGGCAAGGTCATCATTGCTGTAAGATTCAAAGATCTCATAATCTTGAAATTATGTATTCTCTCCACAAACCTTTGAAGTGTGTTGATATCCCACATATTTTACAGACAAGGATGAAATACTTAGAATTAAAAAACAAAATAAAATTAAATATCATTAAGTCTTTGAAAATCAGAAAGTAGTGTTGCTCAAGATAAAAATTAATGAGTCTCATTTAGCAGGGCTGTGATACTCACATGTCACATCTAGCATTTTCCTGAAGAGTTTGCTGCTGATAAAGAAGTAATTTCCAAAGCATTAGGGATATTAGTGAGTTACTTTGAAGTGTTTCAGAACTATCTGAGTTAGAATAAAACTCAGCTACTGGGCGAAATACCATGGAAACTACTGGCACACAATAGTTTGCTTTTACATATTTTGTTTAAAACAAAATCTGATGATAATGTGAAAATTGGTCTTGAAAAGTAACTGGTTTACCAGTTTCATCCATTATCATTGCATATTTTGAGCTGGGCTGTTTCTGATCAGCCACAGAAATCTGAGGATGTTGTTTGGATGGTTTGGGGTGAGAAACACAGGATAGAAGCTGGCAGCTGCTGTGGTTTAATCTCAGCATTGAAAATGTAGGAGGTATGAATAACCTTCTCCACACAACCCTGCTTACCTGGAAGAAACCTCCCTTTGAGAGAGATTTCAGTGAGGGAGTCAGGAAAAAAAAATAAAAAGGAGGAAAAAAGAATATATGCAGAGTCTTCTTTCCCAAATTAGAGCCCTAGGAAAGGAAAACAGGGCAGAGACAGGGAGATTACATGTGGAAAACTCTATGCAGTTCCCAGCTCCTCCAAACATCAATAAATCTTTCAGGGTCTGGTATAAAATGCACTGTGGTTGCATGTAAATTCTACCTCAGCAAAGGATTCTGGGGCAACTTTGAGCCACTTCTCAGCCATTAATTTATTTTTTCCCCAGTCTTTCTCAGGAGACTTTTTTTTTTTTTTTCCAGTGCTAGAAGAGATCCGTTCTTAATTAGTATATCAGTAGGGACTTTGCAGGTGAAACTTCTGCAATTCACACATTTGTCTTCTTCAGGAAGGTTATTAGACGCGAGCACAGATCATTTGTCTCCTTTTGCAGGGATTCTGACAAACCCTTCTCCTTTCCCTATGGGAGGGTGGGAATTGGAATAGAGGCAGAAAATTGACCCTGAGTGAGCGAGTTGGTGAGAGAAGGAAGATTTTGCAAGCCATCTTCAAACAAGACAAACTCCAATTTGCAACATTTAATAAAGCACATGAAATTGCCAAAGAAAAAGCGAGAAGTCCCTCTGCTTTCTAGGCCATTAAAAGAAAAAAATATGCCTTGACCTTGAAATAACTTACCTTTGTTGTTGGCATTGCTTCATCCTTGTTGAAGACAGAACATTTGGGTCTTTCTTGGCCTGAAGTGATGGAAGGCAGACAACAACTTCTTTTTCTTTAGTCTGGTTTTACTGCTTGACAGATGTGGCACCTTTATGCAGAGGGTCCATCAGGGTGAGGGACAACAAGGGCAGTGCCAGGACCTGCCCTCGGGTCACACCAACCCCATGGAACTCCCCAGGCTGGGGGAGAATGACTGGGAAGTAGCCAATGGGAAAGGACTTGGGGGTCCTGGTGGTGAGCCCAGCAGTGCCCAGGTGAACCCACATGGGGAGGGGGCCAGTGACCCCTGGGCTGTGCCAGCCATGGGATGCCACAGCCCCAGGGCAGTGCCCATCCCTGTGCTGGGCACGGCTGGGACCCCTCGAGGGCTGTGCCCAGTTCTGGGCACTCATGGAAGGGACACTGAGGGG
>JAWWEU010000005.1:25689886-25700159 GCA_035583155.1 Acropternis orthonyx | reverse complement strand
AGAGAAGAGAAGAGAAGAGAAGAGAAGAGAAGAGAAGAGAAGAGAAGAGAAGAGAAGAGAAGAGAAGAGAAGAGAATAATTTAACTTAGTTGGAAGGCACCTACCACAGCCATCTTGTCCAAACACCTGAGCTGACCCAAAGTCCAAAACTGTTACTAAGGGCACTGCCCAAGTGTCTCTAAACACTGCCAGGCTCAGGGCATTGCCCACCTCTCTGGAAAGCCTGTTCCTGGATTTGTCCACCCTCTGAGCATAGAAATGCATCCTCATGTCCAGTCTGAACCTCAATTACCTTCAGAATTTCTAGTGGGACAAGTACAAAGAGGACATCACTTCAACTACACACCTGGAGAAGATCAACCACCCAACCCAAAACCCCTCTTAAAAGGTTATGGCAGAGGTCATGCCAGAGAGCAAGGAATGACAAAACCGAGCCTGGCTGTGGGCTCTGGGTTTCCACACCCTCTTTGTGGGTGCCTTTAGTGTTCTACATCTGCTCCTGTCTGCCCTGCCCACCTGGGCACCCATGGCAGCACTGGGGACACCCAGCAGGGAAAACAAAACTATTGAGCTCTGACCTTCTCAGAGGCAGCACATGGAGCACTCAGACAACACAGGCTCCAAGGGCTGAGAATTGCCTTCCCCCCATGGGGATCAGCCTCTGTGGGACATCAGGGGCTGAGAAAGCTCTTCAAAAAGCCATGAAAGTGGGGAAATCTCCCCCAGCAGGGACATGAGGCTGGCAAGGGCTGCCCTGCCTTTGAAATCACACATATATGCAATCGAATCACTTCTACCTGAGTCACAACCCTGTCTTGACTCAGAGTCCTTGCATCAAATTTCTGATATTTCCTTTACTTTTGTTACTGCTTGGTCACCTCCACGACACTATTTATCCAAGAAGATGCTGGTTTGGCATTTCATTTCAGATTGCTTTTGCCCCTTGGCTCTGGAGCATCTCACAGTCAACAAGACACAGTATAAAATAGTGGCTCTTTGCTGACAGAATTGCTGGTTCTGTCTCCTCTGGCTGCAATGTCACATCTCTGACAATTCCAAATTAACTCTCACATATATTGTGTGTGTATATATTTATATATATATATATACATATTTATACACACACACATGTTTAATTAGTTCAATTTGAATTGAATATGGCAAAGTATGTATGGGGTTTAGGTGCAGATAGATATATTTATTAATATATATTTACTTATATATTTATTAATATAGATGCAGATTCATATAGTTATATTTATTCATAGAATCTCAGACTGGTTTGGGTTGGAAAGGACCTCAAAGCCCATCCAGTGCCACCCCTGCCATGGGCAGGGACACCTCCCACCAGCCCAGGTTGCTCCAAGCCCCGTCCAACCTGGCCTTGGACACTCCCAGGGATGGGGCAGCCACAGCTTCTCTGGGCACCCTGTGCCAGGGCCTGCCCTTACTATAGAACAATTATGTTCATATAATGAAAATGTTTAGTTGTTAAAATCTCTATGTCATCGAACATCCCCAGATATCTTTCCCCTTTCATTGTACAAAGAACCTCAGTAGACTGAGAGAACAAATCAGATGTTTTATGTCAGGCAGCATAAAACCCTTTCAGACTGGTTTCTTCTTTGCTGCTCAACACCATCAAATAATGTTGTGCATTCCCTGTTATTTTATAAAAGACCAGTGTAGTTGCCCTTGAATAGATGTTTGTGACAGATATTAAGGTTCGTGTCAAAGAAGAATGAATGGGAGAGTCTAGGTGTGAAATGTCAGACTGGAGAGATACCAAACCTCAGATTCAAAAAAAGGGCACCTCAGAGTCACCACAAATCCTGAGTCACAGGAAAAGACGCATCCAAACCCACACAGCTTTCCAAGGAGAGGGTGAGAGATGGAATGATAGCTCTGTATCCAGCGTCACCTGTCCCCTGAGCACCCAAATCCCTCAGCCCCACAGCATTTTTGTTCTCTTGACACGAATATTTTTAGGTGAGTGAAACCAGCTCTGTTTAAAATCCAAATGCCTTTCCCTCCTGAGTTTCCCACCAAGTCGTTTGACCTGGCTGCAAACATTAATTGCTGTGAAGTGTGTTGTATAAAAAACATTCAGAACGATTGTTCTTAGCCAGGCACACAATTATAACAGGGCATTTTTGATCTCTTAGGCAGTGTAATTGAAATTTCCAGGCCTTTTAAGCTTGTGGGCAGTTATTCTCCCTGGGAATAAGGCTACAGATCCTTGTAGACACCACAGAGTCATATTAAATTGGTATCATTTAATAGTCTGTTCTAGGTGAGAAATAAATTGAGTTCAAAATGTTGCCTTGTCAGGACACTGCTCAGAAATAACCTAATCTTGCAATCTCAGCTCTGTTCCAGCTTCCAGAACTTGCTGGAGCAATGGAGTTCACCCAGTTCTGTCATTTAAATGTTGTCATTAGGCTGTGATAGATGAGGGAAGATTCTCAATATGCATTGCTTTTTTCCCCCTTGTTTACTTAAGCTCTATCCAGATGAAAATATTTCTCCCTTCAGCTCATTTCTCATTACACTTGAAAGGTTTTTGTGTATAATTATTGGCTAGTGAAGATAAGTGGGATTTTATATTTATTTATTTTTGTTCTGCAATTTGTTATGCTGTTTATCTCTCAGTCAGAAGAAACCAAGGCTAAGAATTGTAATGAAGTGTGAATATATCATATTGGTTCCTGATAAAGGAGCCTTCATTTGGCTGTTATTTAACTAATATGCACTTCTCTGACAAAGCCAAAGGATCAGGAAAAATAAAGAGAAGCCTCAAACGAGGTTTTCTCAGAGATAATTAACTGAAGGGCTTGTAAGATACGAGCAAGGGTTTGTCATTAGGAATAGGAGGGAGGACTCCTATTTCCTTCAGCTCAGGATCATTCCATATCAACTGGTCCTGGGGGAAAAGTAATTAAGAAAACTGCAGTTTTATGAGGGGTGGCTTTTCTAACGACCAGAATTGACCTTTCTTTTTCACTTTTTAGTTTAAATTCTAAGCTCCATCACTGTGGTCTCCCTACTGAAAAAGTATTTGTGGCTTGATGTAAAATAACACAAACCAGATTTGCGTGAAATGAAAACAAGGAGTCAATATTTTGACAACACTTACTTTAACCACTTTCCTTACTTTGAACCACTTTCTTTGACTGATGGAGAAACCTCATCAGCTCAAAGCAAGGATTTCTTTGGACAGACCAATCTTTCTTGTGGCAGTGCTCCTTAGCAATAAATGGTTTTTTTGGGGAACAATTCCTTTCCACAACATCTCCCCATCCAGGAAATCTATCCCCTAAGGAAGACAAGACCATATGTTTCATTCCAATTGCAATCCTTCTGCAGTCAGCCCTCATTCCTCCTAAAACCACACCAATGTTCCCTTTTCCCGAGGATAAGTATTTCACCTCTCTAGCTCTCACCTCAGATGAGTTTTTCATTTCAGCCTTTGCTTCAATTCATTGCAAAGTTTCGAGGTTTCGAGTGGGGAGAAGGAAGAATCTTTTTGTGTTGTTATTCCAGTTGATTGAAATGAAAAAGCAGCAGCTTTGAGAATAAAAAATAAAAGGAGGAAGGTTTCACATGTTTTGGACAAGAAGATAATGCAAAATATGTTTGTCTTCTTAGTAAAACTGTGCAGTTTTCTGTGCTACCAACACCAGCTGAAACCCTTCCTTAAAATGAGTCACTCTTTGTTTTCAGGATAAACAAAAACTGTCCCCAAATACTTGTAAGAAATAGTGTTCTATTTACCGTAAGGCACATATGAGAAGTTCCTCCTCAAATGAAGTCTAATAATCTCAAAAATCTTAAGCTTGTAGTAACTATGGCAAACATTTTATTTAGAAGTTAGAAACAGTCCATGAGTCAAAGCTTCCCACTGCTGTAGATGTAAAACAGCTGGAAGGGCTCAAGGAATTTGTAGGAAGGACATTAAGGGCTTTTTGCTGTGATTGCCAAGATTTCTCTTTTGTTAAAGGCCCTGTCCATACCAGCAAAGTGCTGAGGCTGGAATTGTGGGATGAGCTAAAACCCTCTGGTCATGTCAGGGCAGTGGGCACGGCCCCGAGGCTGCCAGAGCTCCAGGAGGGTTTGGGTGATCCTCTCAGGGACAGGGTGGGATTGTTGGGGTGTCTGTGCAGGGCCAAGGGTTGGGTTGGCTGATCCTCGTGGGTCCCTCCCAGCTCAGGATATTCTGGGATTCTGTGTCACAGTTCTGGCAAATCATATGAGTGTTGATTATTAACAGAACCCCATTTTTTCAGGGTTATTGGCTCCTGCTTCTGCTTAAGTCATTCCTTGCACTCAAGAGCATCTTCCCCACTGAGTGAGGCTGAGCTGGGCATCACTGTCAAAATTCAGACATCTCTCTTTTAATTTAACATTCAGGAAAAGGTGACCCTTCATAGCTCCTTCCTGAAGCTCAGTCTCAAGATAAATAAAAGTAGAGCCTTACAGAATTTTTTCTGAAATTGTCTTACATGAAAGATGTGAGATCATAGAATCACGGAATGATTTGGGTTGGAAGGAACCTTAAAGCCCACTCCATCCCACCCCCTGCCATGGGCAGGGACACCTCCCACCAGTCCAGGTTGCCCCAAGCCCCATCCAACCTGGCCTTGGGCACTCCCAGGGATGGGGCAGCCACAGCTTCCCTGCCCAACCTGTGCCAGGGCCTGCCCACCCTCACAGGGAAGGATTCCTTCCCAATATCCCATCTATCCCTGCCCTCTGGCAGTGGGAAGCCATTCCCTGTGTCCTGTCCCTCCATCCCTTGTCCCAAGTCCCTCCCCAGCTCTCCTGGAGCCCCTTTAGGCACTGCAAGTTGTTCTCAGGTCTCCCTGGAGCCTTCCCTTCCCCAGGAGAACCCCCTCCAGCTCTCCCAGCCTGGCTCCAGAGCAGAGGGGCTGCAGCCCTTGGGGCATCTCCATGGTCTCCTCTGGACTTGCTCCAGCAGCTCCACATCCTTGTGCTGTTGGACCCCAGAGCTGGACACAGTGCTCCAGCTCCTGAATTATTTAAATCTGCCCAAGCAGCTCCACACATTCCCTGCCATTTTCAGATGTGCCCCAGCACAGCACCTGGACAGGGGGTCTGAAGACCTTGGAATGGTTGGTGATGGATGGAAACAGGGAATAATGGGACACAATCTCACACCCACCTTTGTGGAAGTTTAGTGGCTGCTGGAGGCACCCAGAAGGTTCTTGTGAAGCTTCTCAAAAATCTGCCCAAGGTAAATACTGTTTTACCTCCAAAAGCTGAGTCCTAGTTCAGGAGTCAATTCCTTGCCAAAAACAGGAGCATTCCAGCTGGAATGTTCACCCCAGAAAGAGCATCCAATGCCATGGGCAAGGACAGGCAGAGAGTTCAAAGGTGATGCTGATGGATTTCTAAATCTGTCCTGGCCCACACTCTGAGAAGTAGATACTGATGTTTCCAGCACATCAAAGAGGCATCCCTGAGCACAAAGTGCAAGGGTTTAAGCCTAGAGGCAAAGAGGATGGAAATAACTATGCTAAGGATACTATCCTAAAGGAAAGGACCATGGCTGGGAAAAAAACGGACAAGTTAAAAAGAATTCCTTCTAATGTCCACAGAGGCTTTTTTTTTTTTCACTGCTGTTACCAGCTTTCATCTGACTGAGGAGTTTTTCAAGTCTCACCAAATAAATCCCTTTGAAATTCCCTTATTTCTGAAACGGCAACATAGCCCTGCTATTTCCCACAAGTGATCTGTCAGTGTCTTGGCTGAGACTTCACTTAACAGAGCCTCAAATAAACTTGTCTGTGTGCTCAGAGCCTTTCAAGTTTGGGAGCTCAGCACACCCTGCGCCGCATCCCTCCTCATTAGTGCCGCCACATCCCGGATTTCCTGCTCCACTCTCACTCCTTCCATAAAACTCTCCAGCTGGGCCTTCAGTCACCTTCATCATCACAGGGTTTTGGGTTTTTTTTTTTTAAGCGGACAAATTTATTCCACTGATGAATTTATCCTCAAGGCAAATCTGAGTTAATGACATCATTGGTTATGGATAAGCAGGGAATATTTTTATACCTGTTATCACTCAGAGAAGTTTGATTTTCTGCCAAGTTTTATCCCAGTTTTTCACTTTCTTTCTGACAAAAGTAGCTCATACTCATAATGAAGAACAATTCTCAGGAAGAGGAAATGGGACATTTCCCTGGGTTTTTCCTTCCAAGGATTTACAGCAACTGTAAATTTCCAATGTCTGGTCAAAGCCATAGTTCTTGAGTCAAAATGAGTTAAGCTCAACTCTGGGTTGCCTAAATCCAAGGAAAAACCTTTCTAATCAAGCCAAAATTAAGGGTATATTTGAGCTCTCAGAAAGGGGAATGCAGATCTTCAAGAAAATTCCTCTCATTTATGGCATCAAGATGCAATTGATTTATTTATATGATGATCTTTCACACATAATGAGCTATTTTTGTATTCAATGAGACCTGCACAGATTCTTGTGAATGTTTCCTTTCCAGTTCCTCATCTCCCTCATTGTGATGGATGTGTGGGAGATTCCTTCCTGGAATTCACATCGAAATAAGCCACAAATCGTACTAACTGAAAAGATGTGAATGTAGAACCAAATTTATTGTCACTGAAATTCTTCCTTTTCAGCTAGAGAAGTTTCGTCTCAGAAATTTGTGGGCCAGTGGAGTGGGGTTGTCTCAACACACACTGCTCATTAACAACAGACTCTTAAAAAACCTTCATATTAATGATTTTAAATCCAAGACATTCTCATTGGACTTTTCCATGTTGTTGGAATTTCCCATGTAACGGCATCCTGTGCAACCCCCAGAGCACCCGGAATTCTCAGTGACATGAAGACTTCACTAGGTTTGTTGTAATTGATGGAAAAATCACGTGTCACAGCAAAAGCTCTTATTTCCTTCAGAGTGTTAGAACAAGAGGCACCTGAATTTCCCAACATCTTTTTATTAATATAGACAGGGAATAGTCCAGTCTATGGAAAATACTGGGGGGGGTTCAGAAAAAAAATATTAATTATTTAGGTATTTTATATATATATATATATATAAATATGTTGTCTTTATAAATATGTTGTCTTTCAAAGTTTAGCACTTTATTAAATATATTTTCACACTATTATATAGATAGGTCTATATTTCCACACTGTTATTACTAAATTAATATATAAGTGAATATATGTATTTCCACACTATTATTACCAAATGAATCTATATATATAAATGAATATATGTATATTTCCACACTGTTATTACTAAATGAATATACATATAATTGAATATATATATTTCCACACTGTAATTACTAAATGAATATATACAAATTAATATCTATATATATATTCCACACTATTATTATGAAATGAGGGGTTTTGAAACACATGAAAGATTTTGAAATCCAATTCTTGTTTTCTCAGCAATGATTCCAACACGATATTTGGTTGCACTGTCAGGGTATATCAGTTCATGCCACTTGAATGCAGGACAAGATTCAAAGTTTAAAAAAATTATTTCTATTTTTATTTCAAGGAATTTCTAAGTTATTTCTTATTTTAATAATTCTTCTCTACATAGAAATAAGGGTGGAGGTTTTGCTTTGTTTTGGTTTAGTGTTTGGTGGTTTGGTTTCCTCTTTAGACTGGAAATACAGAAATGCATTTAGGGCCTTTTGGAGAAATTCTGACTTCCTGAGATTTAAGAAACATTAAAACCAATTTTTCTGACTTATTAGACTGCACATCAAAAAATAACCTTATTTATTAGGACATTGGTTTTTAAAGGTACTATTGTCTAAATCTTTAGTGGAACTGCTGCACTTCGAGACCCAAATATTCAGGTCCATTCAGGCTCATGATCATTGACTGAAATGGGAGACAAAGGGATCTTTCAGTTTAGCTCTTCATTCAGAAGATTTTTAGAGGGGAAAAAGGGCAGTTGGAGGTGCTTTGTGTTATCCATCATTTATAACACAGACTAACACACTTCTATTTTATTCATTTTTCTTTCTTATTACAAAAAGCATGCAAACTAAATGCACACTAAACTGCTTTATGCTTCCTAAGAGAACTTCTTGTGTGTTTTCCCTGTGCAGGGGAAATGAAAAAAGGATTTAAATGGGCAACATGGAAAGTGTTGCACTCTTGCCAATTTAATTTTAAGGTGACTTGAGGTTGAGAAAGAAACTCCTACCCTTCAGTGAGTTTTTGTCCTTTTTTATCAGTCTTTTAAGGGCTTAAATAGTATATTCTCTTGCATGTACACAGTCAATTAACAGGCTTTAACTACTCAGTCAAGTGACATATGACGTGTCATATTTTATTTTTGATAGTTTAGCCAGATGGGATTTACAAGAAAGTCTGCAAAAGCAGCTAGAATTCCACCTGCTGATTCCCCACACTTGTCAGAAGGATAAATTGATTTTTTTATGTGCAGACAGGATATCAAAGAAAAGTCAACCTTAACCATTTCAGTGCAGAGCTACAACTTTGGATCAACACATCCAGCTTTGGATGTGTTGGAGGTTGGATGGACCTGGAGAACCTGGTCTGGAGAGTGAGGGGTTGGACCTGGATGGTTTGGGACAAGCCAGACCCCCAGGAAATCTGCTGGAGAGAGGATAAATAAACCAGACAGATGTTGGAATCACAGAACCCCGAAATGCTTTGGGTTGGAAGGGACCTTCAAGCACATCCAGTGCCACCCCCTGCCATGGGCAGGGACACCTTATAGAATTACATATATATATACTTATGTGTGTGTGTGTGTGTATGTTCTATATAGTGAGTAGTAGAGATCTATTTCTGGGAGGAAACTTCACAAAGAAGCCTCTGCAAACCACCTTTGAGGACTCTGCAGAAGATACAGCAATCTGCTGCTTCTGGACATAAACAGGTCTGAACATCCACCAGCTTTTTCCCTTTTAGCAATTTCTTTAGGATATGGTTAAATCATGGAATCCCAGGATGGTTTGGGTGGGAAGGGAGCTCAAAGCCCACCCAGTGCCACCCTCTGCCATGGACAGGGACACCTCCCACTAGCCCAGGTTGCTCCAAGTCCCATCCACCCTGGCTTTGGACACTTCCTTGAACACTTAATGACTGTTCTTCTGCACACACATTGCACCCAACAGGAGCACAAAACAAATATAACTCAGATAAGGCATAAGCAATTTATGAAGTAAAAGAATTAACTAACATTTCCATAAAAGTAGGTTTCTTATTTTTCTTGTGTAGTAAAGGTTGTATAGATTGAGTCAGAGTTAGAGTAGTATTTAAGAATAACCACAGTGTATAAATTAGTTTTAAAATGGGATATGGCTTTAGTTTTGCATGTAGCTCCTAATTCTTTCCTCAAAAACTTTTTGAAATAGTTACTTTTTCCTTGGGGAGTGACATGAGATCAGCAAATTGCCTATGCTGGAGAAATTGGGCCAGGACCATTTCTCACCTCTCTTGTTATACTGGAGTCAACAGCAAGACTAAAACATGGGTGTTTACAGAGTCAGTGTCTGACAACCTGTGAACTTCTGGTCTTCAAAAATTCCAGAGGGAGACAAGTCCTGAAATTCAGCACTGCATTTTAGGCCAGCTTAAGGCTGATTCCCACTACTGAGCCCTTCTTTTCCATCAGCACAAATCAGTCTATCTACCTACATTTTGCTGATGAAAAATAATGAGGTGCAGAGGCATAGAAGTGACTTGTCTGAACCTCCCCAACAGGTGGAGGTGGCTTTGGGCCTGAGTTCAGAAGGTCTGGCACTGCCAATTTGTTGCATCCGAGCTACAGAATTGGCTGCTTGAATTCCCAGAGTTTTCCTACAGTTAGAATTTTTTAATGACACAAGAAACACACCTCGAGTACAAAGTCAAAGATTATCTGTATCCCCACAGTGTGGGCAGCAGGACAGGGGGGGATTCTGTCCCTCTGCCCCACCTCCCCCCACCCCCTCCCCCCCAAGGTGAGACAGCCCTGCAGAGCTGCCCCAGCCCTGGGGAACAGCACAGGAAGGACATGGAGTTGCTGGAGAGAGTCAGGACAATCTCCTGTAGATCCCAGATGGGGCAGATGGGCTGGCAAATGCCCAGTTGGAAAGGCCTTGTGGGTGCTGATGACAGTGGATGGACATGAGCCCAGCTGTGCCCCGCTGTGCCCAGGTGTGCCCAGGGGTATCCAGGTGGGCAGGATGCCAATGGCCCCTGGGCTGTGCCAGCCATGGGGTGTCACAGCCCCAGGGCAGTGCCAGTCCC
>JAWWEU010000005.1:25662314-25678156 GCA_035583155.1 Acropternis orthonyx | reverse complement strand
GGAAAGGAAAGGAAAGGAAAGGAAAGGAAAGGAAAGGAAAGGAAAGGAAAGGAAAGGAAAGGAAAGGAAAGGAAATTAGTGCATATTAGTCCAAATGTTGACAACCGGTGGAATTTGTCTGTGATCTCAGCAAATCTATCCTTTCATGACCATCTTATTTCTACTCCAGATTTCACCTCTTCTGACACAAACCAGGTGCCATGATTTGGGATTTCTGTTGTTTCGGTGCACTCTGAAACCTCTCTTCAAACCCACAGTTCCAATCCCTTCCCAGGTTTTCCCACACAAAAATCCCTGCCCATTCCCTGCCTGTTTAGTCTTTGCTACAACACCTTTTTCCAGTCTTGTGTTGACCCCTCCCAACTCTAATTTAGCCTGACTTTCCACCACTTACCACACAAAACTAAAGGAGGGCATCAAACCAAAGTGCCTCAGGAGTCCCTGAAGCTGATTCTTCAGGGACCTGACTGGATTTAATTAATTTGTACCATGCACAATGCTTTGAGATCACCTTATCTAAGAATTTGACTGTGTCCTTTCATGTGAGTGTTGAACACCAGAGTGACAATGCAGGGAGTAGATAATTCCCTCTTACCCAGCTATTGATGGACAGAGGAAGAAAAGGGAAAATTAATATGCACCTTCTCTACTTGGGTCTTTGTCATTCTCTCTTGTCTCCCAGGAAGGGCAATTTTCTAATCAGTTCCCTACAACTGCATTGACATTTTTTATTTTTATATTTAGAAATAAAAGGTCAAAACCTCCAACCACCAGTTGGTTTAACACAGTGGAGGGCAAGGTGAATACCTTCCTAAATTAGCTCAGCACAAAGGAAGCTGCTGTTCAGCACTTATTTCCCACTGGCAGATATTAGCATTCCTGAGGGAAATATGTACAGCAATCTGGAGGAGTGTGTGTGGATTAAAAGCTTTTAATCTTGCCAAACTGGAAAAATAAGACTCAAGCTATGGACAACAGCACATGTAGTGGGAAAAAAAAAAGGCAAACAAATGAACAAACAAAAAACAGTGTGAATTTGGAGCTTGGAAATTTATAGCAAGCTTAGTCAGACAATAATTGTTATTCTCCTTGTTAAATCCATCCTAGAAGGCTCCATAAGAACCAAAAGTCATGTTTTCATCAGTAGAAGAACAGCAACACTTCACAAAGTGACTTAGAGTGACTCTAAAGGAGGAAAGAGTGAAGTGGCCAAGCAATGGATGTAAAACCAAGAGAATCTTCCAAGATGTTTCAAAAAGTGCAAAAATCATGGCAAATGACAGTGATTTCCTGTGGGAAGCCCAGGAATGCACAGTGGTGCATCCATGCTGTTTGCAGGATATTAAAGTCTATATAGTGCAACTGCTATACAGCAGCGAGATGATCTGTCACAGTGGGAACTTCCTGCATCGTTCTGTGGACTGAGCTCTTCTTCTTGATATTCTAATTCCTCTTCTTCATTGTCTTGGCACACCAGAAAAAACTGCCAGTAGGAAATGAGTGAAATAAATACTTTACTCAAGCCATCCATCCTGGGGAGGGGGGACATAAAGAATCCTGGAAACACAGAATAAAATCATGGAATCCCTGAGGTTGGAAAAACCCTCCCAGTCCATGGATGTGTCCAATGCCCACCTTGTCTCCCAGCCCTGAGCACTGAGAGTGCCATGGCCAGTCCTGCCTTGGACACCTCCAGCACCTCCGTAGGCAGCCCCTTCCAAGGCCTGACCACCCTCTCCAGGAGAAAATTCCTCCTGCTGTCCCACCTGACCCTCCCATGGCATAGCCTGAGGCCGTTCCCTCTTGTCCTGTCAAAAGAAATTGAAAGAATTCCCATTTGACTCTTTCTCAGGTCTTACTGCAAGATGACTAAATATTTGGGGGTTGTAAAGTCTCAGGGGGTGTGTTTGCTCCCAAAAACACTCATCTGGATTTCAGTTCATCCAAGTACTGATGGTCCAACCCAGTCTGAGTGGGAAAAATCCACTCACCTCTTCCAGTGGGACAACCGTCACTGGCAGGGCACGGGTGGGAAAAGGGTTAGACCAGACTCGTACAACCAAATAGAAAATAAAAGGCAAAGGACTGCAAGGTTTTATGGAAATCTGCTATCATATGGTTTATGATGCTTTCATCTGACACACACTTGGATTGTCCATATGGGAATCACATGGGAAAGAATTTGCTGCCCCTCTCCCTCTTTGTAAGGGGTTCGATGAGAGGGAAAAGGCTAGCACCTTGGCAGGGGAACACCAGGGAAGGGTGGTGTGGGAATGGGCCCAGCTGGAAGAGCGGACTGTACAAGGACTGTCCCAGGGCAAGACTTGAGGGGATGTCCCTTTGCACCCCTCATCCTGGGGCCAGGATGCTCTGGGATGCTTCCCAGGATGCAGATGCTGAATGCAGCTGTGCAAGGAGGTGGCCTTAGGTGTGCCAGGGCAAGAGGGACACTCTGTCCCAGTGTGTCCTACCAACAGCCCTGTCCCCCATGGGAAAGGGGGGAAATGAAAGTGCCAGCAGCACCTTGGGGAGGGGGTGACAGGCAGGACAGCAGAGGCCCAAGGAACAGCAGCAAAAGCATCCATGGATGCACAAGTCCAAGGAATTCCCAGATCCTGAGCAGTCTCCGGCCTCAGTGACAGTGCACTTCCCATTTCTGGGTGGAAAAAAAGAGACCACGAGGAATTGGCCAGGTGGGATAAAGCAAAATCCTTGGCTTGTTCCCTCCTCCAGGTTCAGGGCAGGGAGAACTTTGAGATCCTGATGAAGGTAAAGGAGAGCCTGGAGCTGGTGGAGCTGGTCCTGCAGAAGCTGCTCCACTGAGGAAGAGACAAACATCTCCTGAGAAACAAACCTGTACTTTTTTCTTTTTTTTCTTGCTGTCCACAAAGTGAAATAAAAGAAAAAGGGGAAAAAAGACAGCCCATAAAGATTTTCCTCACTTACATGACACTCTAAAATCAAGGATTTCAAAACTTCCATTATCACAGGCAGAAGCTTATTATTAATGTGTTTTTCTTTTGCAGAGCTGCTTCACTGAAATAGAATTCCAAACCCATGCTGCGACTCTGCAATATTGTTCACTGCAAGGAACTATCTTGTTCTGCCTCAGAGGCAATACATTTTTACATTTAATTTTGCTCTGGGTATATACAACACTTGTTTATGTCCTTAAAATGTCTTTTAAAGAGATTGATTTCAATGCTTCTCGAGTAAATCCAGCTATGAAGATTTAATTCTCTCTCTCATTCAGCGAGACAACATTTATATTTTTATTTATACTTCATTTTGGGAGCTCATATGTCTACAAGGTAACAATGGACATGGTGTCTAATCACATACATGGAGATATATGCATTTATTTGGTTCATGTTCTCAGTTTAGCTTTAATTACACAATTTCACTCCAAGCTTTATTGCAAGCTCCAGATCACTGTTCAGCCTCAAGTGCTGTTACCAAATTTCCATCTACAGTAAATTCATGTCAATAAATGCTGTTTCTCTGAGGAAAAAAACCCAGCAGCAAATGGCACATGGAAGATTTGGGTTTTGCTTCTGTGGAAATGAGTATAACCTGAGGTTTAACACCCATGTGTGGCTGTACTTCTGCTCCCATTTAACATGGATATGAGGGAAGCAGGAGCTGCGTTTGATTCCAGTGCCCACGGTGAAAAACAGGGATCCTGGAGGTGACACTGCAGGAGTATTTCACTCAATGTTGCTTATTAAAACACTCTTTTTATTTTTTTATTTAAAGATTCACGGGTAAAAAAGCTGTTTTCATTCGAGTGTTTCTCAGCATTACCCCAGCCCTTCAAACATTAGTGCATGGAGTTCATAGTTTGTCATGGTAAGGACATGTAAAACAGGAGAAATTTCCCCCCCTCAACTTCCCAGGAAATCATTATCCTTATTCCAAATGCACTGTGGCTGTGGCCAAGTCATCTCCTTCCAGGAGAAGTTTTTATGTTAATGGCCCTGTTGGTTTAGGAATATGAAAATACTCTCTTAAATCAACAGTCAGATTAAACCTGGTATTTTGAATCTAAGTATAATCTGTGTGGATGTTTAATAGTCAGGAAAAGAGCATGAAGAAAGTTACATAAAATACTGTCAAGCATAAGTGACAATGTCTGTTATGTATTCCTTGTGTTTCATGGTGACCAGGTAGGAAAAAACACCCCCAGAAATTCAGTGAGATTTGAAGGTGGGACATAAATAGAAGAGAACTGTGATGATTAACAGCCAAAAAGTTTCTTACTTCAGTAGGTTTCCATTCTGGCCAGGGACCATCTGCTGGTGGAACTCTCAATAAAGGCAAGTTTTGCTTGGGTAGTTCCATTATTGAAGCCCCTGTAGCTGAAACTGCACATTTTAATTTTCCATTACTAGATTACATCTCCAGATATTGTCAGATCCAGGGGATTGCCATTTAATAAAAACAAATAAATACAGTTCCAATGCAAATTGAGAAAACAGTCATTGTAGCCTTAAAAACAAATTTCTTCTAATATGCTCATGCATTTGTTTTCTTTGTGTTTTTCTACCCGAGCACATTTCTCTAATTCTATATATTTTGTGACCTGCAAACTGGAATTGCTTTTCTATCCAAACTGTTACCCATCAGTGGATAAAATGTATTTGTCTGAAAGAAGTGCAGCTTTCAGCATTCACCAAAACTGAGGCTGAGTTGTGCCATTATGAACTGATTTGAAATGGTTCTCCGTGACTAATTGTTATTTTAGGACCTGTCAATACAACTTGTTATCAAACTCCACTTTTTTTACACTCTCCTATGGCCTTGTTAGTCCGTAAAACTGTTATGAAGGCTTGCTGCTTGTCTTCTAGAAGGAATAAATGATTATTAAGTACCAGATAATGACATGATGTCCAAATTTTAACCAGAAATTCTATTCTCTTGGAAAAATAGGAAAGCAGGAACCATTCTGTATCCATGCAGAACTGCTCCCTAATCTCTGCAAAGCCCAAGTCCAACTTGGCCCTTCATATTTTGCCTGTTCAATTTTCTGACACATCCTTATGCAATTTTGGCCCTTCAGGCACCAGGACTGACATTTGGTTTGAGCACAGGAGAGTTCACAGGTTACATGAAGGTGCTGTGAGCAGTAAAAAGCAGGGTCAGGGGTTACATGAGGGATGGCTGAGGATGAGGGTTGGGATAATTAGGCTGCAGGGGGAATTCATTGTAGGAAAAGTAAAGGAAAGCACATTGGGAGGAAGAGTTTAACTTGACTATCCTAGTGAAGGACTGAAATGTCCCTGCTTGGACTGTGGAATGAGAGCTTGGCTTACAATAGATAATTCCATGGAAAGCATCAGCTCTGTGTTCAGTCAGAAACAATAATTGAAAATATGAGAATAATTATTAGAGAATCAAAACATCACCAGGCTGCTTAACAAACACAAGATGAACCCAATAACTTGGGAATGCCGTGCCTGGATTTCTGTTCCCTTCTCCAAGACATAGCTGGGAGTTCTGTGAACA
The DNA here is from genome assembly GCA_035583155.1 of Acropternis orthonyx. Lineage (NCBI taxonomy): Eukaryota > Metazoa > Chordata > Aves > Passeriformes > Rhinocryptidae > Acropternis > Acropternis orthonyx. The sequence goes on along the minus strand of JAWWEU010000005.1, from coordinate 25,672,651 downwards.
CTGAGAGGTGTTCACAGAGTCATGGAATGGTTTGGGTTGGAAGGGAGCTGGAAAGGAGCTCCTGAGAGGAGCTCTAAGAGGGGATGGCAGGAGGAGGAGCCCAAATGCCTTCCTAAGGGATCCTGTTGAGCTCAGAAGCCCATCCCTCTGCACCACCCTGGAGGAGCTCAGGGATGCAAAACAAGGACTCCTCCGGGGCAGGGCAACTCTTGCATCACCTCTCCTGTGAGCCCCTGCCCCAGAACCAGGGGACAACACAGAAAACCAGAAAACAGCAACTCTGAAATCAGGGAAGGGAGGTGGCTCTTCATCCAGAATTCAATTGTGGAACCACTTGAAACAGGGTTAAGAGATGGAATTAAAACTCAGAAAAGCAGGATTTTCCATTCTGGAAGTCCTTCTACTTTTGAGTGAAACATTTCCCTTGGCATGATGAAACCCTCTTATGGAAGGATCCCTCCCCCTGGATTTGTGCTGATGTTCACACCTACCTCTCTAGTGCTGCTTATGGGCAGAGACTAAGCCAGGCCTAGCTCTGATTTCAGTTGCAGGCACAGCAAGAGGCTCTGGGCTGGGTTTAAGACTCTCTTAGTCTGGGGGCTGGTTTTGCTGTGCTTTCCTCAGCCTCTGGACAAGAATCCTTGCTTGAATTCTTGCTTTCTGGACAGGGCTTGGTACAAAGGGATTTTGGTTGGAGTGCATTTAGATTATCAGCTTTTGCAGCTGACTTCTTTTATTTGCTTTCTCTTCCCAGAGCCTTGGAAATTGGGATGCAAATCATGCAGAGAATGATTGGATAACAAAGAAAAATAAATGAGAAGAACTCCATGTCCCACTTTCTATTCATTACCCTGTTGAAAACTTACAGAGGTTCTTCTCAATCAAAGGAGTTCCAGTGACAGAAATTGGCAATAATAGTCCCTGATATGTAGGTTTTAATATTTACTGATAAACATACAAGATTAAGCACTTTATGTCCTTCTCACATATGAAATATTTCTTTATATTCACTGGCTTTTTATGGTAATGAGGTCAAAATATTAGGGGGGAAAAAAAAAACAACGCCTTTGGGAATAAAGAGCTCTGTAAGTTTTCCCAGAGTTTGGTGTTCTACTAACTTTGAGAGGGCAATATTTACCTGCTAAAATGTTAATACTCCAATATCCTGAAGTTCACAAGTAGTCTGGGTTTAAAGTCATTTGGTGAAGATGGATCTGCTGAATGTTTATGTCAACACAGGCATCTTTTCAAAGAGAGAAAACAAATGTTCCTGCCAATCTAGTAAAGACTCTGGATGGCCTAAAAATAATTATGGATGGTAAATACACTCTGAAGGAGCTTTTGCTGGCCATAAATCACTGGCAAAATGTCTGTTAGTGTGGTGTGGTACAGAAACAGGCTGCATGGTAAGGTTTACTTAGGAATTTTTCCATTGCCAAATAGAGCTTCCATTTCTGCTGTGGAAACCCGGAGAGAATCCCAGAATCCCTGAGGTTGGAGCCCACCTTGTCCCCCAGCCCAGAGCACTGAGTGCCACGGCCAGTCCTGCCTTGGGCACCTCCAGGGGTAAGGACTCCAAACCTCCCTTACAATATTAATTATTGGGGTTTTTTTCAGCTTTGTTGGGCCAATTATGTCTTTTTTGAGAACTAGAGATGGCTTTCCTATCACAGTCAGAATGAGAGTCAAGAAATGAGGAGTCAAGAAATGAGAGTCAAGAAACCTTTTCAACTCCAGTGTTATAAATTATCCATTCTCACAAAATAAGAGGAATGTTTTCATGGAAGGCATGGGAATGTCTATTAAAGGTGTGTGGAGCAACCAAACTCCCTAGAAATGAAAGGTCTGGCTGGGAAATCACCTGTTACCCTTGCTGCCTGCTGGTCAATGCAGAAGATAAGATAATTGAATTAAATAACAACTTATAACATGTCCCAAGCTTGAGGGTCACTGGAGTCCAGTGGAAAACAGTCTCTGCCTTCATCTTCCCAGATTTCTCTGGCCTGGAATGTGGGCTTTGACATTAAAAAGTAAGACACCCAGGGCCAAAGCACATAATGCTGGCTCAGAAAGAGCTAAGTAGGGGATTTGTCCTTTTGGGGCTTTGATCCATGTAATCTCTCAGCACAGGTCAAATCCCAGGATTCTTAATTATCTCAGCTCCACTCTTAGCCAGGCCAAACTCCCTCTGACTGCAATAGAGACCTGAATTAATATTAATATTAATACTTGGAATTTGGATCAGAATGAATGAAACAGAAGAACCCTTCGAATATCATAAATTCAGCACAGAACATCCACTGTCTGAAGCCTTTTCTCCTGGGATCTGAGTTTTTAATGGCCCCCAGCCCATCCAAAATATTTCTGGTGATATGTGAAATTAGATTGTAACCTTGAAAATGCTTAAACTCAGCTTTTCCCAAGGAGCTTGCAGTAGGTCATAGCTTTGGCAACCTTTTGCCTCGTAAGTGACTTCATAAACAAAACAGCATCCCAAAAATCTATGGATTATGATGATGAACAGCAAAAGTTTGTGTTACACTTTCACAAGGTGAAATGATCCAATCCCTCCCACAGAAAAGGATGTTGGAGGTGTAATATAAACTTCTTATTCAATATTGCCACAACCAGAGTTATTTCCTTCCTGGTTTAGTCACCCTGGAGCACAGCAGGCTTCATTTATAGTGTTTAATTGGGACTGGATATGAAAAATATACTGTTTCCTTTCTAATTCCACATTAAAAGGGAAAAAAAGTGAAAAACCTTTAAAAACTTGTTTGAGGTTTTTAATTCCTTGAAGAAAACTTTCAAGGAGCTGCCTAACTTGGGAGAGCAAGGTTTCCTGTAGGGTGGGCAACATCATCTTATAAACAGTATGATAAGTTTAATAAGTTGTAGTAGATACACCTTTTGTACATGTTATGCATCAAAATACCCTCCTGGGAAGAACTTAAATAGCATTCTGGCAAATAAACTCAGAGTATTACTTTTCAACTAGGATATATTAAAAGTTATTACCCCCAATTAAAGAAGCAAGTAGAATTTATTATTGTAATTGTCCTTGAAAAGGAACATCCTGATGTGGGATATTAAAAAGTGTGGAAGCACTGGCATTAAAATAAAGCATTCCATGTAGCTGATTATCCTTGGCGGTCTCTTCCAGCTCAGGCTGTTCTCTGAAAGGGAAAAAGAGGTCTGTTAGGGACCCAAAGATGACAATTTCATTGTGAATTAGGACTTTAAAAGACAATAATTTTCAAGAAATTTGACCTTCATGTTTGTCAAGGCAACTTTAGCTTAAGGATTGGGAGAGAAAATCTTGAAATTGTGGCATGTGGGGACAAACCCAACCAGAAATGTTGTGGAGGGAATGGTTTGTATAAGTGAAGGAAAACACAACCATGGGAACTGCTGATTTTGTTCTGTTCAAGAGCCTTTTGGTTTTTGTAAGTCAGGAGAATATTTACATTATTTAAAAAGCCTCTTTTGGCTTTTGGTAGAGAGTTTAGAAGATGAAAAACAGGGAGAACATTTACAAGCCACCCCCAAGCCCAGGTTCTTGGACATAAACCCCACATCCATCAGTCTGGAAACTCAGTCCTTCCTAAGGCTATTAATGACATGAGCTGAGGAGGGACGTGGAGTCCTATTTATAGCAGTGACGAGCCTTCAGTCCTTCCTTTACAGCACTAATGAGGCATTTCCTCGCTGCTGAAGGGGAGAGATTTTAATTCTTCACTTTAAAACCATGGCTGGGCTCCTGAGCTGCAGCTCCAAGCAGCTGGTGGATCATTTGTTGGCTGTCAGCAGCAGACACCATCTATTTCCTGGATCAAACCACTAGAATATCACAGCCCTTTAATTGGGGGCTCTGGAAAAAAAAAAAAAAAAAAAAAAAAATCCTTTTCTTCACCGTTAACAGATTCATTTTCTGCTGTAGATTTAAGGATTTAGTGCAGGCAACTCCTGGAGTTTTTGTGTGCCTTAAAATACTTGGGGTTTAGGGCTGTAAAAGTACTGGGAGGGAACAATCCACCTCACCATTGCCCAAAGATGCTGGAAAATCCCAGAGTCTCACGCTACAAGGGACCTGAAAGATCAGCAAATTCCACCCCCACGTCCCACCAGCCCAGGTTGCTCCAAGTCCTGTCCAACCTGACCTGTGACACTCCCAGGGATGGGGCAGCCACAGTTTCTCTGCCCAACCTGTGCCAGGGCCTCACCAAGCCGAGAAATATATGAGTGCTCCCTACTCTCAACCTATTCTGCTGGAGACCCACAGCCAATTAATCCTCCTTTTTCCATGCCAGGTTTGCTGCTCCTCCCTTTCCTCCCCACCACAGCTCCAGCTGGGATGTCCCAAAGTCCTGTGGGAAGGAAACGAGCAGAGCAGGCTCGCTGAAAACTGAGTTGCTGCAAGTTTGGTTTTGAAAAGGGATTTTGGTCTTGTCAAAACTGAAACAAAGATATTTTTTTGGTTTCTTCGGAAATTTTCAGTGCTGGCAGGACCGGATCCTTTGGCAGCCACACTTTGCAACATGTAAGACGTAACATGCAACATGCAAAATGCAGATGTTCTTCCCCCATCCCCTTATAGAGCCCTCAGGTCTCTGCCCACAAGATGAGACCCAGAGCAGGAACCAGACTCCTCCCTGACCTGGACAAAGTCCCCTCTGACATCCAACAGTCTCACAATTCAAAGGCAAAATTTGGCTTTGTTTTGTTTTTGGTGTGTTTTCTTTAGAACATCCAGTATAAACTCCACTAATGCTGCCTTTCCATAAAATTATAGGATCACTAAGGACCTCCAAGATCATCAAGCCCAGCCTTGGACTGAATCCCACCGTGTCCACTAAACCACGTCCCAAATTCCACATCCACACACTTTTTGAACACCTCCAAGGATGGAGACCCCACCACTGCCCTGGGCACCCTCTTCCAGTTCTTGGCCACTCTTCCAGTGAGGAAATTTTTCCTAATATCCAGCCTGACCCTTCCCTGGCACAACTTGAGGCTGTTTCCCCTTGTCCTATTAGATTTTTGCCCTGTCCTTGGAACACAACACTTGAATTTTGAAGGACTATTCCCCTAAAATATTCCCAAGGGCAGAACTGTTCCCTACACAGCTGCACTTGTAGGTCTTAAAGGAAGAGTTGCTCAAAGATGAGCTCATAATAAGCTGGAATTCAGTAAGGGAATATCTCACAAGGTGTGGGATGGCACAGAATTGGTCAAATGGACCTCTGATATCACAGGAATTTGATCCCTGCTGGAGTTTGCCGTGGTTGAATATTATAGATTAATATAACTGTAAAAAAATGTTCATTTGGTTAAATGATCGATTATATTGGTGTTTTTACCAATAAATCAGACTTTGTCTGGCAAAATGCCATCATCAAATACTGTCACTTATTAATATCATGTCAAAACATCAACCAAACTCGTCTGCCCACACAAACATTTAACAGAGATTTTTATGCTCCATTCAAACCTGCTTTTCCTTTTGACTTTTAACCTTTCATTATCTTGAAGAAGAGGGAATGATCTCCCACTTAAAAACAGCAGGATATTTGGCTTGGGGAAATAACTGAATTATGCAAATCATTCTAATTTCTAGTAGATAAGGGTCTGTTCTAGTAGCTTTATTTGTATTACAAGTATTTTGAAATAATTATTATCCCATAGTGTTATTGCCTTTTTATGTTTGACAGGAAAGGTAGGAAAGTGTTACTGCTTTACAAGTATTTCCTTCCAAATTTTTTAGGCTAAACAGGAACTTTATTGTTAAAATCATTCACAATTCATAAACTTTTGCTAAAATGTTGTTACTATTTCACCAGTATTTTGATTTCATCTACCATGTTTGCCAATGACAGCAGATATGAGGTTGTCTCAGAGAAGTTCTGTGTTTAATCATTACCCCAAAAAGCTCCAGATATTCCCCTATTTAATCATAATTTTTTTCAAGTATATATTCAGTTAAACTTTCCACCACAGCCGGAGAAAGGTGTTTCTCAAAGCAGTTTCTCAGATATCCCACTTGCCAAGTTGCCCATTAATTCAGTCATCAGCAGCTGTCACAAGATTTGACTGACAGAGAATGTTCCCCAACCTTAAGGCAGCTCAGGATGCGGAGGCTAATTTTACATTCATGATCCTTTGAAAATAAGACTCCAAACATTCAGACAGTGAAACCAGCAAAACAGGAAAAAAACATGCTCAGTTGTTCTCCTCTAAGAAAGTCACAATTAATGTTATTTGTCTGTCTTTTAGGGTTTTGTTAATGTTTTATGTATAACTATAAAAGTCCCCAACCCACGTTTAATTCTGTTTGCCCACCCAGGTATACTTTCTGACAATTAACAAGTAATTTTACAGATAGAGAGAAGTTAAGAGATCATTTAAAATGTCAAATTTTGCCTGATTGTTTAATAATGGACAATTTTGCCTGGCTGTTCCCCTCTTTCAGTTTACCTTGCCCAAGGTACTCCCCTGTCTCTGTCCCATTGTGGGGCGCTCTTGTGAGCTCACATTTTGTGCAGGGAATTGTGTCTCATCATCTGTTCTGTCGTCTTATTCCAGTTTGGTGCCACAACTGGTCTGTCAGCAAAATCACTCCTGTAGAGTTTTGGCTTTGAGCCACCTCTGTTCACCTGGAACAGCCCATGTGTGATAATCTCTCTGATTTTCTGCCTCCTTTTCATCAGTAGGTGTTGCTTTCAGCCCTCACATGACAGATGACAGTGTCAGTTTGATCTCCTCCTTCCAGTCTGGGAACTGGAATGCGGCAAAGACAAATGGCTCTTCCATTTCCACTCTCTGCTGGGCATTGACTGTGTTGATTTCTACTCTGCCCTGAGAAGCTGTGGCTGCTCCATCCCTGCGAGTGTCCGAGGCCAGGTTGGACGGGGCTTGGAGCAACCTGGGCGAGTGGAAGGTGTCCCTGCCCATGGCAGGGGGTGGCACTGGATGGGCTTTAAGGTCCTTTCCCACCCAAACCATTCTTGGCAAAATAAGGACACTTCTCATGTTTGTGTGACCTAGGATTTAGCTCTGATTTAATTGATAATACATGGGAAACACAAAGAACAATCGATTCATTGTGCATGTCTCAGCAAACAGAGATTAGAGGCAGCCTTCAGTTTTAGGTGGAGAAGACACTACCTTAAACAAAACCTCCTTCCATCTGTGTGAGCAACAGAGATGAATAATTGAAACCAATCCACTGAAACTTATTCCCCAGAAGCACATCACCACCAGCACGTGCTCAAATGTGCTGAAAGATGGAACTAATTAGCAAAGAAGTTGCTTCCACCGAGTTGAAAGGGCATCAATCACATTCTGCCACTGGGACAACTCCACACTGGGCTGTTGTTGTTTGGAAATGTGCTCCCAAGGTGCCCATGGAGCTGCCAGCCACAGAGCAGGTGGAGACTGTGTGTCACTTGTCCTGCAGGTCAGGAGTGTTTTATTTAGTCCCTTTGTTGGCATTTTTTGGGGGATTTTTGCTGCAGGAAGAGAGGCTGCAGTTGTGGGATCAGTACTGAACCTGCTGCACTTCCAAATTACCCAGCGTGTAAATAGCGTCTTTCTGTTCCATGAGCTATTTCACCCTCCAGAGACTTCAGGTTGTGTTTATGTTTTTAAGATGGCCCCGTGCCAGCTGCTGCAGGACTGGTGAGAGCCAAGAATCTGGTGGCAAAAGGTCCATCCACCAGCATGTTTGAATCATATAGTCACAGAGCCAAGAAGGTTGGAAAAGACCCTCAAGATCATGAAGTTCAACCAAAATGAATCCCACATCTACCTCAACCCCCATTACACACTAATCCACATATGGAATGGATTCAGTAGCTGGATCAATGGGAATGGTGGGATTCAGTTGAAGGGAGGACTTGGTCTTGGAGGTCTTTCCAACCTTCATGACTCTGTGATTCAGTCCTGTACAGGTTTTTTACCCATGCAATGTAATACACTCTTCCAAAATTTGCTTCCATCCTAACTAAAAACTTAAGCACTCAACAAGCACAGAACCAGGCCCTGCATGTGAGGCTGTGCCTGCCCCATCCCTGGAAGTGTCCAAGGCCAAGTTGGATGGGGCTTGGAGCAACCTGGAACACTGGAAGGTGTCCCTGTCCGTGGCAGGGGGTGGGATGAGATGATCTTTGAGGTCCCTTCTAACCCGGACCATTTCATGGTTCTATGATTATGTGACATTAAAGTTGTCCTGCTTTGTTTTCCAGTCTAAAAGGAATATATGAGCAACTCCAGGGATCCATAATGAGCCATAAAGTGGGATCAGCCTGGAGAATGCATCTCATGGCGTACAGCAGAGCCTGTGTGTGGGCAGGGGGATGTTTTTGAGGGGATACTTATTTCTCTGCTGTTGAATGTTTCCTTGCTCTACATTGTCATGCAAATTCCAGCTCAGGGTTGAAATGTTGCAATTGGCTGTGGAATGTGTTTTGTGCTCAGTATCTCCTTTATTTCCGGGAACACTGTCAGTGCCTGCTCACTCCATCAGGGTTTTGTAGTCACAAAAGAATCAACTCCTGTCAGTGCCTCCTGGAACAGCAGTGCCAGCATTTGCAACTTGAATAAAACATCTGCATTCCTTTCCAATTAGCCATTTGGGTTTGTATATCCTGCAGTCAGGCTCATGCAAGCCACCTTTTTTTTTGCCAAGCCATAATGAACCACCAACCCCAAATTAAAAAATCCACACCTGGCCTTGCACAGACACCTGGTTTCACATTAAGTGTGGCCCACAGTCCTCTCCAGGGGGATTTGTTCCCAAAGTGAGACTAATTCCCAACAGGCAGCTCTCTTTGTTTCACACTGAAGTGATTCCATGGGTTTCAGGCTGTTTTATTTCCTTTTAAGCTTTTAAATAAATAGTTTATCGTCGACTGACACAAAACTGCTTCCTTCTTTACAGCCTCCTAGAGATATTCAGTGGCTTTGTTTTATTCAGCTTAGGCAAAAAACATAAAGCTTTAAAGGCCTTTTTTAACAGTTCCATTATGAATGTTCTCCTTTGTAGCAAAAGGAAAAAAAACCCCCAAACTCAGAGATTTCTAAAGATTTATAGGGTCTTTTGTTTTTCTGTTTTCCCTCGTTCTTTCAACCTGCTAAACAAACATCAAACATCAAATGGGGAGGCAACATAAAAGTGCATTTTTCTTGTACTGGGTATAACGTGTATGAAATGCCTCAGACTCACAGACAGGAAAAGATGACTTTCCAACTCTCCAACAGAAAAGTTATGGATCAGATATGGATCACCAGCACGCTCCTCCCTGGGCTGGAATGCTGCACTTGGCTCGGTGTTTTTGACTCTTCAGCCCTCCTGCTGAGGCTGTTGCTGCAAACCCCTGGGTGATGCCCTCACAAAGGTGTGCAAAGCACCTCATTCCAGTGCTGGCTCAGGAAATGCCCACCAGATAATCCAATTTCTGCTGTGGTGAAGCCCAGAAAGCTTCTCATTGTAGTCTGCCAATGGCAAAAGTTGGCAGTCAAAGGACATGAAAGGTTATTGATGTGAAAGCCTCATGTTTTTGTGAACCACATGTGCTGAATTTCACCCTGCAGCATTTTCGGGAGATACATGATGGCAAAGGTTGAAAAACTGCTGCCCAGTCTCCATGAAAGATAATTGTCTGCACTTAAGGTGACTCAGAACTACTTTCCCCCCCCTTCTAAAATAAGAAACCTTTCATAGAATATAAGCAATTTCCTTTCTCACCTTGTCTTCCACACTTGACAGATGAATTGCTGTAAAAAGTCTTTATAAGAAGCAGCTGATCAAGTTTTCCCTTCCACCTTCCATTAGCAAAGTGTGCAAAAATTCCCAGAAAAGCAAACAAACAAAAAATTCAGGATTGATGCTGAAGTTCAAAAATCACTGCAAGAATGTCCACTATTTCCTTATTTTCCCTTATGGAAAGGCACAGAACTTTGGGCAGGAGAGTTTGTAGTCACCAAATCGACATTTGCTGTGCCTTTTATAGCTCATCGTAGACAGCAATGTTGGTGCACGACTGCACATGTGAGTTCTCTTAAGGATTCTCTTCTTAAAACACCGAAACACCTCACATCTTACAGATTATTTCCCCCTGCGAACTCCTTGGGATGATCTTTTCCAGCCCCAGTGGAGCAGAATGCTCTGCCTGAGTGGGGGAAACAGCTCCAACAATTCCCTGTTTGTGGAATGAGAAGGGGGCTCCCTCTGCCTTTGGGTCTGAGGATGCCAAGCCCAGCCTGGCTCATCCAAAGTTAATCCCTCTGGGATGAACAACGTTTCACGAGTTCCTGACACAGGAGCCAGCGGGTGGCAG
>JAWWEU010000005.1:25639247-25655578 GCA_035583155.1 Acropternis orthonyx | reverse complement strand
AGCAAGTTCCACCTGCACAGGAGGGAGAACTTCTTGGCTGGGCACTGACCCAGCTCTGAGCAGAGAGCAGAGAGGGGGGGAGTGTCCTCCCTGCGAATATTCCAGACCCCTCTGGACACAATCCTGTGCCATGTGGTCTGGTATGAGCAGGGAGGTGGGAGCAGATGTTCCACTGTGGTCCCTTCCAGCCTGACCCACTCTGGGATTCTGTCATATTGAACCAGGGAGATCTTTGATCTAACCCAGAAGGGTGTTTGGCAGTTCTTACACTCACAAAATCTTACATTTAGGGAACAAATATATCTGGTATCAGGTTGAGTTGAAGAGCCTATGGGGAAAAAGGGGGTTTGACCCTCTGTGGGGAGAAAGAGTGAGATGATAGTCTAAGAATCAAAACTAATTTACTCTGGAATAAAGTGATTATTCTCAGTGCTGGTAAATTGAGGCAACACTGCTGCAATAATTTGCTATTAATTTCTGTTCTAAACAGAGCACTGTTTGGGATTGGGGATTTTTTTGTGTGCTTTGGGTTGGGGTTTTTTGTTTTGTGGTATGTGGTTGCCAGGAGTATTTGAATGCGTGAGGAAGGAATGACAGTCACTTTCATCCTGTCAGGTGAAGAGGGTCACAATCTACCCTTAGAGTTCAAAAAGAAAATCTTTTTGCTCACTTCTTCCTCCTTTTTGGCCTCATCTTCCGTGTCTGTAGAGAAGGTTTGTTCCCCTGCCTGACCCAGGGAGGAGATCAGTGAGCTCATCATCCTCAAGCACTTGCAGGATGCAGAGAATAAGAGGGATATAAGGAAGGCACAAAGCCCTGACTCCAGATGTTTGGGTAGTCTACTTATACAGGTGTTGTTCCTTTGAGGCACTGCCTTTGTTCTTTCCTCTGTTCTTTAATTTATCTCCCCCACTGTGCCACATCCTGAGGAATTACAGGCAGTCTCTAAACTCTCACTCACCCCTGTCTAAATCTCCATTCATCCCCCCTGCTCATAAACCCGTGCACAGCATTATTGTCAAATAACTGATCTTTGAATAAAGGATGGCAAGAGTAAACAAATTGGATATTTTGATGTGAAGTTCTTTCACAATTATGTTTCAATTATTTGTAAATCCACACTTTTGCCTAGTCTTTTATGGCACAGGTGTGCACTAAATCTCCCCTCTTGTATCATTGTGTCAGGTGAGCTGGAGGTGTTTGTGTCTTGTACCAAATTAAAAATTCAGAAAAGCTATTGTGCTTCAGAATCAGCACTGGCTATAGATTTTGATAAAAAAACCCCTATATTTTGATAAAACAACACCTAGATTTTGTAAAAAAACCCTAGATTTTGATAAACAAACTTAGATTTCAATAAAAACCCTAGATTTTGTAGAAAACCCTCCAACTTGTTAAGTGTGTTGCATGAGCACAGAATCCAAACTATCCCCAGATCACCCCATTTGGATTTACACTCTCATCTTGTCACTTCTTTTACTCATTTGACTTCTCCTTGTCTAAAATACAACCCGAAGTCCTTAACATGACTGGGGGCACTGCAGGAATGCTTGTCTGAGATTCCAGACTGGACATTTCCTGAGGAATATTTTGCCTTTGCTCTTCCATTCTGTGCCCAAACCTTCCAAACTCCACACTGAGAGGCTCTTCCTTGGCATGTGCTGCTTTTCCCAGGGAAGAATGGGGAACATTCGGCTTCTCCCAGGTTTGCTGACATGCCCAGGAGTTCTTTGGGGACTGCACACCCAGGGACAGCTCAGCCCACCTGCTCACAGGTCATTTTGGGGTCTATTTATAGCCTGGAATTCCTACAGAGTTCAAGTTCCTAAATTCTGTGCTGCTGCCCTTTGCAATTCTTTGTACCTGAAACTTTTTGAGGTCATTGTTCACATTTATTCCCAAGTTTTTTCTTTCACTGCTTGTTAACCTTAACCTTATGGGTTAGGATGAGTTTGGAGACGTCTAATCCCTCCTTTTTCCCACTGGAAATACATTAATCCTGCAGGCTATCAAAACAATGCACCTCATCTTTTTGTATTGTTTATTGTAGCCTATTGAAAATTATTTGTCTATCCACAGGCTAAAATAAAATAAGAAAATAAAAAAGGTTTTATGGAGGAGGAACAAAACCAAACATAACACATTCAAATGAGAAGTAGCTAAGATATATTTTATCTTTCCCCAAATAACAGCAAACAAGTTTTGTGTAATGTATTTCAAATATATCCTTTATCATCTCTTTTCATGTGATTCCAAGTGGAATTGAAAGCCCCAGGGAGTAGCTGTCCCAGTACCTTTAAAACATTATAGCATTTCTGCAATATCAGGAAGAGATGAAGGAACTTGTATTTAATTTCACATTTTCCAAGTTATTTAGTACAACTTAAATGAGACTTTAAACTGCACCCCCTGTGATTCTGCAGAAGTGAGAGAGAGCAATGAAATATGAGGGTGCCTCAGTTCTCTTCACTGACTGTATCTGTGCCCAAGGTGACTGAAGTTTGGGGCTGAAAATTCAAAATAAATATTTCCTTGTGTTCAGACTAACTTTGTCTTTTAAATTTGTGCCCATTCTCTCCTGTCCTGGCAGTGGATTCCTCTGGCACCCTCTTCTTCACTGCCCTCCCAATCAATTATTGATATACATTGATAAGATCCTCCCAGAGCCTCCTCTTCTCCAATATGGGCACTCCAAGATGGATCTCTCAGCCTTCCCTCACACAAGAGTTCATCCAGTATCTTCATTATTGTCCCTGGTCTCGCTCCAGGGAATGGTGGGAACCTCCAGGTGGGCACAGGACGCCAGGGAATGGTGGGAACCTCCAGGTGGGCACAGGACTCCAGGGAATGGTGGGAACCTCCAGGTGGGCACAAGACTCCAGATGTGGCCACAGCAGTGCAGAGCAGAGGGGAAGGAGCAGCATCCTGACCCCAGTTAAAATATTCCTCTCTGATGACAAGGACAAGGATTCCATCTCCCTTTTTTTCTCCACAGGGCATCACTGGCACAGAGTGCCCGGAGAAGCTGTGGCTCCCCCATCCCTGGGAGTGTCCAAGGCCAGGTTGGACGGGGCTTGGAGCAACCTGGGCTAGTGGGAGGTGTCTCTGCCCATGGCAGGGGGTGGCACTGGGTGGGCTTTGAGGGCCCTCCCAACCCAAACCAGGCTAGGATTCCAATGAAATTCTCTGAAATTCCATGGAACTGCCAGCACTGGGAGTTTCACTGCAGTTAGGAACAACTTCCTCACAAAGCACAATAAATTCTAAGATGCAGCTGAGGGATTCAGCCTCGTGCTCGGTGGGTGAGGTAAATGACATCCTTCAAGCCAAGGAAAGACACTTAGAATACAAGCTTAAAGTCTTCAGGAACATGTTCTCCTTTAAGATTAGATCCCTTCTGTAGTTAATTGTTAGTATTTGGAAGTAGAACATCTTTCACACATTAAATATAAATGTCTTATTCCTGGTTTTGGTTGTTTTCTGTTGTTTGGGGTTTCTTTAATTTTAAAATCTTTCTTTGCTTCAACAACAACCTAAATTTAGTTTTGGTCTCAGAGCTATTCATTCCACAAGCTTAAATCCAAGTGTTTCCTGAATACTGACCTACTGTAGCAGTCAGAGAGTTAGTTACAGCTCCAAACCACAACCACTAAAGTCCCAAGTTGATGAACTATCAGGATTTTTAAATTTTATGTTTAGTCAGCGTCCTCTGTGACTATTTCTTGCATACATATTTACAAACTGCCCATAAATCCCCCCAAGCTTCAGCATAAAACTGCATTAAAGTGTGTGCTTCACTTTTTAATCATGTACAGGAGTGTTTGGCTGGGTGTTGCTAAAATGAGCTTCAAACATCCCCCAAATCACCTGTGCATGGAAATTTCTGCACCCATGGAGACAAAGAGGCCTGAGAGAGAGTTTTCTTTCATGGACAGGGTGAGGTGTGTATTTAGGAGCTATGAAAACACAACAACTGCTGGGGGAAATGTGAAAATGAAAGGAAAAGAGGGAGAAATAAGAGCACAAGGCACAACCAGTGGCCTGGACTTGGAGGGGGAAATTAAATCAGGTAAGGCTGGCTGCCTTTTCAGGGAGTTACTGAAGGAACAGGTCAAGGCAGAGCTATGGGAGACAAAGGGATGAACAGGGAATTTTGCTTGGAATGGTGAGGCTGGAGCCCATCCTTGGGGCTGGAAGGCACCTGAATCCCTCGGAGAAGCACTCAAAGCACATCTTTACAGTGGCGGGATTTTCAACCCCACGCTCAGAAACAGCCCCACATTTCCTGCAGGGTTTACTGAGTTTCCCCTGCACTGAGTTGAAATGACTCAAAAGATTAAAAATACTCCATATTTGCAGCACATTTCACTTTGATTTGCTTTGTAAGATTTGCAATGATAAAGCACAGCTTTAAAATACAAATGTTTTCATGTGAGGAACTGTGGACAAGGGAAGGAGGGACAGGACAAGGGGAATGGCTTCCCACTGCCAGAGGGCAGGGATGAATGGGATATTGGAAAGGAATTGTTGGCTGTGAGGGTGGGCAGGCCCTGGCACAGGGTGCCCAGAGAAGCTGTGGCTGCCCCATCCCTGGGAGTGTCCAAGGCCAGGTTGGACGGGGCTTGGAGCATCCTGGGCTAGTGGGAGGTGTCCCTGCCCATGGCAGGGGGTGGCACTGGGTGGGCTTTGAGGTCCCTTCCAATCCAAAGCATTCCATGATTCTATGACTTAGCTCCTCTCTTTTCCATGCTCCCAGGCTATTGGAAATTCCCCCCTTGGTTATTTGAATATGGATAAAGGGGCCTTGCAAGAGAAAATGTTGTTTACTGCAAAAACAAGAGAGGAAAAGTCCAGTAGGTGGTTGGTGTGACAGTCACAGGAAACTGTCAGGAAAGGATGGAATTTCAGTCCCATCCAACTGGGATCCTGCTGAAATCCATTAGTCCTATTATATTGCCTTGGCCACTGTCTGCTGGATAACCCTCTGTGGAAAGATTTAGTATTAAACTTGAGTGAAAATTCTTCTATAAATAAAGATTTGTGTGTGTTTCATGCCCTCCTGAACAGACAAATAGGAGATCTACCATATGGAATACAGTGTTTGCCAGTTAAAATCAAAAGTTTTATGGCCTGAAGCTCTCTGGGCTTCCTCTGTTGCCTCTTTGAAGCCATGCAGACATTTCAGACCATATTTTCATGGATAAGACTGGACTCAGTGGCAATTAGAAGGGAGAAGAACTGTAAAGGCAAATAAAATATAAGGATGAACATAACAGCGTGGAAGAAGAAGATGGGTTTGGTATCTCATGGATCTGCAAAAGTCACCTGCAAAGTTATTTGGCTCATATGAGACATTACAGGTGTGAGTTATTAATAACCTGGGCAATAATGGTTAATACAGGGAAATTTGCAGTACTGCAGGCTGGGATGTAATGGGAGAGAGGTTTTTTTATCTAGGAAATTGTCATTTATAATGAGATGTGCTCCTCACACCCTGACTCGGAGAGAAAAAAGAGGAAAAAAAAACCAGGAATAAATACCTCTCACACCTTTCACCGGCACTGAAAGCTCATTTAAAAATAATTTTGAGGAGTTCATTTTGAGCAAAGATTAAAGATCAACTCCAGCTCTTTCACAGAGGGGAAGGCACTTCACCCTGGACCAATACTGCCTCACACAGGCAGCCACTCAGCAAGGCAGTGAAACACTCGGGGCTCACCAGAGCTCCAACGAGCTGACAGGAGCACCAAATGATGTTGTTAAAATGACAGCTGAAATGGGAACTGCTTTATTACAGCTCACAATGATTCTCATCTCCCACTCTTATTAGGACATTCATTATAAGCATGAAACATTAGCATTTTAATGCCTATTTAAAGGAGAACTTTTCATTTGCTTTCCTTTGGAATTTTTTTTTTTTTTTTTAATTATGAGATAATGACTGACTAGTCTAAATATTTTGTTAAGAGTAACTTCTGGTAAGTACTTTATGTTTCTCTTGCTTTATTCCCTTTGTTGAACATCTCATGCATGTCCAGGGAAGGGAACAGAGCTGGGGAAGGAGCTGGAAAAGCAGGAGGGGCTGAGGGAGGCGAGGCGGCTCAGCCTGGAGAAAAGGAGGCTCAGGGGGGACCTTCTGGCTCTCTGCAACTCCCTGATGGATCCTGGTGAGGTTTGGGCTCTTCTCCCAGGGAACAAGGGACAGAAGGAGAGAGAACATCCTCAAGCTATGCCAGGGGAGGCTCAGGCTGGGTATTGGGATATTCCAGTGATCAAGCACTGGAATGGGCTTCTCAGGGAAGTGTTGGAGTGCCCAACCCTGGAGGTGCTCGAAAAATGAGTAGACAAGACTCTTAGTGCTGGGGTTGAGTTGACAAGGTGGAGCTCAGTCAAAGGTTGGACTTGGTGACCCTGGAGATCTTTCCTAGCCTGAATGATTCTGTGATTCTCTGAGTGGTTGGGTGACCTTGCCTGGTTCCTCAGAACCATCCTTAGAACCTTCATCCCAAGAAGTCTTGCCCTGTGCTGTCAATAACAGACAGGAATTCCACTCTACATATGTATATTTGAGACCATACAGATATTCTGGATAACAGAACAGAAATGGCCTTAAGTTATTCCAGGGGAGCTTCAGGTTGGATACTGGGGAAAATTTCTTCACTGAAAGGGTGTTGAAACACTGGCACAGCTGCCCAGGGCAGTGGTGGAGTTGCCACCCTTCAAAGTGATCAAAAGACAAACAGAGGTGGCACTTGGAGATGTGGTTTAGTTGATAAAGTGGTGTTTGGACAAAGGTTGGAGGTCTTTTCCAACCTTAATGATTCTATGATTCTTTCCCTTCCTGGTAAAGGGAGACTGTCACCACCTTCCTTCCCTTCCTCCCTAGGGGAAGGGATGTCACCATCTTCCCCCTCTCAAGGAGGAGTTTGCCCAGTCCTGTGTGGTGGAGCTGTAGGAATCTTCCTCAGCCCACTGTGGAGGGACAGAAATCATGGCATTAATGAAAGTGTGGAAAAGTGGGATTCCCTTTGATTTCAGTATCTGCTGAAAGGCAGAGAAGACTCTCTGAGAGGGACAGCCCTTTCCAGACATGGAGAGGAGACACAACCAAGCCCATGGACAGGGCCACCATCCCTAAAGTTCATGGGCACTCAGTACCAGAGCTGAGATTAGTGAAAATGGGATGCAAGAAGGGACAAATAAAAGTGAGAGGGACCTAATTCACAGCCTTTCAAAATATTTACAATATCATCTCTCCTCAAGTCAACACTAACCTCCGACTTCCCTGAGGACTTTGGTGCCCAGGTTTCACAGCCCTTCCTCTGAGGGAGGTGTGCCAGGCTGGCAGCACCTTCTGACAGCTCCAAATGTCTTATTTACCCCTTTTTCTCCTCAGCAATGCAGGGTTCTCATCTCATAAGAAACTGCTTCTGCTGATGTTTTTGGTGTAAGGACTCACTGCTGTTTTCATGATGAGAAACAATCAGAGAATCCCAGGATACCTTGAGTGGGAAGGGACCCACAAGGACCATCCAGTCCAACCCTCAGCCCTGCACAGACACCCCAACAATCCCACCCTGTGCCCCAGAGCATCATCCAAACCCTCCTGGAGCTCTGGCAGCCTTGGGGCCATGCCCACTGCCCTGGGAACCATGTTCTGTGCCCACCACCCTCTGGGGGAAAAGCCTTGTCCTGAGATCCAACCTGACCCTGCCCTGACACAGCTTCAGCCATTCCCTGGGTGCTCTTCCTGCTCACACACAGAGAGAATCGCTGCCATTCACTTTCCAAATCCTCTTGCTTTCATCCTTGGAATCCTGAATGTGGTTGTGACCTGGACCACCAAGAGGAGCAGGAATGTTTGCTGTATGGTGCCTGGAGAGACGGGAATGCTGGGATGAGATTCATACCCCCAGTCCACCAGGTTGGCTGCTCAAGCTGCATTTGGAGAAGAAAAACTACAGGATAGACACAAGTGTTTTGCTTCCCTCCAAAGAAGTGGGTCACCCCCCGGTGTAGCCAGGAAATCAGTAAGATATATTATTCCTAATAATCTGTGCTCCTGCACTGTGAGAACATCGTTTCTGTTCCTGCAGAAACCTGGAAAAGAATTGTCACATTCCTCCTTTCAGAAGGTGGACTTGCCATTTGTGCACAGTGCCATCAAAATTAATTACCTGAGAACAACTCCATAATGTCTACAGGTATGGAAATAATAAAAATCAATTGGCTGAAAGTATTCATAAAATATTTTGAGCAAAGGTCATTAATTTACTCTCTCTGAAACTGAGAACTGCATGCTCGAATTACCAAAATACAGGAGCAATAAAACAAATAATAGGTATTTAAAAAATAACTGGCTACTCTTAAGCCCTTTTGGGGGTTGGATGCAGCTCCAGGAGGGCAGTGGAGAGCAGTGCAGGAGGTTGGGGGGCTGTGCTGGTGTCCAACCGAGGAAAGAGAAGCAGCAGGTCAGTGCTCTGACCTTCCTTTCCCTACATTCCAACAAATCCCTACCGAAGGAAAGAAAGGAAGAGCTTTGCTTGACTGGATTACCTTGCTACCTCATAAAACAAATTAAATGAACAATTAGTGATGTCACTTATTTTGAGGAAGCAGTTTGCATCCCGAGGTAATTTCTCCAGGCTGGTGGAGGCAGGGTTCTACCAAACTGATTATTTCGTAAAATAATTTCCACTTCACGAAAATGTAATGTTTATAAATTAAGGAGAACAGGATCTAATTTGAGGTGCTGAAACCTGGAGCATTTCTGGATCTTGCTGCTGGGCTTCTTTTCTGTTGCCATCAGCACAAAATTTTTAGATATTGTTCCACTCCAATAATGAAACTACCAAAAAATGGGATTATTTAACAGAAATCTTTTCCCTGGATTTTTTTTCCTAATAGGAAAATGTCTCTTTGCATTATATATCTGCTAAAATTATTTGTAAGTAATGATAATGATATGATTTCTGCCATCTCATCAGAAGTGCCCAAGGGCAGGCTGGATGGGGCTTGGAGCAACCTGGGCTAGTGGAAGGTGCTTCTGCCCATGGCAGGGGGTGGGACTGGATTGGCTTTGAGGTCCCTTCCCTCCCAAACCACTCCATGATTCTGTGATTATCAATGAATTTATTTCTTACTCCCCAGTATTCTTCATGTACATCTCCCAGAACCAATTTTGGAGAAGTTATTTAATCCCAACAGCAAAGCCAAAATAGTTCAACATTAGACTCTATACTGAATAAATGGAATAAAAACCTTGGATTTTTAAAAGCATTTATAGAAACGGTGTTTTTAAGGTACTGGTGTGGTCTGGATTTACACGGGCACCACCTGATGCTTCCAGACAACAATTTATACCATCAATTTTAGGAGAGGAATTGCAGCTCGTCTTGTGGTAAATTATTTGATCATGGCCACTTTTATAAGTGTGTGCAACTTAATAAATATTATGAGTGTAAGAATTAAAAGGAAAGGCAAGTCTTTGACCACAGTGGTATTGAAAGACTAAATAAATCCCATCACTGCATCAATTACCAGAATTTGATTGGAGATTTTTATCTGAAGATAAATTATTCCTGTATTTGAGGTCCTAGACTGGAACCAGTACAAACTGGGCAGTGACTTCCTTTTTCTCAGTTTTCTTTTGACAGAATACTCATTCCATTTATAAGGAATTTCATGTAGGAATGATGTGTTATTGTTCTTTTAATACTATTATTTATCAATAGTACACAATAATTGTTTTGGACTGCAAGGCTGGCAACACAAAAGGGGACAATTTGGAGATTATTTCTTCTGTATGCAGAATTAGGACCAAAACCACGGCAAAAGTCTGAACGGACTGTTTTAACTTCTGATGCCCCGATTTGTAATTAACAAAAATAGAAATATTTCCTTCTTTCTAATTTTCTCCTACTGGGTGGCGTTTTTTGGCTCTTTTCCTCCTAAATAAATTAATGTAATTTTTCAGTAGTTATATTGTCATGGGGAGGAATTTAAATAACCCATTTCTTAAAGACAAGCATCTACTGGTAAAATATGTACATTTGACCTGTTCGTGTTGCATCCTCACATCTGGATTTGTGGGTCTGGGCAAGTTATTCCTTTACTATTCCACTATTTTTGATGGGTCTCCTGTACATTCCTTCTCTCCAAAACCTCTTCCTGATTTCTCCTTCTGTTTCTGTCAGTTTTTGAAGGGAAAACCCTTTTTCTTGAAGCTTTATCTTGAAGCTCCAGTGATTTTTAACTTGTCCAAGTCTTCTGCACCGATATCACTTACCTTGTACCACTCTGCATTTGAAAAATACAGTTCCCTTTATTTATGCTTTTTCTCCTTGGATTTCCCTCATGAACACTAAGAAGTGCAAAACTCATTTAATTTTCCCACTGTATCCTGTTCACTTCATATTAAGTTTCTCCCTAATCCCTTAGTGGGCTAATTATTTCAGTTTTCAGCCCTTTATCTCTTTCCCTTTATATATTTAAAGAATCTTATATTGTTTTTAGTCACTCCCAAGGGAATAATTCCCTTTTTATTGTATTTTTACATTGCAGCATTTTTGAAACCCTGACATCCATCCTGCTCCACTCCTTTTATTAATTTTCAGGGACATTCATTTCCACAGCCCTGAGATATTTTCTCCTATTATCCATCTCTCCTGTGCCTCCTCCCTCTGGAACAGCCTCTCTTTTAAAGTTGGCCCAGAGCAATCACAGCACAATTAGAGGGGAGCCAACTTCGGGAAAATTTGAATTTCCCCCGCCCCAAATATCGCCTGCCTTCCTTCCAAATCTGCAGCAGAGATTTTGTATCCTCCCTTTTCCAAGTCTGAATATTGAATTACAGGATTTCCACAGCTTGGAGTCCCAGGAAAGGCCACGTGTAGGATGGGGATGGGTTGTCCTTCTGCCCAACAGCACTCCTGGGATCATCCCATTCCAAAAACATCCACTTCCCATGGATTATCCTCCATCTGCTGCACTTGTCTGACTTCCAGAAAGAACACTTCAGGTTTCTTATGATCACAGATGTCTTGTGCTCCATGTTCTACTTCTGCTTGTGAGACCAAATTTGCCCCAATAAAATCTAAAATACAGTAACTGCCTGATGTCAATTTGCTGGTTTACTCAGAGCAGTAAAATTGGGAATTTCAAACTAAGAATGTTTCCAGAGAGATAAAACTGATGTGGTTAAGACTCTGTGTGTCTCTCTGAATCTATTTCTCTGCACGTTTCTAATCTCCACCCATATAATTAAATATATATATGAGGCAGAGGTTTGTCATGCTTCGCTGTGGGCTCTCATGGGTTTCAATGTTGTATTTCAGAGAGCTGAAAAGCAACAGGAACAAATAATCCACTCCTGACAACTTCTCTTTCCCTTCTTGTTTTTTAGCTTGTCAAACACGGTTTGGCAGGGTTTTTTATTTAATTATATTTCTATTTCTGTTCTTTATTGTTGGTGGGTTAAGTCTGCCTTGCTAAGTCAGCTCCACTGTTAATCAGCATCTCATCTGTTCCACCCCAAAAAATAAACACAGTAAAACAAATAAACTGGGTTGAGGCTTGTTGTTAGTTTTGGTTTTAGCAAAGCCACCATTTCCAGCGTGTTGGCTGCGTGGTTTGAGTTTGAAAGGAATTAGAACCAGCAGCCTTTCAAGGCAGAGCAAAGCCTTTGAATGATTTTGTGGATTACCATTAATTAGTCTGGGTGGAATCCAATCACCTCCTTAATCTCTAAATAAGTGAGTGTTGATTGAAGCATCACAAACTTTCTCTATCTGCAGATATTATCAGTATTATTATACTCTTCAGCTCAGCTAAATTAGAACAAAAATAATCTTAACCTCTATTAAACAAGACTAATAAATATTCCTTAAAATACAGATTTGATTTCCCCAGCTCATTCAGTGCAGTGCTCTAAGAATTTTAAATATTCATCCCTGATCAAGGCAAGTAATTGGTAACAGCAAAGGGAAAGATCCCTGCAGGCTTCCTGGGCTTAATACTTGTATGATGGACTTGGAGTTCAGGGCTAAGATTCCATATCCAGCACATGGCAAAGGAAAAAACACATGGGAAAAGAGGGGAGATAAAAGCCTTATCACTCCCATCTCCTTCTGTGTCCGTGCAAGATTCCAGGGTTTCAGATTTTACACAAAGCTAATAAGCCTGGGATTTACTTACATTTATTTTAACACATTCCAGCATTTCAGCACTTCCAGATCTTTTAGGATATATAAAGGCTTGTTCTGGAGTTATTCAGTCTCAGTTGTGGAGCACAGGCTGAGCAACTCTGACTGGAACTGTCATGGTGAAAAATGCAGTCTGAGGGAATAAAGATCCATAAATCTGGCTCACAGTGATTCCCAAACCACTTTTGTTGTTCTGGGCTCCTCAGCAGAGCAGGCACAGGGAGCTCCTGCAGCGGGGCCAGCGCAGGCTGCGGAGATGGCCAAGGGATGGAGCATCTCTGGGAGCAGCAAAGGCTGAGGGAGCTGGGGCTGCTCAGCCTCCAGAGGGCACCCTGAGAGGGCACCTCCCCATGGGGGGCAGTGCCCGCAGGGAGGGGGCAGAGCCCCAACCAGGCTCTGCTCGGGGGGCACAGCCGGGGGAAAGACAGGAACTGATGGCCAGCAAGTTCCACCTGCACAGGAGGGAGAACTTCTTGGCTGGGCACTGACCCAGCTCTGAGCAGAGAGCAGAGAGGGGGGGAGTGTCCTCCCTGCGAATATTCCAGACCCCTCTGGACACAATCCTGTGCCCTGTGCTCTGGGATGAGCAGGGAGGTGGGAGCAGATGTTCCACTGTGGTCCCATCCAGCCTGACCCAGTCTGGGATTTCTCTGTTTGGAATTGTCTTACCAAAAGACTTCAGGGTTGTTTCAGGAAGGGCTTGGGTTTGGGTTGCTGGTTTAATTTGCACCCTGACAACTGGGTTTTGGTAAAACAAAGACAAAGCAAAGCTCTGGGAGATGTCTTCAGCCATGAGCAGAAAAGTGATGCCAAGCACACAAACACTTTACTCCTTCACAAGTGGAGCCAGTCAAGACCACTTAATTTAGAGTGAGAGTGACCGTGAGGTGATTCTGTGTTCAATATCCATTGTCAGTGATCAGAAAGGGTTCTGGGCTTATTTCATAGAAACCCAGACTGGTTTGGGTTGGAACAGACCTTAAAGATCATCTTGGTCCAGCAAGGTGATGAAACTGATGTATGGTTTACTCAGCCCAGGAGCAATGATAATAACAATGCTCCTTCCTTTGGATAGAACTGTTTCCATACAAATTAAACCACAACTTCATTGAATTTACATTTATTTTCCTGGATAGTCCTATGGATATTTGTCATTATGGAAGAGCCCCACTGAGTGGCAAATAAGGACATTTTAATTTGATTCCTTGAAGTAGAGAAACACACCTCAGACAGAACCCACGAGAGTACTTTAACTACACCAAGGGCGCCAATGAACACAAACTCCTGGCATATATTCCCCCACAGAAGACACAAATTCCTCTTGGAGGATTCCTAATGCCTGATTTTGAAGGGATTGGTGGTAGAAGGGTTGGAGAAACATGATCTTTAGGAAATGTCATAGTGAGTGTTCAGAAATCTGGAATGCGAAAAGTGATAGAGATCAAAAAGTTAACATCCTATAACTGGGAAATAGAATCTGCCTTAGAACTGTGGGGTCACTGTCACATGCAATTGTGTTTTTAGGGGTTCCAAACCAGCTTCATTTCTGTGAGGAGTTTAGAAACTGGTTCATTCGCTGGAGGAAAAGCAAACCCAACAACTTCTAGGTACATTGGTGAGAGAAAATGTTCCAAATGAGGTTGGTAGGTGGCAAAATGCAGGATTCTATCTGTTTAAATTGCTCAGCTGGCCAAAAACAAAAGGACCATTTCTAATTTTTTTTAAGGAACCAACTCTCTGAAAGTCTATGTTTACAGAACATCCTGGTGGATAAAGCTGGAAATTTACCCCAGGTCAGTCTGGTATTTGGGAACACCAGAAAATTGTGCAGTTTAATTACCTTCCTGCTCTTTCTCTGGTGCCTTTCCCTCCTGTTTCCTTTCTGCTCAGAACGATTAAAACCCCAAATCCTCCCCCAGTTCCAGGCTCAGGAATTCTTCCTGTTTCGTTTTTATTAACTTCCACTGTGCAAACGTGTTTAATTATTTATCTGCTGATTTTCAGAGGAAATCCTACAGAGATGTAAGTCTTGTTTGTAGGGATGTCATGTCAGCAGGAGCTGGAAAATCCAATCATCCCTCCTTAAGGGAATAGAAGCAACGCATTCTCCCATTTGTTCCTTGGCAAAGGGAGAATACTTCACTTTGGGTTAGAATTTGGGCGCCAGAGCCATGCTGAACGAGCTGGGACCTCTTTTACAAGCTTCACAGTTTGGATTTAAATATTGTGAGAGGAGAATGCTGCTGTAGTCCATGGATGGGGTTGTCCATGCCCTTTCCTGCATCACAAATCTGATTCCCCTGCACAGGCAAAGCATTTTGGGTGCCAGTGGCTGGTGTGGAGCTTGCCCTGCCTAATGAGCCATGAAGACAAATTTTCTCTCCCCAGAAAGGTCCTGGCTGTCTCTGTGAGTGATTTCATTGCCACTCCTTGAAGGTCTGTGGGACAGGGAGGAGATGTTGCAGGTGATGAGGACTTTGGGGAGCTGCAGCAGCACAATGGTGTGGTTTGTAAGAGGAGGGTTGTTGGGGTTAGTCTTGAAGCTCTACTTGTTACATGCCTAATTAACAGCCAGATGATTGCACTTCTGATGGCCTAGATACCATTAACCCAAAATAAAATTGCAGAATCCCAGGCTGGTTTGGGTTGGAAGGACCTTAAAGCCCATCCAGTGCCACCCCCTGCCATGGGCAAGGACACCTCCCACTAGCCCAGGTTGCTCCAAGCGCCATCCATCCTGGCCTTGGACACTCCCAGGGATGGGGCAGCCACAGCTTCTCTGGGCACCCTGTGCCAGGGCCTGCCCACCCTCACAGGGAAGGATTTCTGCCCAACATCTGGTCTCTTTTTGTTTTCTCCAAATTCGAGATCTTGGTCCAAACTTCCAATAATTATTGAGGCAGTGCTCTTGAAGTGCTCTGTCCTAATCATATCATCAGTTGGAATCCCAGCTGCTGTGGGCTTTTTAGTCAGATGCTGTAGTTGTATGATGAGGCTTAATTGAAGATTCCTTTTCCCATTAAAAATGAAGGAAATACATGAAGGTTCCTCAAGACTTCACTGCAGTATTGTACAATAATGAGGTGTGGGTCAGAAATTGAGGTTGCAGACAAAGCCAGTGGTTCCCAACAGCCTGTAAGTCAAATATTGGCATCCAGAATTAAGCTGGAAAGTAGTTACAGTCCATAGGAATAAGGTGGTTTGTGATTGTGGATTAGGACATGCCCAGGTGGACATTGGATTGGTTATTTGGGAGTAAATATGTTGAAAGGAATGAAAACAATAGACAGACTACCAAACTCATGGCCATCTATCTCAAGATATACTTAAAGTATACCTTGTGGATATACTGGATCACCAATGGTATACTTAAAATTATTTCCAGAAATAAACTGAGAGGAAGAATAGAGAGAGGAGAGATTAAACTCTCTGCAGTGTGCAGTACTGACTTTTTTGTGTGTGTGCTATGAACCTTTATGAAAACAACATCTGCTCCCATTTGTATGTTAATTTTTTTTTTTTTTTTTGCATTTAAAATTTTGGCTTTTAAAAATTGTTCTCTCTCTCTCTTCCCTCAGAGTGAGAAGCTGAGAAATAAAGCAGGTGCTGAGCAGAGCTACGAGAGCATCTGAATAAAATTAGGACTAAAACCGGCTCAAAGGAATAACTTGGAAGTGTCAAATGCCAAGCCAGGGCATGTTAATAAAATCTGAACCCGTATTTCCAGATTCAATATGTTCATGTTCATTATTTTGGGGATTGGTCTGCCTTTGCATTCTCCCTATCTGTATTCCTTCCCAAGGCAGCCATTCCAGAAGCAGAGGAAAGCTGTGATTCCTCCATCCCTTACTGGTGATACACCCCCAGCACCTGAGACAGAGCTGGAATCTTTGAATAGGAAATACACTTGATTTTCCCTTTTTGTGTTTCCAGCTTTGCTCGAAGGGAAGCCAGGTCCTGCCCTTTGGCCACAACAACCTCCTGCAGTGCTCCAGGCTGGGGACAGAGTGGCTGGAGAGCAGCCAGGCGGAAAGGGACCTGGGGGTACTGGTTGACAGGAAGCTCAACATGAGCCAACAGTGTGCCCAGGTGGCCAAGAAGGCCAATGGTATCCTGGCCTGGATCAAA
>JAWWEU010000005.1:25613714-25630393 GCA_035583155.1 Acropternis orthonyx | reverse complement strand
TAGGTTTGAAACTCTTGTTGCCTCCTCCACCTGAAAAAGCCCAAAACACCTCAAGAAGTCCTGAGTAGTTTCTGGAAAATCCACCCTCATCCCTGCCCCATGGAAAAGGTGGGAAGCATTTGTACAACTGAGGTGACAAATTCATCGTGTGAGCTGAGCCCTCCTTCTTCCTGTCCCTAGAAAGAACCAAGAATTCTCCTGCTCCCACTAATCTTGCAGCAGTAAAATATTCAGAGCAGCACAACAAAGCACATGCCCACTCTTTATTTAAAAACTGCTTCCCCTTAGTCTGCTAAAACCGAGCCTAAGCCCATTCCTTTATGAAAGCACAGAGACCTTTTTGCATAATGTGCTAATTCACAACAACCTATTAAGCTGCACCACGGGCTCCTGCGTGTGCTTAGACACAAATTGCCAGGAGAAAATGTTTCAGACCATTTCATTTCCCCGTGTTCTGCCCCAATATATTCACAATTTGGAGGGAGATGTAAATAAGTTTCTCCCTTGTATATAAATAAGCACTTTGTGGTAGATTTCCTTGCTGATTGAAAGTAAATGGAGAGCAACATTACAGTGCTGTAAATCACAATTTGTGCCCGGCTTCTTGGATCATCAATTCCAAAATATATCAGAGCATATTGTTATAGAATAAACAGTAGGACTCTGGTGGAGGTTTTGCTGCCCCTTTGGGTGCTGAAAGCTCTGCCAAGTGCTCCTGAATGGAGGAAGGTGCCTCCCCCTGGAGCAGCTCAGAAACCCAGGCTCTCCCTCCCTGTGTCTGGGATTAGGCTAAATCCAGTTGCATCTCTCCAAACAAATACAGCTGCTGGTTAAACATCCCTTCTGATCTGGAAAAAAAAGGAAGAGAGTCGGATTCTTCATGTCTTATCAAATCCTGTTAAAACACAGGGGCCTTCAAGGTCTGTAATATCTTACCCTTACACATCCAGAAAATACCCATCAAATTCCTGACATGTGATGTGGGCCCTTCCCCCTCCCCCTTTTAAGGCAAGTTCTTCTCTAGGTCATTTTAATCACTAAACCAAGAGCAACGAAAATCATAATTCAATTGATCTGCCTTTGTCATCTCTAAATATTTGCATTACGGGCTTTCTTTTCAGCTTAAGTTGAATCAGGATCATCCATGGTCAATCTTGTTGACATATACTCCTCTGCTAATCATATTTCATGAAAATTGCAGGGATATCAAAATAATTTCTAAGATACAGGGGAACAGAAGAGCCCTCCTCACCAAGGACAAAACATGACATATCTGGGAGGCATTGGCTATACTGACTATAAAAACAGCACATTTTTAAAGCTTATTTTGTCTCTGCAGGCCACATAATGAATGATCACAGTCTGAAGGATGTCAGATTTAAAGAAAGACATGGGCCAGCTCATTATATGCAGGATAAGTAACACAGAATGTACAGGAAATACTGAGATTATGTTTGTTTATGGCAGAATTTTACATTATTTCTCAGACGTGTAACTTCTACAGGGAACAGTCAAATATTCTTCTCTGTAAACCAAATGGGTTCCTAAGAAGACAATGAAATCAGACTGTCAAAGGACAGTGGTCCATCGTATCTTAATCTATCTATCTATCTATCTATCTATCTATCTATCTATCTATCTATCTATTTTTCTAGCTAGCTGCAGAACTAGTCAGTAAGCCTCAAAACCAGTTTTCTGCTTTCATTTGAGGTCTCTCCTGCAGCAGCTCATGTTTCTCTGGTAGGTTCCTGGTCAAAGCAGGACATTTTTGGAGTGATGAACGAGAAGACAGTGGGAGATGCTTTGCTGGAGCTGTCACAAGCAGGGAAGGGCAGTTTGAGGATGAGGAGGTCGAGTGTGGCCGTGACTGCAACAACCAACACCTGGTGCAGCTTTAGAAACCTGAGAGAAGTGGCCAAGCAGATTCACAGGAGACCTTTTAGGCAGAACCCAGTGGGAAAGGACATGGGAAAGACTGAGGCACCCCATGGCTGATACTGGAAAGATGCTTTCCACCATCTCCATCATTTTTAGGTCATAGGAGAGACAGAAAAACTACTGGAGAAAGTCACAAGTCCCACAGGACCAGAGGAAGGGCAAGGGAGGTTGGGGAAAACACAAACCTGTCAGCTTCACCTCATTCCAGGGGAAAGTTATGAAACACAGGCTCCTCAAGCTTCCTCTTCTTAATGATCCAGGCACAGGCAAGAGCAGTTTGAGACCAGGAAAAGCCATCCAAGGGCAAACCAAACCTGACCTGATCACTTTAGATGGTGGAAGAAGTGGCCATGTAGATGAGGGAAGGGCAGTGGGTGTTGTGTACCTTTTTTATAGTGAGGCTGTTGATTGAGTCTTCCATAAAACACTTCTGGCCAAAGTGGAGAAAAATGGGATGAGTAAGGGCATGAAGTGGGCTGGAAAACTGGTCTCAAGGGGTAGTGGTTGGTGGCCAGTGGTGACACTCAGGGACTGGGACTGCATGATAGGACAGAGAACATGTGTTTGTAGAAATGTCAGCCTGGGATGTGACCTGAGACACTGAAGGGCAGGGCTTTTATCCAAGAGAAATGGGCCAAAGGAAACCTCACAGCCTGAGGGAAATGCCTCCAGCTGGCCAGAAGCTGGAAAATGTGACATACAGACTGAGAGAACTTGGTCTTTTCAGCCTGGAGAAGAGCAGGATTTGGGGACAATAATTGATCTCCACAGCTGTCTGATGGGAGGGTGTAGAGAAGACAGAGCTCATTTTTTTCAGAGATAAAGCAAATAAAGAGGCAAAGACACAAACCAGGACATGGAAAATCCTGGTTAGATATGTGTGTGATCAGATACTGGCAAGGATTTCCTAGAGACATGAAATTTTCAGGCTTGGAAACTGGCAAATCCTGAGTGGAAAAGGCCCTGAATAGCCTTCTGTAGGTGTGTTTATTCTGATTTAGAGGGGGGACCAGCCAGCCTTTGGACATCCCTCCCCACCTTTGATATTTCTCTGTTTCCAAGATATGGCAGCACAACACACCCAGTGGTCCCATTTGTCCTGGCTGGAGTAGAAGAGAAAGGGGAAGAGGGAAATTCATTACAAGCCACACGTGTTTGGTTCCCAGTTCTTTGACATTCCCTTTCAATCATTAGCCAGAGGCCATTATTTCTGCTTGTCTGAGTACCCTTGATGTGTGTGAGAAAAAAAAGGAGGAATAAAGTGTCTAAAATGTTTTTCCAATGAGAAAATTTGATGATAGAATGTCTCCTCAAACTGTCCTTGTCCTGTTTTCTCCTTCCTGTAAAGTTTCTAACTTCTCTTACTCTCTGATTTAAAATATTTCACATTTGGTCCACTCTGCATCCCAATTAGACAGAAGAATAAGCTGTTGTTAAGCTGTACCTTGTCAGGCTATTGCAAGATCATAAAAAAAAAGAGAAAGTCTGCTGCCTTTTCTCCTTTTTTTTATGTCTCAGAGCTCTTGCATAACAGCTCCAGCAAAGTCATGCCTTGATGAGAGAGGTCGGAGCTTTTGGAACTGAGAAGAAAAATTCATTAACCAGTTCTATATTTGGAACAACAAAAAAAAAAAAAAAACCATCCAAAGGAAAGGTAAGTTCATAAATATTTTGTAAACTTTCTCTAAGCTTGATTAGGAACCTGAAAATGCCGAACTTTATTTAATATCCTGCCAACTTCAATCTGTCTTTTACTCTTCTAAGCAACTGTCTGGAGCAGAATCCTGTTCTGTGTCCTTGGAAAACACGTGTTAACCCCATTAGCAGAGCAGAAAGGAAAAGCTGAAGGGAAAAGCTCCTCTCCCTTGATCTGCACAAACACCTTGAAGGCTGTTGACATGTTTGGATTAGAGACTAAGTGTAAAGCATGTTAAAACTACACATCTGGCACTTTTGTGAGTGTTTCGGGTGACTTGATAAACTGAATCTTTGCCTAATGGGGAGTTGGTTGTAGATCAGTCTCTTTAAAGCTGAAAGAAATGATCAAAACTCTGAGTTAACAGGTGGATTTGCTACTGTGTTTTGCCACGTGGGACAGGTGGGGGTGGGACAGGCTGGGATGCAACGGGGCTCATTTTCCTTTATGCCAGCTAATTCCTTTATTTATACCAACCCCAGCCTTGGGGAACAGCATAAGAAGGACATGGAGATGCTGGAGAGAGTCCAGAGGAGGCACCAGGATGGTCAGAGGATGGAGCAGCTCTGCTGGGAGGGAAGGCTGAGAGAGCTGGGATTGTCCAGCCTGGAGAAGAGAAGCTTTGGAGTGACCCAACTGTGGCCTTGCAGGGCCTGAAGGGGATACAAGAAACATGGAGAGAGACTGTGGACAAGGGCTGGAGGGACAGGACAAGGGGGAATGGCTTCCCACTGCCAGAGGGCAGGGATAGATGGGATATTGGGAAGGAATTGCTGGCTGTGAGGGTGGGCAGGCCCTGGCACAGTTTGTCCAGAAAAGCTGTGGCTGCCCCATCCCTGAAGTGTCCAAGGCCAGGTTGGACGGGGCTTGGAGCATCCTGGGCTAGTGGAAGGTGTCCCTGCCCATGACAGGTGGTGGCACTGGATGGGCTTTAATGTCCCTTCCCAACTATTCTGCAATTCTGTGATGATTCTATGATTTAATGACAACTGTAAGTGTTGTAAGGGTTTTCTTCTGCACACAAGCCACCAACCCCAGGGATGGATGGGGGACCTTCTCAGAAGCCTTTCCAGAAGCTTTTGATCCCTTTACTAAACATTGGTGTATCTACAATAAAGCCCGCAGGGAGCTGGGATGGTTTAGTTCACCCATGCAGAGCTTTGTGGCAAGGCAGGTTCTGACCTTGAGCTCACACAGGCACAGCCTTCATGGCCACCCCTCCACTGGAGCACAGATGAAACACAGTTGAAGTTTTTAGCCAATTTTATATTTCCCTGAGTTATTTTTTGAGGCTTTTAGAAGCTGACAGTCTGATTCTCAGCATACAGTTTTTGCTGGAGAGTCATAGAGCATTCTCAAGACACAGACTTACCATTTTTTGCTACAATGGCACCAGCAAAATAATCATAAAATCATTTTATTTCACTATTTTTTTTAAGGCAGAGCAGAGGTGAGATCCTTCCCTCATTTCCAGATTTCCCCCTTCTCCTCTCCCTTAACTATTTTACTGGCACAAAGAGCATCTGTACAATAAATCCCACCTAAACTGTTGGCAAGAAAAAAATCTCCATGAGAATTTGTGGAGTGATCAACTGAAAACCTGTTTCTTGATGACTTACACGATAAAAACAGGATGGAAGAAATTGTCCAGAATACTTTCAGGAAAAAATGATCCTTTTGCCCTGAGGTGGCAACAGTATGTACCTGCAGGTAAGCAAAATTCATGGTGATAAAACATGTGCTAAGAAACATTATTAATTTGAGAAATGTGGTGTGATCAGTAGCTAAGGAAAGGATTTTCTGTCTTTGCAACAGGGACATTGACAGTCCTGTGAGTTCTGTCAAACCCAGAGTTTAATTCAGGGTCACGTGACATTCCTGGTATTTCCCACTGCACCACAGCCACCTTCCCACTCCAGAAGCAACAGCAAGAACAGTCTGACAGGTTCCAATGATTTAAACATGAATAAACTTCAAGTAAAGCTCAGTGTTTTCATTATTGATTTCACATGCTTATTTATTAAATCCACTGAGAATTAATATCGTGCCTTTGCTGGTACCCACTTCCACAAAAATGACACACAATAGTTAGACAAGTGAATAAAAATTAATAAAAAACAAAACTGCTCAAGTTCAAGAGAAGATGAACACAGAAAAGAAGCCATCACACTGTTTCTTTCTGGTATATTCTCAAGTGCTTTTGTCTGGTCTTTACTTTTGGATGCAAGCACACTCCATGACTTCCTAAAAGCCTTTAAGCACTAGATTCCAGCTGTTTCATCCCAAACTCACCCATCCATCCTATTTTTCCCCTGTAAAGGGCTTTCCTAGAGAGATGAACACACGAGGAGGTGGAGTGGACAATGCACATGTTTAATTAGTCTTTAAATTGTCCTCACATCAGGACTTAGACATTTGGCAGCTCCATCCTCTGAGAGCATCCAAGCAAGGAGAAATCTCCCCTCCCTCTTAATTTCTCCTCCTTCCATGCACAGCAGAATCTCCCAGATAAAATGGCTTTTAAAGAGGGAATATATCAATTATTTATCCTTTACGTAAAGAATATTGAGCCATAGTTCATCTCAGAAGGCAGCAGAGAACGCCATTGAAGAGTGACACTAAAATGCAATGTTATTTTGGAGGGAATAATAGCTTCAAAAATCCCAAAGGGATGTGTTCCTTTTTGGAATCTCTGCATCAGTAGCTCTCAAATTTTACTGCCACTGGAAAAGAAAACAAAACTTAGAGCATTTTTATAATTTTTTTTTAAGTGATGGGGGGAGCAAAACCATAGCTGTGGAAATATGGACATTAAAATCCCAAATACAAATGTCCCAGTTGCTGGTAATTTGGGATGGAATGATTTTTTTTTTATTATTATTATTATCATTTTTTCATTGAATTTCTGTCAAAAGCTTCTGTTGCCAAAAATTTCTGTGTTATTTTGTGCCATATAAAACCAAAGATTTGAATTTAAAACCTGCTGCTAAAAATACCAGCTGGGCTTAAACCTTTTAGACAAAAACATGTGTTCATTCTGCACCTGGTGTCACCCTACACCTGTGCCATCCTACACCTGTGCCATCCTACACCTGCAGCTCCAAGATCAGCAAACACAATTATGGAGCAACTGCTCCTTTAGGGAGGGAGTGGGAGACCGTCTAGAAATTGCCAAGAAGGTTGAAGGATGGAAAGAGGAAATTTTCTTATCCACAAACATGCAGAAAAAGTAATTTTTTTCATTTTGCTTTAATATAAAATGCTGCTGGAGCAGAGAAATTGGAAAGTACTAGCACTGCTTGTTGCTACAAATGGCTGTTGTCTGCTTTAATCTACACCTAAGTATTCCGATTAGGATAACAATGAGTCTGGCATACCTGCTCTCTTCTTGGATTGATATAAACCACCTTCTTCCTGCACACTGTGATTCAATGGCTTTTTTAAAAACTATTTCTCTATGTCTGAGTGGGAGCAAAGTAACAAAAAAAAGCATTAAACAAGCCTTGCCACCCCCACCCCTTTCTTTCAGTTCTTTGCAAAGGCAGCTGAGGATGGAATATTGTATTTTTCCCCAGAAATATTCTCCTGAATGTAAAAAAACTGTCTGAATCTTAAGAAGCCTGTGGCTTCTATTTTTAATAGAATCGAAAGTTATTATGCTGCTTTTATTGGAGACATCCTGTGTGCACATGAACACATACTTAGGAGGGTGTAATTTACACAGAGAGAAAGGTGTCCATAAATAAACTGGGGGTGTAAGAGCCATGCACAGTAGATAAATAGATATAGATATAGATAGACAGATATATATATAGACAGAGAGAGAGACAGACAGACAGACACACACACACACACACACACACACACACACACACAGATAGATAGATGTAGAGATAGATTGAGATAGAGATATATGAGTGTTTTGAGGAGAAGCTGAGGGAGCTGGGCTTGTTGAACCTGGAGAGGAGGAGGCTCAGGGGTGACCCCATCACTCTCCACAACTCCCTGACAGGAGGGGGTACCCAGGTGGGATCGGTCTCTTCTCCCATCAACCAGCAATAGGACAAGAGGGCAGGGGCTTGAGCTGTGCCAGGGGTGGTTTAGGTTGGATATTCTGGGTATTAGGAAGGAATTCTTTCCAGAGAGAGAGATCAGGCTTTGGCTGCCCAGAGAGGGGGTGGATTCCCCATCCCTGGAGGTGTTTAAGATGAGACTGGATGTGGCACTGATTGCCATGGGCTGGGAATCACAGAGGGTTTGGATCAAGGGTTGGACTTGGTGATCTCAGAGGTCTCTTCCAACCCAGCTGATCCTGTGATTCTATGACATATAGATATAAGTAAATGTATACCTTATACTACCTCTCAATGTACTAATCATTGTAGCCTGACAAATCCCAGAACACCCTGAACTGGAAGGGACCCACAAGGAGAATCCAGTCCAACACCTGACCCTGCACAGGACCATCCCCAGAAGTCACACGCTGTCCCTGAGAGGATCATCCAGACACTCCTGCAGCTCTGGCAGCCTTGGGGCCGGGCCCACTGCCCTGGGGAGCCTGGTCAGTGTCTACCACCCTCTGGGGGAAGAGCCTTTTCCTGAGCCTGACCCTGCTCTGACACAACCCCAGTCACAAAATGGTGTTGCATTAACAGTTAAACAGCTTTCCATGTGACCCTTCATTTGCAATTTCCATAATTTAACTCAACCATTCCTTCAAAACCTCTGGATGTTGAAGTATCTTCCCACATATAAAAGGGTAATAAAGTCAGCCTCCTATGACTGAGTTCAAACTGATCACTGAAACACATCTGGCTCAAAGTTGTCTGTGAGATTTGGTTTTGGCCAGACTACTCCCTGTGGAGATGTAAGATGCTTGCAATATGCCCAAGAAGTGATGCTTCATGGGATAGAAGTTCAGGATTCTAGTGAATATGGAATCTTCAGGTAGGAAGGGACATTAAATATCAGCACTTTTCACTTTCTACCCTTGAACACTTATATAATATACACATATATGAACAGCAGTACTTTAGAGTGTCTCATGAGAACTTCCCAACCAACATTTGCATTCCCTTTTCCTCATTCACAGACCCTGGAGCACCTAATTAACTTCTGAAAGGGAAAGTTAGGCCTCTCTGGAAAATATTACCCCAGCTTATATCAGGATTAATAACAATCTCACTGCAAATATCTCAGCACTTGAACAGCTCCATCCTGAATATTGACATTTTCTAAAAACAGGTCCCTCTGTTGTTACATTTTAGACACAGCTGGGATATTCCAAAAACAGGACTAGTATGTTTTTTTTCATCCTTTTAAGGAGGATGGAATGCCCCAGTTTTAGTTCCAGGTGGAAGCCCAGCCATGTGTTGGTAAAACTTCCTCACTGGGAAACAACAGGGATTTTTCCCCAACACATTTGTAAATACATATCTCAGTAGATCCCTTTAAAAATCTGTATATAATGAGTTTTTTCACCTGAAATACACTCAGAGCTTTCCCTTCTTTCCACCACAGTGATGTGAGTTACTTGTTTGGTTACAAAACGTGCCATTTCTCACAAGAAGTCAGTGTTTTATAGACAAAAAAATATAGAGAGAATCTCACCAAGTCTAATAAAATCTGTCAAGCTGTTAAAAATGTTCTGATAACTCTGCCTTTCCTCTGTCATGGGGGCTTTGCCATTAAAGGACATTAACAGGACAACTTTCTCCAATTAGAAGAGCAATAAGTACATAATTATTGGCTTTTCAAGGAAAAAAAACCCCACAGCTCTTAGCAAAACCAAGTTAATTCAAGCTTTGAGTGAATTTGAGCTTATCATTTCAGATTTTCTTAAACCCCCAGTGCTTTCTGTATTAGACACCTTGCTCACCCACCTGGGATTTGCTGCAGAGCAGAAAAGTCTGACCATCCATTGGAAAACAACAAAGAATAACAAGAATCCATCAGCATAGTGACTTCTGATTATTTTTCCCAAATTCATTCATGTTAAGTCATTATTTTGGTTTTCTTTCCCAGGGGTTGATATCTCAACATGTGCATTCATGTGGTTGAGCTTCTTTTGATGGACAAAGAAAGTCACCAGTATATATTAGTGTTCGTGTATAGTGATTAAAGTTATTACAGTGGGAGGCCCTTTTTTCTTGCTGAGAAATATCAGTTCAATATAATTATGGGAAAAATGCTATCAAAACACTGCAATGTATTCCTGAGTGACTAAGCATTTGTAGACCTAAAATTTTCAGCTGTGGAAATACTGATGTAACAAGGTCATTAAATCATGTTGGAGCTTGTAATGAACGAGCAAGATTCAGTTTCTGGGTTTGCTTCTTTGCTATCATTTGTTAATCCTACTATTATTGAGCACACCTTTAATAAACTCTGCTTTTTTCTACCTTCAATTTTCCAGGTCTAAGCTGATCCTGCTGCTTTGTCACCAAAACAGGTATTTCTGTTGAGAATGATAAAACAGGGGATTATGTTCCTGCCACTGGCTATTTCTGAATGTTTTTAATGAACAGGTAACACGAGGAGAAGATAAATCCCCCCTTTCTTTGCCAAGTAGTTTATTTCCTTCTTGACAGGAAGTCTGCCAACGTTTTTCATCAGGAAAACTGCTTTGTGTGGGAGAGTCCACCAGAACACGAGAAAAACCCCAAAAAAACCTTTCTGCACTGCACAGCACATCCCACAGCAACACAGTTTGACAAAAAAAACCCCTAAATTAAACCCAACATCATCCGTTAATTTGGTAGATTTTCAGCAATAAAGATACACTGCAAAACATCAAATTCTCTCATTGACTCAAGAAATCACCAGCTCAGAGTGTGGAGTTTCCAGGGCACTTCCAGCAGCAGCAGGTCCATGATATTTCTCTTTCTTTTCCTTGTCTTTCCCATAGGGAAGACAAAGAATATTCCTTTTGGGTGTTGTGGCACAGGATTTGGAGCCTTAATATTTGTCAGAGGGATTGATGCAGGAGCTCCACTGGAAAAGAAATGTATTTCAATTGGGCAACCTCAGGATCTGCCTTCAGAAACTGCTTAAAGATGGTCACATAAACATATAAATATTTTCATTATTAAATGAGCCTCTTGACTTCTGACAATACAGAAAAATCCACTTTCTTGGTTTTTTTTTTTTTTTTCCTCAAAAACCTTGACCTTTTGCTCTGGAACTTCTAAAACTGAACCAAAGAGTAACAAACTTCTTCTTTTTTTTTTTTTTTTCCCCATAAAGCAGGAAAAATACAACAAAATGACCTTGTAATTTCCAGAGTCCCAGCCAACCTAACCCTTGAAAAATGCTGTGCTGAAGTGAGTCCAACAGATTGTGAAAACTCCTGACATTCCCATTGTTCCAGTTCCACTCCTGCAGTTAAATGGCCATTGCACCAGAAGGTTGGTCCAGATGATGGGAAAATAACAACAAAAAAGGGATAAACAACCACATTTATTTCACTTTGAACTCCAAGAGCTCTTCCAACAGCTGAACCTTGTCCCGTTCCCAGCACTATTTCTACATTATAAGTCTCATTAAAACAGCAGTTTGCCAGCCCTTAAATAAGCACTTTTACTGAAAATATAAGGATTAATCCTTTTTGCTATTACTTTCAATATTCCTTGTTAAAGAGCCACCCATTTATGCCATTTATAAATGTGTGTACACTACATATTAATTCAAATTAAACCCTGCAGTGAATGATGTTAAGGCCCTCGAATTAAGCTATTTAATTCCTTTCCTCATCTAATTGCTGGGGCTATTATTTAATGCCTCTTGTTTTTCTCTCTATTAATCTGTTTGCTTTATTAAATTGCATTCAGGTTTTCCACTCAGAAGTTGTACCAATCAGAGGGCAAGTAAAGGTTTGAAAGAAAGGAGAGATAAATTTATGTGGGAGAAGGAGCTGGTGGAGGAAACATCCAAATTATGTCACAGGCGGTCTTCTATAAATTAAGGAATAGTTGGAAAGTGTTGATGGAGTGAAGGGATTATTAATAATGACAAGGATAGTTGCTCTAAATACTGTAAAAGTTGTTATAAATGTAAAATCACAATTATTTTTGAAATAAAATATAGCCAAGAAAGTAATGATTAAATAGGTTAATTAAGCTTTATTTTGCTATAAAGTGAAAGCAGTGCAGTCTGCAAGGACTAATTCAAATATTCCTTTGAGGCTGTCCACCAGGAACATGTGAGTGTTTGGATTCACGCTGTTCCTGTTACAACTGAAATATCCTGCGCAATAAGGAGGCAAAATAATTGTATCATTTCTGCAGGTGAGATCCTGGAACGAGCCAGGCAATATTTCCCTAGTTCCCCTCACCCCAATAATTGGATGCAGAGCCATTCCCACAGCTTGGAAAGCACCTTGTGTTGTCCCCATGCCATCAGTTTGGTGTGGACACACGGTGTGAAGAGCAGCAGGAGTAACATTGATTCCTGCTTGGAATTCCAACAGGAGGGTGTTCTTGGGTGGTATTGTGACTTCCTTAGGAGAAATCTGCTCATGGGCTGAGCTGAAATACTGCACTGAAGTTATTGTCATTATTATACCTGCACAAACTCATAAAATCCCAGAATGGTTTGTGTTCGAAAAGACCTCAAAGCCCATCCAATTCCACCCTCCTTTCATGGGCAGGGACACCTTCCACCAGCTCAGGTTGCTCAGGGGTTAAATTAAAGGTCTTAAATCAGGGACCACAGAAAGGAAGGCAGAATTCAAAGTCTTGTTCCTCTACACCTTTTGCTAGACAGAGTTTTCTTTTTCCTCAAGTCTGTGCTGGGCTCCAGGGTTGCACATCCTTTGCTGAACCTCCACAAGACACTGGCCACAGCATCATGGGCAAAATCCCACATGGACATCTCAACAGCTGGAGGAAGGGGAAAGTTTTATGGATGCTCCAGCATATTTTTTGAATGCTCCAAAATATTAAGGAGGGGATTGTCCTGCTCTGCTCTGCGCTGGGGCAGCCTCACCTTGACTGCTGGGGGCTGGTTTGTTGGGGGTGACACAGTGTGAGAAGGATAAAAAGCTGTTGGAGAATGTCCAAAGGAGGGATACAGAGTTGGGGAAGGGTCTGGAAGGTCCATATAAATAGTGGCTGAGAGCAGTTGGTGTGTCCAGCTGAAGAACAGGAGACTGAGGGAAGACTCCCAAGCTCCTCCTGAGGAGCAGCTCCATCTCTGCTCTGTGTGAGCAGGGACAGCACCCAGGGAATGGCCTGGAGTTGTGTCAGGGCAGGGTCAGGTTGGATCTCAGGACAAGGTCCTTCCCCCAGAGGGTGGTGGGCACTGAACAGGATC
This sequence comes from Acropternis orthonyx, assembly GCA_035583155.1. NCBI lineage: Eukaryota > Metazoa > Chordata > Aves > Passeriformes > Rhinocryptidae > Acropternis > Acropternis orthonyx. The sequence continues at coordinate 25,617,447 of JAWWEU010000005.1, read as the reverse complement.
CCCAGGGCAGTGGGCACGGCCCCAAGGCTGCCAGAGCTCCAGGAGGGTTTGGATGATGCTCTGGAGCACAGAGTGGGATTGTTGGGGTGTCTGTGCAGGCCCTGGGGTTGGACTGGATGCTCCTTGTGAGTCCCTTCCAGCTCAGGGATATGTGATATTTCCCTTCCTGTGCACCAAGATGGGCAGCCCAGGAAATTCCTATTAACTCATCTTTTCATCAGACATTTTTCCTGGCATCAAAAAGACTGTCCCTGGGAAGCAACACTTTGGTCCCCTCCGGCTGAGTCTGCCACAATAACACATCTGTGCTCCCACACAAAGCCCACTCTCTTCAGGTGGGTTGTGCTTTGATGTGTCAGGTAAACACCCAAAGGTGACCCACTGCCAGAGGGTTCCCATCTCACCAAGAAGTACACAAGGTCTTCAAAGTCCAGCTCCTGGCCCTGCACAGGACAACCCCAAGTATCCCACCCTTCTCCTGCAGGTCAAGACTCCCCTCACGACCATCTGGGTGTCACACCAGGACTTGCTTTTTCTCCCTGAGCATCACGTTGTCCACCGTAAACTATCCAGGTGTGGGACAACACTCTGCTGTCAGTGGTGTTAAAAAGAGAGGAAAGGATGGGCTCAGGAAGAGGGATGGAGTGGGCAAAGGGGCACAGTGCAATCTGCTGCTTCCTGGACTCTCTCCAGGCAGGTTTTACTTCCAAAGGGTTCTGTTCTCGCAGCTCCCTGTAGAACTCGGCTGTGCTTTAAGGAGATGGCTCTGGTTTGAGCTGCTCTCTGTCCATCAGAGATCGTAGCGATAGACTAACCTTGCAACCAGAATCAATCTCTTTACAAGCTGAGATTGTATTTACATGCCAGAGCTTTTGTTTTAGGATCTCAGAGCTTTGCTAGTCAAGGTCTAAAGAGTAATTCTTGTTTCTAAACTTTTCCCCACACGTTTCCTATTCACTCGATGAATTTTCCTCTGGAGGATCGTCTGTTGTCCCTGATAAGATACATGATAGTGACTTTGACGATCCCTAATCTGAAAGACTAATTGGTCCTTAGATTTTTGTTTTGTTTAGTTTTTTTTTTTTGCCCCTCCCCTATAAATCCTTAGCTCGAATCAGTGTGATCATAGAAATGACAATTCTGGACTACTGCAAACTAAAGTGTGTTGTGATTTGAGCCAAAAATCTTTGGAAATAAAGCTGGGAAGTGGTGGAATGTCTGTGAACTGGAGCTGCCCTCATTTCCTGAAACTCAGTTAATTCATTTCAGCCAAACCCAAGCACTGCCTGAGTTTATCTGAGTGACAGAGAAGGGCTTTATTACTGTTGACTTCAGTTAAGAGAAAGCACAATGAGATCCTTTAAATTACCTGGCTGTGTTTGGACAGCTAATATCTCAAAAAGTCTATTATCTGTATTGACTACAACACTACAGAATGTTATAAAATTAATTATATTCTTCATGGCTTAACAATGATTGCCTCATTTAGAAATATAATTACCTATCACTGAGGTTTTCAGCCAGAAGGGTTTTTTTAACAGTGTATAATAACTTGGTTTGCCAGGATTCATTTAAATCCTTTGCCTCTTTCTTCTCCTCCTTGTAAAAGTTTGATTTCTTTTTCCTTTTCTTTTGAAATACCAAAGTTTTATTCCAAGTATTTAGTGTCATTATTCACAAAGGATGGATTGCCACTAAAAGAACAACCTGGCTTAATAAAACAGGGAATCACCAAAGGATGCTCTGAGATAAAATGGTATAGTGTGAGCAGTGTCCTCTTCCTTAAGATTTAAAAGAAGGACAAAATTCAGGAGCAAAAACTATGCTCCTGCTCCTAAAAGGGTCACTCAAAGTGACAGAGATAATGAAATTAAACACCCAAGTCCATGGTTTTCCAAGCAAACCTTTTCAAGGATTTCTGTTCTGTTTTTAAATTATTTTAGAGAATCACAGCTGTTATTCCCACAAACACATCAAAATCAAAACCCACCGAGTTTATCCTGATATAACCCATAATTTGTGTGTGCAATTAAAAATCATTGTCAGAGACAAGAACTGCTACACATTGCCCAAGTTTATGTCAATTTATTCAAATCAAGGCACTGCTGCCATCTCCTTCCCAAGTCCATCCCCCTCCAAGGAGCAGAGAAATATTGAAGAAAGGCAGATAACGCATTTTGTCACCATTATCTTTCCTGCAGACACAATTCTTTCTCCCTGATTGTATCAGAGATCATCATTCTCCAGAGCTATTAATCTGGCATGTGTATTGACACCATGTGATTGGAAAAGATGCTATTTATTTATTTCCTCCTGCCTCATAGCTTGAAGAGAAAAGAAATACTGAGCTGCCCAAGCCTTGGGAACAAGATAAGAAGAGAGGAAAATGATGAAGTGTGATAATTTCAGCACAAACAGATCAAATCCTGACACTCAGTACATTGTTTTTCCTTAAAAAATGCAGGGGTTTTTTTCTTTCCTTTTTTTTTTTTTCCAGTTTTATCTTAAAATTTTAATTTGGGTGTTTGGATTTAAGTCAATTTAGTAGTTGAGATGCTGCTTTGTTTCAAAAATCTTCTTTTAAGCAAAGACAGCACTAGAATTGGATGAATCAGTAAAACACGCCCGAGTGTAACCCTTGTGAGGCTTTTCTTTCCCTGTCCAGGGTGTGGGTGATTATGTAAAACACAACTGTAAAATATGCTTTTTCTGCAGACACACCATGTCAAAACCAGCAGCACAAATCTTTGCCTCAGATAGGGCTTTTTAAATCCTGCATAAAACACAGCCCTGCATGCAGATATAATATTATATAAATTGATGATCACTTTCATAACGACAGTCTCTAAATATGATCTGTAACAACTGTAGGACACTTTATCTGAGCGTTTGGGAGGTTGCATTTTATTTTTATAAGCTGAACACCTGGGTGTGCCAAATTCTCAGCATTAATCCAGAAAACAAGCACTCTTTAATTACATCCACACGGTGAAATCCATAGAATAGGCTTTGGGAATACATTAATGGCTGATATTTTGCTAGGAGGGTGGGCAGACCCTGGCACAGGTTGGGCAGAGAAGCTGTGACTGCCCCATCCCTGGGAGTGTCCAAGGCCAGGTTGGACAGGGCTTGGAGCAAGGTGGGCTGGTGGGAGGTGTCCCTGCCCATGGCAGGGAGTGGAATGAGATGGGCTTTAAGATCCCTTCCAACCCAAACCATTCCATGATTCTATGATTCTATTTGGCTACTTTTTCACGTCTCTGTTCTAGAAAATGAAGAAGTGTGTATTATTTTATTCAAGCTGAGCTTGCCAACAGTGGGATATTTCCATCAGGAAAGAGTGGCAGCTGATTAAGGGACTGATGGCCCTGGTGTGGATGGTGGAAGGACTAAAAGTCACGCTCAGATTTGGGGGATGTGTGGCTGTGAGTCCAGACAACGAGGGGTCACTTTGCCCCACGGACGAACTTCAGTGCTGACCTGGGCAGGGGGTCAGGGCTGAGCTACTTGTGTGGGAAGGGAATGGTGGGGGCCAGTTGGCCAAGAGTCAACAGTGCCTGGAGCCAGGAGGGACATCCCTGCCCTGGGGGAACATCCCTTTCCACGAGGGCCATGCCTGCCCTGGGGGGCATCAGGAACAGCATCATCAGCTGGGGGAGGGAGGGGATTGTCCCGCTCTGCTCTGCACTGGGGCGGCCTCAGCTGCAAGAGTGGGGCAGGTTGGGGGGACACC
>JAWWEU010000005.1:25583876-25607285 GCA_035583155.1 Acropternis orthonyx | reverse complement strand
CAGTGCTCTGGGCTGGGGGACAAGGTGGGCATCGGGCACAGGGTGGGCTCCGTGGGCTGGGAGGGCTTTTCCAGCCTAAATTCTATATCTGCATATTTCCTGTTAATGTAAGGTGCAAAATGGGCTATTTAAAGGAACTGTAAAAGATTTAGGGAAAGTGAGAAGCACTTCAGTTGCACAGAGCAACAGCCCTGGAGACAAATTACAGCTCTCCCAGTGACCTTCAGTGTGACTGAAGGCAAACTACTCTTTTTCCTGTGGTAGCATCTGTTTGGTTTCTTTGACACTTGTAAACCCTTTGGGCTGGTTATCTCTTATGTTGGATTGGTAAGATCTAGATGGCACCAACATAGAAACAATGGTGATGATGACAATAAAAATACTACTAATATTGACATTAATATCATTGTTATTATAATAACAATAATGACAGTCATAATTACAATAACAGTAAAAGCAATAATGACAATAATAACACTTCCCAGGATCCTGGGACTTGTGTCTTATTTTGACTGCAATATGTCTTGTTATTCTAGTCCTGGTCCATGTGTCCCAATCTGCTTTATCTGCAGAAACAACATAACCCACTCTGGTGGTGTCAAAACTGTCAGAGTGAAATCAGTGAGAAAACTTTGTGAGCTGCTGCTTTTTTATATAGGGTTTTATAAGCATTTCTTCCTGCTCTAGCTACACTTTTAGAGACACTTTTCAATCACAAATCCATGCTGGAGATTTAAGACCAATAAGAGCATCACAGTTGCAAAGGGCATCAAATCTGATTTTTATTTTAAAAACAATTTGGGGATTTGCAGGTCCAGAGACCTCAGCTGGCCTGTCCTGGGCAATGAAACAACCCTGGAATAATTCCTCCCTGTTGGTCACACGTGATTTCTGACTCTGTAACTCCCTAAATAAGCTATTAAAATAATGACTGGTTTGTAATTTATTGGATTTGTTTTTTTTTTGTTTTTTTTTTTAGCAGCCATGGAATGTCTTACAAATAAATCACTGTGGGAGCTGCAGCAAACACCTGTGACTTTTTTGTTTGTTTGTTTGTTTTAAAGATGTTGAAACTCCTCATCTCAAATGATGAAATTGAAACCAGGCAACTGAGTCAAAAATGGGTTTTGACAAAACTGGGGCCATTCTGAAAAAAAAAAAAACAAAAACAAAACCAAAAACCTGACACTTCTGCTTTGAAAACTCGTGGGGTATTTTCCCTCTTTTTTTTCCCAACCATGTAATTCCTACCTTTTTTCTGTTTAGGATTTGGGGAATTTGGAGCACATCAGCCCCAAGGTGTGCTGTGAAAGGATGATATTCGTCATTGAAACAACGACCACTCCAGTTTGGGGGAGGAGAGGTGGAAGTTCAACTTGCTCATGTCCAACATGAGCAGGTACCGTGGCAATGTCTGCAAACAGCTCTATAACTGCTTCAATCCTCACCTAAAATACCCTGGTTATTTTTATCACTCCAGCTGAGACTGCGCTCAAAGTGCAGGGGAAAAAATGGTCAAAGTTGCAAATGAAGATGAGAGAGAAACAAAACGGATAATTCCAAAAAAACCCTATTCAGAGCAATGGTGAAGAAAGAAAATTATAAGACACCAGAAGGACATGTTTATTAAATCTCTCTCAGCTCAAGCACTGCTGAAATAATTCCTTGTGTTGGTCAAAAATGGTGAAGTTTTTGATAAATTATTGGCTGCTACATGTCTCTGATTTATTTCCCTTTCAGAGTCAGGACATGCAGTAATCTCTACTGACCTCAGTGAAGTAGCTAGTGTAATGTCACATTCCTAAATTTCTTGGTGGGATGAAGGTGATGGAAGAATAACCCAACAGTCTTGACATTGGAACAAAAAGAGAGCCTTAATGACAGTGCTGTGAAACGACATCCCGCCAAGAGATCTTTTCCAAACAGAGCCTTAGGACTGCTGCTGAATTTTCCTGGGATAGCAGATCTCAAAGTTGTTTCTTCCAGAGTCATGCTCTAAATTGTGTGACCAGAAGCCACCCAGCTGTGTCTCAAGCACCGGTGGGGGATCTCCAGAGCCAGCCAGGGCTGGGGTGAAGGACCTGACGGGACACACAAACCCACAGTTGTCCCTTCTGGGCAGGTGGTGGCCAAGGAACCAGCAGTGGCCACCATTCCCACAGAGCCACTAAGGCTGGGAAAGACCTCCAAGATCATCAAGTCTGGTGCAGTAAGTATGGAATACTCAGTGAGGATGACAATTCCAAGGGCATGTTTGTGGACATAAACAGAGGTGATGTTCTTTGTTGGTTGTTTTTTTTTTTTTTTTTTTAACCATTCTGTTTTCTCCACCTTCAGCTGACTGAGTCCACTCCCACCCCCAGCACTGTGAAGAACATGCTGCCCTTTTTTCCAGCTCTGGGAACATGTTCCATGAAAACCCAGTGTCTGGTGCCTCATTGCCTTTTCAGAGCCCTGTCCCACATTTATCAGTGTAATAAAACAGCTGCAAGCTGCCTCCACAGAGATTTGTTTGTTTGTTTGTTTGCAGGGTTATTTTATAAACATGCCAGGTGATTTATTTAGGAGTTTTCATATCAGGTTCACCTGACAGAACATTGCTGAAATAATTTGCAATTTGTTTCCATTTATGTGCACTTTTTAGCACATCCTGACAACAGAAGACCACTAATAAATAGGAGATGAATTATATTAATCCTTTCTGTCATTTATAGAAATGGGTTTTTCCCCCTTCATATTTCAATTCAGTCATATCATTCTCTGCTGAATTATTACAACATGGGGGGGAAAGTCTTTTTAGAAATAGTAGTGATATACAGGTGGTGGGTTTTTTTTTCTCACAGGGACAACAAACATCTGACTTCAAAGATAATGGCAACACCAATTATTTGCATCATAACCCGAGCTCACTTGATAGCTGGGAGCTGCTGTTATTATCTCTCAGCCTCCTGACCTGTCCCCAGTGAGAGAACCATGTAGGAAATGTCCTGTCATTCCTCCCTGTGACACCAAATTTTAGGAGATGCTTTGTGACCTGACACAGAGGAAAACTGGCTGTGAGGTTGGCCCTTGGGTTTGTTTTCTGTATGTAAATGAACGATGTGGGCTGAAACCAAAGAGGTAAATAAAAGCAAATATTTAGCTGTTGTTTCTCAAAAAGAGAAGTGTACACTCCAAATAAATCCCCACTAATAGACTGTCAGTGCTCAGAGGCCTCGCCTGCAGAGGGAAATCGGTGCCTCAGAAGAACAGAGGTAATAATGAGTCAAGTTGTTTCAGTCACTGCCGTGAGAGACACCCACAGGGTGAACAGCCCAGAGGCAGATTAGCCAAGTCCCAGTTCCCCTGTTTTTATCGACATCATCAAACATAAGGAGAGTGGGCTTGGATGGGATATTGGGAAGGAATTGCTGGCTGGGAGGGTGGACAGGTCCTGGCACAGGTTGGGCAGAGAAGCTGTGGCTGCCCCATCCCTGGGAGTGTCCAAGGCCAGGTTGGATGGGGCTTGGAGCACCCTGGGCTAGTGGAAGGTGTCCCTGCCCATGGCAGGGGGTGGCACTGGATGTGTTTTGAGGTCCCTTCCAACTCAAATCAGTCTGGGATTCTGTGATTTACTTGGTGGTAGCTGTGCCAGTGGTGCTTCCCAATGTGGAGCTTGGAGATGCTGCCCATCCATCCTGTTCCCTGCTCCCATGGCAGGGACTTTTGCAGCTCCACGGACTTCCATCCTGTGCCAGCTGCACCTGGGACTGTAGCTCCAGGATTACTGAGGACTAAGGGAGGGAATAGATGTTTCAAAGCCTCTTTCCCTCCCTGCCCGTGTTCTGTGGTTCTCCTGGCATTTCTGTAGAAAGGTGAGGAAGTGAAGCAGGTCAGAAATCATCCAAAGGTCTGGTATTTCAAACAGCAGTCTGAGTGGTGCATTTGTATCATATATTCATCAAGAAAAGGTTATATGGGCAGGAAATGGAAGTGATAAGATCCAGATGGGACAAACAACTAGTTTTAATGTTGTGTCATGACCTTCCCATTGCCTTCCTGAAAAATTTCAGCCCTGATCTGGCGCTCTGCCAAAGACAACTCCTACTGACTGGAAGTTTTATGAGTTCCACCATCAAAAAGCTCTGCCATCATTTTATGAGCCTGATGCAGGATGTCCCTCCTTTAAATTCTGTACCACTGCTTCATCAGCATGGCCATCACACCAGGAGAGGTGTCTGTGTGTGTACACTGGCTCCAAGTGGTATTTTTTCAACAAAAGCTTCTTGAACTGGCTGACAGGGTTTTTTTGCAGTGTAAAAGGAGCAATTTGGCAGGGACAAAAGCTGCATTTCCCTGTGCTGTTATCCACAATGAATAGCTCCGTGGCTCCCGAGGCTTTCCCATTGTTCTAACACCAGTGGACATATGGAGAGCAGGCATCCTGTCAGGGCTTCATTATATACCCCCGTGCCAGGGTGTATCTCAGCTCTGCCTCTCACTGCTCCCTATTTCTGCCACAGATTTATGTCTGTCTCCTCAGAACCGTCATTTGCTGCCTTTTATGGGTGTGAAATATTTGCAGGGCTATGTTTGAATCAGAAAGCACAGGTCAGGAACAGCACCCCGTGCTCACAACATGCAAATCCACTCCCTCCCTGTGCCCATCCTTTTCAGCTTGGTGGATTTATAACGTCCTGTTTTCCTCGCTCTGGGTGCTTGTGCTGGGTGGTGTTTCTCATTTTTTGAGCTTGGCAGACTGAGAAATGTGATCTTGGTTTCCAGCAACACACTGCAGAGCCTTGGCACGGTTGCCTCCACAGATGCAAATAGACTGAAAGTGCTCCTTATCCCAGGAGCTCTTCAAAAGCAAACCTCAGTTTTTCCCTCCCTTTCCTCCCACTGCACCATATTGTCATGGAAAAAGAAGGCAAGAAGAGCGTTTTAAGAATATTTTACAAATATACAGCAAGCTCACAGCTTTTTCCTAAGCATCCCATCAATCTTATGTAATCCCCAAATGTTCTTTGCCTCATCCTGTACCCCTGGCAGCGATGCCCTCAGTCTGTGGGGTGACCTGGGTAATAAGTACCATCCAGATGGTCTCCCAGTACAACCAGCTCAGGAACTGGATTACTGGGGCTCATCCCATCCCTTCCCACCCTTCCACAGCCTCTGTGCTCCTTAGAATATTTGGAGATCAGCCTTTAATCACCTGGTCGAACACAGAATACTAGTTTGGGAAGGATTTTAGCATGTTTTAAGAAAGGTATTTTGCACTTTTTGCTTCAGACAAATGCAGGGCCCTATTTGGAATAAAAGAGGTGGAAAAAAATGTTCATTCACCACCCAGAATATAAATAATATCAAGGCTGACTAGGGGTGAAAGGCCTGACAGCATGAGGGATGGCTGAGGCTCTTTTCATGGCCCTGTGCTCTGCTAAATAGAGAAAAGTATCCAGCCATGAACCAGTGGCAGGGCAGGAGCAGAGAGCTTGGGAGGGCAACCCCAAACTTCTGTGCATCCCATTTTTACAGTATAATGCAGAGAGCAAAGTGCAGCTGAAATGTTCTGAGTATCTCCAAGGATGTGATTAAAATCCTTGAATCCACAGTGATTTTCCAAGTGTGAGTTGAACTGAGCTGACAGGGTGTTGATCAAGTGAGGAAGAGTGAAGCTCAAAACAGGGACCAAACTCAAAATCTGGAAGGACCGATAACAGGATATAAGTCAGAGCAGTGTCCCCGTGACACCAGAGGCAAGAGGATAGACTGGGAATGTCCCCTTTGCCTTATTTTCCTTGTTCTCCATACAAGATATCAAAGAGGAGAAGGAAACATCAACTAAGAAGCAAAAATAACATTAGGAATATTAGGAACACAGACAAGCTGTGGCTGCCCCAACCCTGGAAGTGTCCAAGGCCAGGTTGGATGGGGCTTGGACCAATCTGGTCTCATGGGAGGTGTCCCTGCCCATGGCAGGGAGTGGCACTGGGTGGACTTTGAGGTCCCTTCCCACCCAAACAATTCTGGGATTCTGTGATTAGCCTTTTTGCCAGAGGACAGATCTTTGGCAGTAAGACTTCTTTGGCCAAATATATAATTTTAAAATACCTGACACAAGAAATTAACTAATTAAAAAGAAATTCTTTGAGGAAAAAATTAGGCTCATTGTGATAGCATTGCTGCACATCCTGGTTCCAAAACAATTCAACTCCAGGGATGATTTTCCTAATCTTTGGCATGCACAGAAATAAGTGGGTTTTTTAAGGATAAAAGAGGACAGCTGTTTATGAGGAAGCAGCAGGCTCTTTCCTTCGAGTTTCCCAGGACACCTCCCTGAGTTAAACAATTCTTCTCCTGGCTCAAGGGTAGATTTATGGGCACCAGATGCAGACAAACTGCACATGAGCATTTCCTCCCTGCAGGAGTCCCCACAAAGCCAAACAGTGAGGACCAAACGGCACCTCAGCACACACAAACACAGAGCCAGAGGAGCAGGAGCCAATATTTCAAATGAAATGCATCCAGGCAAACGCAGAGACTCACCCATGGCCATGGCACTGGTTCCAGCTGCATCAGCGTGGATTTAACCAAAAAGGGACCATGGGGCTGTGGGAGCAGGGACTGGCTTGGGTTTTGGGATGTCTTATGCACAACCAGACTCCTGAGGGAAGTTTAAGGCCATTCATGAAGTGGAGACCTGCTCAGGAGGAAGGTCTTCCAGGAAGAAGAGGTGTCTGGAAACATTCATTTTCCAAGGATGCTTTCCTTTATTGTTTGCCAAACCAAAGTGAGTGTCCCAGCAGTGACTGGAGAGCGAGCAGAGGGCGAGCAGAGAGAGGCCAATGAGACCAGGAGACCATCAGTAGAATTGTAATGATCACAGAATCACAGAGTCATGGAATGGTTGGGCTTGGAAAGGATCTTATGGATCATCCACTCCCACCCCCTACCATGGGCAGGGACACCTCCCACCAGCCCAGGTTGCTCCAAGCCCCGTCCAACCTGCCCTTGGACACTTCCAGGGATGGGGCAGCCACAGCTTCTCTGGGCAACCTGTGCCAGGGCCTGCCCACCCGCACAGCCAGGAATTCCTTCCCAATATCCCACCTAACCCTCTGCCAGTGTGAAACGATTCCTCCTTGCCCTGTCACTCCATGTCTTTATAAAGAGTCCTTTACCGCTTTTAAAATTAAGCTTTGCTAATTGGAATCCTAATGGAAGACAAAGTGACAGAAGAACAGAGATGGTTTCTAAGCTGTTAAGCCTTTTTCACCTCTGCATTTTTTTTGAGAATACTTTATTTTTATTGCCCCATTGTATTGATACCTTTGGTCCCCTTATTACTAAAGGAAGGATGTGTATCCTTGCAATGCATGTTCAGAAATGACAGAGTTTTCAGTTCACTTTCCCATACCCTCTGAGGATCCCACAGGACATTTTGAGTCCCTCTGCGTGATGTTTCACCAGTCTTCTTTTTGATTATTGTTTAGTGCAGCCTATTCACTCTACACTTGCCACTACATCCTGCTTATTTCATGCCATTTCCACCTGCCAAACTGGTGTTTAAATTCACATTGTACACGGAGAAGTGTCTAGGAGATAAATTAATTGCTTGCCCTTTACAAATTCAAAAAGAATTTTCTCCCCAAATCTCAGGTTTTGTCCCCAAATAGAGGCATTAACCACCCCACAGCAAACATAACCTCCATCACTAGGGTGGAATACAGACCAAGCCATATGGTTTTAACACAGGTTTTCAACCACCTGCCTCTCTAATGGGGTTTGACTCCATGAAATATAAGTCTTCACCCTGTCTGAAGCAGAATTTACACCCAGTTGTAACAACTGGGAACAATATGAGAGTTTTCTCAGCACGAAAATGGCAGGGAAAACGACGTGTTGCTGCCTGAAAGGCCATTCACGTCTGTCAGGGAAAGAAAGGTTATTTAATGCCAGAGGAATTGCTACTGTAACTTAGGCCAACCCAAATGCTAATCCCACTGTTGAGATAACCTTCTATTCTCTGAATTCCTTTCTGAATCATCCTGGAAGATGGAAAACCTCTCCAATTACTGCCTGAAGATGGCACCAGCAAACAGCCTCCCATTGGAGAAGTTGCCCAGGAAGAGAAAAGTTGGGTGGTTCTGAGTTACTGTTCACTTTGATTTCTGTTTTTCTTATGTTTATATATTATATTATATTGCTATAGTCTAATATTCCATATAAATATATATTTTATTGTATTCTGGCTTTTTGGAGCTTCCTGAGGTATCACAGACCCCACTAGCAAACATCTGTCACATGTTTGACAACATTTCCACCTTCTCATTCTCCAGGTGCTGAGAAGGGCACAGTCTCAGATTTTCCCCCTAATTATCCCTGTGTCCATGGGCAGGATGAAAATGAAGTCCAAGCAGTATCTGATTGGCAATATCTGACAATTTCAGAGCTGCAAAGTGCTCCTGTGGTGGACTCAGCAATCAAAACAGAACTTCCCTGGCAAGTTGCTGCTAGCACAAGTAAACTGCACATTGAGTAGCCAAGTAGGAGCAGAAAGGGGAAAAGAAGAATTTGGTATCAACAGAAATGGTCCTGGTGTTTAAAAACGTTTTTCAAAGACTACTGAAGGCAACAGGAGTTTGCCCCATCCCAGAATCCCAGAGTCAGGGAGGTTGGAAAAGCCCTCCAGGATCATCAAGTCCAAGCTGTGCCCAAAGCCCACCTTGTCCCCCAGCCCAGAGCACCGAGTGCCACGGCCAGTCCTGCCTTGGACACCTCCACCACCTCCAGTGCCTGATCACCCTTTTTGGGAAGAAATTCTTCCCAAGAATCCTCATAACCAAGGAGTGTTATCAACACAAATCACCCTTGGAGGCAATTCCTTGTGTTTGTATCAGGCTTTAATGTGCCTGAGTGGAAACTACCGGATCTATGGCACAATCTCTCCCTTCCTTTATCTGCACACCTGGGAAATAGGGAGGATGTAAAACTCTGCTAAGATCAACCTGCCTTGGCAGAAATATTTTTATTATCCCTCTATTTCTTAATACCCAGCAGAAATGTTGAGGAGAACCCGCTCCACATAAAGAAACTAATTTGCCTCCTCATCATTATATTCGCCAGGATCACATTTCGGCAGCGGGAAAGAGGGAAGGGAATATTAAAAACCTTTAGATAACTGTCAACAATTATGTGAGGCTGGAAATACTGCCTATAAAGGGAGGAGGTGTCTCGAGCTGCATCATTTGTGACTGTCCAAACAGCACCAGGCAGGTTTAATGCCTGTGCCTGCATTGCCCCATCAAACCTCAGCAGAGAGCCACTGGAGCCTATTAGCCACCACCAGTCTCAATTAAGGGTAATTAGCAGCGCTCTGCTGTGCATGGGATTGAGACAGATTCCTGTGGCACCAGAGACAGCCCAGACTCTGTACAGGAAGCACAATATGGCTTTAACATCCTTATGTGTTGTTTATGACGAGTCGTAAACGCTTTGCACGGTGTTTATCTGGAATTTATGAGGTTCGGGAGCAAAAAGTGGAACTTGGCAAACAGGAAAAACAAGCAGTGAGAGAGAAAGGGAGAGTTGCACCAGCAAATGCAGGCAGTGATCCTTCTGCTTCATCAGGTTATTACAAAATTCACCTTTCGGGAAGCAGATGAGAGCTGATTGCAGCTATCAGAGCTAAAACACAACTGCTCACTCAGCACGCACTGGAAAGCCATAGAAAATCACTTTGATAGGGAATTCACATATTATTTAAAAGCATTTTCTTTCAGCAGGAAGAATTTCAAAATCAGTAATTTTACAGGTTGAGATGAGGGTTCAGATTAAGAATTGGTTTAGAAAAATTTGAGATTCAAGAGGAGAGTTTCTAGTTGTGCATTTTAGGGGTCACTGGCTGGAAGGAGTGTTTTCTCTTGCTCAGAATCATTGAGGACCAGCACTGAGACTTGAGTGAAGGTCAAAAAAACTCAAGGTTGAAGGGCTGAGTTTACTCAGGTGTGTCAATGTTTTGAAGGCTGAGGAAGAGATTTAGTGTCACCTGGACCTGAGGCTGAATAGCTGATTTAAGAGAAGGAGCTGTCTCCCGTGGCAACTGTTTGGATTTCAGGTTGTACATGATGCTCATGATAAAAAAGTGATGGCTTCAAGAAGGATCTTAGTGCTTCGTGTCAAAAGAATCTTGATGACTTGGAAGGGAGCTGATGTTGGGCAAGCACAGAGAACTTCTTAGACAGAAAGACCTTGGTGCACCGAGTCAGACTTGGAGGAAAGAAAAGTTCACAGCACAGAAAGTGAAATTAATACTGTGTGTTCCTGGAGGTGGAATGAAAAAAGCCTTTTGGTCTTGAGGGCAATAATGTGCCAGTGGGAAATGTGAGTCCTTAAGGTCAGGTTTAGTCTCAGGTTAAGGATGGACTTAGGTTTGGGAAAATTGGTGAAGAATAGCAGTTTGGTTCAACCTGTGTCAGTGACTGTGACAGCCCTTCCTCAGGGCTATGGGGAGGGGCAGACTTAATGTCAAAATTTACTTAATTTCATGAGAAATCATTGAAATAATCTCTAGTTCTACCCAGGGCTGCACTAATTCATCTCAGAAAAGAATCAGCACCTGCTTAAAGTTGTAATCTGGGATTTGTTTCTTTTCTGAAGAAATGCACAGAATCAGGAAAATGGTTGATTCTTTTAACTACACAAAAAGGACTTGGCAGTGTTGGGTTAATGGTTGGCCTTGATGTTCTTACAGGTCTTTCCCAACCTAAATGATTCTATAACCCAATGAAAGAAGCTGTAGCCTGGGAAAGACACCAGCTTGGGGCTGAGTTTGGGGTTAGTTATGTCAGATAATCTGACAAAAGGCTCAAGAGATGAAACTGCAGCAGGAAATTCAAAGGGTGGCAGCTTTGGAGTTTGATGGTGCAGTCCAGAGCTGATCATGGATACAAATGTACACAGAAGGCTGGCAGCCTTTGATCAGATTTTCCTGAGGAAATTCAGCTTGAATTGAAAATGCAGAAAGAGCTTTGCAAAACTGTGATATTGTGAGATCAGAGCACATCACTCTGGGCAGAAGTTGCCTGTTCATTTTGGGTGGAGAGATGACCAAACTTGGCTTCCTTTGAATTTCCAGGGCTGAGAATGGGGATAAAACATCACCTGGGCTATAACTGCCTTTCTCCTTTGTGGGGTGAGGAATATTCCAATGTTGTGCTTCTTCATGGCTTAGGGGAAGGAATTCTTCCCTGTGAGGGTGGGCAGGCCCTGGCACAGGTTATCCAGAGAAAGTGTCCCTGCCCCATCTCTGGAAGTGTCCAAGGCCAGGTTGGACAGGGTTTGAAGCAAGGCAGGGTTGGAATGAGATGATCTTTAAGGTGCCTTCAAACCCAGATTATTCCATGAGTCCCTGATGCTCTGCTGAAGGTTACTCAGACAAGGGGGATCATCACAGATCCACTGCTGGACAGTGGGGGGGACTCAAACTCTGCTGTCTGTCACCTTCCAGGTTCCCAATTTTCACATTCCCCAAATCCATTCTGGCTCAGGAACGGGGCCCAAAACAACTGCCTTGTCAAAGGGGGCACAACAATGACCACAATTTAATGCACATCTCTGAGTACTTCATAACTTTGTTTGTTGTGAAAGGTGGAAAGCTGAAGGATCATGAAGGGAATGTGCTGCTGTTTGCTCCTGCCTGGGCTTACAGGGGCACAAGGACAGCTGGTGTCAGCTGGGCCCAGGAGACAAAGCTTATTTAGGGGTCAAACAGTGCCCCAGGGCTTTTTATTTATTCTTTTTTCAATATTGACTAAAAAATTATCTCTGTAATAAATAGGCTTCTAAGGTACTGGAGTAACAATGAAGTGATTAGGATTAAATAACTTTTATTCCCCCATTGCTTAACAGGTCATAGCACTCTGGTGCTTAAGGGGGGCTTAAAATGACCATTTGATGAGATATTCCTCCATACTGCTGTTATTCCAAAATCCTGAATTCATTACTCAGCCCAAACTCCCAGAGGCTATATAATTTATTGCATTTTTATTAACATGCCTCCTAGAAGTGCAAACCCTCTTCACAAAAGCACAGAATGTATTTCCCCTAAACCCCAAATGCAACACAGAAGACCTTACTTTGAATTTCGTAGAGGTGTGAGTAGGAAAAACTTGATGAAAAATAGTGATGTCTTGCAATTGTGTTCACTTGAAAGCTGATCTGAAAAAAAGCAGCCACATGGCAGAGCAGCCCCTCTGTCGTATCAGTGGCTGTTTCCACATCTCTACCTTTTTTATTCCTGCTTTAATTGAATATAAAGTGATGGTAAGTGGAAGCAAGTACAGAGTGCCACTCATGCAGTTAATGGAGAGAGTAGAGGGAGCCCACAGAGTGTCCTGGAGAGCCTTTCCCTCGTGGAGAGGCTCAGGCAGAGATGAGAGAGCACAGCCTGTGTGTGTGACAAGGGACAAGGGTACCTGTCACAGCTCTCTGCTGCCTCTGAGGACAAAGTTCCCTAATTATTGCTGCACCACCAGCCTTGCATTTTGCTTTGTCAGAATCCATACTCCAAGTTCTATCAGTAAATGTTGAAAGTATTTATGTTGGAGCTGTTCTGGTGGATGCCTTTACTGTCCTCAATGTTGCTAGATCATATACAGGAATATTGAATATTCCTAAAGGTTTCTACAAAGCCTATAGCCACTTTCAGCTCATTGTTCCCAAGAAAATTTTTCACCTGATGGTCTTTTTGGAGAGAGAGGGGGGTTCTCCACCCTCAACCTTTCCTCCTCCACTTGGCTTTGGTAGTCAACTCAACCTCAGCCAGTTGGTCCTGCTGGTTCTCAGTCCGAGCACAACCCTGAGCCCTCCAAGCCACAGATGCCTTGGAATAGGTCTCAGTGGGCATCAATCACAGGGAATTCTCCCTGCTGGGGGGTGGTTTGGATGTACACACACACACACACACACACACACACACACAACACACGAACACCTACAGGTGTGTAATTTGCCATGGGTTTGTGTGTCCAGCACAGTCAACATCGCTCAACCCAACCATTCCAAAGGCAGGGATCTTCCTTCTGAGAAAATGCAGGAAACAGTGTCATTGTCACTCAACTTTGGGTCACTTTCCACAGAGACATAAGGCAGTTACCAGCTATTTCCATCCCAGTCAAAAAACCCAGATACATTCATTCCAGAATCCCAGAATCCCAGAACAAACCCAGTTGAAAGGATCATTGAGTCCAACCCTTAGTCCTCCACAGGACCACCTTCTTTCTTTGTGCAATGGTGCTCCCAAAATGTGTGTCAGGGGGTCAGATTATTCAGAACAGCCAAAAATTTGGCTTTCATCTCCAGGGAAAAATTGATTCCATGGTGCTCAGTTGGGAAAAACTGACTATGTGGTGTTGTTCAAATCATTCTGGATCCATACATTGCTTATACTTGTTTGATTTTATTAGATAGACATCACGTCTCACCCAGCAGACAATATTTTAATCCTCTTCTTTTTATTATTAAATATTCTCCCTAAAGCAAAAAAAAAAAAAAAAAAAACCTGCATTTTTGCTTTATTCTCGTTAAGAAATACATTTTTAAAAAAACCCCAAACCTATATCTTTGCTTTATTCTCATTAATAAGCACATTTCCCATGGCCCACAGGGGTTTTTACATGTACTTGCAGTGTCACCCTGGTTCCAGTAACAGGCTGCATCATTTCTTTCGCCCTCGCTAAAGGCCACTGTAAGTCTCAGTGAGCTCAATGAAACATTCCCACATGTCCCTTCAGTCCATTCTCGTTTTGTCCCGTGGATGGTTCAGGTCTGTCCTTTAGCTGAGGAGGGTAAAGCCCTTCCCAGCTCAGCATTTCGCAGCTGGAGATCTCTCCCTGTTGGAAGGTCCCACTCAGCATTTCTCCAAGCCCAAAGTGACTGGCACAGCTCCTTTGCTGCCTCCGAAGGGAACCGTGGAGAGAGAAGGGGCTGAGCATCCTCTCACATCCCAAAGGTCTACAGGATAATTCCATGGAGAGAGATGATTGACAAGAGTGACAGGACAAGGGGGAATGACTTCCCACTGCCAGAGGGCAGGGTTGGATGGGATATTGGGAATAAATCCTTCCCTGGGAGGGTGGGCAGGCCCTGGCACAGGTTGAGCAGAGAAGCTGTGGCTGCCCCATCCCTGAAGTGTCCAAGGGCAGGTTGGATGGGGCTTGAAGCAACCTGGTCTAGTGGAAGGTGTCCCTGCCCATGGCAGGGAGTGGAAGGAAATTAACTTTAAGGTGCCTTCCAACCCAAACCATTCTGAGATTCCATGATTTCCTCCCGGGATGCTGCTGTGCCCACACCTGATGGATGGGAGCGCTGAATGATGAACCATCCATCCCACTCTCATCTCTTATGCCTGGAGGGCAAAGCCAGGGTCCTGTCCTGGTTCATTCCTCATTTGCACTGAAGCCTGAAGGGTCTCTCATCTCCAGACTGACCTCTGGATGGATGACAGGACTCCGTCACTCTTCGCTGTCACAGCCCAGAGGGAGAATGACACTTCCACCCTGCATTGCCAGGGCTGCAGACAGGATAATTACCTCCCAGGAGCCACAATTAACCTTCCTGGGTGTCCTCCATGTCCACTGGATGGGTAATGGTACTGTGTCAGGCTCTTGTCCTGAGCAGTGAGGGGACACCCCCCACTGTGACTTTGGCCCTGGGGGACAGCACAGCCCCAGGGACTGGCCGAGGTTTGGGCAGTGGCAGCAACTGGGGATGGTGCCCACGGTGTGAAGGGGGGCAGGGCTGGGGTGGCAGTGCCCAGCAGGGCTGCTCTGCCCAGGCGTGTGTAACTGGTTTTACCCAGCTGCTTGTGGGGTGGGATGTCTCCCAAAAAGGCACATGCTCCTGTCTTGAACAAGAGAGGACCCCTGACATCACAGGACTAAAATTAGACTTTATGAACACCTCCAGAAGTATTTTCTCACGAGCCTGCTGTGATGATGCACCAGAGGTAGAAAGTATTTAAAATTCCCCCTCCCACCCCTTTTTTTTTTTTTTTTATTTTTAATTTTGCTAAGCTGTTTCCTGTAACAAGTGGCTATTTCTGCAGCACGGTCTTGTTTGGTGAACATATTAAGTGTCCCAGCAAGGCTTCTGCATATCTGTCATCCATTTGTCTTCCAGCTGTATCTTCAGGAATGTGCCTTTCAGTTTGCCAGCAGCTCATAGTGCCTGACAGTGAGGCTTTTATTGAGAGCCTTGTTATGTGTTCCTTGAACTGCTGCTGGGCACCAGCAAACATCACTGACCATCTTAATTTGACAGTGCATTTCTCTCTCCTCTGTCTGCTCACCCAGCGCTTCATTCATTTGTTGCCTTCTACTTTCCCTCTCCCTCATATTGCATTATTAACTCCATGAATTCCTGTTTTCTCATTGACTGCCAACACATCTGAGAAAGCAGAATTTTCAGCAGATCCATCTCAGTCATTAAGCTCAGAGTCACTTTTTATCATATTCAGCAACCTCTCTTTGATGTATTGCTGCTTATGCAGAAAGGAACCTGCTGAGGCCAGCGGGCTTTGGGGCTGAAAGGATCTGTCCTTCGTGGCCCTGCAGTTTCTCCTCCTTTCTCCCCACGGGCACAGCTGCTGCTCCCAGCCTCTCTCACCCCCTTCTCTCCATCTCCCCAGGCTCCCTCTCCTTCAGCCTTAACCCTGTCATTGCTGTTACCACCCAAACAAACATCCTGCTCCTAATTATTATTTCTCCATTAGTTCCAGCCTTGCAGTATCTCCAGCCACATTTGGTATTTCTGATAGACCACCGTGGCTTTACCTGGTGCTGCTGAAAGGTTGTCAAGGCTCTGTCGGCCTTGCAAGGCTACACCCCCCCAAAGGGTCTCCATCACTGTCCTCCTGTTATGTGTGAGGCTTGACCACCTCTCACTTCACACCCAGGGCAGCACAGCCCCCTTCCAGCCCTGCCTGCACATCCAGCACCCCCTCACTTTGGTAGGTGTCCTCTCCAGTGATTTTCCATGTCCAGCTCGTTCAGCTGAACCTCTGACCAGGGCCAAGTCACCTGCCTGTGAACCTTAACCTTTGTAGGCTCTGACCAAATGGGCAAGCTTGGCTTTAGAGTGTTGATCTGCAACATCTGTGACCTTAATGATCTTACCTGGCTTGTTTTTTTAAATATATATATATAAAGTTACCTTATTGCCAAACTACTCTCTCAGGAACAAGGTGGGATTGATGTGGTGTCTGTGCAGGGCCAGGAGCTGGACTGGATGATCCTTGTGGGTCCCTCCCAGCTAAGGATATTCCATGATTCTATGAAGTCCTGGAATTTGTGTCTGACTGATCTTGTGATGCACATTTAGTTCCTCAGGCACTCCCCAGGAGGCTGCACAGATGTCAAATGTCTCTGCCTGTGGCACTGAGGGACATCTCACTATTCCCAATTCCCCTGCAGTGCCTGACCCTGGGACACACCAGGACATTCCTTCCCTTTACCTGTCCCACTGTGAGACACAGAGAGGATGAACCTTCTTCCATTTTAACAAATGATTCTGTTCACATCCAACCCCAACTAACAAATTTATCCCAGAATTACGGAATCCTTAACTCTGGAAAAGCTCTCCAAGCTCCTCAACTCCAGCCTTGGACTCAGTACCACTGTGACCACTAAACCACATCAGGAAGTGCCACTTCCACTTGTTCTTTGAACCCTGCCAGGGGTTGTGACTCCACCTCTGCCCAGGGCAGCCCCTTCCAAAGACTGACCATGCTCTCAGTGGAGGATTTTTTTTCCTGCTATCCCTGATAACATCCTAGGAAGGGAGAAGCAGCCCTTTCAGACCTCACTGCAGCTTCAGTGGCACTGCCAAGCTGCGAGGTGGTGCCTCTGCCTCCCAGGCAGGATTAGCAGGAACACACTTGGAATGTTCCCTGTTTCCCTATGGTAAGTCAGAAAAGCTTTGAAATCTGATACAAAAGCACATTCTGGAACCAAAGCCATGCAGAGGCCACCTTTGTTTGAGCACAGCTTTAGCTTCCATCCTCCCAGACTGCCCCAATGTGATGTCACAGGGAGGATTTCAACATTACTGTTTCACTGAGGAAAAAATACTTATTTATGCTTTACAACAGATTTTAGCTACACAATCCTGGTTTCTCCCATTTTCCTGCCTCATGGTCTTAGGGCTGAGAGAATGACCCTGTGCTTATCCATCTTCATGACCAGATGTGTTATCACCCTCTCTGCTCCTCTGTTGTTTCACAACAGTTTTCTCCTGAATTAAAAATTAATGGCTTTAATTTCACTTCTTAAGGAAAAGAAAGTCCCAAGTTTTCCATAAGCTGCTCAGTGAACAGAAGAATATTCCTTGTATACATTTAAATCCAGTCCAGACAGAAATAGTTATTGTTCAAATCCTTGGATGGTGGAATGAGCTTCTAATTTTAGAAAAACAAAAGTCATTATCTGGGCTCGAGAAACTCAGTTCCTACAGAAGCAAGTCTGATAAATTGCTTCAGAATCGCTTTTCTTATTACTTGCAGCCACACAGTTGAAATAAATTATATATAACACTTCAGGGAAAAGGTATTTAAGTAATGCATAGGTACATGCATATGTATGTATATATATATATATATTTAAGAGAAATATATATATCAATAACAATATGTCCAAATGTATAGACAGATCTAGACAAAAACACATGTTTCTAATGTCCTAATTCCATAGCACAGCAACTCCTTTCACATGCATGGTATCCAAATATCTATGGGGCTGGTCCTGTGGCTTGGGTTGGATGAGTTAATGTTTTCCAGGTGAGGAGTGGTGCTCAGAAATTAAATAAAACTGATAATAAATAATATTGTGCCCAAGCTCACATATGTTGCAGAAGGAAAGAAACCTTTTTCTCTCTTACACCAACACCAGGCTATAAAGTAGGCAGACAGAAATGCAGAGAGTGATTCAATATTTAAACAAACACCCAGCTCTGTTGCAGGATGTGACTCCAGGCCCCACAAACACTGCGCCACTGAGGGGATGTCGTTGTGCAGCCCATGGAATGTGCCCTGCAGAGCCTGGATTTGCCTCCTCTGCTACATCTCTCCCATTGCATTGGATTTTCTCTACGTTGCCGTGCACCAAAGTTCTAAATAAAGAAAAGAAGACAACCAGCAGGCATGTGTGCCTTTGCTTTATTCCCTGTCCTACATACCTCAGCTACTCTTATCACCCTTGCTTTTGTCCTCTCTAAAGCTTTTCATCACAGATCCTTCCTCCAGCAAATCCAGCACTTATTGTTCTCCCTGGTGCCTTCGTCATCCTGTCAGAAATGTGTGACATGTTCTGTCCCCACCAAGGTTTCTCTGCAGCCCTGGGTGATATCTGTGCTAGTAACAACCTATATATCCCTCCTTTTTGCCCTCTGGGAATTCTACTTAGCAGTATTTGGCCTCTTGGAACTGCACTCCCACAAAGTCTCCACTCACCTTTACGTTTATTCCCCAAATAGATCACCCTGAATGCAACACTCATAGAAACAATAAGGGGAAAAAAATGAGTGATAATGCTCAAGGTGGATAATGATTTATTCAGGAGGGCATTAAACCTTCTTATGGCAGTCATTAATAATTAATAATTACATTAACAGTCTGTATTTTTCAAAAAACTCATCACACCTCTCAAAATGCAAATGGTGTTTTTTTGCTTGGGGTGTGTGTTGCTCCCCAAAAGTGACACAGAACCTCTCTGAGAGAGCTGGTGTCACCTAAAAAACTCTGAGCAGCACAGTGGGTTAAAGGGAAGGATTTCTGCAACTCTAATCTTTCCACTAGATTGGTGGATTTTCTTGATGTGGAAATTGTGGCAGAAGAAAAAGGAATGTTTTTGCTGCAGGAACCTTACGGCTGATTTTGATCATCCTCTCCATCCACTGCTGCCTGACTGATGAGAGACCTTCAACCACCCAACCACCGCCTCCAGCCTCGCCTGGTCCTGCTTCTGAAACAGAGACAGCAACAGATCTTCGTGTCAAAAACATGTGTAGACAAACACAGACATATCTGATGATT
Source organism: Acropternis orthonyx (assembly GCA_035583155.1). Classification (NCBI taxonomy): domain Eukaryota; kingdom Metazoa; phylum Chordata; class Aves; order Passeriformes; family Rhinocryptidae; genus Acropternis; species Acropternis orthonyx. Next base: position 25,588,216 of record JAWWEU010000005.1, on the reverse strand, counting down.
GTTTTTTAGGGAATGTGTTCTTGACAGAGCTCCCTCAGTTTCCACACTGACCCCTCAGGAGCATCGGCTGAATTTTACCTCTCCATAACTTTGTTTCCTGAGCTGAGTGTATTCCTAACTGTCCTTCAGCCTTCTGTGTTCTGCCTCATCCAAATAGCTGAGCCCCAAAAGGGGGTAAATGCCCAAATGTTGTGCCAGAAAGGTCATCCTTAAAACAGTATTTTAATATAAAAAATAGAAGTCAAGCTGCTTATGCTTCACTTAATGTCTGAAGTCATGGCATCATTTTTATTAAAAAAAAAAAAAAACAACAACTGTTCCCAAGGCAAATACATCTGATTTCTATTTCATCTCACAGTCTGACAACTGTTTGCTTTGCTGTTTCTTGGTTGTTACCTCTCTCCTTGACTCAGTATATAAGGAATCAAGTACCATTAGAGGGCAAAACCACCCCAAACTCCTGCAAACCAACCCTTAAATGGTGCAGTGATGTAATATGGGAAATTATATATCATTCCCAGGCACTTTTAGCCATGGAAACGAGATCAGAGAGAATTTTTAGAAAACACCCTTTGACACAGGGATGGAAGGAGAGCCCCTAAATGACCTTCAGGCAACACAATTTGGATGTGAGATGGGTAGAAAATTGGTCTTCAGACCAGCAGGAAGATGTTGAGAGGATGAGACTTTCACGGGTATTTATCAGGCCTTCTAAGAAAGGAGCCAGAAATAGCACCCAGAATAATTAAAATAGCTGTCATAATGTTCCATATGCCAGGGAAGGTGCTGCAATCACTGCAGTTAAGGAGAAGTAGATTCCCTAAAATACTTCCATTTCAAGTGCACCTAAAGAAGAATTCATTGAATTTCAGCTCAATCCAGAGCAAAACAAAAAAATCCCATGCAAAAGGAAGTTCCCTTCTATCAAACCATGTTCAGAGAAGCAAATCTGACGGTATGTAAGAGTCTCTGATAGATGCAGCAATTAATTGAGATACAAAGGCGTGCTGGAGATAACACTGCGCTCTGAAAATGCTTGGTGGATACAACAGAAATTCAAAATATGAGAGAAAGGCTGACTAAGGACATACATTAAAAGCAAACAGAGTTCTGCAAAGCACAGGCTAAATTTGCACCTGAATGCACACACACACATATATATATGAAGAACATGGCTGGGATATGAGAATGAATACAAAAAAGAATGCCTTAGAAGGGGAAAAAAAAAAAAAAGGAGGTGCAAGACAGACAATTGTAAAAATCTCATTTACCAGATGTCAATGAAACCTTCCGCCACAGGTCACAGAAGAAATGAGAGAGCTACAAAAGCAACCAAGTTAAACCTGAATGTGAAAGTGAATACGAGAGGATTTCTAAAGATGAATGGCAAAGGGATACAATTGAGAGGCAAAGGAATTGCACACAGCCACAGAAACCCGTTTCAGCCTCCTCTTCTGCACCACCACCGTGGACAGGACCGCTGGAGCACTTCCCTCCAGATTTTCCTTCCATCTTCCACGTGAAATCATTCACTCTGAGCTCTTCCCAACACATGTGGATCTAAGCAGCACAGCCAGGAGCCACTTGTTTTATCATAACCCAAGAAATTAGAGCAGCAGAAGTAAACAATGAGCTGAGCTCTCTGCTCTATGGAAACCTTCTGCAAGGAGTTGCTCACATCATTAACATTGGGTTGTTTGCAATATTAATTAGGTGCTGATGTCCTTTTTATGTTTCCAGGATCTCCAGAGTTATCTGGCAGCTGAGGATCTTCTGTGGACAGCTCCTAGAAAGTTGCTGGGGAAATAATAATAGCAATGACAATAATGTATTTGTTTTATTGTTTCTACTCTCAAATTCCATGTGAAGTGAAAGCTCTTTCAGCCTGAGGCTTCTTTCGAGATATCAAACACCCCTGGTCTGAAAGATCTCACACCACCAGTCTGAAAAATGTATTAACCAGGCAGCGCTTTCAGTACAATTATTGAGGATGAGGAACTGGTTTCCATGACTAGAGGAAACTTCTAGAGACTCCAGATCCTGCTAGAGGACTTCAGCTGCACTGACATCCTGGAAAAGGGGCACAACACTCTGCAAGGATTTGGGGAGATTCTTGGAGTGCATAAGAACTTCCTCACCCAGGTAACAGACACCTATTGCTCACCAGCATTGGAAAGGGCAAGACTGGTGGTGGCTTGGGCTGCAGTGGTCATATCCTGGTGGAATTCATGATCTTAAGGGGTATAGGGCAAGAAAAATGTATAGTAAAAACCCTAAAAATCAGGAAAGTGAACATTCAGTTGTTTAAGGAACTGGTGATGGGACCCCCAGGATAAATGTCCTCAGGGATAAAGGAGCAGAACAGAACTGGCAGCTACTCAAAGACATTTTTTTGCTTTAAAAGCTGTCAATTCCCATTTGCAGGAAATTAGGAAGGAAGGCTGAGGAAGGATCTCAGGTAAAACTGAGCCTACACAGGCAGTGGAAACAGGGACACACCCTGGGAAAACTGCAGGGATACTGCCTGGGAGTGCAGTGCTGGGATCAGGGAAGGCAAGGCACGGCCAAAGCTGAGTTTGGCAAAGGATGTGAAGAATATTAAGGATCTGACATGTGTGTCAGTCAGTAAAGAAGGCAAAGATAAAAGATCTGGTGACAACTGACATAGGAAGGCTGAAGTAGCAAAACCTTTTTTTCCTCACTTTTCCCTTTGCTCTTCCCACACCTCTCAAATCCCTGGAAACAGAAGGTGCTCAGGCATTGCTGTTCTAAGGGTTTATAAGAAACTCATTTTTTTTTGAACAGACCCCCCCCCAAAAAAAAAAAAAAAAAACTGGCTTACAGGGCAGGAAAGCTGTCACAGCCATCATTCAGCAGCAGAGAGCACTGCAAATGGGAGAGGAATTTGGGCTGGGGAACCACAATGGGGAGGAATTTCAAATCAAATTTAAATTCAATTCTTCAGGTAGCCTCAGAGGCAAATAAACAGTAGCAAGAAGTCGATATTACATCAAAAATGTGTTCAATATTCTGAAAAAAAAAAAAAATTTATTGGGGATCAAAGCTGGAGACAAACCCCAGAAGAAGTTGAGTTTTGAGAAGAGTTGCTTTTTTCTTCCAGACTGGGAAATCAGAGCAGAATTATTGTGCTGCAGCTGTTATTTATAATGTCAAGATTTGCACCACAGATGCATCTGAAACACCAGGCAGTGATATCAGAATAAAGCAGAATAAAGCAGAAAGACTCTTCTCAGAGGTTGGTTCTGTAACTACTGACACGTAACATATGTGAGTCTCCAGTGTCTTGCACACTGGGAAAGCACTGACATCTGTTCAAAGTGATGGGAACAACACCACAATAAAGCTTTGCAGTTGGTACCTGCTGAAATAGGCTCTGCACAGGATGAAATAACTCTCACCGTCCTCATTCAAAACAGCTTTAAAAAAAAAAACATGCTGAGAAAATAAAAAAAAAACCAAACCAATCTTATTTTACATCTTCTTTTAAATTAGTGCCTTGGATGACAACTAGCAATTCAATGTCCAGGGATAGGTTTAGTAAATAAAGGTGTAAGGATTCGTTTCATCGTGGAAGGAATATAAAAATGCAAAGTATATGCTGTCTGATTTGAAATAAATTTCCGGAGTGGAAATTTCTGAATTGGACTGGCAGGGAGAGTAAAATGTCACAATATTTTGGAGTTACTCAACACATACAGTCAGGGAATTGCTTGGTAATTATTTTTGATGAGTTTGGGGTCACACTGGCCCTCATCAATTCATTAGACTCTTTCACATCAGATCATTATCACAGTTAAGTCATTTAGGAGAGTAAACTGAAACCATATTATGTGTAAGACATCAATCTACTGGCGTGCTCATTTATAATCATAAAAGACGTGCATATCACCACACACAAGTCTTGGTTTATACATCAGAAGTAGATTGCAAAAGATTTTGCAAAGCATAATGATGAGTATCGCTATTTTGTCAATGGATAAACAGAAATAACAGCCAAAATATTTAACAGCTTTATTCATACAAGATCCATTATCTTCTAGTTTAGAAGGAAATACATGGAATCAGGAGAAAATGCATTTAAAGTCAAACCATGTGTCTTCTTTGCTGTCCTGACCATGGCATTGTCCATACACACTTACATATTTGATGTTTTTAACTAATTTTCACTCTTAATTTCCCTCTGGCACCTTTGACACCTCCAGAAAAAGACAGATAAGGAAACTGATGTGGTCTAATGGAAGAATTTTTCGTGGTGTTCTCACCACAAATATCTGGTGGAGCAAGTCCAAAGGAGGCACCAGGATGGTCAGAGGATGGAG
>JAWWEU010000005.1:25555554-25566856 GCA_035583155.1 Acropternis orthonyx | reverse complement strand
TTGGACGGGGCTTGGAGCAACCTGGGCTGGTGGGAGGTGTCCCTGCCCATGGCAGGGGGTGGGATGGGATGATCTTTGAGGTCCCTTCCAACCCAACCCATCCTAGGAGAACACCAAGACCTCAGCACAGGTTATGAGTGCAGAGGGCAATGACACTCACATTATGTATTAGTCAGTAGGTGAAAGGCCATAATCCAGCAGATCAGGAAAATATCCTTTAAAAATCCACTAGGATGTGAAGAACATTTAGTCTATTTGAAATATTTCACAGGTCGAGAAAAGTGATCCTGTGTTTTTAGAAAAAAATATGGTTATAACTCCTTTTGAATATAATTTTTCTTTTTTCTTTGGATCCTCAAGACATTTTTACATAAGAGATTTAAACAATTGCTATTCCAAGTTTGCGTTTTTATTTTTCTAACAAATGTGAGATTATAATTTCAGGGGTTTTTTCCTCCATTATTTCTTTCACTGAGTTTATAATGGCAGCATCATTAATCCTTACACAAGTTTAAATGTGAATTTTCACTAGAAAGGTGTGGTTTTCCTTTTTTTTATTCCATTACTTACAGCAAATCCTTTGCCTTTTCTGGATAAAACCACACATTTAATTTTCTAAACCATAACCAGAAGAGGCTGCTCCTCCCTCTTTGAGATCAGACTAAAATTCAAGGTTGACACTTGTGACTTCTGTCTTGCAGCTCCCACTGAGAAAACAGCCAAGGAGAAAAATGTGCAAAGGCCTTTTTTTTGTTTTCTTTAAAGAACCCCCAATTATTTTCCATGACATTTCCAAGAATCCTGTTATTCAGCTTTCCAAGCTGCTTGTAGAATACAAACCCAGTGCAAATACTACATCTAATTTTCCTATCACACTCACTTCAGCCAAGGAAATCAATCCATCACGAAAGGGAAGAGTTGAAAATAGATGGCAGTGGTAATCCAATAAAAAGATAAATAAACAAGGGGAAGACCCTGTATCAAGTGTAGATTTTCAGATTTTTTAAATATATATAAACAGACCTGCACTGTGATTTGGAGGGCACCGTGTTTTATCACAACTTCAGGGGTTTGACAGCAAATATTCACAACTGGGAAGAGGAAAAAGAAGCAAAAATAAGATTTAAAAAAATTACCAAAAGATGTTGAAACCACTCATAAAAACAAGAATCACTGTCTTGTTATCAGGCTGGTAAATTTTAGAAAACTAATTCATGAAAAATATAATAATAACTCCAAAGGTTTTTGGCATAGCAGAGTTGCTGCGTCCCCCTTTGTTTGTTCAAGAAATCCACAGCATACAAAAAGGTCCTCCAAGGGCTCAATATTGCAGACACTTTCTGCTCCAAGTCCTTCCAGCAATTGTTGGCATCTTTTAAGTGTGTCTGGATAGAATTTATTAACATATATAGCCAGAGCTCCATCCTCTATTGAAGGCAATCTAACACCCGGTGCCTGACAGATTAAAGCAAGCTGCACCATAAATTGTGCAGATTGAGCCCTCTTACATGGCTTATCCTAATCATAGCTCTGCCATTTGCTTCTCATGACAGGATAAAAATAAAAGTGCCATAAAACTAAAATAAAATAGACAGTCTGCCATTCCTCTCTTAGAAAACATTTGACAGAATCTCTTCAAAAATAATTGGGAAGAAAATGTGCTGAATTCTACAATCTATTGAGTCATTTTTAAAGCTCGTCCAGGCATGTTAAAAGGCTGCATTCTTTATATCAGCGAGCTTGGGAGAGGATGTATTTTACATTGTCAAAAGCCTTTCATGCTTTGCTTTTTTTCACCCTTAAGAATAAGTTTCCCCTGACTTTCAACTTAAATATTTATCCAGTGAGCAAGAAACAGTGAAACATTTAGGTTCACTTACTGTGCCAGCCTTCAGTGATCTAAACCCTGCTTTCCCACATGCCTTTGCTTTCTTTCTATAGACTCACAATTTACATTTTTTTTTTTCCCACTTTCCACAGTGTCTGCATTTGAACTGTTGCTGCTAATGAAAACAGTGTGGAAGTCTTCTTTCTCTGTACATATATATATATATATATATATGTAGATGTAGATGTAGATGTAGATGTAGATATATATGAACTGCTTATTTCACATTCTTCGGCCCCTTTCAAATACAACCATGAATCAGACCTGAACTCTTCTGGTGCTCCAGGCTGAGTTTGGCACTTGCAGCAAAGGGCAGTTGTTACCTTTCTTGGTAAGGATGAGTTCTGAAAACTCAATCTTCACCTGTAATCCCAGAGATGGACATTTGGGAGGTGTTGTGACATTCCTGTGACACAGGGAGATGGAAATATTTCAAATAAGGATTGTTTCCTGGAGATGGAGTGGTAAAGAGACAGGCCAGCACCAAAACTGCCTGTTTTCTGCACCGGTGGAGAAGATGCAGGTTGTCCCTCAGCTCTGACCACCGGTGGGCTGACCCCTCTGACCTCAGGGCTGTGCAGCAAGGCCAGGGAATGGGGACAGAGCAAATCCTTCTGTGCATTTCCCACCCCACATGGAATAAAGGGGTCTTGGCAAAGCACAGCAAGCATGAGGTGTCAGCTGCTGCCCCTGGGAAGGACAAAGGTGACATCTGCTTTATGACATGAAGAAATGGATGGGATACTGGGAAGGAATTCCTGTCTGGGAGGGTGGGCAGGCCCTGGCACAGGGTGCCCAGAGAAGCTGTGGCTGCCCCATCCCTGGGAGTGTCCGAGACCAGGTTGGACGAGGCTTGGAGCAACCTGGGCTAGTTGAACCATGACAGGGGTGGCACTGGATGAGCTTGAAAGCCCTTTCCACCCAAACTATTCTATGCCTCTGTGGCATCTCCAGAGTAACAGCTTATCTGGTTTTATGCAGAAGGCACCAAATTAAACAGCTTTGTTTTGCACCCACAGGGTCTTTACAACAGCCAGGAGTGGCTCAGAACTCAGAGCTCATGGTCTTGTTCAGGATTGCAGGTTATATCCACCTAATCTCCACCTTTCTGAAAGACTTAAGCTTTACAGAATCAAAAAATCCTAATGGTTGGAAGAGCCCTTCAAGCTAATCCAGTCCCACTGTGACCCCAGCACCACCCTGACCCCCTAAACTGTGTCCCCAAGTGCCACATCCAGACCCTTTCCAGAGCTGCTGACTCCACCAGCTCCCTGGGCAACTTATTCCACTGCCTGAGTACTCTTTCCATGAAATGTTTTTTTCTAATATCTGATCTGAACATCCCCTGGAGAAGAAGCTCCCCTTTATTAGAAGCTTTACAAGCTTTCGTAATCCTAAAGATGCATCTCCAGTAGCTACACAGAATTTATTTAAAATAACAATTTAAATTTCTTTCAACCACATTTGTGGCACTTCACTGACTTCTTTCCACTTATCCCCGTGCCTGAGCATCTCTACAGGCACCACTCCTTACACATCTTCCACCTTCCAGAGAAACCCAGCAGAACTGTTGATGCAAATCAGGGCCCAGTACAGCTGGAACGCTGCAATTACACCAAATCAGCAAAATAATTGAAGCAGAGAGTAATAAACCCGGCCCTAACAGTGCTTGGCTTCACTGCAATTTGTCATAGCTAATTGGATTAATGTCTCAGTCAATAGCTACAGGCAAGGCAGGTAGCTGGGAATGCACAGCAGTTGTGAGCCTGGGAAGGACTCTGTGCCTCCTGTGCACAAAATGTGCTGACACAGGGGAGCTTCAGGTTATAAATACAAGAGCTCCTGCTGGGCACTGGGAATGGGACACACTGGCCAAGCTGGGACATGCACAGGAATGAGGGATTTGGTGCTGGGAGCTGTCCATGGAGGCACTTCTCCTCTGCCTCACTTCAGGGGGATTTTATCTGGTCTTTTTTAAGACCCTTGAGCACACAGAGCCTTTCAGTCCACACCATTCCCCCGTTTTGTGCCTTGGGAAGGAGTTACCCTCTCCATAAAGCTGGTTTGTCACTCCACGTGCTCCGGCCCCTCCGGGTGCCCAGCAGCTGCTCCAGCCAGCCGTGCCCAGATCACATTTTAATTTCCAGTTCTGGGAGCAAACGTGCTTCTGAGGCTGGGAGCATAAGCAAAGCATCTGTTTTCCTATTAAAAACAATCCCAAGTAGTGTCCAGCTTGGCTCACTGCTGGATCACAGGGTTTTTTCCTTAGGAATACACCTTGCAAAGCACTTGTGCTCTCAGGCTTGTTGTCTCCGCAGATTTTCACCGAGGCAGCAAGAGATGGATTTGCAAATGGATTTTAGTGCTGAAGCACATCTTGAGGCACCTGCCAGAGTGAGTGGAATCCAATCTCCTGGCAGGAAAAATCTCTGTGTGCCTCAGAATTCCACCAAACAGGCTGGGAGCTGCCCCTGCTCACCAGCGGAGTGGGAAGCTCTGGCAAAGCTAGCTGGGAGCACTCCGTGTTTCAGTCTGCAGCACACAGGGGTCTCTGCAGCAGGTAGCTCTCCAGGAGGAAATCTGAGCATGGAAAGATGGGAGTTTGCATCCCAAAGGAATGACTTGAGTGTGCAAATAGTGCAGAGAGAGCTGTCCCACAGCTCCTCACAACAGAAACCAGGGAAATCCACAAAATCAATGGCTTTGGATGTGCTGCAGCTTTACAGGAGGAGGTTCTCACTCCATGCACAGCTGTCAGGGTGTAGATGCATCACTGCAGGCTGGAATGTGTTTATAAACAATTATAAACTAGAAAGAACTGTGGAAAATTCTTCCTGAAAAAATCAGAGCTTAATTTTATTTGGTGTCTATTAACTGTGATAATTGCAATATAATCACAGATGGGCTTAAATCACAAGGTTATTACCACAATCTGGGGCGGGGAGGGGAAATGATTGCATCCTTTTCCTGTTCTTGTTCTCTTTGCCTGAGGATCTGGTTTCCAGCAGAGCAGCATCGCTGGCCCAGTTCTGAAAGAAAACATTCTCACCAAGTTTAGAGGAAATGAAGGAAAAAGGACAGGGCAGGGGAACCAAATAGGTTTGGGATACAGGTAAACAATAGAAAATTGGATTGCAGGTTAGGAGGAAATAGGGATGTCAAGAAGCCCATCTGTTGGTCATGGATCATAATTCCCTTGGGAAGGCAGGCCAGGCATGTCTGGGAAATTATTAAAAACCTTCCCAGGAACGACAGACCTCAGGATTTTGAACAATATATAAATAGGAGACAAGTGATAAAAAAGAATAGGTGAGGACAAAGGAGGTAACTGGGGAGAGAGAAAACACAGTCCTGTGTTGTTTAGACACTGGAGCCAACAGAAAACAGTTCTTGTGTCCCTCTCAGCTTCAAAAACCCAGCCCGAGGTGAGGCTGCTCCTTTTCCTCCTGTCAGGTATCGTTTCTCAGGACATATTCCCAAGGCAGTTTGGCTTTCTTCCAAACCCTCTTCCCCCAGGAGGATTCAGCACCCTTTGATTGAGCCCACCTCTATTTGGAATTTAACACCTCTTATCCAGTCAGGAGTTTAATTTACCCTGGCCGGTTTAGCAATGAGCTCAGAATAAAATATTGATTATTCTGTAAACTTCATCCCATCATCCTCCATAGGGTTTGGAAGTTTCCATAGAGATGACATTTCCTGCTATGACTTGTACCATTTTCCAGTTCCAGCTGGGCTGCAGAGCAGCAAAAGCAGTATCAGAAAGAAAGAATCTTCTGCAAATTCCTGGGGAAAAATAATTAGGTTTAATTTCTTTAAGATTTGATTGGGTGACACATCATTCCCAAATGCCTCCATGATCACAGAACTCCATCTGTATGCATTAGATAAATAAAATATGATAAAGGATCTGTTCTCACAGCTGTTGAGAAACAGAGCACCCAAATGTAAAGACCTTTTCCTGAGCCAGAGAAGGCAGAGAGGCCTCGTTCAGAGTCATCCACATGGTCCCTGGAGAATTCCCTGATAAAATAAGGATAGCTGAGCCAATAAAACATGCAGAGGCTCTTGCACATGTAACATGAGCAACACTAAGTTAAGTATGAAGGACTGTGATGTGGAAATACTGGGCTGATTCAGAAAAATCTTTTATCTTTTCTCCAAATGTAAGACTTCCATAATTTCTCCCTTTATGATGCAGAGTAAAACATGGGAGAACTTGCACTGTTTGTGAGCCAAAGGGGGAAAGTGCAGTCAGGAGCTGTTGGGATACAGCTCCAAAAATGTCTGAAATATCCACAGAGGTCCAATTTAAACTGGGAAGTTACAAGAAGAAATGATGGTGAGTATTCCAATGGAGGAGGTGGGTTTAGGTGGGATATTGGGAAGGAATTCCTGGCAGGGAGGGTGAGGAGGGGCTGGAGTGGATTTCCCAGAGAAGCTGTGGCTGCCCCATCCCTGGAAGTGTGCAAGGCCAGCTTGGATGGGGCTTGGAGCAACCTGGGCTGGTGGGGGGTGTCCCTGCCCATGGCAGGGGGTGGCACTGGATGGGCTTTGAGGTCCCTTCCAGCCCAAACCACTTTGTAATTCCGTGATTCTGTGATTCTACAAACTCCTGTCAAACACTGAACATGGATGTGGAGAAGCCAAGTCCATCCTGGTCAGAGTTCTAAGGATAATATTTGATTTGTATTTGCACACTGGCACTTTGTCATGGCCAAAGAACAGCAGGAGATTCTTCTAAAATGAAATATTGGGATCTTATAGTCTTTCAAATGAAGATTTAATGTGTGGCATCTACAGATGATCAATATGAATTAGGCTCTATGTCACACTGTGCAGGAGGTATTAATTTAACAAAAGATATTCAAATGATAGTGAATTTACTTCCCAATCTCTGACACTTTAATTTCTTGAAAGTCACAATGAAAAACACTAAGTTAAATTTAACCCTCCAAAAGTCTACATATTTTATAATTTTTCCAATAGCAAACACGCAAAAACAGGAGAATTCACTGGAGCAAATCAGGAAGAACACGACAATATCACCTAAAATTAAAAACTAAGCAAAGGTGCTTTTGAGCTGTTTGATATTTCCCCGAGTGAGTCAGAGAGATCAGCTGCACATAATGTTTTTAATGCATCAGGCACAGTGTGCTAAATGTTAATGATTACATTTTAAGGGTTTAATGGCTTCCTATATTTTTAATGTAAGAAATAGCCATTCTAATGGGAATGTACATACCCTTTAGTAGGCAGCCAGTTCCCAAGTTCCACTTATAAAAAAAGATTCAAGGTTCCTCAGGGAGAACCACAGGGTTGTAAAGGTATCAGGGTTAATTGTCTGAGTTATTGGGACAGTTTTTCATGAGCTTAAGTTATTAAAATGGGATGCTTTGTGCAGTGAACAACTTTGGGCTAAAAGTACAAGCTGATCTTAGGAGAAAAAATGTAATTTTTAAAGTGTCTCTGATCACAGAGTTTTATAAGAGAAAAAGCATGAAAGATTAAATCTGGGATTCTTGAAGAATTCTCCCCTGGAGTACAAACCTTCCAGCAGGGAAGAATCCTCTGAGTGGTAGGTCTGGGATTTCCCAATTCTTGATTATTTTCATCCTGCATGCTCAATATGGTTGGGAGGAACTGAAGGAGAGGGAAAAGGAGACAGGGAGTCAAAAATAAACATTTTAGGATTATCTCCTCCATCCCACAGCCAAAATAATTCTAAAGGAAGACAATGTTCAAGTTTGACTTCTTGGAAATTCCAGGATTATTCCTGAAGTTCCATGAGACAAGATGTGCGTGAGTGTTTGAGATACCTTTTGTGTAAAAAGAAAGCACTGAACTGGAAAAGGATTTCTCTCCCTCTGTTCCTGGAAGAGCTGGGGAAAAGAGCTGTCCTCACAGGCAAGCAAGCTAGAACTGAAGTTTACTTTTAATTATGCCAAAAGAAAACAGGGAAGAGCACAGCTGAATTCCTAAAGGAACTGTGTGAGAAAGCACTGCCTGGAAGGAAAAAAAAAATGCTTCCCTTAAAACAAACCTCAACTCCTCCCGAGAATACTTGCAGTGTCTTGCACAGCTGTAGATACCTTGAAAGAGATCTCTGTTTCTTACACAAAATTAGGAGATTTGGGGTTCATTATTTAGTCAGCTGATGCATTAAGTGAGTTTTGTTCTCAGCTGCTCACTCCTGTAAGGCCTTTCCAAACCGTCAGCCCTGCTCTGAGGAACAATAAGGAGGCTTTCAAGGAGAAAAAGGACTGGTGGTAACAAGCAGAAAGGATCCAGTCCCCGATTAGTCACCGAGACACCCCCATTAAAATCACATTACAGCTGTGAGGCCAAGCTCCTGAACGGCAGCACAGGCTGAAGTTAAGCTTGGCTCAGAGTCAAGCAAGAAAGGTGAAATTCAGTTCAAGTGTGACAACATCTCCCTGTTTCTCCACTGCACAAACCCTCTGTGCTGGGGATGTCCTCTCCAGTCACAAAAAACCCACCCATTTTGACATTTTTATTATATTTTTCCCATTCTCAATGCCATTTGTTGCTTTTCAAGCTTTCCAGCCCAGGTCAAGCCTGAGCAATCACACTGCTTCTCACAGCTACTCCTTATTGGCCCTCCTTTCCTTCATCCTCAGGCTCAGCTCTCTGGCCAGGCTGTCCAAAAAGGGGCATTAGGAACAATTCTGCTTCTTCCTGAGGCAACAGCCTGACGCTGACCAGGGTGCACTTGTGCTTCTCACCTACGTGAGCATGGCAGATGAATATTAAGAACCTTAACCAGGAGAGGTGAACCCAAGTGACCAAGATGATGCCCCAAACCATGTGACATCATGCTCAGCAATAGAAGTTTGGGGAAAAGAAGTTTGAAGGAGGATATTCATGGTTGTGCTGTTTGCCTTCCCAAAAATAAAAAGCACGGCAAGTGCTGAGGCTCTGTTGCTCATGGGAAGCAGTGATTTAATTCCTCTTTCTCCTTTGTTTGTGCTCCCAGCTGGAGCTTTCTCTGTTAAAATGTCATTATCACTAACCACAAATGTTCATTCCAGAATTCTAGAATGGTTTGGGTTGAAAGGGACTGCAAACAGAATCCAGTTCCAACTTCCCTGCCATGGGCAGGGACACCTCCCACTGGCCCAGGTTGCTCCAAGCCCCGTCCAACCTGGCCTTGGACACTCCCAGGGATGGGGCAGCCACAGCTTCTCTGGGCACCCTGTGCCAGGGCCTGCCCACCCTCCCAGGGAAGGATTGTGTCCCAGACTTGGGAAAGTGTTCCATCAGACCTCAGCAAATTACATATGCAATTCACAGCCCGGAAAATCCATATATTAAGATGAAGTAATAGATGATAAAATGGCTTCTGTAGGGTACAACTGTATAATATTCAGAGCAGATGTAAAATACAGCTTTTAAAAATCATTTTTAAAGCTTTAAGTAGGCTTGCATATTTATGGACAGCCATTCTTCAGCTCCCTGTCTTGTAACACATTCTACTGGCATCCCTGGGAAATTTTCAGCTCCACACAAAATGCCTGTTTGCAGGAGTTCCCTGCCAGCCCCACATTTCTGTTCACAGGCACTGGATTAGTCAAAGCTCAAGAAGAAACAATTCTTCTGCTTTCCTTTATGCCTGTGAGAAATCATACTTTTCTGAGTCCCATGCTTTCACTAGGCTCAGGAAAAAACCCTGACCAAGCAATGCCACCTGAACTGGGCTTTCCTATCCTGCTTTCCCAAGCTTGTGGATACCTATGTATATAGGAGAATGATCTAAACCCACCCAACCCCCCTGGCTGCTGTGTGAGCCACCTTCCTCCCCTGATAAAATGAGCATCACCAGACCTGAAGCACTTGAAGGAAACCTTTAAAATGAAGCCTGAATGCCCAGAACTTCAGCAGCAGCGGTTTAGACAGTGTAAATCACTTCAGCAAATGATGGAAAGCTGGACTAGGATGATGCAACTGCGTCCCAGTTCACCCCCTTCTCAGTGCCTGGTTAGAATGTGATCCAAACCTGGTGCAAACAGAGCCCTTCTGATGCTCTGGGAACACCAGAGTCCATAAAACACACATCAGACCTCACAAAACCCCAGGCTTGCTCACAGCAGTATGACCCTTCAACTAAGCAGCACATTTATATTTTTGACACTTTCCCTTTCATGTTCTGGGTCCTTGAAAGTGGAAATTTGGCTGGAGCTCACTATTAGGTTGTTACTATTAAGTTGCTCAGATATTTTTGAAGGAAGAATATAATGCTTATGTGACCCCTGTGTTCAAAGACTCTGCTTTGTAGCGATGCCAAGTATCACAAAACTTACAATAAAGGCCTGGAAACTAGAAACATGGGGAAATAAACACAGAAAGGGATCCTGGAAGGCCTGAAAGCTCAGTGTTCATCTGTCTACATAATCACCTTCTCTGGCTGTGTGTGCACGAGGAGCCAATTTATGGGAAAACAAGAGGGACACGAGGGATGAACGAGATGAATTTCCTGAAGAAAAGCTACTTTTATTTAACAGGAGAATGAGATCAATAGAGCAAAAGTACTTTGATCTTTACCCAGCTCTTAGAGTCTTGTAGATATATTTGGTGTTTATGTTCCTTGTGTTAACAAGGTCTTCAAAGCAGGTCTTTTCTACTTCTGTTTGTGCACTGGCTGGCACAGTAGGGTCACCTGAGGTCATAGTGGGGCTTGGAAGAGCTGTGGGAATACTCCTATTTCTGATTCTATCCCAGCAGCAATGCCCATGCACAGCTCATAGGCACAAATCAGAATATGCCATAACTCTGTAGTGAAAGCAGAGGCCTGATACACCTGTAAATGATAGTGCACTAATCAGGACAGAACCAAGAGGAGCTCCCATTCATTTCAAATTTTAAATTAGCATAATAAACTGCAATATCTAAAAACTTGGTAACACTGTGTAAACATCACCTGGCACAACAGTCAAGGACTTCCGAGGGTCTGAGTAATGTGATGACCAAACTATGACCAGGCAGGGCATCCTGCTCAGCAGAGGTGACTCTCAAACCCAAAACCCAAGAAGAGCAGCCCAGGCAGTAGATGGAAACACTCTTTTGGGAGTGGGAAAGCAGCATCAACCCATCAGCATTGATTTCCATAGAGGAGATGGAAAAAAAACCCAGTTCAGTACTGATTTCTCTCTTCAAAAATCTCTTTAACTTGTCTTTGTGCACTAAGACCACCAAGGACCACAGTCCTCTCAGCAAACTAGATGTGGTATTGTATAGCCTGAGATAATTTACAATATAAGTGTTAAAGATCAACATCTCTGTACATGTAGTGACAGTGTTAAATCACAGAATCACAGAGTCCCAGAATCCCTGAGGCTGGAAAAGCCCTCCCAGCCCACGGAGCCCACCCTGTGCCCGATGCCCACCTTGTCCCCC
>JAWWEU010000005.1:25517290-25527969 GCA_035583155.1 Acropternis orthonyx | reverse complement strand
CTGGCACAGGGTGCCCAGAGAAGCTGTGGCTGCCCCATCCCTGGGAGTGTCCAAGGCCAGGTTGGACAGGGCTTGGAACAACTGGGGCTTAGTGGAAGGTGTCCCTGCCCATGGCAGGGGGTGGCACTGGATGGGCTTTGAGGTCTCTCCCAACCCAAACCTTTCCATGATAATTAAATATATTTCTCTAAACCTGCTATTGTCACTAATTAATTACCTGCCCTGTGTTTTACCTCTGCACTTCTCTGAGTATTTTGAGGATTTGTCATAGGACAACGTATTTTAGGTACAATTTTTTCCCTCAGTGTGTATGTTCAAGAATCCATTGTGGCTTGAGGGCGTCTCAATTCTGTGGCTGCCCTCAGCACATGGAAACACAAGAGATTTTCTGTGGCAGGGAGATGATCTCATACATTTGTGGAACAGGATGGATGTGTTTTGGATATCTTGTGGGAACCCACAGGGGCAGGGTGATTCTCTTTAATAAGATAAATCCTCTTTGTGCCAGCCAGGCAGAGAAAAATATCCATGAAATTGAGTTTAATGTTCTGTTCTTTAAAAGGAGAGCCTAAGGGTTCCTGAACCTTTCAGGACCAACCCAGCTCACCATTTTATAATGTTTTGGGATTTCCCTATATCTCCCCAAATCGGGTATCTTTAACTCAGAGTTCTCCAAGTAGAGGATTAAGCCTTATTTCTAATGAAAATTGAGATCCTGTTCAGATAAATACCAACTCCTTTTCTCTCCTTAATTGGGGAAAAGGTTGTAGAATGTGTAAGACATTGTTTTAATCAGGTTTTTCTACTTTAGCCACCTGCAGAACTCTCACAGTCCCAAAAAGCCAATAAAGTCAAAAATCAGTGCAGAAGTCCTGCTCTAACCTGTTTAGACCAGGTTAAAACTTCTCTCAGGGTTGGTTTAAGCACCATTTTGGCTCCAACATTCCCTTCCTAGAAGGTATATGAGCATTATTTCTTCACTGGTGTGAGCCAATGTTTGATGCCTGCCCTTCTTTTGGGTATTAAAACCCATCTTGTTTAACAGTGTCTGTCTTACCTTAAACTCCAGCTGCTCCTTTCCTGCCTGTCCCCTGGTCCTACAGGACTCAGACATTGCAGTAACAGGGTCCCTCTGCTCCTGCAAAGTTTGCAGACCACGGGAGGGTGTCTGCCAGCTGGAAAGAGAGTAGAAAGGGATGGAACAAGCCAAACTCCACTCACATCTGATACAGAAATCAGAGTCTAATCACGCTGCAGGGATAGATCTGAATGTTGGGAGCGACCCTTTTCCTTGGATGTGCTAATCAATTGCAAGAGAATTCAGCATTCACTTTAATATCCCCCTTCTGAAGGGAAGGAACAGTCTCAGGCAAAGAAAAAAAAAAAAAAGAGGATTTTAGAGTTTGCACTCACATATTGAAAAAAAAGCAATGATTTCATCTCTTGAGATAAAAGCTTTGACTGGAGAGTTCCGGTGTAGAAAACACTGTGAGAGCAGCAGTTAACAAGGCACTGTGAGGCAGATCAGTGTGACTGGGATGGGACATTCTGAGCAGGGAAAGGGCATTAACTAGAGATGGAGTCCCATTTATTTATGGGGTCCCATTCAATTTATGGGCAGAGATCTGCTGACCCCCTGAGCTGTGACATATCCAAGCCACAGCCACATGTTTCTCCTGCATCTTGCCCCTGACAGCCTTTTTCACAGGCACGTGGCTCTCCAACCCAGCCAGCTCCTCAGAGCCACATCAACCCAACAGCAGAGCAGGGATCTCCCAGGGTCACCAAGAAACAGCAACTTGCATCCTATACAGGGTTGAAATTAACACATAGAATCCCTCCTGACTTGATGTTTTGTACCAAAAGTAACTCCCCTCCACACATTTTTTGGTGTCCTTGCTATGAAGGAAAGCAGCTCTGCTTTGCAGAAACCCTTCAGGACGTGTTAGGGAGGGTGTATATTTAATCTCTAGTGAACCTTAATCTGTGTTCTGCACAGCGTTCTCTATGTCAGGCAATTACACCATGAAGTATTTTTTAAATTAACAGCCTGTCTCTTGCAGATAAGCATGTACCTAATCATGGTGGGAAAAAAAAAAATAACCAAACCCAACCAAAGAGCAGCAACCCTGAAAGTCATCAAAAGAAGTGCAAGCTGAGAGCTGCAATTTAGAGTTTAAACTTTGTTTTAAGTGCTATACTTTGTCTATAAGGTGTTTTTTGGATCAGGATTAGGAGGGATAAGACGTGCTGTCTGTTCCCCTGCAAGAAATGCCACAGAAGAGAATAAGGACTTGTGAATAGACCCCGAATTGTGTCACTTTATCATATTTAGGTCACTGAAGTCTCAGCCTGGTAGGATGTCTGGCACAGTGTTAGTTCCACAAGGTGAGTTCAGGGACCACCACTCAGAGCTCACCACATTTAACCTTTACAACAGGAGAAAGGAACAGAAAACCTGGGAAAGCCACTGGAAAAGCAATGGAGCTCGAGACCTGTTATGGACCAGTCATGATATGGGTCATGACACAGGGAAAAGAAGATTTGGGGAGATAAAGTGAACTTTTCCATACAGTGGAAAGACCATGCAGACCTTTCAATGTCTTTAATCCATGATTAATGTGGTTGTGTGGGTCTTAGGTGGAGCTGCAGCATGGAATTTCCAGAACAACCTTGCTTTTCTCTTGGGAAACCCAACGGTGACTTAGAATAAGGATCAAGATGGGAAAATTGAGACTATTTCTCTCCTTCCTTTCTGACCCAAAGATCTGCAATACACAAAATAACAGAAGCATCTGGTGCACATCAACAACCTCCCAGCACAAGTGTTTGTGAGGCAGGCAGGGACATCTGCTGTGCCATGCTGTCCCCTCCAGTGACCTGCCAGCCTCAGGAATTCTTTCCAGACACAGTTCCTTCATGTCTGGGAGTCTGTGGACCTCTGCTGCAATTAAGTGCTGCACATCTGCTGGCAAACACAAGCAGAAGGGCTCTGTAGAAGCAGCAATTTAAACAGTGGTGTTTTGGAAAGCAGAAGAGAAACAACAAGCAGGTTTGCAAAACCTCACACACCTCTTAAGGAGGCTGAAGTGGCAGAGGGGGGGATTTTGTGTTGTCTGGCACAAATTGACCCTTACAAACACATATTTGTGTCACAATGTCACAATCCATCCTTGAAGCCTCAGAGGAACATTTTTCTCTGTGTGATTTTTTTCCCACTTTTTAGAAGAGAAACTGTTAACATTCCCTTTCTCTTCCACCTTCATCTGCACTTACAAGACCAGCATCTTGTAGAACAGAAGGGGCACCATTTCAGTGGTGGGACATTGGTGTTGGCAAGAAGAGATTCAGACCCTTTGCCATTTAAGAGTTCAGGTGGAAGAGAACAGAGGTAAATGAACACTTCCCAAACTGTTATCACCATGTTCCTCTAAATTCCACCAGAATTTCTGTATAACAGTGTTGAGGCTATGTCTTAAATGTGAAAATCTAATTTCCTTTCAGGAAAACTCACTAAAACCCAAACAAAACAAAGCAAACGAATAATTAAAGCATCACTACATACATTTGCAGGTGCAAAGGCTCCTAAGAGAACCCTTAATTGTGCCTGCAATACCATTACCCCTCTAAAAGATACTGTGGTTTGGCCTGGACCAACTTCTGGACCTTGACCACAGTCTCATTCCCCCTCCTCACCAGGATCAGGCAGGGAGGAAATAAGATGAAGACACTGAAGGGTTGAGATAACAGAGAGAGATCACTTGTGAAATCCCTTCATGGGCAAAACAGACTCGACTTGGGGAAAATTAATTTGTTTTATTGCCGATTAAACTATGTTTGGGTAGTGAGAAGCAAAGACAACCACTTTTTTTCCTAAACCTCTCTATCCCAGGCTCAGCTTCATTCCCAACTCCCCTTTCTCATTCCCAATCCCAAGCAGGAGGAGGGAATGGAGGTTGTGAGTTAGTTGAGATCCCTCTCTGCTCCTGCTCTGGGTGGGTCCTTCCCATGGGCACAGCTCCCTGCAGGATGGATGTGCTCTGGCTCAGGTGCTCTGTGTGCATCCCCCCTGATGCCAACACCTCACCAAATACACCCAAACAAAACATTTTGTTTCAGTTTGAGGCTGCTGGACTTCAGAAAGCAAAACCTTTTCAAGCTGTGGATGTCACACTGAAGGACCTCCGATATGAACCACCCGTGCAATTAGAGTCGAGCAAATCATTTTGTGGGTTTAGACTCCGTGGGTTTTCAAGTCTGCTTTCCCCAATCCCTTCCCTCCCACACCCTTGATTATCCATGTGAAATTTCCAAATAATTAAGGCAGTCATGCCTTGCTCAGATATTCAGTACCGGTAGTGTTGCTCTTCAATTAAACCTGAGAACACGCTCAGTTTCGTGCATGGAGGTTTTCCGAGAGGAGCAGGGAAAGAATCCCAGGGAGAATTATTCCTGCAAGGCTTCCTCAAGCTGTTAGGAATAAACTAACACTGGCTAATTTTAGCTGCTGGGGTCGGATCCCTCTGTGCTGGCTGGTGTCTTTGTTTGCTGTGCCAGATGGGCAGCACGGAACGTGCTGGATTTACAGCCATGCGGGGAGCTCGGATTCTCTGCCGCTTCAAACAATCCCTGCCCCACGTTCCCCCCCTTTCACGCTGCTGCCCAGGGTGAGCTCACACACAGCCCCAGCTCCTCCCTTCCTCCAACAAACTCAGCTGAAGTGTTCAACTGCAGCCAGGAGATAAGGAGGAGAAAGAACAGGAGGCACTTGAAGGATGAGACAGGGTGGGAAAATGCCCGAAGAGGAAATATTTTATATTTCCACACCGATTTGTCAGTGTTTCCCGCATGGAGAATGGTACATCCCACCACATCTGTTCCGTTGTCTTGGAGAGACCAAAGGCTTTGTTTGCACTAAAATCATCAGGATAAATTTTGATGTGATTCTAAGAAAACTATCATGGAAAACGTCTTCTCCAGCCTATCCTTAAACTCAGGCTCTTGCCCTTGGCCTGACCTTGGGCACGTTACAGGTATTTTTGTGCCCAGCCATCTGCTCTGCTGATCCTGTCCTGTAGATTTGGGTTCCGAGCCCTGCCCCATCATCCTCAATGACCACCAGGTAGTGTGGCCCTGACCCCTGCTAGGTGACCCCCTCACCCAGGTGCTGCAGGATTTAGAGGGCACTGCCAGCCTGGTTCTCTGTGCCCCACCCACCAGCCAGCTCTCCCTGCTCCCTGGCACTGCTTTTCCCAGCTCCCAGTGGATGCATGCTCACATTATCTTCACTTTGGAAGCGGGGAACAGGTACCCAGAGACACAGGGAGCTTATTTCCTATTGAAATCTGAGGCTGGTAAAGTTTCCTAACAGTATTTCCAAAGTATATTTTCTGGTTCTACTTAAGCCATTTGTCAGTAAACTGGCCTGGAAAAAGAAATCTCTGATTCTGGGAAAATGGGAACATGATATAGCAATGTAATAATACAATAAAATGTTCCTGTGTGACAATATTTAACATATATGTAGGATCCTAAAATCATGGACTGGTTTGGGTTGGAAAGGACCTCAAAGCCCACCCAGTTCCACCCCCTGCCACAGGCAGGGACACCTTCCACTAGCCCAGGTTGCTCCAAGTCCCGTCCAACCTGGCCTTGGACACTCCCAGGGATGGGATTTTTGTGTGTTGGCATCCTCAGCTGCAGGGGGGTTACAAACCTCCCGAGTTTTCCTGCAGTGTCTGTGCACATTTCCCACCTGCTCCCTAGAAAACTGGGAGCAAGGTGGACCCCTGCCTGAGGAATGGGACAGAGCTCCTTCACTGAAGCACCTGCCTTAACAAAGCAAGACTTTATGTTTCAGTGAAGAGTCTTCTCTGCTTGCAAAACTCCCACACCCAGCCTGGGCTTTATTAAACCAACCTTTCACCCATAAATACCTGTTTGTGCCTTTATACACCAGGACTCAGCCCTTCAGTCCATGGCTCTGGTGCTGCTGAGATAACTTACATTAACTGAGCATGTGGCAGCTGTCCAGCCAATTCTGTATCTAACATTGTTTAGATTGGGATGAAGAGCTTAGAGCGGAAACCAGCAACAGCAGTGGATTTGAGGCTCGGGGAGAGGTTTATTTGCTTTTAAGTAAACAAAAAAATGGCAGCAAGAGTCAGTAGTTGTAGTCTCTGTTACCTGTTGTGGCACAGGCAACTTAAACTGGTATAACCTGTAACAGAACCTTTACTCTTCAAGCCACTTGGGTGTAAGACAAAAGTGAGAGGAAGACTGGCAAAGTATTTAAGTGGTTTTTTTCTCCTGTGTTTGGGGAAAATTGCTAATCTTTGTTCTCCAAGCTGCTGAGAGAAGCCTGTGTGCCCTGCCTGAGACTGCAGCTGTGCTGCTCTGCACATCTGGAGAGCCCTGGGCTGGCCGAGAAGGGCGAGAAAGGAATGAAGAAAGGAAAAAGCCAAGAGGTGGAGCTGCTGGCAGATGTGGTGGCATCGATCCCGTGGTGGCATCGATGCCGTGCTGCCCTGTGCAAGTGGGACAGAGGTGGAACGTGTCAGTCTGAGCTGCGGCAGCTGTCTCGACAATAATTGGAAAACAGAGTCACACAAAGTCCTCTGTCACTCCGTGTGGTGCCTCTAAATCTACCTTATCTAAACACAGATGTTCTAGTTGTCCAACATATAAGGCCAAACAAAAATCAGGAAGATATTCCTCTGTTCCAATGCTCAGTGTTTGTGTCTTACAACTCACTTGAGTGTGTTTATAATCCTTGCCAGTCATCTGTTATTTTCATACAGTATATATAAACTAGGTGGTTGTTTTCATAGAATCAGAGAATCCCAGAATATGCTGAGCTGGAAGGAACTCACAAGGACGATCTAGTCCAATCCCTGGCCCTGCACAGACACCCCAACAATCCCACCCTGTGCCCCACAGCATCATCCAAACCCTCCCGGAGCTCTGGCAGCCTTGGGGCCATGCCCACTGCCCTGGGGAGCCTGGTCAGTGCCCACCACTCTCTGGGGGAAGGATCTTTGCCTGAGATCCAACCTGACCCTGCCTTGGCACAGCTCCAGCTCTTCCCTTGGGTGAACAACTCATGGCAGAAGTTGTTTCTGGAACATGCTGAGCTGGTGAACAAACATTGTGGAAAATGAACAAAAATTGGATACGGTGCCAAACTGCTTTTCCTTTGTTTTCAGATGTTTCCAGTGACCATTTATTGTCACCTGCCAGTCTTGTGCCTGCCACATTGACATCCTGAAGGATATTTATTGCAGCACTGCACAGGAAAAGGCACTTCAGCTGATAACAAAGCCTGACTTGGCATCTTCCCCATGGGCACATGTAGGTACAGAGGAGAAAGAGAGGAGACAAGCCCAGAGCTCAGGAGGTGTGGGAGCTGGGAGGTGGTGTCTGTTTGCCCACGGCTGTACCTGGTGCTGGCAGCTGGGTGGAGCTGGGCTGGCACATTCCGGATACATGGAAGAGAAACCTCAGCTGCCTTTCCTATCTTACCTGCTTTTTAAAATTGTTGGTGACCACAACATCAGGAAGGCAGGAAGTGTGAAATAAATAAAGATTTCTATAAGCTCTCTAAGCTTGTGAGCATCTTCTCCTAGTCCTTACAATGTGTCTTACATCCTTGTGGGCTCGACTCACATAAAAGCCCTTTCCTCTCTAATCCCCTGCTCTTCTTTTTAGCAGTAGCAGGATTCCTGTCAAGTATCTCATTGGGGAATTTTCACATTTTGCTTTCTTTCCATTGCTTCCAAAGAGTTAATTGACTGCAAGGATAGTCTTTTTAACATATTTAAAAGCATCTGCAAGCTCCACATCAGCCTGTCACACCCACAACACTGCCACAGATGCCAGGAGGTGACAGGAGGTTTCATTTACAGAGCAGGTAAATAAAGGGGGAATGGCTTCAAACTCACAGGGAGCAGGTTTAAAGGAGATTCAGGGAGTGGGGAGAAAATCCTATACCAACTAGGAACAGGATGAGGAAGAAATTAGGAAGGAATTCCTGTCTGTGAGGGTGGGCAGGCCCTGGCACAGGTTGCCCAGAGAAGCTGTGGCTGTCCCATCCCTGGGAGTGTCCAAGGGCAGGTTGGATGGGGCTTGGAGCAACCTGGGCTGGTGGGAGGTGTCCCTGCCCATGGCAGGGGGTTGGGCTGGATTACCCAAGCCCTTGTGCTGCAGCTGCTCCATAATATCAGGGGAAGAACTTGCATCTGGTGCTGGATGAAGGCCACAGTTCTGAGGACACTTTTTCTCTGTGAGAGGGATGATGGCAATGATGTTAATTACCAGCCACAGCAATTAGAAGACCTCAGGAATAGTGAGAGTCCAAAACATAACTCTGAATTATGTCCTTTTCCTTGACACACTGAGGCTGCCAGTCCCTTCTCAGGGCTCTGTGTTAGATAACATGAATTAATTGCTGCGCAAAAATGACAGGAGGACAAGGCCCATAAACTCCCGTACATATTACAAAGAAACCTGAAGAGAATGAATAAAACTCAGAGCAACTAATTATTCCTCCACTCACAAACAAAAACAGAAAGAAAAAGAGCAAAATAAACAGGAATATAGGAAGGACATGTTTTATTCCATCAAGATTTAATTGCACCATTACTTTGGCCCTTTATGGGCCAAGATAATAATCTTTTTAGTTACTTATGTCAGGTAGAATCAATCATTAATTTATAATATGTGCTTTGTAACCTGCTTCTCTTTCCCTAACTATCTGAATTACTTCACAATGTTAAATCCATAAATATTATATGCCCTCTCTTCAGGGTGCCAGGGATATTTTTAGCTATTAATCAAGCTGTCTCATTCTGTGATTTTATTTGTCTGGCTCCACTATTAGTTGTTTGTTTGGCATGAGGAGGAAGGTATTAGAGCTCAGCCAGTGACTGAACACACCTTCAAACCCCCCCAGCCCTTCCCTTCTGGCATGACAGAAAGCACCTACTGGTAACATTTTTGCAGTTTAAACTTTTTTTTTTTTTTTTTTTTAATGGCAAAACACAGGTTTTTGGATCCTGGGGTGGTTGTTGCTTTTCTTTGGGCCTGGGACACTTCCATTAATACTTATAGTTGTGGTATGGGGCGAGACAGACAGTGAGTAATAGTCCCATCTTCATTTTATCTATCCCACTCCTGATTTATAAAATCTAAATCTCAACCCCTTCTCCAAGCCTGAAATGTCATTCCCTGTCTTTGATGATGATCCTTCCTGCCCTCCTGTGTTCCTGTTCTGGCTCTCCTACTCTTTTTTTTTTTTTTTTTTTTTTTTTTTTTTTGAGGCAGGGGCTCAAACCCCCAAATATTACTTTATATGCAGGGACAACACAGTTACAAGTGCAGTAATTATATCTTTGGGGGATCTTTTTTCCTCCCTATCTGTTCCTTTCCTAAAAATTCCTTACATTATTTGGTTCTGACTGCAGTGGACCAGTGATGGGAGGATTTCATAAATGCATATATTATAACTTCTCAACAGTGATATTTTGCAGCTCAGCTTTGAAGCCTAGCTTGTTTTCCCTGTGTCCCTCATGGAATATTAATGCTTGTTGGATTTCATCTGAGAAGCGCAGCACAGCTCCCAAGTACAACCCAGCTCTATAAAAGCCATTTGGACTATAATACTGTGAATTTACACCATCCCTAATTATTTTCTTAACTATATATATATAGAAACCTGAATTGCAGGAGACAGTCATGGGCTGAGAGAGTTAATGATTAAATCTCATCCTCACTGGAGGTCCCAGTTTTATTTCAACATAACAAACAACACAGGCAGAAAGCCTCTAAAGTAAAAATTGGAAAACTTTTTTTGTTCCTAAAAGAAACTTCTAGCATTCATATGATGTCTGTTAATCTCCCTCCAACAAGGAATATTCACACTTCCCTGAGATCACAAATCACCATTTAAAGAGCTTTAAAAAACATTATTGTAAATAACACAAAACGCTCCTTCTTCCCAAACACCCGATTTCCTCAACTGTAAAACATCTGTATCATTCCCCAGATAGTTCTCTTTCTATTAAGACATTAAAACCACCTCTCAAATGGGCATGAAGTAGCAAATTGCTGAATTATCATTTCCCTTCATTTCAACAGAGCTTTGAAAGTATTGCAGGGATCAGGTTTGTGTGAAGAACTGAAAGGCTGTGGAAATAACAAAGGTAGCTTGAGAAGCAATTAAACCTTCCAGAAGGTTATTATGCTGAAAGGAAGGGTTGTTACGCACTTCTTTTTTTTTTTTTTTTTTTTTTTTTTTTTGGTAATTTTACAAAAAAAAAAACCCGAGGAGTGATATTGAAATGGTTTTATACCACCTGCTGAGTGACATCAATTGCAAAGCAGAATGTTGAAATGAGTGTCCTAGTGATGTTGGGACACTTTGATATTTTGAAAAGGGATGTATTTACTTTTTTCTAACAGGATAAATGTAACAAAGTTGAACTCTTCAACTTAGAACTGAGTTGTTTTCTATGCAGGACTGAAAACCTACAGGCAAAAAAACTTTGAGACACAAGTGGGGCATCTGAAACTTTTCTACTTTCTCTCTTCCTCTTCCTCTTCCTCTTCCTCTTCTCTTCCTCTTCCTCTTCCTCTTCTCTTCCCTTCCCTTCCCTTCCCTTCTCTTCCTCTTCTCTTCCCTT
>JAWWEU010000005.1:25496961-25514433 GCA_035583155.1 Acropternis orthonyx | reverse complement strand
GGCAAGGCAAGGCAAGGCAAGGCAAGGCAAGGCAAGGCAAGGCAAGGCAAGGAAAGGCAAGGAAAGGCAAGGAAAGGAAAGGAAAGGAAAGGAAAGGAAAGGAAAGGAAAGGAAAGGAAGGAATATATAGTCCTTGGACTTTTCTTAGTTATGAGGACAGATGTGTATGATGAAATGGATGGTCCCTGTTCTGTCATTTTTGGGAAAAGTCTCCCTAGATCCTGAATCCAGGTCCATCACTCCATCAGATGTCCTGCTGCTGCATTAGCTGTCTCTCTTCTTTAAGAATCAATGAAGTTGCTCTTACAACTCCTCTCTGAATTCCTTCTAGACAACCTCAGGAGTGTGACACCATTTTCAAATTCCTTACTTGACACTTTTTAGAAGTTCTTCCAGAAAGCAACACTTTTTCCTCGCTAACATGATTTAAAAAGGGTGACCAGTAATGAAAGAACACACAGAGGCACATATGCACATCCTTCAAAGTGACAAATGTGTGTTAAAGCCACAGCTATCAGCAATCATTGATCAGCAGAGAATTCCTTCCTTGGAAGGGCACAGGAGGCTTGACAAGGTGTCCTTAGGCCGGCACATTTTGTCTTGCTTCATATCAAACTGCAACGAGACATAATGATCCCTCCCGTGGAAAGTAATGTTTGTGTGGTGCTTTCTCAGCTCAAGGGATGTCCTTGGAAAATTGATTTATCTATTAAAGGCAATCTCAGGAACTCACAAGTGTGTGGGGCTGAGATAAGGCAGCAGCCTCACCTGGCACAAACACAGCCCCACTTCTGCACTTCTGACAGTCCCACCTCAGTGCATTGTAAAGGACAGCAATAACTTCAATACATCAACATATTACTCAGTGGACTGAATAGATGGATATATCCCTGAACTTTATAAACACAGCGGGTTCTGAGACACGTCAGTTTGTGGCAACAAGATACCAACATTTGCATTTCATTCGTCATTTGTGTGGGCACCAGAATTTAGAGATTGCTCAAAGAGCTTTCCAAGAGCTCAGCAACTTCCCTGGGCAGAGCAACCCTCCTGTAAAACACTCCCAGCCTGCAGCAGTTCCTATGGTGACCAAAAAGGGCTGGATTCTGCTTAAATCATTTGAGAAGCCCTTTTATGTCTTGAAACGCAGATCCTACAAACACCTAACGAAGCTGCTCCTGCAGCTCGGGCTGCACGACTTGTCTCCTGGTGGATTTTTGGGGTCTCACAAGGGCTGAGCTCACACCCTGACTCTCAGTCTCAAAGGTCTCTACCTCCCAGCTGTCACTGACATTCCCAGCTTGCAGAAATTCCATATTTTGGGCTCTGTCCCCCCCGTTGGGTTCCGCTGCACTTTCCCTGCGAGTCTGCAGTGGATGTTCTCTCCCAGCAACGTGCTGGGGTGCACAGTGGGACCACAGGTCTCACTTGTTTGGGTAAAAACCCTCTTCCTGGTGTTGTAGAGAATGTTCCTTCCCAAATATCCTTCCCCCAGAGTAACCAGGCCTTTAGCAATAAATCCATACATGGCTCCTGTTGAAATGGGAACCCTGAGTCCTTCCCAGCCAAGCAAGAAAACGTTCAGGGGATTTCAAACTACTTAACAACACCCTCAGACTCTCATTTCTCTTTTTCAAGAGGAGCAAACACAGATTTACAATAACTTGTCATAACATCTCTGCCTAATGAGCAGAGAGCAGTACCAGCTGAGTACAAACAGGCAGACTTATGACCCAGCTCACCTGAGCGTGGAGGGCAGAGAATTCTGTACCAGTTGTTTCAAGGAGGACAAAAATATGGAATGTGAAAATATATGTCTTATTTCCTGGAACAGCACTCTCTTCTCAGTGTTGTAAACTTTGGAACATACTTAAACAGTATTTCACTGGAGTGCAAAGTCCCTCTCGCAGCAGAAGTAGATGTGACTCAAACCTATATTTAAAAATCATTGCAATTGAAATTAAACAAAGGAGGATCTGGGCAAGAGGAAACATCTGCCCTGTTGAGAAAATTTTGCACCTTTAAGTACCTTCATTGGAAATTTAGTTTTTCTTCATGACACAGGAGTAACCAGAGCTATAAAAGCATAATATAACAGGACAGTAAAAATAAATTGCAACACATTTATTCCATATCATATTTGTTATGAATGTTGCTGCTCAGCAGGATAGTTAAAAATGAACATGGTGTAAGTCACAGAGCAGATGTTGAGGAGACAAGAGGTGAACCTGTCGTTTGCCAGTAGATTTCAATTTTCAAAGAAACCAGGAACTCTTTTGTGATATGACCTTTACCTGCCAGAAACAGAAAAACTTGTGGAAATGCCGAAGAACTCCAACTCCTGCTCTTGAAGGCTCCACAAAGCCAGGTTTCCAAAGCATAAGCTGAAGTTTTGGCTGAGATTAATGGATATAACCATCCTAGGAACTGATCCACCCACAGGACATCCTGACACCACCTTTGTTGTCTGCCCTGAGGATGACTGAGGGTGTCAAGGGTGGCAGGATTTAGTCTGGAAGGAGATGGAAAGAAATTCAAAGCCCTGGAGCTTTGTAACAGCTTGGGCTGTCAGTGATGTGGGGAGTGGGGATGGAGGGGGAGCACAAATGAGAAACACATCCTGTTTCTTCATCTTCTTTCCTTCTTTCTCTTATATTTTTTTAATGGTTGTTGTTTCACCTCCTGGAAAATGGAAACCACATGAAAACACCCTCCCTAATGGGAGCTCTCCCTGCAGCCAAGTGTGCCAGGGGGAGTCCCTCACAACTAAAGACATTCAAACTGTGTGTGGCTCCCTGATGCCTCCAAACCCCAACATGGCAGGATTCTGTCCCAAAATTACATTAAATATCATAATCAATAGTGATCCTTGTGCCTTCAATCAAATAATCAATCAGTCAGATTATTGTAAGAATGACAAAAATAATCATAAAATTTCCCAACTGATTTTTCCCACCCAATTCTGTTCAGTTCACTCCAAATGCAAACTTGTTCCAGTTAGATGTTTGCTCGCAGCAAAACATCAAAGGAAGTGGGGTAGAATTTTTATGAAAAAAATGATTCTGATTTCCCAGGAGAAAGAACAAAGTTATCTTAAAACACCTTCTACCAGTGTCTCCTCGGGAGGGTGCTGGAAACAGGATCAATCATTTAGAAGCTGGATTGCTCAGAGCATTTGGTTTTTCCTCGTTTCTTCTGATTTCTGGGGAGAAAAAAAAATACCTCAAATTGCCTTTTTTTTCTGCAGTTCCAGCCATATCTTTTTGTGCTATTTTTTCCCATCTCTGCTTTTATTCATGAGTTGTCACGAAAGTAAGAAAACAAGTAGAAAACAAAGCAAGACAAAGCAGCAGATAGCTCAGAGAGTTTGACAGTAGGCTTTGCCCCAAGGCCACCAGTTCAAAGCCATCATAAGGCAGCAGTAGCTCGAGTAGCTGATATTTAATGGTTGTTTGACGACCTCAGTAAAGTGTTGAGCCTGATGGTTTCATACCCTGTCACAGCAAGGAAGTCCATGCAGGGAATTTGGAATATGCCCTTGCTGGGTAGGTGATGTTTCAGGTCAGTGATGAGGAATGTGTTATGGAGCACGGGTTAGAAAACTTGGTATTCCTCAGAAAATACACATAAAAACACTTCCTAGCACTCAAAAGCCTGGATTAGAGCCAGGCTTACCCCAAAAGAGAATAAATGTGTGTAGAGTGAGGTCAGAAATAAAAGTATAAAATAAACCAGACACACAATAAACCACACAAGTTAGACTCCTAGGTGGGTTTTTAATTACACTAAAGTTGTACTCCGCTGTTGCTCTAAATGCCAGTTGAAATACTAGTGTGAAAGAATTAATGGAAACTGGAGAAAAGGTTTAAAATTCCTGTTTCCAGCCATTCCTACAGCACAAGACAAGACAGAATGGGCTGAGAAACATCCAGGAAAACAGAAGTAATTAAAAAACCAAGGGAGCCCAGTCTTTGGCTCCCTTACTGCAGTTACCACCTCCATCCTAGTGGAAGGTGTCCCTGCCCATGGCAGGGGGTGCAATGAGATGAGTTTTAAGGTCCCTTCCAACCCAAGCCAGTCTGGGATTCTGTGGAGGAAATAAATGTATTTTTTTACTGAAACAACCTCTATGCTTCAATACAATCTTAGTGAAAACATCTCTAGCCTTTGGAAAAAATCCCTCATAGGAATATTAGTTCATATAACCACAGAACCACGGAATATGCTGAGTTGGAAGGGACACATCAGGATCATCCAGTCCAGCTCCAACAATCCCACCCTGTCCCTGATGGTGATACTGCCTGGGGATAGATGTTTTTCCCTGTTGTTTCCTGGTTTTCATCCCCATGCTCGGGGATGGGAGAGGGGAGCTCCTCCCTCTGCTCAGGCACACGTGAGGATGAAGCAAAGCCTCCCCTGGGCTGTGCTGTGTCTGTCCAGGAGCTTTTCAGGTGAGAAATGCCCAGTGGGAACTGTTGCAGCTCAGGCTTCTAAAGGAGCTACTCCATCTCCAACCAAATGAGATGCTTGACACAAGAGTTATCCCACCAGGGTCATCTGGAGAGCAGATCAGTCTGTCAGAAAGGTGCTTTGTGGCCTTGAGATGTTTGACAACATCCAGGGCACAATTAAGCTGTTTTATTGCTGTGTTACCAGGAAGTTGATTAGCAGGGTAACATTTGTTGGTGATGATGTTACAAAGAGGGGACTTCTATTACGGTTTTTGATTTAAATAATCTGTCCTTTTACAGTGATTAAAGGAAAACTATGTCCCCTCATTAAATCAATAGTTCCAAATGCCTTTCGCTGTCAAACCCTGTTATGGTGTGTGGATAAAAGTCTATCTGATTATTAATTAACCACAGATGAACCCAGGGAGACCCACAGCTCTTGTCTGGTGGCTGCCTCAGAGGGCAGCAGTGATCAAACACAAGAGTTATAAATCCATTATAAACATCACCACTGTCACAAGTATTCCTGTGGTACTGGTGACACGCAAATGTGGGTGGAGCAATCTTTTTCCTGGCCATGACATCTCCTGGGAATCCCACCATGGTCTTTTCCATGCTTCTCTCAAAGAGGGAAGTTCTAAGGATACAGGCCCTTTGCATTCTGAAAGGCTCATCTTTTGGTACTTGATGCATTGGGTATGGTCAGAGAAATATTGTCCTGGAAGATAAATCATTCCTGGTGGAAAAATCTAACAGAGATCAAGTCCATTTCATCTCCCATCTCCTCCTCCCCTCCATTCCAAAATAACCACTTGGTGGCACAGTCTTTAGTCATGTCAACCATTTCTTTTGGGAAATTGTGCTCTTCACCCACCTGTGAAGGGGTCCTCGGAAAGGCTGATGGTGTTCCCCTCGTGGCAGAGGAACACCAGTAAGTTGGCATTGAGAAGGGAAATTGGTAGTATGCTTGCTATTCCCACATTCATAGAACCATGGAACGATTTGGGTGGGAAGGGACACTAGAAACCACCCAGTTCCCATGGGCAGGGACACCTCCCACCAGCCCAGGTTGCTCCAAGCCCTGTCCAACCTGGCCTTGGACACTCCCAGGGATGGGACAGCCACAGCTTCTCTAGGCAGCCTGTGCCAGGGCCTGCCCACCCTCACAGGGAAGGATTTTTTTCCTGATATCCAATCTAAATCTTCCCTCTGTCAGCTTCTATCCATTCTCCCTTGTCCTGTCACTACCTGCCTTTGTCCACAGAATCCCAGAATCATTAAGGTTGGAAAAGCCCTTCCAGCCCATGGAGCCCACCCTGGACCCCATACCCACCTTGTCCCCCAGCCCAGAGCTCTGAGTGCCATGGCCAGTCCTGCCTTGGGCACCTCCAGGGCTGGGCACTCCAAACCTCCCTGGGCAGCCCCTTCCAATGTCTGACCACCCTTTCCAGGAGCAAATTCCTCCTCATGTCCAACCTGAACATCTCCTGGTCATTCCCTCTCCTCCTGTCCCTGTTCCCTGGGAGCAGAGCCCGACCCCTTCCCCCAGCTCTTCCCCCCTGTCAGGGAGTTGCAGAGCCAGAAGGTCCCCCCTGAGCCTCCTTTTCTCCAGGCTCAATAACCCCAAAGTCCTCTCCATCTCCCTGCCAGGCCCAAGGACCTTATCCAGGACCCCCATTACATGTGATGAATGGCAGCTCCAGACAAACAAGCCTGCGCTCCTTCTTCCAGAATAATTGGCATTATCTTTTGCCTACCAGCAATAAGCACTATTTTTAATTTACTCTTTTTCTTATTCACTTTTTGATGTAACAGTTCAACGAGGGTTTAAATTCCTTTTCCCATGCAGCCCTTTTATCGTGCTTCTAATTACCTCGCCTAATTGCTCTGAACTGGTACGAGCCCGTAAATTTTTTAATTATTTTCTTTAATTACAATTCTTTACCAAAGAAATGTCAGTGAAATACATCTTACTAAAACAACAAAAAAAAAGCCCTACCTCTGAAATTCGTCTTCCAGCCTTTTGAAAAGTTTGAGTTGTTTTACTTCTCTCTGAGCTTGTCCAAAGTCCTGTATAACCACATACAAAAACATACAAAATATTCCAGAAGGAAAAGGAGGATAAGGAGGGTGAGTGGAATGTTCTCCAAAATTTCACTTTTAATGTTTTTACTCTTTGAAGTGCAAATGCAAATCTCTTCTGAGGTGGAACAACATCTTCACTGTGCTCAGGCACATCTTTGAGCAGGTTTGAGAGTCAATGGATGCCAATTGGGTGTGAACAAAACACTTGAGATTTCCAAAGTGGGTGTCCCAGTTACAGTGTCCTGGACCAGTCTGTCACTGTGTGGGTGTGACCAAAACTGTGTGTTCTACCCCCTCTGTGCCATTCCTGAGGGACTGTCACTGATGGCTGGTTGGCAGCAGCTGCCCAGGGCACCCCTGAGCCCTCAGGGTACAGGGGGGGTGTTAAAGAGCCCTGTGGGACAGGGGAGTGTTTCTGCCTTCACACCAGTGACTCAGCTGGGAGAACTCCCCTCTGGGGAGGCACCAGCACCTTCACACCCACCTGAGGGGGCAGCTCTGCTCAGGGGCCAGCAGAGATTCCCAAAGTATCCCAGGACTCACAGAGTAAATCACCCACTGTGGAACTCCCCAGCCTGGGGGAGGTGCTGGGCATTCCCACCTGAACCTGAACATAAATAATCTTGAGGTTTGGAGACTTCTGGTACCACTGGTGGGATCCAGAGGAGGACCAGAACCTCAACAAGGCTGTGCCCATCATCCTCACCAACAGGTTTCCCTTCCTTTTCCTTTTCACTCAAGATGCCCACGTGGGGCTCAGCACAGGGGCCAATGAACACCATTGGGTTTGTGCCCTGTGGGGCTGGGTTAGACATCTTTCTTTGTGGGTTAAAACCAATTTTCCTCTGTATCATAGTATTTATTGCAATCTTTTTTAGTAAATTGTAACTCTGACTTGTCATGTCTGTGGAGTTGGGTTCATTTCTCCCACTGGTTCACCTTTAAACCAGCACAAGGGGGCCTGTGGATGAAAATTAGCACCTGCTTATTTTACGTATTGTCTAGGAGGATAAGGTATGTTTGGGGGTTGTTATCTGTGTAATGTTTACATAATTCTGCAGCCAAACTTCAGCAATGAGAGTTTCACCGATGGGGGTAGGAGAGCTGAAAGCATAATTTGTGTTGACTTTATAGAAACTCCCCTGAAAGATACACGTTACTGGGGAAAAAAAATAAATACATTTAAAAATTCCACTTCAGATTGACCAGATCACATTCAAAACAATGCCAAAAATGGTGCCTTGTTCAAAATTGTCATGGCCATCGGACTTAATAATGCAAAAGTATTTTATATTGCATTTTAAAATATAACCAGGGAAAGTTGTTGTTTCTTTAAGTTTGTGACCAAAGTGAGGTATTGTCCTTTTACATAGTCCAACACATTGCCTGAGATTATTCCAATATAAACCCCCCAAAGGGGAAAACCATTTCTTTGCTTAATGATATGAGAAAGTGAACCCCTGAAGATTCAAGCATCTTTATATAAAGTATTGGCTCATTTATTGCCTTGCAAGGCTTAACTTCACTTTTCCCATTAGCCACTGGCACAACAGATGACATGATTTCTATTTTCCAGGAGATTTTTGCTGCCAGTGATCCGCAGCACAGTTGCTGTATGAAAGATGAATGTCACCCCTCATTGATGCGCTTCACAATTTAATTAATTTCTCAGCAGTGTATTAATTAGGCAACAAAAGTAGCCTAGAACTTCCATAAATGAGACGAAAAATTGATAAAAAACTTTCCAAACTCAGCGAAACAACCTCATGCATGAGGGTGTTGCCTCTTCATTATAAGAAACATCCATTGTCTGCCAGGAGAGGTGGTTCAGCAGAGGACCAGCCTTGCTAAGCTGGCTCAATAAAGGACCAGCCTTGCTAAGCTGGCTCAGCAAAAGACCAGCCTTGCAAAGTTGGCTTAACAAAGGACCAGCCTTGCAAAGCTGGTTCAGCAGAGGACCAGCCTTGCTAAGCTGGCTCAATAAAGGACCAGCCTTGCTAAGCTGGCTCAGCAAAAGACCAGCCTTGCAAAGTTGGCTTAACAAAGGACCAGCCTTGCAAAGCTGGTTCAGCAGAGGACCAGCCTTGCAAAGTTGGCTCAGCAAAGGACCAGCCTTGTTAATCTGGCTCAGTAAAGGACCAGCCTTGCAAAGCTGACTCAGCAAAGGACCAGCCTTGCAAAGCTGGCTCAGTAAAGGACCAGCCTTGCTAAGCTGGCTCAGCAGAGGACCAGCCTATCTAAGTTGTCTTGCAACGAACATTGAATTCTGGCCTGTCTGGTGGCCACCATGGACTGGGGAGTGTCCAGGCTAAATGAGGATAACCACAGCCATGCCAGGAAGGAAGGGTCCAGCCTTTGGCATTGCCATCCTTGGGAAAGAATAGAGGCCAAAAGGCAAGAAATCTGTAGTGAAAGACAAATTTAGGACAATTCTTCCCCTCTGATGCTCACTGTCCATCATCAGGGCAATGCTTTCAAACACACCAGGGTTTTTTTTGAGAAGAGAAGCAGTAAAAACAACAGGCTAAAAGAGGGTTTGGGTTTTTATTGCCATGGTCATTTCACTTCCTACAGTGTCAGGGGCAGAGATGTTGAACCTTGAAACCCTGAAACCTTGAAAAAGAACCTTGAAAATCCAAATCCACCTCATTGCAGGACTCCAAGGGACTCAAACTTGCTTTAGACAGGGAGCAATGGTAACAGCACCCTGGGCTGATTTGGTCATGTCAAGCCAACACAAAATCTAGGATTAAAGATCTTCAATACATGAAAGATGTTTCAGTCACAAATTTCCAATATTATGGGGCTCTCAAAGAAAAATCACAGAATCACAAAATCCCAGAATGGATTGTGTTGAAGGGACCTCAAAGCCCATCCAGTGCCACTCTCTGCCATGGGCAGGGACACCTTCCACCAGCCCAGGTTGCTCCAAGCCCCGTCCAACCTGGCCTTGGACACTCCCAGGGATGGGGCAGCCACAGCTTCTCTGGGCACCCTGTGCCAGGGCCTGCCCACCCTCCCAGGGAAGGATTTCTTACTAATCCCTGCTTTCTTGCTTATATAGCTGGATTTAAACAGACCCCACAGGGATAAAACAACAGCTCCTCTCTTTGCTCAAGGCAGTCACCCCTTCAGGGGAAAAAATTAAAACAAAAGACATAATTAAACAAAAATTTAGAAAATCATTCCTGTGTATGCAGGATCAGTGTCCTCTAATTTGATTTTTAAGGCTCAATATGAGTGTCCAAAGGGGTTTTTTTATGGAAGACTCTCAGCACAAAACGAATGTGGCTTTAAATCTGAGCTTTCAACGAGTATTTTTCCTGCTCCTTCTAAGATGGACCCACCTCAGAGCCAAGAGAGAACGACTCTGAGAGTGGTTTTAATTGCTTTAAGTAGAATGGAAGTGCTTAGACAACTGGTTCTGGAGTTCTAAGGGAAGTACGAAAGGTGGAGCTCAAGGCAGAGGTTCCTCTCCTCACGCTGGGAGCGTGTCCTGCTGAAACAGCAGACCCTGAGAGAAGGCTGCAGACTGCCCTGCTGTCCCCTGCTTGTCACAGCATTGCCGCACAGCTCAGGGGGGAGGCACCACCCAGGCAGCCGGCAGGACATGGGGATCAAAGCCACTCACAGAGAAAAGCACAATCATCCCAGCTGGGGGGGGAAACGGGAATAATTAGGAAATCATTCTGGTGTGGAATGATTTCCTAATTGCTCCTGCTGTTTCCGTCAGATTCCCTGGAGTGCTGGAAGTCTCAAGGCTGCAAAAACAGCTGAAAGCAGGGAAGTCAGTGGCAGGAACACCCCGGTGGTGTGTGCACAGCTGCTGCACAGGTTATGGCCACTTGTCTTCAGCTGAAAAACTGCTTTGGTGCTGTGCTTGCCTTGAAAAGAAGCCTCGGATGATATCTTTGACCTGAAAATTGTACACAGAATGTCATTTTGGTGTCTGGGAACTAACAGGATAATCACAGAATCCCAGAATGTGTTGGGAGGGACCTCAAAGCCCATCCAGTGCCACCCCCTGCCATGAGCAGGGACACCTCCCACTAGCCCAGGTTGCTCCAAGCCCCGTCCAACCTGGCCTTGGACACACCCAGGGATGTGGCAGCCACAGCTTCTCTGCCCACCCTCACAGGGAAGTATTTTCCCCCAATATCCAACCTAAACCTCCCCTCTTTCATCTTAAAGCATTAATCACAACAAGCAGAATTAGCAGAACTTTGCCTGGTGGCACAAGACAATAACCACTAAAACACCTCAGCCCTTCAGCAGGGATCTTGTTGGGCTCAGTGCTGTACTTTTCAAAGAACAACACAGGGGACAGTCCCTGCGCCCCAAAACTTGCCATCAAAGCAAAAAACACAGGTTGCCATGAGAGCAAAGCCACATGGAAGAATCAAACTCCTCTATTCTCTTCGCATCCTTTGAGAATAGCAACAAATAATGGCTAAAATTAGTCAAAGTAATTTATTTGGGTTTTCAGATGCCTTTTGTCAAGTTCTCTAGAGAACATTCCACTCAGCAGTCTCGCAAGGAGAGGTAAAATAGAAGAAAGGAATGATTTACTTTAATCACTGGGAAAAAAACATAACACTTGGGAGCTGCACAATTTCCATACTCAGACAGAAATGCACAGGCTTAATTTTTGTGACGAGGGGAAGAGCAGTAATGGAGCAAAGTTTGACAATTATTTGGCTAAGTTTAGATGAAAGGAGACACATTAAAGTAACCTGGGGAATCCAACCAAGCTGCATGAGCAGGAGGGGCTCTGGCTCATGGGCAGGTATTGATGTTGGAGTGATGAGTTGGAGCTGCTCAGACACAACCCTGGAAACCTCACACAAAAATGACCGTGGTTTGGGGGGGAGGAAGTTTAGGGGAATTTATTAATTTTTATTTGTTTTCCAGATTTCTTGCTTGCCCATTGAACTGTGTCCTGCTGCACACAGTTATGGTCAACACATTAAAAAAATTGTTTGAGCTGTTGCTGTCTTTAAATACATCAAAATAACCTTCTCATTGAAGACTCCTAAAGAATAACTTGTCACATCCTCAACACCATTGGATCCATCTCAGCAATGCCGTTGTTGCCGCTTGTATCCTCTCAAGGTTAGTGAAACAGCAGCACAATAAAGTGTCTTCTCTGCAGCCAGGGGTGGGTGATTTATCTGCAGGGCCCATCCAGGAGCGTGGTGTGAGCTCCCAGCAGCACAGAATCCATGGCTGTGGCAGGGAGAGCACAGGAATGATCCCAGGCCTGTTTATCCAGTGCTTTGGGAAATAAAACACAATTGCTTTGAACCCAGAGTAACCAAGATTGATAGACAGCATCCAAACACATCATACTTACAGAGCTATTAAGCCACAGCCTTCTAATATTTCTAAACAATCAAACTCCAGTACTTCTCAAGGTTCAGGACTGTGTGCTTTTCCATCAAAGTAGCTGGATTTTCTGTGCTGGATACTGGAAAACTTGTGTTAGCAATTCCTCTGCTGCCATCTACCCTCAAAAAGGTCTATGTGCAGCCAGCCTGGTCCCATCTTTACAGAGTCTAGAAGTCATTAAACCAGGGCAAACCCTACAAATAAAAAGGTCTTAACTACGGGGAGCTGTGTCCATTCCCATTTTCTTAAAGATTTCTTTGAAATAAAACACAACAGCACCGAAATAAAACATAAAAAGATGACTCGAAGCCTTGCCCATCACAAGGAAACTCCCTGAATAAAAAGGAATTGCAGGCATTAAACTTGCAGAATGTTTTCCTTTTAAAAACAGAGACAACATGTTTGGTTCAGAGGGTATGCAGAGAAATCCTGGCCTGATGAATGTTGGCAGTAACAAACAGGAGGTAAAAGGTTTGTTAATTTTCTCTGTGATTTCACTGCCTTCTTCAATTTGTAGCCTGTTTGGGTTGTGCTCAGGGCTCCAGGAGAAGCATTTCCAAGAAATCCAGACTCCTGGGGTTTTATTTTGTTCGGAAAACCCACTGAGCTGGACTTTGCAATGTGTTTCTGTGTTCTTTGCCAAGTACAGAACTCTAGAAACTCTTCACCTGGAAGTGTGGAAGCATCTTCCACTTCAGCATGGAGCATCTTCCACCCAAACATGGAGCACCTTCCACTTGGGCATGGAGCATCTTCACTTCTGTGGGTCCTGCATCCCCACAGTGCAGCTGGTGGGGGCAGGAAAAGCCACAGTTAAACTGATACAAAGGTTCTGCCAGGACTTTCTGTGCCCCACTCACTCATTTTCGGGACACAGGTGAGCGGTGGGTTCATGGTTGGACTCCATGGTCTTGGAGGGCTTTTCCAACCTTAAGGATTCTGGGATTCTCTGGTGTAACACCTTTCTCCTCTCCCCCACCAAAGAAGGGGTGTGCAGGGATGAAAAGGAGATGGGTTTCCTCCCCCTATTTCTGCTTTCAGATGTTTTCAAAGCATTGGTACCATTTTGAAGGAAGGTGGGACCTTTAGCTCTTCATTTCTCCAAGGAGCAGCCTCCAATAGGGGCAGATAAAGATATTTTGGAGTTTAAACCAAGCTCTGAGATGTGCAGCTCCTTTCTCTGAGAGCACAAGGTGGTGAGAGAAGGGTCTGTCACTCACCCCCTCTGAGACGCTTTTCCCTTCAACTGGAATAACAATGCTGGGATCTTAAAACCAGACGTGACTGATCCATGTCTTCACGGGCCAGGTTGTTGTGGTGGGGTTGGTTCATGTTGCTTTCACAGAATCCCAGAATATCCTGAGTTGGAAGGGACCCACAAAGACCATCCAGTCCAACCCCTGGCCCTGCACAGACACCCCAACAATCCCACCCTGTGCCTGAGAGGATCATTCAAATCAGTTTTAACCCCCTCCTTATCACGAGACCTTCTGTAGTCATGTTCTAAACCATGATAAATGCTAGAAACAAAATGAATAAAAACTCTAAAGCACTAAAAACACAATATATGGTAAATCTTCAGCGTGATTAGTAACACAAAACATTCAGACCTTGCTGATAGAAAGCACTAAGTGCCACATATGTCTTTAACTTCATGAAAACAACAGGTTGTGTTTCCTTTGGGAAAATTTTCATCCTTTCTTGCATTCAGTCACACTGAAATTGGAGAGGAAGAGCTAAAAATGTGTTTAATGCCTCATTCCTAAAGCACACACACCCATGAAGCAGGAAGAAGTCAGGACTAAACCCAAAGAACTGCTTCTATTGTGTGTTTTTAACATTCCTCCTTGGTATAAATCGGTGCCAATTCTATTTAAATATGGTGCCATTCCCTAATCATTCCCCTCTCACAGGCAGGTGAGAAATGGATTGTCTTTCTATATCAGCAACAAAATTTCTTTGCCTTTTGTGTGAAGGTTTGTCCTCTGGTGTCTCTTAATCCATTCAATCTGACTTCAAGGAAATGCTTCACAATTTTAGAAGACTGACAGACTCTACTATTTAATGCCCAATGGAAAAAAAAAATCATTGTTTTATTTATTTAATTGTTATTTCCTTGTTTCTCCATATTCATCAGCATACGAAACATGAAATAGTGTTATATTGGATTAACTGAGCCATCAAAGAGCAAATAAACCTTTTTCTGGTCATATCTCTCCTCCACGAGCTCCTGGCATTGCAGCAGGTTGCCAAAGAAATTCTGATAAAAACCCAGCCAGGGATTCTAACTTATTTCAGATACTCTGTCACCGTTCCTCCACCTATCTCTGCCAGGAGCTGCATTGCCCAAAATCTGAGAGGGAAGATTAAAAACCCCCCACCCAACCCCTGTGACGCAGCAAAGCCGTGCCAGGGTGTTGGCACCGTCTGTGCTGGGCACTCAGAGCTGCCCACTCAGAGCTGCTCCACCTGCAGAGCACGACCCAGACCTTTTGCCTGACTCAGGGGGAATTTGGAAGGCTCTTCTGGGACAGAGATCTGAGAAGCAGCTGGGCATTTCCATCCCATCCAGTGGTTTCCTTTCCATTTTCACAGAGATCCTCTATATAAATGTAGCAGGTCATGACCTGCTCCTGTGCTGTGCGTGCTGTGTCTGATGGAGAAAGGGACAAAATCATTAACTGGACACTTTTGTTTCAACAAGGCTTTCAGATTTTCCACAGGGCTTTGTTTCATCTTCCTTCTCAACATCCAAATGTAGTTTTGCTCAATTTTGGTGGTGGGAGAAGGGAAGGAAATAAGCAGAAAGAATTTAAAATCTTCCATGTTTAGGTTTATTAGAAAGACTTTTCAAGCACCTCACAGATTAATTGCTTTAAATCACAGAAGTTATAAAACCAATTACATGTAATGATAAATTACTTTTTTCAGGTGGGTTGCAGGTGTCACACCTGATGCAGAGTAGAGAAATGTGGATTATGTGTCGGCTCCTTCCCTTGCACATGGAATACTTTTAACTGGTGATCAGAATATATTTGCTTTCCTTGCTCTCTCTCCAGTGCTGATTATGGTATATAATATGTGGGAATTTCCATTATTAGCAAGAATACATTGTTTAAACTTAAAAAAATAAATCACAAAACCCCTGCATTTTTAAAATCTCATTAAACCACACTTTTTCATAATGATCCACAAGCCTCAAGTGATTCCAGTGGAAGAAAACATGAGGGGCTCAAAAAACATTCTAAGAACAAGCTAAAAATTCAGACTACAAGCTAAGATCCTGCCCCAGCAGCAGACTCAGCTCACTGTCTGCTAACAACTTTCTTAAAATGAAATAAAAATCAAAATAAGGTACCAGATGGGAAAATCAACCAATATTCCTCATGGTGTGCAGAGCCAGAGCTGGTGGATCTATAATATGCAAAGATCTGTGCTCCAAAATGTAACCAAAA
Organism: Acropternis orthonyx; assembly: GCA_035583155.1. Lineage (NCBI taxonomy): Eukaryota > Metazoa > Chordata > Aves > Passeriformes > Rhinocryptidae > Acropternis > Acropternis orthonyx. Next base: position 25,499,054 of record JAWWEU010000005.1, on the reverse strand, counting down.
AAAAAAAAAAAAGCAGATAATTCCCTTCATTTTCATCTCCCTGGTCTCCTCCTCTGAGCTTTGTTTTGCAGGCACTGAAGGTGAAACTCAAGCTGCTCATATGAATCTTGGCTCTGTACACACCAAGAATTACGATTTTACAAGTTTTTGTAGAAACAAAGGGGATAATTTGCAGAAATATGATGATACAAAGAGCACAGCAGCAAGTGTTGTGCAGAGGGAGATATTTCAGGTGGAACAAGGAGCTGGATATCAGAAGTCCTTGGTCCTACAATTTTTAATCTACTTGGAATGGGGTTTGGGGACAAACATAAACAAATCTTCTGAAGTGCTGACAGGTGTTTAATCCTGCAGTGAAGTTGTGCTTGGAAAGGTGTAGATACAGGAGGGACAGCAATTAACATAGACCTGGCTGTGAATACAGTCACAGAGGAAATTAGAGCCATGGGAACAATTAGGATTCTGAAGACTTAGTTGTGGGTGCAGGAGTGAACCATCCTGGCCTTCAGCATCGTCATCTCACTGTCCCTGTCACATCCCTGCCTGCCATCCCTCTGCCACCTTGAGTTGGGGGAGGGAAGGAGTGCTGGTACCCTCACTTGAGCTCTGCCAAAACTGCCTCTGCAAGGTACCAGAAAATGTCCTGAGATGGAAGGACACACAGGACCATCCAGTCCAACCCCTGGCCCTGCACAGACACCCCAACAATCCCACCCTGTGCCCCACAGCATCATCCAAACCCTCCTGGAGCTCTGGCAGCCTTGGGGCCGTGCCCACTGCCCTGGGGAGCCTGCTCAGTGCCCACCACCCTCTGGGGGAGCAGCCTTTTCCTGAGATCCCACCTGACCCTGCCCTGGCACAGCTCCAGCCATTCCCTGGGTGCTGTCCCTGCTCACATAGAGCAGAGATGGAGCTGCCCTCAGGAGGAGCTCAGGAGTCTCCCCTCAGTCTCTTCTTCTCCAGCCAAACACACCAAGTGTCCTCAGCCGCTCTTTGCATGGCCCCTCCACCTCCTTCCCCATCTCCATGTCCCTCCTTTGGACACCCTCCAACAGCTTTAGATCCTTCTTCCATTGCGGTGCCCAAAACTGGTGTGAGACCTTGATTTTGCACTGAGACCTGTTCACATATTTGAATCTTCCTGCTGTGGTGCAGCAATTAAACATCCCACCCACTTCCTCGTGGGAAAATTCCCCTGCCCTGACCTCCTGAGATCAGACACCGAACCCGCAGCGACCTCAGAGGCACAGCAGGTTCCTTAGAGGAGCTGAACAAAGGGAACCTGTCTCTTCTCTACGTGACAGTGCTTTCACACAGGGTTTCAGTCATGCTGCGTGTCAGCAGGTTCTTGGGGACTCTCTAAAGAGCCTGTCAAGCTGACCATCTCAGACAGGCAGGGCGAGGGACTCTCTGCTCTCCAATTCCAATGAGCTGTGGTTAATGCAGCATCTGCCTTGCCCGTCTCCTGCCTGTCCATGTATTAATGCACAGCTTTGTGCTGTTTCGCAGGGCTCTCGAGCATATAATAAATACAGTTCCAACTCGCTGGAACCTCCTGCAACAGCTGATATTGGGAGTTGTTTTCCTGTGACTGCTCATTTGGAAGTTCCTGGGTTTGGCAGGACAGCAAAAGCAACCACAGCTGAAAACACACACTTGAGAAGTTGGTGGCCTTCAAATGTGCTCTTGCTAAAGCTGGAAGGAGAGCACGGCAGCTGAGGAGCCCTCCTGCACCCTCCTGAGGTGGGGAAAGAGGCTGGGAGAGGGGCTGAGAAAGGGGTTGGGAGAGTCCTGAGTCTGGGCAAAAGGATGGAGGATGGACGTGCATGCACAAGAGGTGGGTTGTTCCTCTAGTGGTCTGCAACATTACAGAATCACAAGATCACGCAATCATTGAGACTGGAAAAGACCTCTGAGATCATCAATTCCAACCTGTGCCTGATCCCCACCTTATCACCCAGCCCAGAGCACTGAGTGCCATGTCCAGTCATTCCTTGGACACCCCTAGGGATGGGGACTCCACCACCTGCTACTCAATACCACAAGGCAAGCAAAATATCCTCTCCTCTCCTCTCCTCTCCTCTCCTCTCCTC
>JAWWEU010000005.1:25470487-25484747 GCA_035583155.1 Acropternis orthonyx | reverse complement strand
GAGATCAGTGCCTGCCCCTCCCGAGGAAGTTGTCCCTGCACTGAGGTCTCCCCTCAGTCTCCTCTTCTCCAGCTGAATACCCCAAGTGCCCTCAGTGCCCTCACACCTTTCCCTCCAGGCCCTTCCCCATCCCCGTGTCCCTCCTTTGGACACTCTCCAATGGCTCAATCTCTCCCTTCCACTGTGGTGCCCAAAGCTGCACACAATGGTGATATAGGATTGATGAGCACACAAGGGGTGTCAACACCACAGATGGCTTGTAGGTCATTACATTGCACAGGACGAGCCAAAAAACCCCACCAGCAAACCCACGGACACAAAGACACCACAGAGTGGTGCAAAGGCCCCTTTGGGGAGCCACCCTGTGACCCCCTCTGTGACCAGGAGCCCCTCAGTGAGTGCTGAGGGGGAGGTTTTGCTGAGGAAAACTCCCCTCTCCTGTCTCTCTGCAGCTTATCCCGCCTGCCCTTCCCTGGCTGAACAAAGCCTGCAGCACCACACACGGCTCTGGCTCTGCCAGCAAGTGCCAGCCCAAGAAAGGACACACAGCCATCACCCAACAGGGACACCTTCAGATGGGGACCATCCCCCCAGACACGCTCTGCTCCAGCTGTTGGGCAGCTGTTTGGAGCTCCAGGAGCTGGGGGAGCAGCTTGGCTCATGTTCTGAGCGCTTGGCATTGTTTCAACTGAAGCTGTGATGGCTGAAGGTGGGCAAGGAATGCTTTTCCCCATCTCAGGAGCCTTTCACTCGGTTTAGATTTTGTCTTGTCACCTCATCAGACAGAAATCAGTTTGTCATCCTCAAACTGACTTACTGACCGACTTCAGGCCCAGGGAAAGATTTAGTTTGAGTGTGAACCTTCTATTCCACATTTTTCGTACGTGCACTACCCTTAGCCTGCAGCTCTGAACAAAGTCATAAGTGGATCTAGAAAATTTATATTAGTGTTTTCCAGTCTTTCAAAGTAATCCTGAAATGGAAACAAAAAGCAGCAATCGAGATGCTCAGCAAAAACAGACTTTACCACAAAATGTTTATTTGGATAAACTGGCGTATTTAGATGAAAATGAGTAAGAAGACTAATTCTAACCCAATCCAGTAATTTTTATAAAGCTGTATGTGACATTTTAAGTGTGATTGTGTATTTGCAAAGGAAGGCTGGACTGGTAAACCCTTTTGGAGCTGAGGTCTCCCCACCCACCTGGACCAACCCTGCCTAAGAAGTTGTCTATTGAGCAGTTTCACACAGTTATATTGAAGGCCACCGAAGCCAGAAGAAAATGGAGGCACAGCCTGAGCAGTGAATGGTATTTTATGTGATATTTTAAGTGAAAATGATGGGCAGATAGAACAGAAGGCCCCAATGTCATAGCAAAGCTGTGGAGAACATAGTGAGATCCCACCTGGAGCACTACAGCCACCTCTGGCATGGAAATATTAGAGCAGGCCCAGGACACAGACACAAAGATGCTCTGAGAGCAGGAGACAGGATGGGAGAGATGGGGTAGCTCAGCCTGGAGAAGAAAAGGTTTGGGAGACTCCTTATGACAGCATTTGAATATACAAAGAAGACTCTTTAGCAATCCCTGGAGTGACTGGACGAGGGACAACAGATTGAACACAAGGAAAAAATTGTTCCAGATGAGGGTGGGCAGGCCCTGGCACAGGGTGCCCAGAGAAGCTGTGGCTGCCCCATCCCTGGGAGTGTCCAGGGCCAGGCTGGACGGGGTTTGGAGCAACCTGGGCTGGTGGGAGGTCTCCCTGCCCGTGGCAGGGGGTGGCACTGGGTGGGCTTTGAGGTCCCTTCCCCATCCAAACCGTTCTGTGGTTCTTTTATTGTAACCTTTGACCTTCACTCAGTGTAAATGTCAGTGCCCAAAATGGGTGACCAGCCCTTAAATTGTCCCTTTCCTGAGTGGACATCGGAAGTGCTGACAGTGCAGGCAAAGGCACTTCTGCCTGTCATTTTTATATAGTTGTCTGCCTTACTTCAGTAGTTTTACAGCTTTCAATTCGACTTTTTAAATACGAGTTTACAGCATTTCACCTCTCTCTAAAATGGAGAAGTCTGTAAGAACTTTGCTCTTTGATTAAGTTCTCATGCATGAAGAGCCAGAAAAATTTAAGACAATTGTTCATTTAAATTGCTGTTAATTACATCCTCCTGACATAGTTATTGTACTATAAGCACACTTTGGATAAAACTGCTGTATTATCTAATTGAACTCAAAAATATTTCTGACATTTTAATGAACACACCAATTAGTTTTATTTTACAAGACTTTCAAATGAACCATGGAGGATTAGAAAATGACATTCAAGGTCTGCATATAATTAAATTACATCACACAGAAGGGGGGAAACGTAGTGTCAAGTTGAAGGAAAAAAAAAGGCAGGAACACATTGACATTCAAGATGTGTTAGAGTAAATAAGGTCTTTGCACAACATAAGCCAACCTCTTTTTTTCAACCACCCAAACTCACGGAAGTCGATGAAATGACACAGTGTCATTGTCACCAGCCACACATTGCAAACCTGGGGACTCCAGAGCCGTTGTCCTGCTCATTTTCAGACATCCCATTTTGATTGCCCTTTTATGGACATTTTGCATAATTATTTGCAGAAGTCAAGTGGAACTTCACTGAGTCAGTGGAGCTGGAAGGAACTAGACATGAGTTGTCTGGACTTTAGAGCAGCCCCAGTGCATGTGAGGCAGTGAGAGCTCAAGTGGAGAGGGACAGAAACCGAAGGCATTCAGAGCAGTTAAATTCCACTTGTTGATCTCACAGTTATCCACCCTTTGGATGCGTCTTCCCAAGCCACTGAAGAAGGTCACACGGGAAAGGTTCAATGTCACAGCCCTCTTGCTGCAGCAGCAAACTCATGTCAAAGCGGGGAGTAGATGGACAGAGCAGCCTGTTTTCTAATGATCAATAGCTCTGTAAAACAGCCATAAGAATGAGGAAAGATAAATAGATCCACTTGAGTGTATGGACACACTCTAGAATGCAACAAATTGTGCACACATAAATCTTTGGGCCCTTCAGTCAGCACTTCTTCAACTCTTCCTGCTGAGCCTCCAGCCCCTCTCTGAGCTCTCAGGCACTGACTCCAAAAGCAGCCTCCCCAAAACATCCTGGTGTGACCCAAAGGAGCAGCTCAGCCCCACAGAGCCACTCACTCATCCCCACCAGAGGGATGGGGCAGAGAATCCAGAGAGGTGGGGCAGAGAATCCAGAGGGGTGGGACAGAGAATCCAGAGAGGTGGGACAGAGAATCCAGGGAAGTGGGGCAGAGAATCCAGAGGGGTGGGACAGAGAATCCAAAGGGGAAAACTGAGAACACTCAGGGGTTGGCTAAAGGCTGTAAAGCAGGGACAGGAAAAGCAAAAGAAGGGATTCATTCCCCCCCTTCCCATGGGCCCAGGAAATCCGGGCTCCACCAGTGCTGACTTGGGAAGACAAATGTTCCCCCTTTCCTCCTTCCCCTGGCTCTGCTGAGGATGATGCCATGTGGGATGGAATATCCCTTGGCTCAGTTGGGGTCAGCTGTCCTGGCTGTGTCTCCCCCAGTTACAACATCCCAGTGTTACCCACCCTGTTTCCAGCACAAACCCAAGACACAACCCCACACCAGCCTCTGGGAGGAAGATTAATTCTATCCCACCCAAAACTAGTATAAGAAGACAGAAAAAATTATTGTTTTCCTGATCATAGAAATCATAATTTGAATTAATCACAGGCTGGCATTTGCTGCCTTTATCTGAGAATAACATGGTGTGTTAATATCCAATTCCCTCACTGTGAGTGACTTGCTCCTCACCATGATGGGCAGTGACAAAACAGGCACAGTCAAGGGATGAGAGGAGGGAAAAGAAAAGGAAATATCAGTAAATTCAGCACAACATTCAATTATAAAAGTGCTAAATTATAAAAATATTAAAAGTCAGTGCTCAGTAGAACTCGTCTGAATTGCATTATGCTCTAAGTAGAATCTGGTATTTGTTAAAGAGGACAAATGTTCTTAAAAGATATGTTGCTCACAATCATCTCATGATTAAAAAGAAGAAAGAATGTAAGTAACTAGTTGACCTCTCCTTATTCAAAAGAAAAAAGGGAGAGAGAAAAACTAAAAAAACCCCAGGATGACTTTTGAACAGATGCAGACCCCTCTAGGGGGTTTCCCTTAGACAAATAAAACTGTGGGATCTCAGGATTCCTCCATAAATCAGTTAAAGTAACTGGAATTACTCCATGTGCTCCAAAATACATGAGCAGGTTTGGACAACCCTGCACTGGCTGATGGGCTGGGGGTGGAGAGGGACAACTCCTGCTAAAGGACAGGACACCCAAGGGATATTCTGAGCAATATGTGGGTCAGAAAGCAGCATTTTGCTCTATTAGAGCTTTTTTCTACCTACACAAATTATATAAAACTGTTTCCAGCAACTTTCCTTACATATGTTAGCAAAAGAAATGAAGAGGGTTAAGGGAATTATTAGAACTGTTCAGTTGTGGAAAATTGGGGTGGCAAAAAGGAAAGTTTAAGCAGTAAAATGTTGCTAACTTTAAAAAAAAAAAAAAAACACACCTTTTTTTTATTCAAAGACAGATTTGCCAACTTTATTTCCAGTGAAAAATAGAAGTGTTTGTTCTTGGGGGTATTGTTGGCTTGTTTTAGACAACGTGCCTTCACTGCATCCCCCAAAATACAGAAAAAAGGGGAGAAGCCATTGCTAGAATTTTAGTTGCTGTGTTGGGTGGTTATTAAAGCCTTTCCAATTTTTCAGGTTGCAGAACAGTGTCACATCCCTAGAAAGAAAAAAACCATAATATTTTCACACTCATTTGTCTTAACAAAAGCTAAGAAATTAATAAAACTTTCTCATAGTAGGAGTAAAGAAAATCCAGCATAAGCCAGATAAGGTAAAATAAATCAATACTTGGGTAATATCAGAGAAACAAAACTGATCCAATTTGTCCTGCAATCAGGCATCTGCCTTCATCTTTAATTTGCCAGATCCCCAACAAGCATGAAATCAGTAAATTCTCTAAAGTGATTTCACATCCTAGTTTTGATAATTTTATCTCGCTCTAACTGTGGAGTTTTGTTCCAAACCTCCTCAAAAAAATGAAGGACTAGATCTTCAATTTTAAGTTAACTGTCTTTACATTCCTAAGTCATTTGGTTATTTCCTGTATGTATAAACGGTGCAAATTTAAAGTCTGATCTTTACTCAATATCAGTCAAAAGAGCTTCACCAAGGGGGTAGAAAAATCTAAGACCCCTCACTGAGTGAGATCCTCTCAATAAATGCATCTCAACATCAAAAATTTCTGAAACAAAGTACTTACTGACATTTGAAACAATTCACTTACTAGATCTGGCTAAGCACAGGAAACTGCAGAGAACATTCAAAATTCAGCAATCAAACACCACTTTTCCCACTGGAAAGCTGAGGCTGCAGCCAGAAACAGCAGCTTCTCCCAAAGAATTTCCTAAAACACATATTTTCATCTTGTTGAAGAGCAATTCTTTAAAGGACTTGCTTGTTGTGTGTGGTGGAGAGATGGAGATTTTTAAAGATATTTGGAATTCACTGTACAGAACAAAGAAGCACTAGAATTAGAGATCAGATGTGACTTATATTCAACTACTCTTGCCTATCTCAGCCTGTGAATATTTGACTGTTTAGTTGTGCTTTGGTGCATTTTGTCACATGAAGTGCAACACAAGGTTGGCCACCTAAAGCTTCAAATCCCAGATATGCTGGTGTTTATTTCTTATGCCTCTTTTAACATCTCCAGTGCAGCCACACTGTTTCTCCACAGCCAAACATTCCCTTCATTACCGAGGAATCCGGACGGTACTTATTTAAGTCTATAAAACAGTAATATATGTCACCCATTTTTATTCATCTACTGTATCAAAGATGGTTGTGCCTTCCAATAAAATCTGTCTAAAATCCTCCTGGTCATTATTTGGCTCTACATTTGCATCACTGGGGGTCTGTTAATGTGATCTACTGTGATCCACCACTGTGATCTACTATGACCTACTATTGTGATCTACTGTGTCCTACTAATGTGGTCTGCTATTATGTTTTATTGTGATCTACTCTGACCTACTAACGTGATATACTGTGACATACTGTTATGATCTACTGTGATCTACTACAGTGATCTACTCTGACCTACTAATGTGATCTCTGCTGCCAGTGACCATCTCTTGCCACCAAAGGCAAATGCCTAAGAGCAATTCCACACCCCAAGGCTGAAGGCAGTTGAATCCATCCTCATCCTGCAAGGAAAACCCTGGAAGTGCCCGTGTCCTCTCCCTGCTGCAGAAAACCCTCCCAGCTTCCTGAGGTTGCAGCTTTGCAGCCCTCCATGGCTTGGCCAAAGCCCCTCCTGTCATGCACCTCCAGAGCCAGCACAAAGCTGAGTTTTTGAGAGCCCTGAGAGGGTCACAGTGAAACTCTGCACGGGCAGAAGGAGATTTCATCCTTCAGCCCATGCCTGCAAACAGGGAGCCTGAGAGGGTCACAGTGAAACTCTGCACGGGCAGAAGGAGATTTCATCCTTCAGCCCATGCCTGCAAACAGGGAGCCAGGGAGGATGGCTGGAAGGGAGACACATTTCTGACAACTGAGGATTCAAGAGCCCTTTGTGAGTTCAACAGGTCTCAGGGGAAGGCTGGCAATGCTCCTCACAGTTCTGCACTCTGGGATTGACACATCCCTGTCAGGTTCTACAGGGAAACAAGGCCAGTTGCAAATTGCCAGAGGCTGCACAAGGATCCTGGGAAGCTGCAACTAAATGCTCCTTGCATTCTCACCTCTTTCCCCAGGCGGTGTGGGAGGCAGGACAGTGGGCTAATTGGGGGCTGATTGGCTCGGGGTGAGGTGTTCTGTGTGCCCTGTACTCTGGTTGGGGATTGAAACTCAGAGACTCACAGAACAGCCCTGGGAGGGACCAACCCAATGGCTGACCTGCTCTGGTTTGGATGGAGAGCTCTCAAGATCAAGTTTCCAGCCATGTCCCAGGTGGAACTTCAGTAGGAATTCTGAGGGTAAGGATGGGGCACAATCAGAATTCAAGCAGCCTCACTGAGGGCACACAGCAAGAGGGCATTTTCAGCTGTCAGACTTGCAGCAACAGCCAAAGACCCTCAGCCTCACCAGGGTCCTGATCAGAAGTGACCAAGCCAAAAACGCCACTTGACATTCACGTCCCACCTGCTGCTCAGATCCAGGGGCACCCCTGGCCCAGGCACCTTCCCTGCTGCTGGCACACCATGGCAGAGGATCCATGGCCATGGGAGGAGCTGCTGACCCTACAGCCAACTCTGCCAGCAAGAGCAAAAGCAGGAAACCTGAGCCATACCACTTCCAGGCACTGCAATGGGGCTATTTCTCATCTTCCCTGACAGCAGTCCAAGGTTTTGGGGAAAGTAAGGAGAAGTTGTGATGGGGAGAAGTCAGAGGAACCCCAGAGTAGGGAGGGGAGTCCAATAAAATGAGTCAGGAGAGATGGGGATTAGTGAGGTCAAGGAATGGACACCACCCATTTTCTTGCAGCACTGGCAGACCTTGGGCACCCCCATCCTCACTGCTCGCCACTTCCACTCCAGAACTCTCCTCCCAGGTCCTTCCTGCAAGCACCAGTGGCCTGGTGGTCTGTACCAGCCCTTTCTTCTCCTCTGATGGGACAGAGTCCTCCCCAAAACTTTCCCTCCTGCTCTCTATGCAAAGAGGAAACTTGAAATTTTTTTTAAAAAATTCCAAAAACTGACTTTTGCCTCTAAAGTCAAGCAGCCCTGACTGATGCTGCTAAGGAGACACTGCCCCAGGAGAAAGCAATCCTGTCTTCTGGTGCTCAAAAAACCAGATATCCAGCAGGCAGCAGGACAGCCAGCAGGAACACAAGCCATGAAAAACTTCTTGACTTATTCATTGCTCATGAGACAATCTTTGAATTGGGAAGGGCTACATCCAGAAGAAGGTTCCCACCTCCAAACACAACACAAAAGCCAGAGGCAGATTCCTGGGAAACTTTGATGAGGGCACTGGACCCACACCATGAAGTACCAAGATGGACAGAGTTCTAGCAGAGCTAAGAAAGGCTCAAAATACCCAAAGGAGACTTTATGCACTCAGAGCATCCTCAGGGGAGGCTGGCAGTGAAACAGCATCACTGCTGTGGGGATGACTTCCCATTCCACACTCCCATCCTTGGAGGCAGACAAGGTGCTGGAGATGAGCTGGATGGACCTCAGTCCTGGCAGGCAGCACTCGTGCTGGTGAGGAGAAAAGTTTGGGTTAAATGAATGATCTTCAGAGTCTGCTTGTGCTAATCCAGAAGAGAAAAGAGTTTAGGACAATGACGGGTGTCAGAACCTGCACTGTGCCTGTGAATAGATGAATAAATATATATATAAAGAGCCAGGGATACCTGTCAAACATCCAACTGACTGATACAAGAAGAACCACATAAAGGCATTAAGAATGCAGCAGACATTGGCGTGGAAGGGGAGGATGGCTGATTCTTGTCAAAGAATCACAACAGAGAATAATTTAAGAGCCAAAAATCCAGAATGGGGGACTGTAATCCGATTGAAAAGGCACTGAAGACAGCAGTTTTTGAATATAGCCTTTAGTTAAAGAAATCCAAGTTACTGTATTTTTAATGGGCCTTAAACACCAGGTAAACCAGCAATTTCTTCCCCTCTAATCCCCTGGTGCTCCTCACAAAATTACACCCTGTTTTGACATGCCCTGGCTTGGCACAGGCTGCCTGCCAAGCAGAGGAGCTGCCAGCAGAGGGGTCCTGGTGTGTGCACCTTGAAAAAGAAGGCAAGAATCACACAGCCTTCCTCTTAGGGGTGTTGGCACCTCCGTTCTTGGCTCCAGCTCCAGCTCTGGATTTCCATGGCATGGATAACCCTGAAACACCCGTGTCTGCTCCATGAATATCCTGGGCCTGAGCTGTCAGGGCTCTGTCCTCCTCCAGGAGATGTAGGGAAAGGGCAGGACCTTGAGCCCATGCACTTTGCAGGGGATGAAGAGCAGGAGCAGTGCAGGGGGAAGGGCCCACATGCCCCAACTGCTTCCCCACAATAAAAGAGTGGGTTTGATACCGGGATGAAGATTTTTTCATTTCCTCCAACATCCTGCTGTTCCAAGAGACCTGGCCTTTACAAAGCTGGCCTGGTGGCATCCAGCAAGTGCAACCTGCGTGTTTGGTCCCTCTCAGGATTAAAGGTCCATTAAATCAGACACTCCTGTTGTTACCTGAGCACTTAAAACACAGCCAAGAGCTGTTCCCACCACCACTGTGAGTCCTGCCCAGCTCTTCAAAAGCAAAATTGCAACAGTCTGCTCATAGGAATAAACTCAGGATGCCATGAAATGAATCAACATTGTAATATTTTGGGGGGAAAAAAAAAAAAAAAGAAGAAAACAAACTGCAATATTTGTTTGTTTATTGTTTCTCCATGTGTTTAAAATTGATCTGTGGAAAGTAGGAGGTTTGCCTATAAACCTCTGAGCTGGATGAAACTCTATGAAAAGACCATTCCAGCTGAAGATGTTTATCTTACCTTTAATCTAAAGGCACATAAAGGTGCTTTCAAATACTGTCATATCTTTACCTGAACTTTGAAAGGATCATTATACTTCTTCATTGAAAAAAAAACCCACCCAAACTCCAACTAGATGTGGATAGTTTCCTTTATAAAAAAGCCTTTCATTAATGGCTTTGGATGGACATGTCAGCTCAATCTGTGACAGCAAAAGAACTCACCGTTACCACCATTATCAAAGATTTCTTTCCTTCCTGAGTGTTGAAATGTGCTATTGCAGAATAAACAGAAGTTTTCACAAGGATATTTCTCCAATGGACTTTTATTGGAGCCCATCAATGCTTTCCAAGGGCACAGTCAGACTGAAGCAACGAGACTCATGCACACAATTGCTCTCTGCCCGCTGGCTCAGGAGCACTGACCTCAGCTAGAAAATTCTGAAGGGTTTTCAGGTGGAGACACCACCAATTGTTGCAGTTGATGGCAACAGAGATAGATCTGGAGGTTCGTTCTGCAAGGGGCAACTTTCAGTGTGAGGAATGTCCCACTGCACGGGGAGTGTGTAGTGAGGGGTGAACTCCATCAGCATGACGGCTGAAGGGCTGTGCAAAATGTGTGGCCTGAAGTCCTGAAGTGTGTTATCCTTCCCTTTGGTACTCGATTCAAGTGTTAAAAATACCCTCACACTGCCCTAAGAAATCATGTTTTCCTCTGGTGAAGTGTCTGCTTTGAATTTGAATGTGAGGTCTCAGTGGGGAAAAAGAAAAGATGAAGTAACTGCAAAATTACCTGGAAAAGTCTCTTCATGAAGGTTTTGAAATTCCTACTCCAATAGTAGGACAAGGACACAGGTAGGGAGAGTCACCAGTATTTTGTGAACTGCTGGAACCCATTCAGTTTCAACAGATGTCCTTTTCCTATTTATTCTGTTTGTGGTGCTTGACTCTGAAAATCAATGCATCCCTTTTGTTCCACCACACTTGAGTTACACTCCAAACCACGGAATGGAGGGTGGCTCCTTCTCCCCTTTCCACTCTCATCTCTGCAACCACTTTTCTATCCACACCCCTCTAATTGAAACCATTCATTTTCATTTGGATTTGCACAGGGTAAGCATTCTGTCTCCAGTGGGGATGGGACACCCTCAATAAAGCCTGCAGAGTGACAACCCACAAAGCCTAGCCCAAGGTTGGGCCACGTGCCCCGCTCTTTAGTCACTCACCACTGGAAATTTGGAGCTGCAGAAGGGTGGGGGGCACGATGAAGATGGATCACTGCATTTTTAATGAGCAGTCCTCCACTATTTACTTGCTTCAAAGACAGTGGCTACTTTATCTTGCCTGTCATAACAAATATGTTTCTCCTGGCAACTCAGCATTTTGTGTTTAACACTACATTGACAAATGTACCTTTCCCCGTTTGTGGTGAGCGCAGGCATAATTTTAAAGGGAACAGGCCTGTAGGTTAACTGGGGTTTTTTCTCTCTCTTCTTCTTTTAGTTTTATAAATGCAGTGCTTATCCAAGAGCTAAAAGCAACTCCTCCACTTTAAGTCTAAAACCCCAATTCAAAGTCATGTCAACACTCTCCTTATAAATTCTGAGATTCGTGTACTGCTCAATAGCATAAGTCAGACGGAATAGAAAGGTTAATTCAAAGCCCTGAGTCAGGCAATAAGGCCCAGCTTCTCAGCCAGCCATGCAGCCCAAATTGCATTTGGCACTCCATGAGGATAAAGTGATACCTCCTTATACATGGGACTTGCAAAAAGTGTTCCTCCATCCCTTTCCCCAGCATCATCTTCCTTGCAGACCCACAAAAAGGACCTGAGAGGGCTCAAAAAAAAAGCCCTGTCAGGAGGGTAAAGAAAACAGATCTGTCCTTCTTGCCTTATCTACTGTTCTTCCAGCAAGTTTCTCCCTCCTAGTGGTGTGTTTGACATCACCTGGACTACCTTTGTCAGGTAAAGGAAAGGGCAGCAGAAACTGATGGCTATCAGCTTTCTGAGACCCTTTGACAGTGATGGACGGGCATCACATTTCCTGACATTACTTCCCACTATTTCATGGAGCAGAGCTAAGAAGGGATTCATTGAGCAATGTTTCCTCCTTTCACCATTCGTCTTGAGGTGACAACCCAATTTTCAGGTCAAGAGAAAATTCTTAAGTGATGGAAAAGTCACGGGTGACAAGAATAATGACTGTGGGAGATGGCAGGAGGAGGAATGGATCTTGTCTGGGTTTATGGATGGGGCACACAGGATATGATGGAGGAAAGAGCACAATGTGGGAGTCACAATGAAGCAATGCAGTAGTTTGCTTTTCTACTCACAGCTCTGTTCTACTCACAGATCACACAAAAATGCAGACATTCACTTCTCCAGCCTTCTGACAGCAGCAATAATATAAAAATATATCCATGAGTATTCCATTTTCCCCCAGTCAAAGTCCAGCCAGAGTCACGATTTATCATCATTTACTCCAGTAAGAAGAAGCCACACCCAGACCAATTATCTTGCTGTCACAGCTTGTAAATGGTGTTTGGGTATCATGGGATTCCTGTTGAGCTGCTTTGTTTTGATTTTGAGGCCTCTAATCTTTATCAGATATTACACACCACTCATCACTGTCAGTACCCAAAGCAGCATCAGCATCTGTGGCGTTGCTAACAGGGCTGTCTTCAGCATGTGAATCACCCTGCAGCTCATCCTCCACATCCATGCTTGCCTGGGAGAAATTAACTCTGGATGAGCAGGTTGGATGGAGCTCTGAGCAACCTGGGCTAGTGAAAGGTGTCCCTGCCCATGGCAGTGGTTGGAATGAGATGAGCTTTGATGTCCCTTCCAACCCAAACCATTTGTGACTCTGTGACTCTGTGGCTCTCTGGGTGGCAGCTGTTCACCATTGTCCACAGAATATGAAGGCAGAGAATGGTTTTATGAGTAATAAAATGAACTAGATGGATAATTAAAAAGGTTTTCATCAACTGCGCTTGAGTGTGGCCCAGCAAGCTTTTCACATGATACAAAGGGCACAATTCATAGAATTCCAGAATGGTTTGGGTTGGAAGGCACCTTAAAGACCATTTCATCCCACCCCCTGCCCTGAGCAGGGACACCTTCCACTAGCCCAGGTTGCTCCAAGCCCTGTCCAACCTGGCCTTGGAGACTTTCAGGGATGGGGCAGCCACATCAGCCTGGCAAGTGATGTTGGAACTCTCTGGATCCCTTTTGCCAGCAGCCAGCTCTTGAGGCCACTGGGCAGGGTGACTGGCTCAAAAAAAAACAACAAAAAAGGAGACGTTTTCCACAGGTGGGAACTCACAACCACAGGAGGTGTTGCTTGGAAAAAATTTAGATCACTTATGAAAGTTTAGATCGAGTCGTGGTGTAAGTCACAGGTTGGACTTGGGGATCTTGGAGGTCTTTTCCAACCTTGGTGATTCTAAGGACTAAAGAACCCTGGTGTGACACCTACACAGGGAGGCTGTGCTGGCAGGAAGGCAGCAAGGTTTGCCAAGAGAGGAAAACTCTGCTGAGCCAACTCTGGCCATGGACAGAAAGCAGGAAGGATGTTTTACTTCCTCCTTTGCTTGTTGTCTTCTCATTTTCTTTCTCTGAGCACTCCTGGCTGCAGGGACATGGGGGAGCTCGAGGTGACCAGCTGGGGCCATGAGGCTCTGTGGCCACCAGGATGGCAACAGTGACTTTGGCCAAGCCTTTCATCCTCCCTCAGAGAAAAGATCCCACGCGGCAATTTTCATTTCAGTCACACCAAGTTGTACGTTTTCCCATTAGAAATATGAACTGTGGAAGAAGTTTTTAGTGCCATTATTTATTAGACAAGTTCCCTGGATTTCTCTCATCCATAACTCATGCCTCTGAATGGATTTGCTGCCGATTCCCCTAAGTCATGTACAGAAGGTCTCGGAGTACAGTGGTTCTAAAATACCATTTTTTAAATTTCACATTTACATGCATTCCATCTGCACAGCGAGAACATTAAATATCATAAATGTGGAGTTAATGTCTCATTTTTAAAAATTATGTAGTTTTGTAATTACATTAAATGAGGGGATACTGACTTTTAGAAACTAAATTCCAAGTCTCTTTCTATTGCCAAAGCATCCAGGAATACCTTTAAATAAGTTTGTGCTATAGGGACCCTTTAATAATCCATCTGCTGAAACTAGAAGGAAGAGGAAAAAGAGGTAGAATCATAAGAAATGGAACTTCAGTTCACCACATATTAATAAAAAGCTCAGCTATAGATAATCAGCTAGACATTAATGAAGTTTTTGAAAATTATATCCATTTACATTTAAGAACAGGTTTCCAGCAATTTTGTCCAACACAGAAAGAGAATCTAAAATTTCTTACACAAGTTTATCCTTCATGACTCTTGGCTTGGACACCATTATAAGAAACTCAGAAAGCAGAATTATTTCTACATGAATTGTTTAATTTTTCAGTGTTTACCTAATCCTATTCATTTTCACAAACACTGCACAGATACTCAAACATAGAACCACAGAAGAGCCTGGGTGGGAAGGGACCTGAAAGCCCATTTCATCCCACCTCCTGCCATGGACAGGGACATTTCCCACCAGCCCAGGTTGCTCCAAGCCCTGTCCAACCTGGCCTTGGACACTCCCAGGGATGGGGCAGCCACAGCTT
>JAWWEU010000005.1:25458525-25470387 GCA_035583155.1 Acropternis orthonyx | reverse complement strand
CTGCCCACCCTCCCAGCCAGGAATTCCTTCCCAATATCCCATCCATCCCTGCCCTCTGGCAGTGGGAAGCCATTCCCCCTTGTCCTGTCCCTCCAGCCCCTTGTCAATAGTCTCTCTCCAACACGTATTTGACTGATCTTGCTCAGTTTCAATTTTTTATATTGGTATCTGCAGAGTTTACTGTAAAACACCAATTTTAAATTGCTCGTCTCTCAAAGTCTTCAGGAAAAGCCTCGGAACAGTGCAGATGTGTATGATTTAGCTAAAATCTGCTTATTGGGGTTAGCACAAGAGTAATTGGTGGAAGGCTGTAGATGACCTTACAGTCATTTAGGTGCTGGCACACATACTGCATTTAATGTTGCAGCATAACTCTTAGGCTGAGTTTATTCCCCAGGTTAAATATAATTCAATTTAGATGCCAACTATAGGGACTGTGTTCCTTTTCACTCTGCAAAATAACCCTTCATTGCAAGGAAAGTGATGGCTCAAATTTATGGGAAGATTTGCAAAGCTGTAGATTTCCCCCGATTGCTTTTTGACGGAAATATATTCTCAGGCCCAAAAGGGTTCGTGCCATTTAACAGCGCTGCCACGGCAAAACAACTTCCCTGACTGAAACAAAAGTAGAGATAAGCAGGTTTGATAATAAAGCAGAGTTTGGTCATGCCTTAGATTGTCTTACAACATTCTGTTTTGATTTTGAGACCCTCAAATACACTGAGTTAGATCACAGAGTCACATCAAGCCCTGCACGGACACCACGGTGTGCCTGAGAGTGTTGTCCAAGTGCTCCCTGAGCTCTGTCAGCCCTGGGGCCATGACCAGTGCCCTGGAATATTTAGAAGAATTCCAGTCTCAGCTCCTTGGAGATGGAGAAGGTGGCAGGACAATGCAGGAGGTTAACGCTCTCAGGCAGCCCCACTAACCAGGAGTATGTTCTTACACTGGTGTGTATCTATTTGCACCGGGGTGCAAGGACACAGTGCCAGCCAGAGTAAAGGACATTTCACCTGAGCTGCTTTGGCATTAAATCCCTGGAAATTCATGGCGCTACCAAAGGATTCTCATGTTGGAGTCAGTCTATAGACAGCCCTTAAAACGACCAACAAAAGAAGTAACAAATACTACCAGTAAGCTGAGTAAAAGTTTGGAGTTAACACACAAAAGTATTTGATCAGCATTTGGAAAACAGGCCTGGATTTTGTATGCCAGTTAAGGAAAGGCCAGTATTTAATGGCTGCAGTCACTGAACTGTGTACCCCCGAATCTCAGGACGGTTTGTGTTGGAAGGGACCTTAAAGCCCACCCAGTTCCACCCCCTGCCATGGGCAGGGACACCTTCCCCTGTATCAAACCCCAACAGAAGCTCAGAGGCTGTTGTTGTTTCGTGTGTCTCCCTTTTCCCCAGGTTTGCACCAGCAGCCTCACTTTTCCAGCTCCTCCTTTTCCCCTTTTCTCTTTCCCAGTGTTGCTGCTCAACTGTAACAGCAATGTCACACACAGCAAAAGATGAAAAACACCCAAACAGGGAGCTGCTGCTGTGAAAATGGTGCTTTGCAGACCAAAATAGTTAAGGCACCACCACCTAGCACCACAGTCAGGCGTAAAAAGCCCAATTAGAAGGCTCAGAAAACATTGGGTTTACTACAGAGCAGAAGACATGGGGCACAAGAGCAAAAGAGGAATGGACTTCAGTGATAAACAAAACCAGTTTGATATTTTTATAATGAGGATATCCTCACTGAGGCTTTGCAGCCTCAAAACATTCTTGCACCTTGCACAAAATGGTGCAGACTGAAGGTGTTTTTCGGTTGGGGCCGCACCAGCAATGAGCTCCGTAAGGGTTGCTCTCAAAAGAGTAAAGAAAGTCTAGAATAAATAAAAATGATTCTTTCAGGGCCAATTCTCTAAGATGTTTAGAGTGTGCAGCTCTCACTGCAGTCAGAGGCAGCAGCAGGTTGGAACAACCTGAGGACAGGCAGGAAGGGGCTCAGAGCCCCCGGAATCCAAAGGGGTGGTGCTGCAGCAGCAGGGGATGGCTGAGGATGTGCCACTGAAACCAAGCTCTGCCCCGCTGGACATGCGCTAAAACCCACTGTCAGCATAAACCTGGCATCTTGCCAAAGCCCAAAGGATGCTGCAGGCAAGGGCAGAGCATTTTCTCCTCCCTTCTCCAAAGCTCTGCTGTTCAGGACCAGCACTGAGCCCTGCTCTGGGACAATTCATTTCCATGTGCCTTCCATTTCCAATGTGGCATTCCCAAAAATGAGGCACATGCTTTTATTGCAGCACTGAGGCTCAGGCAGGAGGGGCATCCCATTATCTGGTGGGCACCCAGCAGGCTCAGGCTCAGCACCCGGCAGGGCTATGGGTGTTCTGTATATTGTTCCCAGCAGTGAATAACAAAAGAGGTCTGTTTAATCCTTTTGCTTACTTTGCAATACATAATCACCCAAGCATCCTCTCCTGGTCTGAGCCAGACTGACAGCAAACCAGCATATAATTATTATTCTGGTTGGTTTATACCCTTTGGTTTTTTTGAGGGGGGGTTGGTTTGTTTCTAAGTTAGGTCATTTCTTTTGAGGAAAGAACCTTCTTTTCCACTCCACTTCCCTTCATCTGTGCAAGACTCCTCTCATGACACTATCCTAGTCTTTGGAACAAGATTTGTTGATTCTGAGGTCCTAGGGAGCACAAGACTTCCCTGAATTAATTTCTTTCATCAAATACCATAGATGTACACTTGAGTGTCTGGGAAAAAAACATCCTACCCTTTGTATAAATACTTTCTCTGCTGATATCAGTAAGACATTCCAGTGGTTAATTACCCTGCATGTTTAAAAACTAAAAATAAAAAAGGCTAAAAAAAATCCTCCAAATGCAGAAACCACATACATTGTACATTTGTTTACCTACACCTTTGGGTCATCAGGTGTTGTTGTTATTAAATGTCTCTTTAGAGTGGCCCTTTCCTGTGCCTGCCATGCTCTAAATACTCCCCTCCAGTGCTCAGACCCTTCACAAAGTCACTGCTCCCCAAAACAATTGTCACCTACATTTTTTGTTACTAACTGCAAGGCCTTGCACTGGCTGTGCTAAAGTGCATGTTGTTTGCAGTCATTCAGCCAACTAAAAAATTAAAGTTACATTTTTATCAGCTATCAGTCAGCTTAAATACACAATGCCCTTCTCCTCCTTATTCTTTGCATTATGTGCCTTTTTTTTCCCCCTCTAACAATCCAGTCATCTCTTCCAAGTAGGTTAATAAGGGTAATAAATCACTTCCATGGGGTGAATCTTCCCTGAAAGCATCACTCCCATTCCTGAGATCTTGGCTACACTTTCTCAGCTCAAGCTCATCAGCTGATTCTGGAGTGTGCAGGGAAGGAAAAAAATACATATAATTTTTATGGGGAAAACCTGGCCAAAAGCTCTGAACTTGCTCCAAGGATTCAGGGAGGCTTCAGGAATTCTGGAACCTTCTAATATATATTTGGTAGGAGGCTGGAGGGTGATAGTGACCCAAAGAACAGCAGCAGATTTGCTTGAGGGAGGGTGGAAAACAAAGAGCTTGGCCAGGTCTGGGAGGTCTTGGCCAACCAGTCAAGTTATAAGAACTTAAATAGGGCCCAACAAGCCCTTTTTGGGGTTATCCCTACACAGACATTGAACACCTTGCAGGAGTCCAAGCCCAGGGGGAGGCTTTTCCAGGCACCCCAGAAAGGGATACCTGGAGCAGTGGGAGGTGCATGTCCTGCTCCCCTGGTCCAAAATGGGGCAGGGCCAGGATGGGGGAGTGTGAAATCTGGGAATGTCAGAGGATAAAAGTCCTACAACAGACACCTTGTCTCAGAAATCACATCCCACTTTATAAGCCATGAATGTAAGGCCCCTTAGCAGTGTGGTTCTGTTCCTGGGGCTCTCTCATCCCTAAATTCCCAGGAAACTCCAACAGAGAGCTTAACACAACCCACTCCATGCCCTGTTCAAATTCCATTCCCAATAAACTTGCCTTTCTTTGCCTAAGGACATGTTTTGGATGTTTTCCTTTCTTTTCTGTGTACATGTAACTTCTTTTTTTTTTTCCCCCCAGCTGAAACTGAGTGAACAAAAAGCAAAGAAAAACAATGATCCCATAATATTTTTTTAAAGCAATTCCAAGTTAAAACATCTTGTTGGATTTTCAGCTTTATTCAACAACATGCACAATGCAAAGAAACTACCCAAGTGTAAAAGACATTTACCTGAACAAGTAAATGACAAAGGCACTGAGAGCAAACCCGCCTGCGACTTCAATTGCCAAAACCCTTTCCTTCTTTTTCACAGTTCCAACAGCAAAGTCAGGGCCTAACTCAGTTCAGCACACCTGTCTCCAGAAGCTTTTGTGGCAGCAATACACAGGAAAAGCAAATGGGTTATTGATGGCCCAGAAAATTTAGGGAAATGCGGAATATATCTAAAGGAGCCTTTTTTCCTTTTTTCCCTTTTTTCCTTTTTTCTTTTTTCCTCTTTTCCCCCCCAGTGATAGGGATGATTCTGTCTCTGCTGGCATTTGTGTGTGTCCTCCAGTGTGAATTAATGATTTCAGTCAGATAATTCAAGCACTTGGAGTTAAAAACACGGGGCATAGAGGAGCTTTCAGAATTTAGGGCAATGTTTTATACTCAGAGCTACCTACACCTATTCACTCTGAAAAGGTTGTAATTTTCCCATGTCCTTTGTCCTTGTCTTCCAGTGTAAGGACAAAAAATGAGGTGTTTGATATCAAATACAAAGCTGTGCTACCTTTGTGTCTGATGAATGTCCCTGCCTTGGTGGGGCCACCTCACTTCCCTAAATTACGGAGAGGGACATTTAGGAGCATTGCAAATGAAGTGCTGAGTTACCCAAGGTGTTACCTGCAGCAATTACCAGGACTTTAAGGGCAAGAGCTGCATAATTCTTGGAGCTGAAAAAGGTGTTGCTGTGAGATAAAACGACACAGTTCAACATATCCGAGGTTATCGAGCGAGCGTCTGGGTGTCAAACTGCTGGAATTGTTTGGAATGTCTTGCATTCCCAGGCCCTGGAGGCAGCAACCCAGCATTTATTGATTTCATAAGATGTTGGGGAGCCTTCTAATCCTCCTTTTGCCACCAATCCGCTGCAGGTCCTTGTGTCAGCCACTAGACCTCTGTGTTTCTATTTCTTCTCAAGCATTTGGTGGAGTCATCAACTCAGAATTCATTAAGACAAGAACTCGCTTTTCCTAGTTGTGAAGCATCTCCCTCGTGGTGGCCTGGAATTCCTGCTGCTTTGGGAATAAAGGCACAGTAAGCACCATCCACATTGGGGCTGCTGGTTGTTTTTCTGTTGTTTTTTTTTTTCCCCACAAAAGCTGTGACAGGAGCTGCTGCAGACACAGCTGGGTGAGCCCAGTCATCAAATACCCCAGTCTGAAGTGGAATATTCATTTTAGAGAGATTTTAACCTGCTGGCACAGTCAATTACAGTGAGTGGATGGCATTTTAAAAGCATTTCTTTCCTTTGAATTGAAATAACTTCTTAAGGTGGGAAGGCCATGTGAATAGCTGCCATCTGGATAGGGATAACCTCCTGGAGAACACATGGAGCCATGGGAGTATGCACAGAGATGATATTTGTTCTTTGTAGTCAGGGATCCTAATTTTATTTTTTTTCATTTCCCATTTGACCCATCTTGACTGGCAGCTAAAAATTTCAATTTAAACAACTGGCTGAGATTCATTTGTTGGAAGTTGTAAGTAGAAATAGTGTTCTGATTAGCAATGAAGTTCTCGCCCTCTGAAGAATAAAGAGAGATCTGCTTTGAAGGAGGGCATGAATATGTATCTAATACCAAAGCTGTCAGACAAGAACCAGATTATTCATTTAAATTACCTTCGGTTATTTGCCACACTTTTAAAAAGTTCTGAGGTCTACAAGAAGAGGCAAACCTGCCCAAAGTTCTGCTGCCAGACCCCACACAAACCTGGGGATGCACTTTAGTCCTCATTAACAACCTTGTTATATTTGTATACATTTTCCCATCATGGTTGTGTTTAACATGGGAATTTTACCAGCACGGATTGGTGTTAACACCACAGGCTATGCAAAATAGCATGAAAGAGATGACTCCAGACTTCAGGAGCTCCCTCTTTGTCACAGACTGACACCACTTGACCATGGAATCACAATATTGTTAAGGTAGGAAAAGACCTTTAAGATCCTCAGCCATCAACTCAGCACCACCACCATGGTCAACATTAAGCCACGCCCTCAAGTGCCACATCCACAAGTTTCTTGAACACTTTTGGGAACGGTGACTCCGCCACTGCCCTGAGCAGTCTGTTTCAGTGGTTTGCAGCCCTTTCCATGAAAACATTTTCAATCTGTGCCAGGGTCTCTCCATCCTCACAGCTGATTCCATCCCAGTATCCCATCTATCCCTGCCCTCTGGCAGTGGGAAGCCATTCCCCCTTGTCCGGTCCCTGCATCCCTTGTCCACAGTCTCTCTCCATGTTTCTTGTAGCCCCTTCACGCACTGTAAGGCCACAGTTGGGTCACCCCAAAGCTTCTCTTCCTCAGGCTGGACAATCCCAGCTCTCCCAGCCTTCCCTCCCAACAGAGCTGCTCCATCCTCTGACCATCCTCTGGACTTGCTCCATGTGTGTCCCCGACAGCTCAGGATATCCTGAGCTGTTCCGTGATTCTGTGACCACATGGATGTGACATAATTACATTATTACTGAACACATTTCCCCATCTGAATATAATTTTGCCCAACTAAATAACATTTATTAATGTGGACATTAAAAGGATCTAATTGAAACAGCTGACAAATGCAATCCTGGAAGATGAAGACTGACATTGACTAAACGCTGTTAGGAGAACTGGTTGTGTTCCTGGTGGGACTGGCAAACCTCCAGTTGCTTTCCAAAAGGAAGTGGCCACGCATAGACCTGGAGGAATAAGGAATAAGGGAGCCATTTGAGCTGTCCCAGGCACAATGTTTGCATCACCCAAATTCACAAGACCCAGCTGAGGGATTTTCCTGCCCCTTCTTGTTTCCCAGCTGTAAAAACATCCCTGCAAACATCCCAATATCCGTATCCACCTGCCAACAGGGCTGTGCCTGCACAGACAGGGTCGATACTTGTTACTTGCAATTCACTGTTTGCCATTTGTTATTTTAATTATCTTTGGCCATAATCCTTTTATCTGGGGGACAGGGGGTTACTCAAGTCACCCAGGAGAAAGCGGCATGTTCTGAATGACAAACAGTGACCATTGTGGTGAATGCTGCAAAAAAACACCATATATTAAAGAAAAACCCCAAAATCGACACCCAAAATGTGTGTGAGCTCGGCAAAGAATCTTTTGATTAAATAGCAGAGAACAGTTAATAGATCTAATAGTTATTTAGGCCTAATTTAACAAATAAAAGAGGTTCAGTACTTTGTTCTTTCTTTTTATTGTTGTGGAATATTCAGACAAAAAATTAACTGCCAGAGTCATATTTCCATTTAAGAGCACATCTTTGATTTAACTGCTTTTCCTCCCTCACAATTTGTTACTGTTTTGCACATTTTAAAAATCTCTATACACGAAGCAAATGAGTTTTTCTGGGTGTTTTTGTTTGTTTGTTTTCATTTGGGTTGTTTTGTTTTGTTTCATTTGATTTGTTTTGGGTTTGGGGTTTTTTTTACACCGGTTCAGTTATTCTTTTTTCCATTAAAAACCCCAAGCATCATCTTTCACAACATTGTTGGACTGCTGTTCCCTGGGAAATACAGAGCCAGACTAATGGCATCTATTTTTAGTCCAGCCACAGAAGTCCAAGCGACCTGAATGATTAAATCATGAAACAGGTGTCCTGAAAGGAGTTGTGACATCGTGTAAAAAACCCAGCACTGTCACAGCCAAAGCAGCCAGTGCAGGGTGTTTTGTCTGGGCTAGAAATCCAGCTTTGCCTTCCCTTTATCCCACAGCCTCGGGTACCACCAGCAGCAAAAGGATGGAGTGAAGCTGCCTGGAGTTCATCCCTTTCCATCCCTGCAGTAATTGGCTTCTCTGTAGCTGGAAGTGCAACGTTAGGTACTGTAAATCCCTGCTGGCCATGGATCCTGGAGGGTTCTCCTTGTTAATAAATAGGATTTGGTTTTCTCTGGGGAGATGGAGATCGAAGCCTGCTCAGTGCCAGCACAGGGGCACTGCCACGTAAACGTCATAAATTAGACCTGCTTCTTGGAGGAACTGAAAGATGAGGACTCACAGGTGTTTGCGTATGTAATTACAGAAAAGAAAGGGATTTATTCAAACTTAATGCCTTCCAGGTAAATCCATAAGTATATAGTCAGCCAGATGATTTGCCTGATAAATACATTCATCTTCTTAATGTGCCTCTTTTCCTGAGGTGGGCTGGAACAACTCCTGTGCCTGAGCACAACATCAGTAACCTTGAAAACAAAAAGTCAATATTTGGGGAAAAAATAAATCCTTGCAAGGAGGTGCAGAAAAACTTTAAGCTGAAAACCCCAGCAGGGCCACCTGCAAGTTGATGACTAGGCATGTTTGACGTGGTTTTATTTAAATAGGATTAAGCATCCAGAGCAAATGATGGGAAGGGTTTGAGAAGTTCCCTTAAGCAAGAAAATTCCTCAATACTTTCCCAGACATTGGATCGTGCCGGTGCCAGGGCTGACTGCTGCATATCAGCTCCTGCAGCCCAAAATGTGCCTTAGCAAGACACCTCAGGAGGGCACAGAGTTGAGTTTCTTGTCGCTTCGCGAGGCGAGTGCGAATCGGGTGCCTGTCTGCCGAGACGGCAATTTGCCCCCATCAGGGAGGGATCACACAGGTGGGAGCGCTGCTAATACAGAGGGCATCCCAAAGAAATCACTTTGTGCACACACAGATCGTGTGGGGAGGGTGTTTTTCCTTTGTGAGGACACCTCTGGAAGGGCAGTTTGGGGTTGTTTACCCTGTCAGTCAGCAGGCAGCGCAGAGTGGATAGGCTAATAAAGCCTTCACATTTCACAGGCAACTGGAACGTTCTCTATTCTACCAGCAGAGGAAGGGAACTGTCCTGCTGGGTGGAAAACAACCCCCAGAGCAGATCTGGGGAGGAAGGAGGACAAGGCTGGAACTCAGCTGGACACGGATGACCTCCTGAGGTTCCTCCAGCCAAGGCATTTTCCAGTTGAACAACCTTCCCATGAAAAACAGCAATCCAAGGGAAGTCCAGCACTCTGGGGGCTTTGGAGCAGTGTGTGCAGGGTATCAAGACATCTGACAGCATGAGGCTCAGATGTTTTTATCCATGACTCTCTTAGTTCAGCCAGGAAGGAAAGGCTTGGGGCATTCAACCTCGAG
Organism: Acropternis orthonyx; assembly: GCA_035583155.1. NCBI lineage: Eukaryota > Metazoa > Chordata > Aves > Passeriformes > Rhinocryptidae > Acropternis > Acropternis orthonyx. Next base: position 25,461,012 of record JAWWEU010000005.1, on the reverse strand, counting down.
CTGAGAGGAATGTTTGGCATCCTCCCTTCCTATGTGGGTTGTGGTACCTCAAAATCTGGAATCTGTGGTCCTTCCGGCATTTTAGAGCAAATTGTCCCCTGGGCTCTGCTTGCCCTCCTCCCTCACAGGGTGAGATTAGTCTGGGAAATGCAGCAGTGGAAGCATCTCCTGTCCCTCTGCCTGTCAGGCCCGGGGTCTGAGTCAGGAGGGCTCCAGCTGTGCAGGAATCAGGGACACTGGAATGTGACACCAACAGAAAAGGTCTGGAATACCTTCCCTACTCCTAGAATTCCATATTGAGGGCAATTCCAGGGAGAAGCCCCTGAGACCCTCAGGAGAAACCACAGAAGTGGCAAAAGAGAAATCCTTTTAATTAAAGATGTTGAGGTAAATTTTCGTACTTTAAAAGAAGAGTGACAGGTAATAATGATTTCTAATTTTTTTTGAATTATGGAATTTATATTTCTACTGGTCAGATTATCAAATCCCCAAATAAAATGTAGGACAGATGTTATCCATTATTGGCATATTAGAGAAAGAATTGATATATTGGACAGGTGGTTGTTGCTACTGTAAGTATTTCTCTTTAAATAAATATTGATCAGTGCTTTTTGTGTGTTCACAGCCCAGACACAGGGAGACATGTCACTGCTGCCTTTCCTTCTGCTGTGCTGATATTCCACAGATTTGTTTATCAGTGGGTTGCATTATTCCCATCCCTCCCATTCTCCAGTGGCCTCCAAGATCCGAGAGCACAGGGAAAATAAACCTTGGAATGACAATGCTGGCAGCTGAGTGGAACTAAACTGACAAGCCGCGCTTTGAAATGGCAATCAATATTAACTTCCATCACGCCTCAGAAACAAGAGAGATGTGACAAATTGTATCAAAACCCTCCCTCCAATCGACTTTTGTAAAGGAATGTTTCTCCTATATTACATTTGTGCTTCTAGAGGTTATTGAAGTTGTTTAATAAAGTTTTCATGGCATCAGAGGATTTGTTATTACAGCTGAATCATTTAGGTTTTTTGTGCTCAGAGAAAGAAAATTTAAATCAGTGGGAAAAAAAAAAAAAGGCAAAGATATTGAAAAGATATTCCAAAAACCAGAAGACATCAACATTTTTTTTGCTACAACCACAGGATAGTTTTGACTCTCAGGTGAAATTCACTTTTTTATTTAGGCAAAACTCTTCTTCCCAAAGACAGCAACATGGAAACTTAGGCATGACTGATTCTGCATGGATTCATTTTATCATGGTAGCACCTACAGTGTCAGGTCAACACAGACAAGGCCAGAGCCCTCCTCCAAAAATCTGAAGTACAGTTTCTCACTTCTTTATTAGTTTAGTGACTGCTTTCCACTCGTGGAAGGTGTCCCTGCCCATTGCAAGGAGCTGGAACAAGAAGATTTTTAAGGTGCCTTCCAACCTAAACAGAGGATTTTGCGCCTCTGTGGTTCACAAATATCTGGACAGAACCAGTCCTATTCCCAGAGAACGACTTTCAGAAAAGACCACTGGGAATGTTATCTGATTGAAATAATCTATGAGTGAACTTAAGCACAAAGAAAAGCTAAATGTCAAAACTGCGGAGAAAAAAGTTAAAATACTCATGATTTTGTCTGCGCAAAGAGGAATGCACTAGTTGCAGAATGAGACACGTGGAAACATCAGGAAAGGGTTACAAACCCTGAACCTCTGCTCTATTCCTCTTGGATATGTGTACCTTGGTCTTAAAAACACCCAGTGATAGAGACTAAAACTCCCAGTGACAGAGATTAAAACATCCAGTGATAGAGATTAAAACACCCAATGATAGAGATTAAAATATCCAGTGAGAGAGATTAAAATATCCAGTGGCAGATTATGTCACCTCTTCAGACAGTCTATTCCAACACCGATTTCAAACTGCTAGAAATCTCTGGATAAGCCTAATTTAGTCTTATTATTAGACTAAATTTCCCTTGCTACCCACCAAGCCAACTAACTTTTTGCCCTGGCATGGAGAGGAAACTACTAAGCAGCAATACTGGAAGCTTGGACCATCATGTTTCTTTACCTTGCGTCTTTTCTCCTCAGAAATTAATGGACACCATGTGCTGATTTAAAGGTGAACCAGTGGGAGAAATGAACCCAACTCCACAGACATGACAAGTCAGAGTTACAGTTTACTAAAAAAGATTGCAATAAATACAATGATACAGAGAAAAAACGGTTTTAACCCACAAAGAAAGATGTCTAACCCAGCCCCACGGGGCACAAACCCAATGGTGTTCATTGGCCCCTGTGCTGAGCCCCACGTGGGCCCCTGAGTGCAAAGGAAAAGGAAGAGAAACCTGTTGGTGAGGATGATGGGCACAGTCTGGTCGAGAGTGGCAATCACAGCCCTGTTGAGGTTCTGGTCCTCCTCTGGATCCCACCAGTGGCACCAGAAGTCTCCAAACCCCAAGATTATTTATACTCAGGCTCAGGTGGGAATGCCCAGC
>JAWWEU010000005.1:25397992-25416416 GCA_035583155.1 Acropternis orthonyx | reverse complement strand
AAGCTGTGGCTGCCCCATCCCTGGAAGTGCCCAAGGCCAGGTTGGACGGGGCTTGGAGCAACCTGGGCTAGTGGAAGATGTCCCTGTCCATGGCAGGGGGTGGGATGATGTTGTCTTTAAGGCCCCTTCCCACCAAACCACTCTGGAATTCTGTGATTCCAAGACTCTTCAGAGTTAAAAGGAGCTTTTCCGTGTTTCTGTGAGACCTGAGGTGAAGAGGAACTTTGCCCTTACAGTGACACCGACCCAAGGCCGGTTGGACACCTCCCTTGTGGTTCTACATGCACAACCCCACATCACATTACAGAAACCAAAACGATTGCCTGCAATTACTCACTGAATCTTCACCAACTACCAGTTCAATCAATCATTTCAATTCTTCCCATAATCTTTTTGAGAGGATATCCGCACATCTCTATTATTCCACCCAAGCCCATAAATCATGGAATGCGGTTTTTCCCGTGCAATATATACCTTATTTATTCCACTGTCTCTGTATATATGACATACACAATGTTCAAAGAATTGCATTGTTGTCGTTGAAAATAATGATCTAAATGCATTCCAGGACTTAATCTGTATTTCCCTGAGTGTTTTATAATGTGCAGGAGGTAGAGAAAAATGTCTTCAAGTTATTTGAGAGGAAATATATATCACTGTGTCTGTACAGATGTCTTCAGGCAGAACTTGTTACCAGGCTTCTTTAATTTACATTTCTGCTGTGTTTATGTGCTCTGTTTTAATGCTTCTCCACCTACTTTGGATATTAGCAAGTGGAGCAAGAGATGTTTTTATGAGCCATACACAGTGAAACACAGAAAAGGTAAGTTAAAAATTGATAAGCAATATTTATTAGTATTTCCATGCACAAAGAACAAAGTCTGATTCCCAGAGCCCTCAGAAAGGAAACCTTTAAAAATATAGACTCAGTCCTGATGGCCACACAAACAACAATTTCAGCTTGTTATGATTATGGGGAAGTTTCAGCTCCTCCAAATAAATATATTGTGGGGAGAAACTGAGTAACTTCTTCCTCTTTTTTAAACAATATTGTTATTCTGGCAATCTCTCTTTTTATGGACTTGCAAAAGATAACATTAAAGCAGATGGAAAGCATGTCAATCCCACAAATTCATCTATTATTAACATGGAATAGATGGTGAAGAACAAGCTCTTGGCTTTAGAAATGTTGCAGCATTTTCAGGCACACTTAGAAAGATCCATGACCTCCCGATTCTTTCAGTGCATGTTTTATAAAGCACTAATAAAGTGAGGTGGCAAAAATGTTTGGGGGTTTTAACTGGGTTTGTTTCCAAGTGCAAAACCAGCTGGTTCATCCTAATAATTTTGAGTATCAATGGAAGAGGGAATGTCCCCACCTGTCCCAATCTGCAAATGTGGAGTTGTTTCTCCCCCCAAAACTTCCACACACCTTCTCTGGTCCTACCAGAGGGATAACCTTCAGTAACACTGAAATCTGGGAGCAACACACACCCTTGGTTCTCTCATTTCATATTTTGCTGACAGCTCTGTAAAATTAAGTATAAATGGTTTTTAACATCTGCGGATTCCAAGCATAAAACTTAATTAAATTGGTAATTTCAGGCCTACCTTACTGAATAGGTTGTTTAAGCTTGCTTACTTACTCCAGCAGGTATTCCAGAAGGGCAAGAAAATATATAAACTATTTTTTTAAAATAAAAAGGAAAATTTGAGAACATTCCCACCCATCTTCCCTTCCCTGGGAGGGTGGGCAGGCCCTGGCACAGGGTGCCCAGAGAAGCTGTGGCTCCCCCATCCCTGGGAGTGTCCAAGGCCAGGCTGGACGGGGCTTGGAGCAACCTGGTCCAGTGGAAGGTGTCCCTGTGCATGGCAGGGGCTGGCACTGGGTGGGCTTTGAGGTCCTTCCAACCCATATATTCTGGGATTCTATGAAATTTAAATTCCAGGATTGATCCCCAGACCTTCCTTCCCCGAATTCTACCCTGTTTACACCTCACTGGGTAATTGTCAGGATTTTCCCTTTGTTTTCTCTCCACGGAGAGTCCCTTTCCTTCCTCCACCGCAGCTGGCTCAGGATGAATGTTTAAGATTTTATCAGCTCCAGCACTGAAGGAACTCAGTGAATGAAAATGTGCTTTAGTTCACATCTTTTAGGTGCTATATCAGGGAGAAGAAAGCTCCTTGTCTAGCTGACAGAAACTAAATGCTTCTATCTGTCGTACTCTGCTTCCTTATCGACTGCTTCCTATTGTTTCCAGGAAAACCCTTTTGTAATGGGGAAGGAACTTGATAAAAAGCTCAGAACAAGGACTGCACTCATTCCCAAAGACAACTCTCTGTCCCTGCTGCTCAAGCCATGACCCTGCTGGTGAACAACGCTACAGGAATGAGGTGTGTGGATGTTCAGGTATCACCACAGTGCTGGGATATCCATAATCCTTGGGATAGCCTGAGGGATGAGCCACAGACACGCTCTCTGCATGTCTAGTCCTAAAGATCACAGAAGCTGCTGCGTCTACCCTTTTCATACATGAAATCCCTAATCCTGAAACAACTCTTTCTTCCCCTGCCATCTCCCCCTGGGCGCAGTTTTCTCACATTTGAGCTCTTTCTCTCTGCTGGGAAGCCAAACTGCCCACTTGGGAAGGGCAGAGGCTGCAATGTGGGCAGGTTTCTGTGCCCTGCTCGCAGCAACTTCTTCATGCCTGGGAAAGAAAACATGAAAACTAGAAGGAAAAGAAGCTTGAGTTCAGAATTACATTTGGGAAATGCTTCCCACTGTGGCTGCCCCACCCCTGGAAGTGTCCAAGGCCAGGTTGGATGGGCTTGGAGCAACCTGGGCTAGTGGGAGGTGTCCCTGCCCATGGCAGGGGGTGGGATGGGATGGGCTCTAAGGTCCCTTCCCACCCAAACCATTCTGTGATTCTGTGAAAGAAGAGGAAATAGAAATCACTACAGAGGACTAACAGGTACTTGTTTTTATAATTAATTCATTATTTGTTACTTTATATTATATCATTGATGATTACATATTATGTTATATTATGTATCACATTGATAGACACCTTATCATTTACAGTATCTCATATTAAACTCATTTTTTACCATTAATCCATTCTAGTGGCATCTACAGTCACCTTCAGTGCTGGCCAAAGCTGTGATACCAATAAATTAAGGGTTTTCAGGACAGCCTGTGGACCTCAAGCACTGCCCTCAGTACCTGTTGCACCAACAGATGGGGTGGAGACCAACACATATGGATGTGGCCAAGGGTCTCCAGCAGATCCCTGATGGCTTTGTGGTCAGGGGACCAAACCTCTCCATGCCTCAGTCTCCTGCAAAGTGCCACAATATTCCTTTTCTCTCTGTACTTATGAAGTTGCTGCAATTTGTGAGCGGAGCCAACTCCACACAGCTTTTATTAAGCAGCTGGTTGCGCTTGGGGTTGGTAAGTGGTGGTGCCAACACCTCAGATGACAAATGGAAGTTCAGGCATCTGACACGGAGTGTTTACACACACATTTATTTCCTGAAATGATAATACACAAATGATAGAAACAAACCAAACCAAAGCAAAACAAAACAAACGATGGCTGGAACTGACAGTTGCTATTGTATTTCCAAATGAGAACATCCTTCACTGAAGGGATGCTGCTGTGAGACAGCAGCTTGCAAAAATGGCTCTTGGAAAAGAGCTTTCCATTTGAAATAATAATCACATCTCTACCTGTGACTGAACTGCCAATGAAACAAACAGCCTTGACACAGCCAAAAGCCTGAGGTAGATTAATTTGTCTAGATATGATACTGTTTTCCTACACTGCCCTTGCAGGGCTGAATTATACATCAGGTGGTTCCATTTCATTTATCAGATTGCTTCCCTCTCCCTGCCATCCACGAGCAGCACAACCCCAGCAGCCTAAACTGCAGCAGATCTTCAGCAGCACAAAAAACACCCAGTGGATTTTCTCATCATGCCACTCCCTGTCCCAAACCTAACAAAGACTTGTTTTCCCACTCATTTCTTACCCCTGTCCCTGTTTTTTTTTGGCTTTTTTTTTTTTAATTTTTTTTATTTCTGTTTGTCTGGCTTTTTGTCGTGCTGAGCAACAATCACTGCATGACAGAACTTCCTAATTGCAATGAGGAAATCAGCCATAATTATAATTCATTTTTGGCTAAGATTGTTTTCCAGAGGTGTCCCCAACTCTCAGGAAAATGAGAAGCTGGGCTACCTGGTTCTATATTCTCACAGTTGCTTTCAGTGACAGGGGTTCTGCTGAGCTGTGCACAAAGAAACAGGACCCTGTCAGGGCCAGTGTGCATTCCAATTATCAGGCACCTCCTGAAGCTGTTGGAGGGACAGGGACACAAAGATATGCCATTTCCACTGGCACTGCAGTGTCATGAGTTTACATGATAATATTCACAGTAATTGCCTTCCCCCACCTCCAAAAACCCCCCCTGCCACCACAAAAGGGTCATTGCTGCAGCACAAAGTGACAAATAGATGGGTTTTGCTGTCTTGATGGAAATGAAGCCAAGGAGTGCTTAGAGAGCCATTAAACAAATGGAGGGAAAGACATTTCTTCACTGGAAGAGTCTTCAAACCCTGACCCAGCTGCCCATGGAGTCACCACCCCTGGAAGTGTTCAAAAAACAAGTACTGCTATGGTTTAGTGGGCACAGGGGTGATCTGTCAAAGCTTGGCCTTGATGAACTTCCAAGTCTTTTCCAGCTTAAATAATTCTGTGATATGAGTAGCAAAGGCCCCAGTCTGTGGCACAGACTGGGCACTGTCCCAGGGCTTCTTTCAGAAAGAGCATCACCCCAAATTCACTTGCATTTCTGATGGGTCAGCCTGCAGCAAATCTGCATTTGCAATTAAAGAATATTATAACAAATTACAATAACCATATTTAAAGCCCACCTGAGAGAAGAAGAGTTATCAATGCAAGGATGTTGGCCTTCTCTTCTCTTCTCTTCTCTTCTCTTCTCTTCTCTTCTCTTCTCTTCTCTTCTCTTCTCTTCTCGTCTCGTCTCGTCTCGTCTCGTCTCGTCTCGTCTCGTCTCGTCTCGTCTCGTCTCTTTTCTCTTCTCTTCTCAAAGCTTCCCTTCCCAAACCTTCCCTTCCATTGCCTTCTGTTGCCTTCTGTTGCCTTCCGTTGCCTTTCCTTGCCTTCCCAAACCTTCCCAAACCTTCCCAAACCTTCTCTTCAGATGTCTCCTCACTGAAGCAGAAATGGAGTCTGGAATAAAACCAGAAACCCTCCAGCAGCAACTTTTTCCTGAAGGTATTACCTCCCCAGGAATTACCTTCAGGACAAAATTAACCTGATGCTTTTGGCACAAAAAAAATGTGTGTTCTATGATTTATGAATAAAAGCCTTCAATGGAGAAAGGCTTCAATGAAGTTTTGTAGGAGTTTTTAGACGTTTCCACAATAAACACGAAGAATCATAAAAAGCACCTTCTTCCTCTTCTTCCTTCCCCAATCTGTGTGTCTAAAAATAAAACCAACAGAATGGAACATATTCAGAATGAAAATGTGAGTTCATCTGTGGGTTGATAACACATAAAAGTGGGCATTTGTGTATTTGGATGCATCTTATTTACTCCCGGGGAAGACACTGGGAACATCATAAAGTCCTGTAGGAAAAAAAACCAACTAAATGGCCCTACAGTCATGGCAAATTTAGAGGAAAACTGGCCAAAATTTACTACCTGAAATGCAAATTCATTGCAAAATTATGCAACACACTTTTTCAGTCACATCAAATATGCAAAAATATGGTTGCAAATTGAAAGTAAAGCAAAACACAGATGCACCATAAATTTCGTTCTGGTTCCATCACGAGGAGCAAAAGGCTGAGGAGATTTTTGCATTTTTATTCCCTCCATTCACTTCATTCACCTCTTTTCACTGTGAATGAGACACCCATTAAAATATTAAAAGATATTTAGTAGGTGATCTGAAATGATTAAAAACAGGATAAAAAAAGTCATTTGCAGTGCTTGTCAGCATCAGTTTTCTTATCAAATTTAATACAAACTCGCTAATGAGGGCAACTCAGCCCCAGGAACGTTCAGAATGCAAACTTGATTTCCAAAAGCCACCCCTCCATATTTAATATGGGGATGATTGCAAGCAAAGCAGTGCTCCAATATGGTAATTTCCTCTCTGTTTTTCTGCTGATGTTCCTCTTCATTTGAAGAATCCTGTCAACCTCTCCTCCCCAACAGATCAAAGAGAGGCATCCACTTTGTACCAGATGCCATCAGACAAAATTACACTTAAAAATCTCCAATGTAATTAAAAAAACTCTGTGTAAACCCTCTCAAAGAGGAAGACACACTGTACCAATTCCCTGCTCTTTAAACAACTTATGGGAAGGTGACAAAATGTGACTTAAAGCTTATGCTAAACATGCCACCTCCTTCCTTTGAAGTCCTAATTAATTATCTTACCTGAGAATCCCGATGAGCAGGAGACTGCGGGGCTGCTTTGGCACGCTGAGATATCTGGGTTCCTCCCCCTCATGGATGCCAAGGAAAACCATGAAATTCTGAGGAGCAATTTGACCTTGGACAAAGAATTCCAGGACACTGGCTCAGGTCCATGGTGCTGAATTCCTTCTGGGGACATATCCCTTTGTGCACCCCACAAGCAGCTGGTCACTCAGTGGGGTTTGGTGCCCCTGAGCCAGAGGGAGTTCACGGGCAGAAGTGAGACCTTTGTGTCCCACTGCAGTGCTGGGAATGTGTGAATGCCAAAAGCCAGAAGAGAAGAGGTATAGATGGACTGACCCATGCAATGATTCCAAAATGCAGCCCAAAGCAGCATCAAGAAGAAATCAGGATGCTAGAGAGAAAAGCCTCAGTTTCAGAAGGGAATCCTGTTGAATTCATAGAATCACAGAATCAGTTGGGCTGGAAGACACCTCTGAAATCACCAAGTCCAACCCTTGATCCAATCCCGCTGTGATTCCCAGCCCATGGCACTCAGTGACACATCCAGTCACATCTTAAACACCTCCAGGGATGGGGAATCCACCCCCTCTCTGGGAAGCCCATTCCAAAGCCTGATCCCTCTCTCTGGAAGAATTCCTTCCTAATACCCAGAATATCCAACCTAAACCACCCCTGGCACAGCTCAAGCCCCTGCCCTCTTGTCCTATTGCTGGTTGATGGGAGAAGAGACCAATCCCACCTGGGTAACCCCTCCTGTCAGGGAGTTGTGGAGAGTGATGGGGTCACCCCTGAGCCTCCTCCTCTCCAGGCTCAACAAGCCCAGCTCCCTCAGCCTCTCCTCACAGCACTTGTGCTCCAGACCCTTCCCCATCCTCATTGCCCTTCTCTGGGCCTGTTCCAACACCTCCAACATCTTTCCTAAACTGATGGCCCAGAACTGAACACTTTGCAATGGCTTGGGGGTTTTCTCTAAGTTTATTTAGGTTTCAAACGAGCCCATTGTTGCCTGGGGCTGAAGCTCAGGGGTCGTGCAGAGAGCAAGAGACCAGCACCCCAAAGTAGCCCAGACAGGTTCACACTTCCGCGCCCAGCTCTCATCCTCACCTCCCCCCTCTGGAATGGCTCCAAAATCACCCCCTTGGGCACTCAGGAGCAGACACAGGTAGCCTGGACCCCATCAGTGTGTGTTTTGTCCCAGTTCCACGGGGCATCACCTGCCACAGGTGTAACACTTCATCCCCCAGGTGAGGTTGTCTCCCACTGGCTGCTTCCATTAAACAATTCCCAGAGCTGCTGGATTGACTCAGCAGCACAAAAGACATGGATTGAAACGCATCCAGCTGCTGCTGCCGCTGCCAAGAATGTGACTGCAAGGAGCTTCCAGTGTTTATGGGCTTGAAAAAGAGGAAAACATCCGGTCTGGCACATCAAGGGGCTGCCAAATCCATCCTGGAGAGCAAGTAATGGAGTTGGGATTCATTAACCCTTCTCTATTGGCTTTTGTAATAAAATGAGAGAGATCTCGGGCCAGTCTACGAGCAAGATTTATTTCTTTCCAAATGACAAAGAAATGGAAAACACAAGGCACTTGGCAAAGTATTTCTGTGAGTACCTTGGCAGCTTGTCATTGATAATGGAATTGTTGTCTGATCTTCAGTCATTTGCAATTTAATTTACCCACAAAACCTACCACTTCTTCTTGCACATATTTCTCCACAATGTGCCTATTTACCTTCCCAAACCAGGAAGAAAATACATTAGATGATTTAAAGGGTAGCCCTTAATGCAATTTAAAGCCTTGCAAATTGATTTTCCTTAATGAACTTTATATCCTGCCATCCTGTCGTTTTTCCTCCAGTACATTCAATTAGGCCATAATCAGTTATTAAGGGTTAGATAATGGGAACGTGACATCATCCACACGAGGCAGAAATTTCTGCGAGAGATTAATTAAAATCTAGTTTCCACGCAAGGCTGGACCATCTGAGCCAAAAGGTGCTTATGATAATTGCAAGTTAATAAAAAGAAAAAGGAGGGGGAGAAAAATCCTGGAAAAGCCAAAATGGGCAAAGAAAGAACACTCAGCTTGGGGAGATGTTGAGATGAGAGAGAAGTTGAGAGGGAACACATTCCCCTTTGTGGTGTAAGACAGAGAACCTCTGTGCTGTCCTCATCCCAACCACTGAAGAACAAACACCGGGAATCCAAGCATTCCAGTGAAGGAGCTGAATCCATTGTGGATGAAAAGCAAGAGCCGTTCATGTCCTGCTTTCAGGTAGAAACACACATTTGAACAGCAGCAGTGGCGGCGCTTAAAGCTTTTGTGGGTTTGTTAATATCGAATTCTGAGAGAGGGGAGCTCTGGGCTCTAAATTCGTGTCTAATCTCCACGGAGAGCACATCCCAGCAGTCCCATTTGCCCCATATCAAAGGAGGGGAAATGTTGCTACTCTGCCAAGAAAATGGATCTATTTATCTGATGCAACAACCTCTGCAAGGCAAGGTTTGTTTTTCCCTTACCTCTGTTTTTCAAAAATAGGCATATTACGTCCATTCTTACAACAAACTGAATTACAGGGGGTTTATCAACAACCAGGAACTTACTAGTAACAACACCCATGTTGCTGCAGGAATTTTGGAGACCCTCACATTTCAGAACAATGAAAGAAAAAGATCCAACTCCGTAAAAATAGCCACCAGAATGCTAAAAGTTGTTCACATTCATTGCTGCTTTTCAAAGAGCACCCTCAAAGGAAGCTGACCCGTGAGCCATTTTTGGGACATCAGCAATTTTTGGGACATTGCCTCCAGGGGAGGTGCTGGAGAGAAAAAAGAGGTTCAAAGCCTACAAATGCTCTCTGCTCATGCAGCTTGTCCTCAGCTGACACACCTTGTGAGGGCATCACTGGCCTCATCTGCTGTTTCTCTTGGATTTTGTCTCCATTTACAGGCAGGAAAACAAGCACCAAGCCCGAGGGTCAGAATGACCCACAAAGATCTCTTTGTGGGGTCTGGGGTTTGAGTTAGTTCCTTTTTGGAGGGTTTGGAGTCTTTGTCTGCTATTTTTTGAAAGATTAAAAGTAGAACTCCAGCTCTTGTCTGGGTTTTCTCTTATTAGATGGTTTTCAAGCTGCTGGAAAACTCTTGCTCTCAATTTACAGAAGGTTTGATTTTAAAAAAGTGTCTTCTCAACGTCATCTTTTATTGCCTTTAACTTTCTAGGCTTTGTCTTTTCCCCAAACCTTTCAAGCATCCCAGTAACCATCTATAACCATAGTCTTAATTAAGAAGGAAAGTGTTTCAGATCATTACTCTAAGTCCGTTTGGAAAAATGGTTAGAGAGTTGTAACTGGAGTTTTCAGTGACTGTATTTCTTCCCCAGAGATGAGGCAATTAACAGAAAATCACAGAAATCACCCAAATACACAGCAAATCTCCCTTCCCCCACTGCCTCAGTGGAGGTGCACAGAAACAAGAACAAATCAAGAGCAGAATCACAGGGGAGAGGGAACAAATACATCTTCCTAATTACAATATGTAACCCACTGCACAGCTGCCTCTTGTGGATTCTCTGATGGGAGTGGAAATATGGGCTTTATGCTGTGGATAATTTCAGAGTGGAACTGGGAACACATGGAATGAGCCAGTGCTTTTAAACATATGAGCCCAAATATTCCTCTTTTCCCTGCATCCCCGTGATATACTGAGGAGCAGCCTGTGCTGTAATGTGTGGTGCGAGGGAAATATAAAATAAGAACCAGTTAACTGGCCAAGAACTGCAATTTCTCCTTAAATCCCTGCTCCTTGCAGACCTGACTCAGTCCCCAGGGAGGTGAGAGGAAGAGCAGATCACATAAGGGGGACAGCAAGATTTAATATGAGTTTGGCCCAAGTGCTGGAGAGCAAAGATAAAGATTTCTTTACTGATTTCATGTTTGCACTGAACTGGAGCCAGGAGTCAGCACTGAGCCCTCTTGGAGCCCAGACACTGCCAGGACAAGCCTCAGAAACCTGTTCAAATTCATGCAATATTCACTTAGATGTGCAAATATTGCTCCATATCCACTCCTGCAAAATTCCCTCCCATCCATGGAAACACCAAAGGAGCAAAAGCATCTTTGCTGTTTCTGGGTTCCACCCTTGGGAATTTGCTTATCCACCTCAACTGCTCCAAGACCACAGCACCTGGAAAATTCCACTTCCAGACCAGTTCATGTTTGTCAGCTGGAGGGGCTGGGTAGGATTGGTAGAGGAACAAACATGAGGGAAATATTCCCAGACCGAATCCCAGGCCATTCTATTCCCTCTACAGCAAGAAATTAACTATGTGGCAAATCTGCAAGGCATTGACCATCTGAGAGAAATTGCTGGTCTTCATATTTCTGTTTTCATTTACCCTCTGTTGGATGAGAACTGAGGCCCTTGTCTCCCAGTCAGCACAAACTTTGCATTTCTTCATCTGCATCTGGGCCTTGCTGAAAAATGAGCGTCTTGATTACGGCTCTGCCCTTCCTTCCCCTGCTCAGCTCCAGCTGCTGCCTCTCCTCCTGCATTGCCACAAACTGGGAGGCAGAACCCTTTCCTTACTTATTTGTGCTGTTTATTTTGCTCATGGGAGTTTGTCTCGCTTCCTTTTGCAGCTCCCTGAATATCTCTGAAAGGAGGAGTGCCCAGCTGTGCCCTCGGGCACGTGCGGGGAGCGGGCGAGGGAGCCACAGCTGGGGCAGTGCCACCACCATCTCAGGCAGCAACGACCCCAAAAGCCAACTCTGACAATTGTCCCCTCCCATGTCTTGCTGAGAGGAGTGAAGTCAGGGAGGAGAGCAAGGTAGGGATGGGGAAGTAATAGAAAACAGCTCTTTTGGTGTGGTCTCGGTGACATTAATCCTTTGCAAAGAAATGCTTGTTGGGTGAGACACACTCAGAGGAGTTGTGGCTCCCAGAGGGATTCCTGATTTTTTCTCCCAGCTGTCCCAGGAAGGGCTCAGCTGGGCACACCGTATTCCCCTTTCCAACCACCACAGTGGGATCTGCCCACTCTCCACTCACAGGAAGGTGGATCTTGTCTCCCTGCTCCCTTTGCTTCTGTTCTGGAGCCACAGCAAACCCCAGTCAGGGAACCACCTCTCCTGAGCTGTAGATGACTTTTCCACCAAGACTGACACACCTTCTGGCTGAAATAGGTTGACAAAGAGTAAGAGTGGCTTGAACCAAACAAAAATCCAGACCACAACCTTGTTTCTCCCCTCCCACCTCATCCTTTCATGTCACCTTATTCTAATAACCTTGAAGCCCTCTGTGAGCATCTGGACCACAAACAAACACAAAAATAGCAGAATATTACTGGCTGCAGAAATTTATTTCTAATAATGATATTGGGCTTTGCCATGGAAAATTTGTTTTCTTTTTAAAACTCCCTGCTCACAGAAGGTTCAGCTTCAGCAAGGGAGTTTTGCACATCAAATAACACCAGTCAAGAGGCTTTTTTTGGGTGGCCAAAGTGTGATTCACTCAGCAGTGGCTCAGCTGGAGGTGGTGCTTCCATGGTCATCCCCATTCCCCTCCCTCCACCCCCAGAATGCAGCAGCAACGCACAGCCTTCCATGAAAACCTTCCCACATCCTAAAGTCCAACCTACTCTGCTCTGCCGTGTATCATCTTTGCACTTGTGCACACCCCTTCTTTGGCTTTTCCAGTGTCATTTTTCCCCTCAAAATAATTAGTTGGTTCCTGCAGCATCGATCTCTGGTTGCTGTTTGTGTTCCAGAGGTTTCACCCAGTGTTGTTCCAAGGCTCGGCATGATGGTTGGTTTTTAATCAGCCTGCCAAACCACTTGGGTCTCTTCCTGCCTAGCCAAGATTTACTTTAGGATTTCCAGTTTTGATGAAAGCACAAGTGGGAAAGAGCAAAGCTTCTGCTCCCTCTGTAATTAATCACAGGTTAAAGTGCTGTATGAATTATACAGGCCTCAGGAGAGACATCACTCCCTGAATTTCCAGCAAAGCACACAACTTAAGGCACACTCTGCTTTGTGTATTTGGCTAATAGAAGCATTAGTCACTGAGCTGGAGATTTTTTTAATCCTTACTTTTTCAAAGCTTGCTCATCTGTGCGAGCTGATTTTCTAACATGAGCTGTACCTTTATAGCCTGTGGAAGATTTGGTGCTGTGTGAGTTTATGCATCATGGCAACTTGGTGAGCTACGGCAGAAAATTCAAATATCATCATATTTTTCCAACCAAGTGCTCGGAGGTTTTTCTGACAGGAAGGTGGGCGGGACAGTCACTGAACACATGAATTTCCAGGGAAGCATATGGGAGAGGGGAGAAGTACAGCCAACAGCAACTCTTGCAAATTTATCAGCAAATATCACCACAGCTTTTAACATCCTTCCCTGCTAAGACTCCAGACTTGTCTCATTGTTCACACCACAGTAAGAGACAATTGGTTCGTACATATCACCATCACAAGCAATTCTTCAAAAGGTGCTAAATCCCCCCATATGTGCCACTTTCACAGGGGCTGATGAGATTGCCTTTGTTTTACTTCTTATGAAGTACTTTTAGATTCAAAGTGTAAAACAAATTCTCTTTGAAAGATAATTTCACTTGACTAGCAATTTGTTTCATTGTAAGTAGTAGGGACCAAAGAAGAATCCCAGGAGGGTTTGGGTTGGAAGGGACCTTAAAGCTCACCCAGTGCCATCCCCTGCCATGCACAGGGACACCGTCCACTGGACCAGGTTGCCCCGTCCAACCTGGCCTTGGGCACTCCCAGGGGTGGGGCAGCCACAGCTTCTCTGCCCAACCTGTGCCAGGGCCTGCCCACCCTCACAGACAGCAATTCCTTCCCAATATCCCATACATGTGTCCTGTCCCTCCATCCCTTTGTCAATGGTCTCTCTCCATGTTTCTTATATCCCCTTCAGGCCCTGCAAGGCCACAGTTGGGTCACCCCAAAGCTTCTCTTCTCCAGGCTGAACAATCCCAGCTCTCCCAGCCTTCCCTCCCAGCAGAGCTGCTCCATCCTCTGACCATCCTGGTGCCTCCTCTGGACTATCCAGCGGCTCCACATCCTTCTTGTGCTGCCCCCAGGGCTGGGGCAGTTCTGCAGGGGGGTCTCACCTGGGGGGGCAGAGGAGTAGAATCCCCCCCTGCCCTGCTGCCCACACTGGGGGACCAGCCCAGGGCACGGGGAGTTCTGGGCTGGGTCATGTCCAGCCTCTCCCCCACCAGCAGCCCCAAATCCTTCCCTAATCCAGCCTTGGATTGTTCTCTCCCTGGGAAAAACAGCCTTGGCTCCGTTTCTTCAGAATAACAGCAGCCAAACATGTCCCTTTAGGGATTTTAAGGTGGAAAACCACATTCCCAGCAGCTCTGTGGAAAAATACATTTTCTATCCTCTGGCTTCTTGAAATACATCAGCCAGAACTGATGGAGAAGCTCCAGTGTGCTAGTTTGTTCTCTTATGTATTCAAGAGACATTATAGGAGACCTGGTTGCTGAGAGAAAATTAATCTGATTGTGTGACTACAGGTTCAAAGATACAAATTAAAAACTTCTGAGAATACAAACATTTCCAAAAACTGCTCAGGAGAGAAAAAACACCCCCTCCTATGATTTATGCATTATACTTTTATTACCGGAACAGAATAATTTGTTGTCATCCTTTCTTTCCTCATTCTTATCTCCAACAGCTTTTCTTCTTTAATTAGACTTTCTTCTTAAATGGCTTTAAAACACAGGGAAGGTACAAACAATGGTGTCTGAATAGAATTTCAAAGAGTAAGGCCTGAAATGCAGAAATATGAATTATTTCACCTTTCAATTGGCCGTAAGAAAATGCTGCTTTTCCTGCAGGTTGGTTCATGTGTGGTTTACAAAACCATTCCAAGAGATAATCTTCAGTCAGCATTCCCAGGTTTTAATTCCCATGTCTTTATGGTCACTTAATGAGTTTAAAGAAAAGGGAATGTAAAACAACTATGGCTACACCTGAAACTTCCAGACACCCTTAATGACAAAACTTGGGCCCCAGTGAATGCCAATAAATCTATTTTCTTTTTAAGAAAAAAGGCAGAAGCATTAAAAGGACATCAATCACACTTTTCTTAACAGAGTGGTAGAGAGTGACAATTAAAGATGCCCCATTGCACTGCAGCACAGCTTAAATCATGTTTCAGACTCGGAGAATGTTATTAAACTTATTTCTTCATCACACTATTAAAGTCTAAGAGCAGAAATAAATTTTGTTTTACACTAGCAAGAGGATCAAATCTTTTTCTTTCAAAACTTATCTGTAGATGCTCTTAGAAACAAACTTAAATTTTTTATTAGAAAGCCACATTCTAAATGAAGGTTTTAAGGTACAGAATTAAAGATGGATGAAAGTTTTCAGGCTTGACCATTTCTATTAGTTTACAAACAAATAAAAAGGAAGATCCAATAAAGTGATTTTTTGCAGCAGACAGCTTGGACTTGTTAAAAAAATCAACATTAACAGCAGGTCCAAGAAAATCATCCACTGCCTCCAAAATGGATTTTTGCTTCTCCTGGGTGCTCTGGCACCAAAAGCAGTTGATTTCCAGCAAGACCTTCAGGCCTTTGGGGTGAAAACCTTCCTGGTGCTGCAGTCTGGGCTGCCAAGGAGGGTCTGGCACAGAGGAGGCTCAGATGTTGTTGCCACCCGAGGCAGGGCATCCTCCCTTTCCAGTGCTCAACAGCTGTGGAGTCTCTTTTTCACACATGTTTCCTGCCTGTGTTTTCCACACAGATTTTCCTGACTGTGTTTTCCGCACACACATTACCAGACTTCAGCATCAGTTCACGCTGGAATTGTAAGTGGGAGATGGAAGCGCATCTCCTTCTAGCCAAAATCCTACAATGACACCTTCTTCACCTCCTGCCAGTCTGTTCCCTTTATGTAGGTGGTTGTCCCAGCTCTCAGGTTGTTTGCTTTTTGTACAGACACTTCTCTCCCATTTATTTCCCAATAAATACTGTTTTCCAGCCCAGAGAGGAGCATTTGCAGGCACCTTTGCTGCCAGACTTGCAGAGAAAAGGGATTATTTCCAGTTCATTTCCATGAGTGGCACCGAGCCACGTGCCACGTTGGAAAGCTTTGGTTCTATTTGTCTTCTTTCTCTTTCCAAAACCTTAAAACCTAAACTCAATTTGTTGCTTTGTGCATTCCTGAAAAGGCACAGGTTGTGCAAAGTGCCCCCTGGAGATGCCAACAAGGCCAGACCCCCCGGAAATTCTGCTTTGCATGGCTCAGGCAGAGGAGATGGCACTGGGATGATGCTGTGGGAGCACAAGGGTGCTGTGCCTGCAACCCGGGGCTGGAAAATCCAAGCGAGGGTCATCCCGGAGCAGGTGGGGGTCACACAAGTTTTTGGGAAGCTTTTGGAGTCAGTGGTGAGCTCTGGGCTGGGTAATTATAAAGCAAGTGCGTTTAGATATCAATGATTATTAGTAACACCAGATATTGTTCAAGAAGGGTCCAAGGCCAGGTTGGAAGGGGCTTGGAGCAACCTGGCTAGTGGAAGGTGTCCCTGCCCATGGCAGGGGGTGGCACTGGATGGGCTTTGAGGTTCCTTCCCACCCAAACCAATTTGGGATTCTCTGTCCCTCTGGATGTTGTAGGCACACCCTCAGTTTCATTTGATGCCTAAATGCCTATTAGATGAGTGAAAAGTACTTTATGACTGATATTTCCGGGCCACATCGAGCTGAGTGATTAATGCAAGTAGTGAAGGTCATCTTGGAAATGCAGTGCCTGCAGTTTCCTCCCTTTATTGTGGGCAATTCAATGGACAATTCTGTTTGATGAGGCTGATTTTTTCCAGGAGGAATAAATGGCATGTTTCTGGTTGCATCCCCTCCCAGGCAGAGGCTATCCAGCAGGGAGGCCAGAATTCAAACCTTCAGCTACAAAGCTCTTTGCCTTTATCCCTGGACAGAGTGAATCCAGCTCTGTCGGGACTGCTCACCCATCTCCCAAGGAATCACGTTTCCGAAAGACTGGCAGGAAAAGAGGGTTGGAGAGGCAACTTGGAAAACACAGGTTGTCACTCAAGCTTTTCCAATTTATCCCATCTCTTTATCTGGTTAATAAGCCCAGGAACTGGAATTGCCTTCTGCTCTGCATTTCCAGCCCAGGCTGGACTCCCCTGACCAGAGAAACACAAATAGGTGGAACTCTTACTAGTGTGTTTTATCTCTAGAAGATGTCCAGGAGGATAAAAAGAGCCAAATATACCAGCAAGTTAAATCATCATTTGTTTTCTGGACTAACTTGCAGTGGTTTTCCACAAACAAGTCTGTAAAATTTTCTCTAATCATGGTGGGGTTTTTTTTGTTTTAGGAGCTGCTCTTTCCCACCTGTTCTGATTTTAATGTGCCCTCAATATCAGTTATTTTTACTTCAGCTCGAAGAGGCAAATAACTAGGATGAACAATAACCCTCCCTTTCACAAACAAAAATATGACGTTGCCAGTGGAAGAAAACAGAGAAAATTGCCAGAGAAATAAAATCCCAGCAAGTGTTTTCATTTGTCAAATTTGCTCAGCAAGAAGGTCCTCAGTAAAGAAAATAAAATCCATAAACCCAGCATCAATTATCTCAGAGTGTAGGCACTAGGCTGCATTTGTCCTTAATTTTTGCATATTGGAAAATGATGGTTACACGCACTCAGTCACCAGGGAAGCAGCAAATCCATCCAAACCCCAAGAATCCCCAGCTCTTGCTGAGCATTGTGGGAATCCATGAAATTCTGCAGCCTTGCAAAACTCCGAGCTGAAAGGAGAGTCTGAGTTAATCTGCACCACTGGATCAGTAAAACTGATGTTCCTGGAAAATTTAAGGAGGTAAATGCCTTGTTAGCTCTGTGTTGGTCCCTTGGGAAGGTGTGTCCTTCATCACCTGCTGGCTCCCAATTAGATCAGCCTCTAAAAAACGCACTTGTCTCCAGCCCAGCCTTGAGCCTTCCAGTGCAAACGTTGTTACTGGTGCTGGTTCAGGCTCTTTCCTTCCCCTGAAACGAGCACAACAGCCAGGCCTGAGAAAGAAGGAAGGAATTGTGAGCAAAACGCACGTTTTTCATCCCATAAATCATCCCAGGCCACATTCCTGACCTCACATCCAGGAAAAGCGATCAGTGTGACTAAAAGTCATGCACGGAGTATGTGGGTGCAGCTGGGTGGTTTCAAATAACACAGAGTCTTGCAGAAAATGAGATTTATTGGGAGTTCTTCAGTTCCTGTTCTGGCAAACCATGAACTGTGCCAACAGAAAGGAATGGAAGAACAGAAAGAGGGAAGGAAACTGATGGCAAGAATCTAACTGGAAAGGAGACAACAGGAGAAGATGGCACTGAGAGCAGAAATCGCAAGAATTAGAGGCTTGTTTATATAAATTCATGGAAATTGCTCAAAAGAAAAGCCCAACCTGAGAATCAAAGCAAGCAAAAAATAGACCAACCAATGAATGAACAAAAGCCCATAAAACCCACCCAAAATATTCTAACATAAAATAAAAATAAACATTAAGGAGAAGAAGAAGAAGAAAGATCTACCAAATCTTAGTATTTCAGTAGATTTTTTTCAGTAGATTTTGATAATTTTTTCTCAAAATTAAGCTAAAAAGTCAGAGGTTTCAGCTATGCCCTACTGGTCCTTTCAGAATACACCTTGCTCCTCACCCTTCCCCTTAACTCTGAGATGCTGAGCATAACCCCTCTTTTAAAATACACACATGTTGCTTTTGCAGTGCCATCAAGTGCTGGAAGCCAGTCTGCTCATGGAATCAACAAATCATGGGATCACTGGGGTTGGAAAAGCCCTCCCAGCCCACGGAGCCCACCCTGTGCCTGATGCCCACCTTGTCCCCCAGCCCAGAGCACTGAGTGCCATGGCCAGTCCTGCCTTGGGCACCTCCAGGGCTGGGCA
>JAWWEU010000005.1:25378683-25397892 GCA_035583155.1 Acropternis orthonyx | reverse complement strand
CTCCAGCCCCTCAGTGTCCCTTCCATGAGTGCCCAGAACTGGGCACAGCCCTCGAGGGGTCCCAGCCGTGCCCAGCACAGGGACAGGCACTGCCCTGGGGCTGTGACACCTCATTTGTGTTATAATCCAGGATGCCCACCAGGGCACGCTGCTGGCACTCACTCTAAAACAGGCAGTTTATTTCCATCTCAAATAGAATATCTACAATAGTTGTCCAGGACAATGAAAAGTAATTCCTAATTGTTCCAAACATCCATTCATCACTCCCGGAGGCACAGGCTGCTATTGAAACACCACAACTCCTCAGGGCTGGAATACTCCAAGGACATTGTTTCCTGGAGAGATTTACTAACACACTAGAAATGAGCAGCATGCTCAGTGCCTGCTAATCCACTTCACACTGACCTGTAGATCCAATTAATTTGCAGCTAATGGAACTCTGTGTTCAAAGGAATTCTGAGTAATACTTGAAACTCCCAAATGATGCTGTTAGCCGACTGTCTTGGGAGGGGGGCCACTGGTGGGGCAGGGTTGTGCTTTGCCTCTAACATGCTGCTTGTGCTCTGCACACAAATTGTATTTGAAGTTTCCTAAAAGGATTTGGTGATGTTTGTTCCCTTTGTTACAGAGGCCTCTGTGACACCTCTGGAGGTAAAGCGGTCCCATGGAAGTGCATGAAAGCCCTGAAATGACCCTGAACATCTTATTTGCTCCAGGTCTGGCTCCTTCTCTGGGTTTGTTCCACTGCTGAGAGCAGTGAGGGTGGATCCCATTGCAAGATTTACTCAGGATTTACTCTTACGAAAAATGTGGTGTAATTGAGGTGACAGCTCCTCCAACTGCCAGGTTTGGGCCAGGTCCTCAATTTAGTCATCTCTCCTTGTGCCTGGGATCTCAAGGCAAGGATGGAAGTGTCCTTTCCCTGGCTGGGATGGGTGATGTGCCACAGGATAACAGAGGGACAACTCCCAGTCTGCCCCAGATAATTTGACTGATGGCATATATTAAGTCATAAGGAGAAAATGAGAGTTACAGTCATGGTATAAATGGGCACTGGGGCTTGGTCATTAATTCCCCGGGTGGGGAATTCCACAGCCCATAGATGAGACAAATCTGAGTCAATGGAGTCCGCTGAGAGGAGGTGGTTGACTAAACCCTTAGCCAGCTTCACAGGGGTGCATTGATGAAGTGTCAAAGAAGCTCTCCAGGAGGGGATTTTGGACTGCCCTGGAGCTCCCCCCAGGCAGCTCCTCTTGTGGTAGAGCAATCAATGCTTAAATGTCTTGGTTCTCATCACAGGTGTAGGCTCTGCAGTCCCAGCACCAGCCCCAGGGAGCTGCTGCTGCAGAAGCCACCCAAGTGGACCTGAACATGAGCCAAGAAGGCCAATCCTGGCCTGGATCAGGAGCAGTGTGGCCAGCAGGAGCAGGGAAGGGATTGTGCCCCTGCACTGGGCACTGGTGAGGCCACACCTTGAGTGCTGTGTCCAGTGCTGGGCCCCTCAGTTTGGGGAGGATGTTGAGAGGCTGGAGCAGGTCCAGAGAAGGACAATGAGGATGGGGAAGGGTCTGGAGCACAAGTGCTGTGAGGAGAGGCTGAGAGAGCTGGGCTTGTTGAGCCTGGAGAGGAGGAGGCTCAGGGGTGACCCCATCACTCTCCACAACTCCCTGACAGGAGGGGTTACCCAGGTGGGATTGGTCTCTTCTCCCATCAACCAGCAATAGGACAAGAGGGCAGGGGCTTGAGCTGTGCCAGGGGTGGTTTAGGTTGGATATTCTGGGTATTAGGAAGGAATTCTTCCAGAGAGAGGGATCAGGCTTTGGAATGGGCTTCCCAGAGAGGGGGTGGATTCCCCATCCCTGGAGGTGTTTAAGATGAGACTGGATGTGCCACTGAGTGCCATGGGCTGGGAATCACAGCAGGGTTGGATCAAGGGTTGGACTTGGTGATCTCAGAGGTCTCTTCCTACCCAGCTGATTCTGTGATTCTATGACAAGGTACGTGTAATTCGTCAGCCAAACCTGTTCCTGCAGAGCCAGGGGGGAACAGTCACACACACCAGTCCTTTACATGTAGCTAAAGAAGGCAGGGGCTGTTTCATGCCTGGTGGAAGGTCACAAAGAGTGGAATGTGCCTTCACTTGGATCCCCTTGGAGACCCCATTGCAAGGACCATCACAACCAGCTCTGCCACCACCTGGGTAGCAATGACTGTCCTGTTCAAGGGGTCTGATTCCCCACATAAACATTTGGCTATTCAAAAGATTCCAGCAGAATATTTTGGGGGGCTTGGCTTGCAGAGTATCCGCAGCAAAGAGTGAGGTGCATGGGCTCCTCTTCCAGTTCAGCCACTTGTTTCCACCTCCCCAGCAGCCGATGGGAACAAATTGTGTCTTCAGACAAGGAAGCTGCACAGCAGACATAAAATAAATCTCTGCCACAGCACTGGAGAAGGAAAGGAAGGAAGATATCCTAAAAACCTCTGTTCCCTGCACAGAGTTGTCTCCCAGTGCTTAGGCTCTTCCTAAGCCATGCTGTCCATCGTAGCAACTCTGGCAGGTCCAGAATTCAACACTCACCCCTTTTTTTCCTGGTGAAAGGGATGAGCTGTTTTATCCTCTCATGGGAGATTTACCCAAAGGAAAACTTCTCCCAGTAGGAAGTGTTGCAGTTCTGGAGCTGCATATTTTAAACTTATTTCCTAAGTATTCAAGTCATTATAAATCCACTGAGTTCAGCAGAGCTGGGCAGAGTTATGCCAGCTATGAATCTGGCTGTTCCCTGTGTAAGTACTTCCCAAGCATTAGAATCCTTAACAGGTAAGTCATCCAGGGGGTGTTTGCCCCATATAAATCAATTAGGATGTGAAAGGTTGTATGCAGGAGTGGGGATGGGAGGGGAGCAAGGGGGGAGAGAAAGGAATATTTCCCTTTTTCGTTTTCCAGGTAGTTTTTCCCCTCCAAGGTGTCCTGCCTTCAGTGCACTTTGTTCTGTGTGCCCAGAGCTGCCCATCCTGTAACACTCCCACTGCCATTAAAGGTTCATCAGGATTTACAGCACACATCCTTGAGGTTGGATTAATTGTATATTGCTTCATGATATGGGAGCTTTGCAACCTGGGGTCCTTCTATGATGAATTACCTTTGTTGAGCTCTGGTGGAGTTACAATTTGAACCATCACTCCATAATCTTCCTAATGATGTGACTGGTTTATTTTAATTTTCATTTTAATTTCATTCTTCTGAAATAGGTTTCCAAGGAAAGGCATCATTTTTTAAAAAATCCACTTTCCACATTCATATTTTGAAAAGAAATTAGAACAGGGCATTCTTAAAAATCACTGATGTCACTGAATCCTCTCTGAAATGTTTATTCCCAAGTGGTGACTCCATTGAGTTTTCTCACTTCTCAAAATAAGAACTTCTTTTACCTCCACTGTTAATCCCAGAATCACCACCATCAGAGCCAAAATGTTCCTCTTCTGAAGACTTAACTCTGCTTAAAAGCACTCACAGAATCACTGTTATTTTTCTGGGCATTCTCAAGGTTCATGGAAGTTTTCAATTTGAAATACTCTTATGTGGAAATGTTACACAACAACTTCACTGAATGGACCAACAGCACTAAGAGCAGACCATGAGTGAGCACCGTGGGCTGCCTTTAGCCCATCTCTGAGCCCATCACACCCTTCCCAGCGAGGATAAAGGGGCAGGGTTTGGTACCTCTCCCAGACTGACTTTGGAATGTTATTTCTGATGTGGTTTAAGGATTCACTTGGTTGTCCAGCAACGCAAATAAAGTACTAAGCAGCAAAACCCTCTCAGGTGGTTACCCAGGTCAGGGAGCAGAGTGGTCAGGGCCAGCTGGGAGCCCAGAGTGCTGAGCAAGTCCAAAGGGAGGAGGCAGCTCCAAGGTGCAGCTAAGGATGCAGGATCCCATCGGGATCGGGGCGTGCATGGCCCTGCACGGACAAAGCTGCAGCACAGCTTGGGCGGGGACCTGAGTTTGAGTCAAACCTTGAGCAGGGGGTGGATAAACCCAGCACTACTCCCAGCTTTGTCCCACAGTGTGGTCACAGAGGCCTGGCCCAAGACCATCCCAAATCCGAGCTGCTCCTCTGCATGGGGACAACATGAGCTGTGGCTGCCCCATCCCTGGAAGTGTCCAAGGCCAGCTTAGACAGGGCTTGGAGCAATGTGGGTTAGTGGAAGGTGGCTCTGGCCATGGCAGGGGGTGGAACGGGATGGATTTAAGGTCCTTTCCAGCCCAAACCAGTTTGGGATTCTGTGATGACCCTATTTCTGTCCTGGGTTTGCACAGCGTAGTTCCAGACCATGATCAGATGTCTCGGGATTTGAAACAACAGGAGAGCAAAGCCAGCTCATTCCCAAAGGACAGTGAGGCCAACAGACCATTTAACTCCTAGTTAAGGTCTCTAGACACAGCAAAAGCTTTGTGCTCATCCTCTGTCAAGAGATTTGATACCCGTAATTCCGAAATATCCTCAAGACTTCAACAGGGTGAGCTATTTACCAGTGGGTGAAATGACTTTGTGCACAAAAGATGAAAATCAAAGGGTTACCTTAATGTTATTATTCTCTACACCAAAACAATTATAAAAACTAGTATTCCCTGTCTAATCAGAGTTTGAAATTGCACTGAGATGTAGAAAAAATGGTTGTAAGCAAAAAGTAGATACCAATTAGCCCAGAGTAATCTGAGTTGAATAATCAGAGTTTCTTAAGAAAGAAACTTTCCTGCCAGGCATGGACTATTCCTGACTTAGACCCAAAATCAGGAAAGCAGGATCTCAGAGCTTAATTTCCAACTAAACTGCACACAGCTGCTCACTCACTCCAGTCAGGCAAAATGACTATAACTGGGAATAAATATTTGCTCACATCACATGAATCTGGCTTATAGCTCCTTCACTGACAGTGTAAGAATAAGGGAGATTTTCTATTATTATTTGCTTGCAATTTTACTTATCCATCATAAATTGTCTACTGAGACCATAAATCTCTTGCCTGATAATAATATTTTTCAGTAGATACCCTTCTGAGATCTGATTTAGTGAGGTATCATCCACAAACACTGCAAAGTAGGCAAAAATAAAACCCCGACAGGTATAATAATTGTCTAAGGGGAAACAACACCGTGCTAAAGAAAGGCATTTACTTAGAAACTACAGATTTCCTGATTTTTAACACTGAAATAGCAACTACAGGTTGGTGGCTGAAAACCCACAGCACCTTGAAGCAAATTTTAAGTTGAATTTCCTTGGCTTGCCTTGCCCTGTCCCTTAGAAATGAATATAAGGGCACGAGGAACATGAGG
Source organism: Acropternis orthonyx (assembly GCA_035583155.1). Lineage (NCBI taxonomy): Eukaryota > Metazoa > Chordata > Aves > Passeriformes > Rhinocryptidae > Acropternis > Acropternis orthonyx. The sequence continues at coordinate 25,392,556 of JAWWEU010000005.1, read as the reverse complement.
AAAGGTAAAGGGAGAATTATGAAGGAAGGATTATAAAAGTGGGTTTGTTTTGGTGGCACTTATCTCACAAAAGAAACATTTCCTTTTCCTCTCTAAGACTTTTAACCTTAAACTTTAGACATGCTAAAGGAGGGACAGATAAAGGGAAAAAACAAATCTCTGAGGTTTCAGATTTTTCTTGCAGAGAATTTACTGAACCAAAAAGACAAGAGGAATACAATCCCAGTCCTTTGCTCCGTGCCCTTGATATTGATTCAGCTCACACGGATCTCCTCCATTCCTCAGGATCCCTGTGAACGTGTGACTAGCTCAGCCCTGGTTTATAAAGTGGCACTGCCAACCCCGAGAGCTGCAGAGAAAAGCTCGGAGATGTGACCCAAGTGAATCCGAAAGAGTTCAGGATCTAAGGACGAATAAAAGAGCTTGGAGTGTTTATTAGATTTCATCATTCCCCAGCATTCAGGCTCAGCAATATCAAAGCCATAAAAACAGCACTTGCAGAGCTTGTGTGAAAAGAAGGGAGGTTATTTTATGAAAAGGTGAGGACCTTTCTGGGTTCAGGGCCCTCCTCAGCCCCCGTGCCCCTCTCACGTGTTCCTGGTGTGGGACCCAATCCCGTTCTCTCAGAGGGAGTTGAATGCACGGAGAGATTTCAGGCTGGTGCCCAAAGTCAGAAACTTCTCTGCCCAGTGCTCATTCCTGTCAGCAGGGAGGACCTTCATGATGGTCATGACAGTCTCAAGACTCTTGCACTAATTTGGGAGTCACTCACTGCTTGTGCACTTTATCCAACACAGCCTTTGCACTTTATCCAACACAGCCTTTCCTTCCCTTCAAGCTCTTTGCACAGACACACTTTTCAGTCTGCTGGGTGAATTTGCCATCAAAAATATCATATTTCTCATTTAAAATGGCATTTCCTTTCCCCCACTGCTCATAAGTTCATGTCCAACAGTAATCCCACTGACCAAGGACTGTGTTTATTGCGCCCTGGACACGTGTAATGAGGCCTGGGCTGTGGAGAGCACCTCTAAGTGACTTCTAAAGCAACGCCAGGCAGAGATCCACTCTGCCCCTCAGAAACAACCTGTGATAATTCCTGCCTTTGTTTTACCTCTGCATCTTCCAGATGCGTCTGGGAACATGAAATTCCCACCCCAGCATGTTGGGACAGACTGTTCCTTTCTGCTCAGGGCTGTCAGTTCACACATACCCAGAGGTGCCCGCGGAGCTGATGATGCTCCTCCAAAACCACAACTCACACGTTAAGGGTTGTAAAACCACAACGACGCCTCTTTAAATTCTGGGAGCGTCTCCACCCAGAAAAAAATACTTGCTGATCCCAGAGGAGTTCTGAGAGCCGTAATTATCGCAATTGTCTGCGGGCGTCTGTCTCGGGAGCTCCGCATCCTCTGCAGCATCATTTGCTGGCCAACAGCACCACCTACCTCTGCCAGACGAGCAGGGGAGCACATTTTGCCTCATCAGGGGTTCCCATCGGGTCTCTGCTCTGGGTGAACCAAGGCTTGGAAATCCAGAGCCAAGATTTTCCATCTCTACAGCTCATGAAGTGCCCCGAAGTGGCCAGCACGGTGTAGTCCTGAGTAGGACCTGGGAAACTGGTGCTGTAAAACCCAGCGGTGGAAAGCAAGTCCTGGTTTCTTTCTTTGTGTTGTAGAATCGTGGAATTGTTTAAGTTGGAGGGGACCTTCTACAGGTCATGAAATTCAGCCCCCTGCAAGGAGTAGGGATATCTTCAGCTTGCTCAGGTGCTCAGTGACTGGAAGGAATTTAGTCCTTGGGAAGAAGTAAATCAGCCTTTGAGCACTGAACTGGAAACCACTGCATTTATCCTCCTGTTAATTTGTACTGAAATCTTGGTTACTCAAACAGAAGTGGTCTGTGAGTGGTTTTGGAGTCTGCTCTAGCCAGGAGTATAGAGAGATATTTGTGTCAGGAGACACAGATTTGTGTCATAGAAAGATATTGGTGTCAGGAGACACAGATTTGTGTCAGGAGACACAAACATGTAACTTGCTAATTTGTTGGATTAATACGTTCAGTTTAAAAGATTCATGTGTTAATGAATTAGTTGGATTTTTTTCAGAATATTTCTATTTGCAACAACAAGCAAGGGACATTCCTCTGGGGAAACCACCACGTTCATCCTTAGGATGGAGATGCTCCAAAAAACAGTTGCAAAACAGCTGCAGAACTACAGTAACAAAAACCACAGCAGCACCTTTGGGTGGGGTTTGTGGATGGAGCCAAACTCCCAGAGACCTGGGATCTCAGCTGGGGTGTCAGAAGAAGGGCAGGTGAGTCCTGCTCTACACTCAGCTACATCAGCTCCCTCCACAGCAGAGATAATAATTTCTGGGTGTGATCAGCTGGAAAACGGTGCAAAACACCCACAGGGAGTGGCGTCTCCACAGTGTCTCCAGAGCATCCATGGTCATATGATGCTTAAATGTACATTGCACAACACCCTCCTATTAGTTTGTGTAATTAAGTGCTTGCTGAGACCTTTGCAGGGCTGGGAGAACAAGAGTTCTGGGGTTTGCCTCATTATTGCCTTTTCTGAATGGGGGAGGTTCTGGAAGAATCCACAGCTGCTTTGGTTTCCTCCACCTCTTTGAGGAGCAGGAGGAGAACCCAGGAAAGCAGCACGAGTAGATGTTCCCAGGGCCCTACTGAAAAATCAGCGGCATCTGTGAACTTTGGCCCATCAAAATGGGAAGGTGGCAAAGCCTGAACAAAAGCACATGTGAGCACATTGAACATAAACTCCTGCCCAAAATTCAGTCTGTAAATGAATAAACTCACACATAAAAGCTGAGCTCTTCTCAGTGTCATGAAGTCATTTGTTGCTGCTGCTCCACCACCTCAGTTGCAGTCCTGGCTTAGGAGCCTCACCCATGACCTGGGACAGGAAATGCAGACCTGCCCCTTGTCCCCTCTTTGCTTTTTAGGGATCACTGCACTTTGTACCTGCACGAAGGGCAAGTGGGAAAAGGACAGAACCAAAATCTCTGCTGTTCCCAGCCCTGTCCGAGCTCTGAACTGCCACAGCCCTCCTGTAAGTTACCCTTAGAACCACAAAGAGGCCTTTGAACCTCAAAATTGGGCTATAAATTACCACACTCAGCCTTTCTGAAAATACAGTCAATACAGCTGGAAGAAAGAGCAACTAAAAGGGCTGGTAGGAAACTGTCCCCACTTCCTTTTGTCCCCTCTGATGCTGCAGGATGGGACCTTCCCTTCAGGGTCCCTGTGGCTCAGCATTCCTCAAACCTGAGCTCCACCAACCCTGCAGAATCCCTCTGATCACTCAGGGAAAGCTTTGGTTCCTTCTTTTCTCAAGCCTGTCTTTGCATCTGCTCCTGAGTCTTTTCTGGAAAGCACAGAAAATTAAGCATCTATGTGTTTTGATTTTTAAACAATATTCTTTAAAAAATATAAGAAAATAAATTCTCAGGGTCGTATCTTTGAAAATCAGATTCTGCAATGTAAATTAGCAGAGAGCAGAGGGTTATAACAGGATGAAGCTCAGTGTGTGAATTCCTTTAAAACAGTGGCCCTTGCTGTGTAACCAGCACTCAGCACCTGCCAGGGCTGATGTGGGGCAGCCAAACAGCCACAAACACACCAAATCTCCCCCATGTATTTATAGAAAACAGAGGTTATTCTTTTCTCGGTGACAGGAAGAACCTAAAATACCCTCTGCAGTTGCCTCGAAGAATGTGTCAACCCCTTTTCTTCATCATGATTATTGCATAACAGAAGGAAACACTGGGAAACATGGTTAAATATTTTATATTTCAGTCCCTTTAGCAGTCTGAATGCTTTAAGTGCTTCAAACAAGCAAGGAGAGCTTGCCTGTAGGAGGGAGCAGAGCAGAGGCTGCAGCTCCCACCTTGAGCTTCCCTGTTGAACCAACACAACCTTATTTAAATCACTGCTGTCTCTTGGCCTTGGACTTCAGGTAATTCCCTGATTTCCAGCCCCAAGTTCAGTGATAGCCTCAGTCCTCTGTTATGGCAGGACAGGAGACCTGCAGGAGAGGGAACCTTCTGCACCCACCAGTTGCCTCAGATGGAGAAATCAGGCTAAGACAGAGTCTCCTTCCTCCAGCTGCTCCTTTCTGTGGCACTGGAGCACAAAAAGTGTTTCTGTTCCAGGTATTCATGTTCTCCTTAATCACAACCAGCTTGGGATCATGGAATTATTAAGGCTGGACCATCAAGTGCCACCACTAACCCAGCACCACCACGTTACTGCTACACCAGGTCTCCAAGTGCCACATCCAAATGTTCATGGAACACTTCCAGGAATGAAGTAGGGACTTCATCCCATTCCCACTGAGCATCCTGGAGAACTCACACCCAGGAGCATCATTTCCCTGTGTATGAGAATCACTTCACCTCAAAAATACCCTAAAAATGAAAAATCCCCAAACCTGAAGGTAAAGGCATTCACAATTTAAGGTCCTCCTGCACTGTGGGGAGAGAAAGCATCTATCTCTTAATTCAGCTGCCAAAATATATGGGAGAAATTTTAATGTGCAAAGGCATTTGTTGTAATGATCCTCATGCAGCATTCCCAGGGAAAAATCAGGGGAAGGAGAAAGCTGAGGAGCAGGCAAAGCCTGGGAAGAGGCTGTACTTTTTGGGGAGTTACTTGTTTAAGATCCCAACAACCAAGAGGCAGTTTGGAGGTGGTGAGAGCAGCACTTGTTGATTCAGTGGCGAAGCCGTGGCAGGTGGGATGTGACAGGGCTGGGAGATCCCACCTTTCCCCCCAGGATCCCTGAAATACAGCTCTTTCTGCCCCTGCAAAAAGGCTTTATTAAAGCTGTCAGCCTGCTTTAAAATAATGATAGGTGTTACACAAAGCAGCAGCCAAAGCTTCTTCCTTAGCAAAATGCCTGGTCTAACAGCACAAAGTAAAATCTGAAAAATAATTAAAAGAAATAACAGGGTGGAAATGTCCAACAATGTGGAAAGAACCCTAAGTCTGATTTTCTGTTGTTATATAAGGCACTGGGAGAGGTACAGCAGCAATTTTAATATAATAGATAAAAATACTGTGGATATTTTCCTTTACAACACCCTGGACTGGACAGGCAAGACAAATTTCCATGTACCTCATCCTTGTAAGGTGTTTTAGCCTAATGTCTGTAACTGGTTAGGAAAATTATGACAGAAGTTACCAGATCCTCAGAAAATCAACCAAATCTTTTCACAGAGGAGAGGAGACAAACTGCAGAGATTTTTTGGCAGATGTTCCCAGCCTGAAAAATTCCCTGCCATGGCGCTCTTCCCTTGGCAGGTTGTTTCACTGTCAAGTCTGGGCATTTTAGCACTGACAAGTGATGATTTATGAAAACTAAAGTCATGTGGGTTCCTGAGAGGACTGACATTGAGCAGCTGAAGCCAGCACTGAGAAATGCCTGTGCTCTGACCTGCACTGGTCTGAGATAAGAGAATCAGAGAATTCTGGGATGGTTTGGGTTGGAAGGACCTTAAAGATCATCCAGTTCTTTGTCTTCTCTTGTCTTTTCATAGAGAGTTATAGAATGGTGGTCTTGGACACTCCCAGGGATGGGGCAGTCACAGCTTCTCTGTCCAACCTGTGCCAGGGCCTGTCCGCCCTCACAGGGAGGAATTTCTTCTCAATATCTCACCTAACTCTTCACTCTTTCAGTTTAAAGTCATTGCTCCTTGTTCTGGCACTCCATTCCCTTGTCCATAGTCCCTCTCCACCTTTCCCAGAGGCTGCACAAATGTGGGACATCAGGATACCCGGGGGATTCCCCTGCACAACCCACCAGAAATCAGCTTCTCCTCAGCACCCACAGAGCATGTTCTTAACTATAACCCTGTGATTTCCATGGTGTTATTCACACCTTTGAAGTCTCCAAGTATTCTTTAATGCCGTGCAGTGACACAGAATCCCAGAATCCCAGGATATGTTGGGTTGGAAGGGACTCACAAGGACTATGCAGTCCAACCCCTGGCCCTGAAAAGGACTGTCCCCAAGAGTCACACCCTGTGCTCCAAAGCATCATCCAAACCCTCCCGGAGCTCTGGCAGCCTTGGGGCCGTGCCCACTGCCCTGGGGAGCCTGCTCAGTGCCCACCACCCTCTGGGGGAAGGGCCTTTGCCCAAGATCCAACCTGACCCTGCCCTGACACAACTCCAGCCATTCCCTGGGTGCTGTCCCTGGTAATTCACTCTGGTTTATGAAGGGTGTAAAAGCAAATCCATGGGCTCCTATCTGGAGATTTCCAACATTCAGAGCAAATGTAGAAACCCACCCAGTTCCTCACAGAGCTCATTTTCCATGACCCATCAAGGGTAAGAGAGGAAAGCAGGGCATGCAGTGGCTCAGCCCAGGGTAGGACTCTGCAGCAGCAGGAGCTCCACGTGTTCCAAAGTGACCTCCTGTGCCCATCCATACCAGATCACTCAGTCTAGTGTTGGACTTGGCCCCTGGAAGCAGCTCCAGGAGTTGGTGCAGCACCATCCCAAATGGAGGCACCTCTTAGAATCAGAGGATCTTAAGGCTGGGGAAGGTCCAACCACCACAATCACCACTAACCTCTGTCCTCAGGTGCTTTACTGGGGATGATTGGAATTCTGCAAAATGAGGGCAGAATCACAGAGTGGATAAGATTGGAAAAGACTTCTGAGATTGAGTCCAACCCTTAACACAGGACCACCACCATGGTCACCACTAAACCATGTCCTCCAGTGCCACATCCACAGGTTCTTTGAAGGCTTCCAGGGATGGGGACTCCACCACTGGCTTGGGCAGCCTGTGCCAGTGCTTTTTACAAGGAATTTTCCCTAATATCCAGTCTAACCCTTCCCTGGCACAACTTGACGCTGTTTTCCCTCATCCTGTCTCATCTCCTCCTCTCTGGTGCCCTTTCCACCAGCTTCACTTGGACAGGGCACCAGAAAGGCACCCCCCTCCCAGGCAGTACTGAAGGAGATGTATACAAAATAAAGCTTTATCCATCCCCCTAAATCACCTGTTCTGCTGAAGAAATAACAATTGCAAAAGCAGGAGGAACACCTCAGCCAACACCACTGTGCTCCTGAAGCAAAATCATCCCAAATCAGCACATTCTCTTCATCGGAGGATCTTCCCTACCCTGCACAAAGCTCTTTTCCCACACAGGTTTTAATTATCCTACACAAACTTCTTCCATCAGCAAGTGGGCTTTAGCACCCACTGTGCCCCATCTGCAAGGTTTTAGCTAAGAGATTTTCATGTCTTTTTCCCCAGTTTTTAGCAGCTGCAGTAAATAAGGCTGTTTTCCAGTTCAGAATAACCATTCCTACCTGTTAAAAGCATTTCTATGAAAAACAGCTGCTGCTGGGTTCTTTTGTGCTTTATTTGCTAAAATCCAAGAGAGAAGGGCTGAAAACAACCAAGAATTTTATTTCCTTGAGTTCATTCAAAACTCCTCCCAAAGAGAGGAATTTTACTGAAGTGCCAAACTTCCCCTCCAAAAATCACGTGTGTAGGGGGAAGGCCCTGAGTTTACTTCACAAAATGCTGTACTCTGTCTTCATACACTTCCCACTGTGAGGTGTTAAAGGAAAATATCTTTCCCCCTTAAAAATTCCAGTATTAGCCTTGGGATGGAGCTCCCAGGAGTTCTTTGGTGTGACAGGGACAGGGTGAAAACTTCAAGGGACAACATCCAGCCCCCTTAACACTGAAGGGTGAGCTGAGACCCTGGAGCTGCTGATCTCTCTTCTTCTCTGGGTTTCTTAGCATTGCTAAGGCAAGGCCTTTTGCAGGTCTTAGTGCAAACATCTTGAAAAAAACAATATGAAAAACACATTAAATATTAATTAAAGGTTGGACTCGATGATCTTGGAGGTCTTTCCCAACCTAAATGATTCTGTGGTGTTATGTTACTTAAAACATCACGAGAAATTGTTATCACTGAGAAGGTGCAGAATAATTCTCTCCCCATTTGCACCTCAGAGGCTCCTGATGGCTTGAAGCTGCTGTGATTGCTCCAGTCTGGAACAGCTCCATGGATTTTCTTTGAGAAAGGCAACTTGAAATTTCAATCTCCATCCCTCAGGGATCAATACCGGCCCCAATACTGCTCAATGAGCTTATTAAATGAGCTGGCTGATGGGGTAGAGTGCACTCTCATGGAATTCACCCGTGATTCATGGCTGGGCAGGGCTCTTGATGTGCTGGCAGCTCTGGCCACTGCTCAGCCAGACCTCAACAGGATGGAAAAATGGCCCACTATGAACTGCCTCGAATTCAATAAAGGCAATAAAGGAAAGTGCAAACTCCTGCCCTGGGGGTGCGATAATCTCCTGAGGGCTGACCAGCTGGAAAGAGAAGGCAGAGAAGGACCTGGGGGTGGGGGTGGATGCCAAGTTGAAGGCGAGCCAGTGGCGTGTCCTTGCAGCAGAGAAGGTCAGCGGCGCCTTGGGCAGGTCCAGGGGGGTGAACTCTCCCTCTGCTCAGCGCTGGTGAGGCCACACCTGGAGCTTGTGACCAGCTCTGGGCTCCCCAGGATGGGAGAGGCATTCCCGGGAAGGGCCACCACCGTTCCCAAGGGACTGGAGCACCCGGCACGTGCCACCTGGCACTGCTCAGCCTGGACAATGTCCCGCTGCCAGAGAGAAGACCACGCAGTACTCAGGCATGTGCAGCATCAGGGGCCACGGACACCAGCAGAAACAAAGGAAATGTGTGTTAGACGTGGCCACCCGTCACAAAAAGAGCCATCACAATGATCAGTCCTCAGGACCAAAGTCCGTGCCGACTGTCACAGAGCATTTCCAAAACCCCTGCTCACGTTTTTTATGCTTTGTTCCTACCTGCCTTTGAAAACTCTGACTTTCTGCAGCTAATTTTATAAAATCTACAAGAAGGACATTCAGGTGCAATTGATCCTTTCAAAAACAATTCTTCCTACTCTTCTGAATGATCTCCCTTTATGCCCACGGTAAGAATCTGTTCAATGCTTATCCTGGGAATTTTTACCTCAGCTTTTGAACCGAAGGAGTGGGTTTGGATATTCACTCAAAGCCAAATCATTTCCCAGCTGAAGCAGGGGAGCAGATCCAAATGCAACAAGCCTCTGCCCTAGATGTCCCTTAAACACCATCTTTCTTAGTTATACACGTGGTACAGCCCAGCCTGTTTCTCTCGGAGCTGAGCCTTGTGATGAGGTGGAAATGAGGCAGAATTTGGGAGCAGGATGATTTGAAATACCCAGCAATAAAATCACATCAGGCACCACACTAAGTCAGGGAGAGCAGCTGAATAACTGAATTGCAAGAACATTGACATTTTTCAAAACAGAGAAGGGTGTGATTGTCACAATTTTTCATATTCTACTCACCTGAATTTTCAATATTTTGAATGCATTTACACATTGGAAAAATCAAGAATTAACACAAGATTTTTCCTTTTGCATTTTAGGAGTAAGAAAATTGCCACTCTCACTTGTGGATGGCCCCGATTGTGCTTTTATATCCAGCGCTGTGAGTAAGAGAGAACAGGCAAAATGTGTTTTATACTTACAGTCGAATTACACTGAAGATGAAAAGCTTTTCTTCACTCAAAACTGTGCTAAAATTGTGCTAAAAACTGGGTTCTCAATTTAAACTTCCTTTGTTTTTTTCAAGACACTCAGAAATATGGACTGTGTTAGGAGTGGACACTCCCATTCTCTGACAGAACCAGAAGTTTTTAAAATGAAAATTAAAAACCCAGTGTGAACATAGGGTAGGCATGACCATACTGAGTTAAATCAGCCCTGATTTAACACTCTGGCTTATCTAAACCCCAACCAAAACACAGAGTTATTAATATTTCAGCTTAGTTTGGGTTTGTCAGGTGGCAGATTCCTGAAGAAGCCCCAAGTACCTGCTCAAGACACAAAGACCCCACGGAGGTGACTCTGAATCCCACCCAGCTCTCATTATCAGGGCTCTCCGTGTTCCTCTCCCTTCAAAGCTGAGAATACCAATCAGCTTTAATGGCTGGGAAGAATTATTCAGCCTCTTTGGTAAAACTGCCTTCAAGCCACACACAAGCTGTGACAGAGTTTTCTAATTAAACACTTTCATTATAAGCAGCAGAACGTACCTTTGTAAATCTCAAAGCTGCCAGCTCGGAGCCTGATCCTCCTCCCACTGAACTCCACAGGAGCAGCATCCCTGTATTTACATTTCTCCCTGTTTGGGAGATTTTAGGAATCAATAAGCCAAAGTTATTCTAAGTCTCAGAAAAACATGCATTCTCTTCGGGATTCTCTGGGCAAATTACTTATTGATTATTCTCAGCACATGCTGCTGCTTTCCAGGGGTTGGTTGGGGTTTCTTCTGGCACCGCGTCATGTAACCATAAAAATTCTCCTCTGATATTATGGATATCACCCAAATTTATGATGTGCTCGAGTGGATATAAACAGGCTGCCTCAGAGCACTGAGGTTGTAAGGCTGGTGCTGCTGCGGGGTCCATGGAACTCTGAGCCACGTGACACTCATGGCAGGAGAAGAGCCAAGACAGACACACAGACCAACAGAGGTGGACACAAACACAGCGTGAAGGGATGGCAGGGAGGAAGGTGAGGCTCCAGCTGGTTGGTGATGAAGGCCTTTGAGCAGGAGAAGCTTGAGCCTTCTGCTCTCTTGGTCCACGCTGTGCTCCCCTTGAAGTGCTGCAATTCCCACTTGCCTTCCCAGCCCTGCCAGTGGCTCCTCTGGCTGAGCCCTGTCCCCAGCCCACATGCCAAGAAAACAGTGCCCATGAAGGAGGGATGGTTTACCCCTGTCTCCGGCTGCTCTCATCCCACCACACCCTCTCCGTGCAAGGCTGGAGCCAGACCTGCTGGAAATGTCCCCACCTACAATGTTCTGATGCCAACCAAAGCTGAAAGGATTTTAAACCCCTCCACATTCTTAGAAAACTGACTCCTACTGAGATGTCACGCTCATTCTTGTGGGGGTGAAAGGCCAAAATTCCTGTGGTGGGAGTCAGGAAAGCCCAAAGGCACCCGGATCCAGGTCCTGGGCAATTCCCAAGGGAACCTTCTGGAACCAGCTAGCTACAAAAAGCTCCCTTTCAGTGACCTCTGCCCATCCTTAACACGTCTGCAGAGCTGTCTGTGACAACTTTCACCCAAGCTGACAACCTGTCATCCTGCATTCCAAAGACATGTCCTACATGTCTCCATCCAGTCCTTTGACAAGGCTGAGGAAAGCCCATGGAAAGACTGTGATGGGGGAATTGCACATGAAATAGCTCAGTGAAAGGGAGAATCACAATCTCAGAGCCTCAGACACTCCAGTTAACCTTCCAGGAGAGAGTCTCCTCTTCTCTGTGTTTTTAAAAGAAGTGGGAACAGCCCACAGGTCAGTGGCAATGTCCCCACCAGGCAGGAGAGCCTGTGTGACTCAGAAACAGTCTCAAGGCTCTAACTGAGTGTATGTAACAGTGTGAAAGAGAATGCTCAGCCTGAGTAAGGAGAGCAGGATCTATTTCATCACTGTTACAACTTTCCCCCACATTCTTCCAAGTTATGCAAAACACCTATTTTAATTTGCCATCATTCTTTCATGAGGAAAGTCTACCACGTTTTTACCAGCAAGGAGATATGGCCATGTTTGGGGAGGGTTTTTTCCACCTTCCTCATTAAGAGGAGAGAAAAAGGACATTTTTTTTTTTTTCAGAGTGGCCCTCCAGCAATTGTCTGTCCACTCTCTGCAGATTTCTTTGTCTGGAGAGCCCTGTCACACAGGGAGAGTTAATGCAGCAGACAGAGACAAGCTGCAGCGACCCACACACTCCCACATATAAATAATAGAGAATATGAGATGTTTGTGTGAGCACAGAGATTCCTGGAGGGCACTTTAATATTTTGTTTACATCTAAAAGTAAATACAGTTCCTTAAACAGCTGCCTAGTGGTCCCCAGCTGTCCGTAAATATAAAAAGAAAGTGACATTTGCTTCCAAACAACTAGTAAATTATATATATATATATATATACAGAACAAAAATCCAGCAACTCTGCTCAGCTTGGTGCTGCAGTGGGAACTTCTGCCAGAGTGTGGAACCACATTGCACATCCATGGGAAATACTTTCCCTGCCCCAACAAGGGGGATAACGAGCAGTGGACTTCAGGGTGGTCTTCAGGCTGCCAAGTTCTTGACTGATGCTTTTTTCTGTCTTTTTCCTTGGCTTGGTTAGGGCTGAATGTTGGACCTTGAGGTGGGAAGAGGTCAGACTGAACTCTCCAGCCTCCTGTCTGAGCTGAGACCTTCTTGCACCCTGAGGAGCAGAAGGAAGCAGTTCCAGAGGGGATCTGAGAAGCAGAGACCAGCCCCAGGACACCTTCCCACCACTCTCTGAACTCCAGATCCAAAGAGACATGAGCATCCCACATTTCCTGCTGCTACCAGGCCCTTCACAGGGGTCCCATGGACCCTCTTGGTCCCACAGAACTGTCCTGGCCCTCCTCCACCCACCCTCTAAAGGGATGGCTCATTATTATGGCAAAGCTTCAGTTTTACCTGGGCTGCTGAGAAGCCTTGAATGGCTACTGCTGGTTTTTGAGGGGTTAGGGTGGGTTTTGTGGGGGTCTTCCGTTTGCTGTTTGTTCTTTTAATGCAGTTAACTGGTCTGAAGGGAACCTCCTTTGTAGGTTTGCTTTTCATTCTTTGGTTCTATATGCAGAAGTTTAGGAATCACAGAATCCCAGAATGGTTTGGGTTGGAAAGGACCTTAAACTCATCTCATTCCACCCCCTGCCACGGGCAGGGACACCTTCCAGAAGCCCAGGTTGCTCAGAACCTTAAACACCTGAACACTGATTTTTTCCACCTGAAGCAACTCTTATATAAAATAAAGATATAAACCTTAAGCCTGTCCTTATTTTGATGATATTAAAACAGACTCATTTAGAGTGGGCTGACTTGTCAAGCTATCTAGATCCTTCCCAAGCCTCCTCATTATTTACCACTTCATCAGCCCTGTCATCCCCATACTTTATCTGCATTGAGTTTGCACTTCTTCTAGATAAAAATATTTTATGGCTCCTGCCTACTCCTAATCCATGCAGACCTCAGTTTTGGGGAGAAAAAATAAGGAAAAAAACAAAAATGTCATGGTTGTTCTGCAACAACTTCAGTTGTGTCAGTCAGTTTTCAACCCAGTTACTGTGAACTTCCTTGACAGGGTATCACTTGTCCTTTTACAGAATGTCAAGCAGACTTGCTTAAATGCCTTACAAAAGTCTACTGGACTAATCTCTCAAACTCTCCACTTCCTTTGCCCCCTCAGTGTGTAATCTCATCCTGATTAAACAAGTCTTGCCTGGCAAGAATCTACTCCCATAAAAATCACTCTCTTTTATGTTCTATTCCCATCCTCTCATTCCCTGTTATTTGAATCCCATGTCAGTTCCACGACGGATGTCATGCCAGCCAAGCTGGAAATGTTCAGTTGACACATGAATTTTGATGTGGGGGGTTGTTTTTTTCTAAACATTTACTGGTGTTGCCATTTCTGAATCACTAAGAGAGATTTTATCAGCCCCACCTCCCAGTAGCACTGCAAGGGCTTTGTCTGCCAGAGCTACACAAGAAAACCCTTCTGCCAGGGGTGCTTATTTCTCAGCGTTTTTATGTTCCACATCATATTCCCAGCTAATTTCCTTTCCAGTCCCTTTTTGTGCTGCTTTTTTCACATTTTGTGTCTAACTTTTCCCTTCAGTTCTCCCCTGAACACCCTCCTCCCCTGAAGCAGGGCAAAACCTAGGACCCTGAAGAGTTAGCACAAAATTCTTGGGAGATGTTTAGCTAGAAGTCAGGATC
>JAWWEU010000005.1:25325683-25367873 GCA_035583155.1 Acropternis orthonyx | reverse complement strand
CTTTTTAAAGGGGGATCTTCTGGCACCCCCTCCTGGGAGGGTGTGGAGATTCCTCCCCGCAGTGGGGACACCCCTCAGGGTCACTCCTTGAGGCTGAAAGAAAGAGATTGGCCCAAGTCATGTGGATAATAAACTTAATAATTGTTTTTCTGGCTTTAATATCATTGCAATAAATAGTGCACTACACTCATAGTTAGAGCTGCCTGTACTGTGGAGGAAATAATTCTGATTAAGATATTTTAGTCTAATCATCATCATCATCAATTTAAAGAAATCATTTATTTTATTCATATAAGTGTATTTGGTTTTCAACCCTTAATCCCATGGGAAAAACATGCACAAAGTTTAAATAGACTCTTTTAGGCAAGTGTAGAACCAGGGATGGATCCAGCTGCACCCAGACTCCTCTCAGACTGGGATTTTGGGAAGCAAGGGCCATTCACTTCCGAGCTGGACTCAAGGATCTTTCTGATCCCTTCCATCTCAGAGCATTCTGTGATTCTTGCTGTGATTCTCCACCTCCTGACTCGACAGGAGGGTCTTCCCAATTAACCTTTGTCTGAAGCTCCCATTCTGTAGATTAATTTGTATTTTTACCATAGGGCTTTTTTGTAACCCTTAATGTGCATCTTTGCTGAGATGTCTGGACAGGAATGATCTCATGGCTGCGGCATCACTGATGGGATCTGATGGCATCTTTTGGGATGGGTTTTCAGCTACGGGCTCAGCTCTCCTGGAGGAATCCAGGGTGGGAAGGTTGATGCTGACTTGGGGAAATGCAGGGGGCATTTCACCTCTCCTGGGTCACTGCACGTGCAAAGGCAGCAGAGCTACGAAGTGCACCCTTGGCTGCATGCCTGGCTGCTTAAACATCACTCAGGGACACACCAGGAGCCTTTTGCTGCTGGAAAAAATTCCACTGACTCGGTAGGGATGGGCCATCGCTCCAGGCCTTTGGTGCCTCTGTGGCAGCTGTGCCTGCTCAGCGCAGTTTGCTCCTTGGGCACTCACGCTCTTCCACCTCCCTCTGCACTGCTATTCCCATTTCAGTTTTATTTCATCCTGTTGCTTTCTTCTGATTTCAGTTGAAAGTTCAACTCGTAACCAATTTTTCCGTAATGCTGGTTATATTTTGTCAGTAAGTGGGAACAGCACAGCCTCTCTGCTTTCACTCAATGGGAAGTGACACCCTGCTGATTAAAATTTATTGCTAATAGGCTTTGATGAATGTTTCAGAGTATGTTATTGGTTTAGTTTTTTCGTTTCTGGACGGTTTCTATTTCTGTTTTATCAATTCTATTTCCTCCAATTGTCTTAGACATAATGTATGATGCTAATAACGTGTCAGCTTCAAAAATCAGGAGCATAAAATGATACTTCTGAAAACTGCAGGGAGAGGGGAGAGTGATTTATAACGTTCCTGAAAACATGCAATTACATTTGTTGATTGAGATGCCAGTTACATACATAAAAATAGGGGAATATGTTTGAATTTCCTCCTTCAAATTATTTACTATGAAGCCATAATTTGTAGATGGAAAGCAGATTTATTATGTAAGCAAGCCCAACTGTGATCAAAAGGACTATCCACTTCTTCAATCCTCCTTTAAACTTCCAGCACTCCTTGAGAAGACTTTCATGGAAGTTTGATGGCTGTTCACTCCATTAATCCCTGCTCATTTTCCCTCTTTATCCAACAATGCCACGGCTCAGCTGCCCCTACTGAATCGCTCCTATTGCGTTCAGAGCACCAGCTCGTGTATTCCATGGGATCACTTTTGGGATCCCGCTTTGGAATAGCCCCCACCTTGCTAAGGGAAGCTCCTTTCCCCCCTGGCTGTGGGTGTTTTGCTCCTTGAGGCCCCTTTTAGGAAGGCACTGAAGTGTCTGAGCCCCTTTAGCCGTGGCATTTCCTCTCACCCACCTGCCACGTGTTCCCGTTTTCTCCTTGACTAGAATTCCTCCATAGTGCTCCTGGAAATCCACTCCAGGAGGCTTCTTGAAGCAAAGAATTCCTGCTGGAGCAGTTCCTGTGCTGGGCAGGAGTGTGGTTACTGTGTGAACCATGTTTTTCCAGCTGGCTCTAACTGGGTGTCCATCACTGCCTTCCTTGTTTTCTCCATTATTCTCTCATTATTCAAAATAATGCTTTGGATAATTTTTCACCATCTGAATTATTTAAGATGTTGCCACAACCTCAGATGTGCCCAGATTAGGCCTTTTTGTTTGGTTCCTCTCCCCATTTTTCCCATTTCTGTTTGCCTTTCTGGTGTTAACCATGTTTCCCCAAATAGAATAATTTGCCAGTTTTCTTGATATGATTATTTATCAGTCTTCCAGATCCTTTAGGAAAATATTGAAGGGCAGGACTGATAATCCCCATTCCCTTGTTTCTGCAGAAGATGTCAACTTGGCATAGTCCTCCTCCTCCTCCTTTCCTTTTGTTTACATTCAATTACTCAGGTTTTGGATCTGTCCAATCCAATTTGAATTAACATTTCAATTACTCTATCATGGAAAAAGAGAGCAAATGCTTCATTAAATTACATGCTTTATTAAAATACCCATTGCCATCTATAAGGAAACTTTCCAACATGATGTTTTACAACACGAGATACCATAAACAGCCTTGAAATACGCAGAATTTTAATGAAGTTGCAATTTAAAATGTCAGATTTTTAATGTCTCCTGTATGAGGGGTTGATAAAGCGGTCTAAGAGCCAGAAGGCCGAGGTTTCTTGAGAATACCTGAACTTGTAAGAGCTCTTTTAAGACCACCCAAGCTCCTGCAGGATATGATGGGTGGTTTCATTGCAATTTCGGTGCTGTTACTGAATCATTTGATTTTTGGAGCCTTCCCTTCTTTAGAAAGGATCTACTGAAGCTCTTTAGCATATTTAAGGACATACTTAAGCATGTGCCTGATACTTAAGGATATACTTAAGCATGTCCAGAGTCAAAGAAGGACTTAATTTGCTCTGAACTCCAAGATCAGATTCTGCTTTGGGAAACTGGATCCAGAGCTACACTTTATGTAGGTAAAAACAACCACTAAGGTGCTCAAACTTTGTGGTTTAAGGTTTATCAGCCTTTGTGGCTCTGAGTAATCACTTAGCAAATAAAAAAATAAATCAGATTTTCTTATATTCTTTCCATTCCCTCACCTGGTGTTTTAATTTAGACCTACTTTTCCTCCTGGCCTCTGTGCCAGAAAGGAAGGAGCTGGTGAAGCAGTGTCAGTGGCTCTGCTGGGGCAGAGCAGTGTCTCTGCTGCTGCAGCTGCTGAGCAGACTCCTAATTATGGCATGAAGATATTTTATAACAAAGACATAAAAACACCCCGTTTTTATTAGCTGTTCACATGCCTGCTGTAATTAATGCTACACTGGGAAGTCTGCTTTCAGTTCATCTGAACACATCTACTTTTAACCTTGATGACCCAGTAATTTCTCATAAGCTCAGTCGTGGATTAATGCTGAAAAGATGGAAGTGACCTTCCCCTCCCCCCCCCTCCTTTTTTTTCCGTTTTAATTTTTTTTTCTTTTAAGCCCTACAGACACCTCCCCTGTGGATATATTAGCTGAAAAACGATTTCAGCAGTGCTGCAAGACTTAGGTACTCACAGGTTTGACACAGCTCTAAGATGCTGAGACCTGTTAGGGAAGTGTAAAATAGTTATTAGGACAATAATGTGCTTTCTCTCGGATTCAGTCTGATATAATACTTTAATCAATCTATTTAAATCGTGTATCACAGGAGCACAGCTGCCTCACCATGGGGGTCACCACAGGCTGCAGGAGAACCTCAGCATGGAGCATGTCCTGCCCCTCCTTGTACGCCTTGGGGTCTGTTCCTCGCCCACATTCTCACTCCCCGATCCCAAGGGCTGTTGCTCCTGAGCAAGAACTTTTCCCTCTTCTTAAATATGTTATCCCAGAGGTGCTCCCACTGCCCTGCTGGGCTTGGCCATGGCCAGTGGTGTGTCCATCCTGAAGCAGCTGGAATTGGCTCCATGGGATGTGGGAGAAGCTTCCAGCAGATTCTCACCGAAGCTGCCCCTGTAGCTGCCCCCCTACCAAAACCTTGCCATGAAAACCCAAGACAGCTCCATACGTATATAATTTGATCTTTAAATTTAAACAGTTATTCCTTATTATATTCCTGAGTAGTGTGTTTGGGTGTTTCCAGTTCTGCTGCTGGAACACCGTTTACAGCCAGCTGAAACTCAAGATTTTTATATAAGCTGGACTAAGTTATTACATGTGGAACTAATAGAAAAGAAAATGTTTGTCTTCCCATATTTAAAGCTTCAGAGAGCCTGATCCACCCTGCAAGTGCCAGTGAAACACAACAGGCCCAAAAGAAGCACATACTAGAGCCACTTCACAGGGCAGAAAGTTGCAGTTGTCTCACTGTGTGTCCCACACTGTGACCCTGTGGAGATCATTTGGGATGTGTGAAATACCCTCAGGCATGACAAATACTTTGCAAATTCCACTCCTTAATACTGGGGCAGTAATTGTTCCCTCAGGTGTGGGTGTGACAGAGGGGACCATGCTGTGGGTTGTTCCCTCTGGTGCTGGTCCATCCCCTGCTCATGGGAGGAGGAGAAACACAATCCACTCCCAGATCCTTCACCTCAAACCCTCTTAAACCACAAGGCAGGCTTAGATCTTCATTTTATGAGTGTGAATGTTGAGGAATGTCTTGTCTGGAGGACTGGGCACCCTTTGAGCTCTGCCAGGTCCATTTGCCACATGGATGTGCCATGGCCACCCTGAGGTGCTCCACTGGAGACAGCTGAGGCACATCTGCACGGCACAGAGGTGCACATCTGGACCCAAACACAAACCCTCAGCTCCCTGTACCTGTGGTTTGAGTGAGTGCTCCAGTGCTCTTGAGGGGTGGAAATGGCTTTTGATGACTTGCTGAGATTTTCACTGACTGTCTCATGCCATAAATGTGCAGCTGACATGGCTGAGCTGCCAGAGAGGGGGCAAGGACAGCTGGGTTTGTCCTTTCTGAATTGTTTATTAATTGTGGTTTTCTTATGAGCAAATCTCAAGTTTTAATGGTCTGTGTGCACCTCAGATGGGTTTCAGCTTGAATGAAAGCAGGAAGGCAGTGGCAGCAGCAGAAATGTCATGGTGTTACATGTGGGTTTTGTTTCCTTTGCTTGGGTGGGGGTTTTTCATGATTTGCTTTTTCACTTCAGCATTTTCCTGTTAAAATGCCCTGCTATTTATTATGCAAGGACATTACTGTGTATTGTGGCACGAGCAGGACATTTACAAAATAAGCGCTAAATGAAATTGCTGATTTGGAGACCAGGCTGCAATCAGAATTTGATTTTCTGTGTGTCACTTCTTTTTTTCTTGTTTTAAAGAACAGACTTGTCTTAACCTTCAGAAACTGTAGGAGCAGCATGGGCTTGGATCAAAAAACCAGACTTGAGCTCTCTTTTTAAATAACAGGCAAGTTCAGTCCTTGTTTACATGCATGAGACTTTTACTGACAATGATGAGCTTTAGAGCTTTATCTGCTGCTGGCACTGAATACATAATCACCAGTGGAAAGTAACTCTGAGCTTTCGAAAAGACAGGCTTGAGATCTGTGCTGTGGCGGAGGAGCTGGTTTGAAAGCTCCAGAGGTGAAGGGCTCTGAATAGTCCAGACTGAAAGGTGAGCGAGTGTCTGGCAGGGGATTCAACAACCTGGCAGAAAATGCTGTCTCATGTCATATGAGACATGTTTAATATCATGCATTAAACACGAGAATTTTGTGTCTCATTAAGTGTATCATGGGCACACTTGGTTAGTGCCAACGATGCTGGGAGTCCCAGGACCAGTGCAGGTCCAGTGATCCATCAGGATGGCACATCCCCCTGCACATCCCTGTGCCAGGGCCTCACCTCCCTCACAGCGAGGAATTTCCTCCCCATATCTAATCTAAGCCTCTGCTCTTTCAGGTTAAAACTGTTCCCCTGGTGCTGTCACTGTGTCACTGTGCCTGTATCAAAAGTCACCCTGCCTCTCTTTTATGAACTCCCAAGGAAGGCCACTATGAGGTCTCTGTGAAGCCTTCCCTTCTCTGGGCTGAACAACCATAATTCCATTAATAATCCTTAATTACAGAAGAAAATTAGCCAAATATCTGTGGGTTTTGCACTGGAAAGGGATTGTTGATCCCAAATGTTCTGTGGAAGAAATGAAATCTCTTTTTAAGAAGAACCGAGAAGAAAGACATTTCCCTTCCCACCAGTTCAATAGCAAGTCCTTTACCATCCTGAATTCCAGGCAACTGGGCTTACTGATTTGGAGGACTCACAGGCATAAACCCCATGAAAAATGTATTTCTACACCTGTATGTGAATTTGAGAATAAATACAGAAATAAAGGTAAATGTTGGCAAGGACACCTTTGACATAAATGCTCTTCCCCCATTTGTGCCTCCAGACAGCCCAGATCTGTGTCCCCCTTTGTCTCAATGCCCAGGGAAAGCTGTGGCTGATCCCAAAGTGTGTCAGCAAATCTATTTTAGGGACAAAATAGGGAGTTAGCAAGCAGGTAGGAAAGAGGATTTTTATAATCCTGTGATTATCCTCCCCTTTTGCTTTTAAAGGGTTGATTTGAGAGCTTTTTGGTCCCAAGGAGTTGGCTGAAGCTGGATTATGGAGTAACTTCCTCCCTCTGTCAGTGCCTGGCCAGGCTCATTCTGCTTTACAGAACCTTCCTCTTCCATATTTTATCCCTCCAGAATTACACCTTCAATCTCCAGATCCTGCAATACCTACAGGCAATGTAAAACTACAGGCAAGGCAAAACTCACCCTGGCCTTGGCTGCCTCTCCAGAGGTGCTTGGGAGCCCATCCCCATGATAAACCAGGATAAATCCATATGCCCCCAGGCCTGGGATGGATCAGGACAGAAGTGTGACTTCGACAATGGAGCAGGATGTTGATGTGCCCGTGTAGGACTCATGCTCTGAGCAGAACAGTGTTTGAAAGCTTTGGGCACTGAGATTTGGCATTTGCTCCCATCCTTCACCACAGTTCCCTCCTCACAAGCTCGTGTGCAAAGTCCTGCCTGACAGTGGTAATAGTTAACCCTGCATAAGTTTTCACATCCTCTGCTGGCAAGACTTCTGTTTGTTTGCTCGTATTTAATTAATATTTAATTGGGTGTGCAGACAAGGGGCTGTATCATCAATTGTGGCAAAGTGGCTTCGCTCTGTCACAGCTAATGTTGCTGTATTGATTTATGCAACCTAAGAGGCTGACTTGGAGGTAAAGGAAAGGGCAAAAACTCACTTCCCAGGGAGGGAATTAAAAAAGGAGATGTCACGCTGTGATCTGTCGTATGGTAATGGCGGGTTGTTGGCTGCTGGGGAAAGGTGACTCCTGCAAAAGCGCAGGGACACGACTGGCAGCTTTTTACTCTTTCTCCTTTTTTGTTTTTTGGGGTTTTTTTTCTCCTTTTTAATCTTCCTATCATGGGACGTTTATTGCCAATTAACTTTATGCAAAGGAATGATAGTGGTGGTAAGCAATTAAAGAATACAGTATGTATTTATGCAATGGCGAGCAGAATTAATGCATCTTAACTCGCTTTTTAAGCTTGGCCCTGGCCTTCGCCCCATATAGAAGACACTGCTTTAAACTGAGACAAACTGCTGTGATAAGAAACTGCATTTTGTTAAAAATCAGAACATAATTTCTTTTATTTATTGGTGGTAGTCATAAAACTCACATTGGAAATAGCACACAAATGAGCTTCTTAACCATAAAATCATCGAAACACAACACTACATTTACTACCTGTGGTACAAGATTAGGCTCCCATTCCCTTGTAGAGCCATTTGGTGCAGCCTTTGGTGACTTTTAAACAAGTTGGCTTTCCATAAAGAAAATGAGCACTTAGAATTGATCTCTTTCTCTCTGTACCCCACTCCTCAGGGGGGTAAAATCTACAAAATAATCCCCCTGATTCTGTGTGGGAAATACATCACTATCTTTTGAGCTGTTTCTTATTTTCTCATTGCCTTGATGAAGTTATTTATATAGTCTTTCACTATCTCTCCCTAACAGTGATTTTAATTGTAAATAAAACAATTGCTCAATTAACCCATCAGTAATTAAGGTGTAATATTAAAGGCAATAAAGATTGGGCACTTAAAAATTATTCTTCAGCATTTTCATTTGTGAAATGGAATCCAGTTTCAAGATTTTCCTTCAAGCTCTGTTATTTAATATGACCATTAAGAATTTGTTTAAATTGAAGGTTGTGGCCAGGTCTGTCTCTTCTCCCAGGTGACAACCAATGGGACAAGGGGAAATGGCCCCAAGCTGTGCCAGGGGAGGTTTAGGTTGGATATTATTATTATTAAGGAGTCTTTCTTCACCCAAAGGGTGGCTGGCATTGGAAGAAGCTGCCAAGGGCAGGTCCCATCCCTGGAGGGATTTAGAAAATGTGTAGGTGTGGCACTTGGGGACAGAGGTTAGTGGTGGGGTGGCAAGCGCAGGTTCATGGTTGGACTCAATGAGCTCAGAGATCTTTTCCAACCTACGAAATTTAAAAAAAACCAAACCCAAACTGAGGTTCCCTCCAATTTATCAACGAGACTCTCTTTGCTTTCTGGTGGTAGAGAATGTGATCTCTTCTAAGTCCTGATTTAATCCTGAAACATGATACTTTCTGCAGTACAAGGACCCAACCCTGCCCTAACACAGAAGCAGAGAATCCCAGAATGGGTTGATTTGGGAGGGACCTCAAAGCCCATCCAGTGCCACCCCCTGTCATGGGCAGGGACACCTTCCACTGGTTCAGGTTGCTCCAAGCCCCAACCTGGCCTTGGACACTTCCAGGGATCCAGGGGCAGCCACAGCTTCTTTGGGAAATCCATTTCAGCCCCTTCCCACCCTCCCAGGGAAGGGTGAAGCCATAAAATAAATGTTTCCAGTTTCTCAGTTTGCCCCAGTTCACTCCCATGTCAATGAACACTGTGCCTGGGATGAGCTTTGGAGAGCATTTGGGATGAGATCTGGCATGCTGAGCAGAAGACTCTAAACGCTGTGTTGGAAGCAAAAGTGTCATCTCCAAAGTTCCTCATCTTGGGAATAACAATCCCAACACCAGCAGAGAAACGTGAGCTGAGCTTTCCCTGTAGTGCCACTCTGGTTTCTGGAGTCCAAGTTTCAGCAAAGGCAGTGAGAGCAGTGGGAGTGAAGGGTGGAGATGGACAGCACCGCTCCTGTGTGGTGTTTTAAAGCCCACAAGTCTCTGCCTCCTGCACCTTTCCTGGCTTTGGGGCAAAAATAGGCATTGGGGATGTTGTTCCTGTGCTCTTTGTGCTTTCTCTGCTGCTGGTATGAGCATTTCAGACAGGCAGGAGGGAAGGCTGTGGGGGGAAACCACTGCAAGGTGCCCTCAGTTGGAGCAAAACACAACCAGGGACTCTCACTGGCTGCAGTGGTGAACAGGAAGAGCTCAATAATCACCTTGCACATGCAGAAGTTTGAAAGTATTTGTAAGGTTTTAATGCCAAAAGTGATCTCAGATTAAATAACAGCCTTGGTGTACTTGTTATAGCATTTATGCCTTTTGTTCCCTGTAACTACCTTTTAAACTGCTTTATGAGCCTTCTTCACAGTGGGTGCCTGTTGCAGAAAGCCTGAGCAAATGAGGATCTGAAATTACATTTTCAAACATGACAGAGGAGAATATTCTACAAGTGCTTGCATGAATAACGATGCAAAGTTAGAAAATCTTAACAGGTTCCTGCCCTAAAATCTCTCCATATCTTTCGTTAGGTAAATGCCAGTGAAAATGTAGCCTTTAGGTTCTTGTCCTCTGAAATTATTGTTTTCTGCAAAGAGATTTTTTTTTTAAAGTGTTTTCCTGGACTCAAAAGTGCATAATATTTTTTATATATTTTATCTGCATATTTGTTTCTGTCAGTAACTGTGAAAGACAGCCCCATAATGTAATCAAGAACAAATTATGGCCCTGGATGAGAAATTAAGGTTAATTTTGTGCACAGCAGAAATGCAGAGGAGACTGTCTGGATAATCTGGAACTAAAATTCTGATATGTGATACACTGCTCACCTGCAGGAAACACCACAGCTCCTGCCAGCACCGTCCATGGGCACAGGAGGAGCAGCTTGGGGCTGCACCTTAAACATAAATCATTGCTCCATCTGCCAGCAGGGTTAGAGCAGGAGTTTGTGGAGACACAGAATCCCAGAATGGGTTGCTTGGGAGTGACCTTGAAGGCCATCCAGTGCCACCCCTGCCATGGGCAAGGACACCTTTCACTAGCCCAGGGTGCTCCAACCTGACCTTGGACACTTCCAGGGATGGGGCAGCCACAGCTTCTCTGGGAAATCCATCCCAGCCACTCCTCACCCTCACAGGGAGGAATTTCTTTCTACTGTCTTCTCCAAACTTACCATTCTTCAGTTTAAAGCCATTCCCACTTGTCCTGTCCCTGCATACCCATGGAAGAGCTGGAGTTAGAAGGCACTGATCAATATTGCAACGTCTGCTGACTCAGCACCAAGATTTCTGAATTATTTTTATATCAACTTTCCCCTGAATGTCCCAGTCACATTTCCAATTAATTTTCTTTTTCAGTTTATGGGATTTGATTTTATTTGTTATTGCTGGATCACATGCACAAGCTCAAGATGGATTATGTCCACACCTTGAAGCCAGATGTGCATCTACTGCTCAGCATCACCCACATCATCTACCACATTCATTTGGCAAAAGCCATATAGAAACCAAACCAAGCTGCAATTTCCAGATTCTTCTTTTGATTGTGGTGCAAGAGATGAATTGGCCATCCAATCTCCTTTAATACAAAAACATCCAGAAAACCACTCAGAAGGCTTTAGCCACAATTAACTTGAGTTTTACAGTCAGAAAATGTCAGTCTAAGCATTGCAGAAACCTCTCAAGTGTGTCACTTCTGATATTGAGGTGCTTTGTGTCCTCCAGGTAAATCATTCCATATGCACAAAGTGATCCAGGTGACCTCAGAATGTTGACTCTACTCTAAAACTCACTGAGGACTTCAGCAGGGTTGGTAATGCACTCTTAATTAATGAAGCTGGAAATATTTAGGATAAAACCCATTGTGGGTGATTTATTATGCCAATTTTGTGGCTTTGCTGCTGCTCGCCCTTCAGCTGGGTGGGCTGTGCTTAGTGGAACCACTGGAGATTTTGATGAGGTGCTTCATTCAGACTAAATACTAATGAGAGATATTTGTGGGGAACTTTTGATTAAAGTAAATGGAGCTGATCTTTGGATGCCACCAGGTAATCTGGAAAAGGCAATAAAGGGTGGACACAGACAAAATATAATGGTGATCAGTGATGGTTCTATGGGATTTTAATTCACAGGGTGAAGTCCTTCCGAACTGCGAGGCTTTTCCAAAGTACCAATCCTCTCTGAAATGGGAAAAAACCTCCAGTTTGAACGGGCTGTGATTTTTATATGTTTGTTTTAGGTAGCAAAATAGAAATCTGCTTGGAATTGCATGGTTCTTGGGTTTGTGTCTGTACTGCAGCACGTTTCTACGCTGACTAAAGCCCTGTTTACTGCTACTCTCTGTAGTAAATCTTCCCTATTGTTTTGTCTTTATTGGCTGTGCCAGAAGGCTACTGAGCTAAAGCACATAACAGCTCTCCTCCAACACTTATGAACACTTTCCCACTGCTCATCCATCATTTTAACTGGCAGTTATCTTGATGTCAAATATCTGGGAGTCTCGAATCACCCAGAATGCTCAGGATCTGGAAACAGGATGAATTTTTGAAGCACTTAAAATTAGCATGGGGAAAATAAATTAACAGTCTTGCTTAATTTATTTTAGAAAACTTTTCCAGCCCCTAATTGAGTCAGCCTGTTATCCAGATCCTGATTTTATGGTAGGGCCTGAGTCCTTTCAGCCAGTCATTTGTAGTGTGTGGAGGCCCTGAAAGCCACATATTTAAACATCACTTGTTTTCGGGTTATCTCCTAATGAGGTGCTGGTTTCTCCCTTTGTTTATATAGGGCATAAACCAGATTTCCAAGCATGGGTAAAGGAAAAAAACCCCTTTGCCTCTGAGCCAGCAGCTGCCTTCATCCAGGAAATCCATGGCCATGGCTGAACTTTAAGGCCTCTTCCAACTCTGGTTGTTTTATGACAAATGGCTTTTTTCTGGTTGAAGAGGCACAGGACAGTCCTGGACATGTCCTTTCTGCTTTCAAATGCCCACATCACCTGGCAGGCTCTTTGGGCTGCTTTAGAAAAGCCTTGCTTGGCATCCTGGCAGCCAAACTTGCACAAGTGTTTTATCCTCAGAAGCTTCTGCTGAACAACCTGGTCTAGTGGAAGGTGTCCCTGCCCATGGCAGGGGGTCAGAGCTGGATGATTTTCCAGGTCCCTTCCACCCAAACCATTTTGTGATTCTATATTTGCACGCCACTCCAAGCTTCCAGAAATTCCTAATTTGTTGAGTTGTTCCGAGAACTAGGAGCTCTGAGCTGAAGGATGATCGAAAAACTCCAGGGATTGGTCCATCTTGGCGTGGTGGGTTGACCCAACAAAGCCCCTCCATCACTCCCCTCCTCAGTTGGAGAAGGGGAAGGAAATACAAGGAAAGGCTCATGGGTTGGGATAAGAACAAGGTGAGACCACTCAGAAATTACTGCCATGGGCAAAACAAGACTTGACTTGGAGAAATTGTATCAAAGCTGAGCCAGGTAGTGAGAAACAAACCCAAGTCTTAAACCTCCTTCCTCCCACCCCTCCTTTCTTCCTGCACTCAGCTTCACTCCTGAATTCTCTTCCTTGTCCCCCTCTCAAGTGTGTCTGTTTCCCCATGTGTGTCCTTATATTCCTTCAGGAATTCTCCACTACTTTTATAGCCAGACTGTGCTGCCTGTCAATACTGCTGAAAAATTGGCTCATTGCTCCTCCTTAACAAGCTCTGTTCCATTTGAGAACCAGTTGATGCTGATGCTTTTAGTTATTCCATGTGGGGGGAAGTCATAAAAGTCAAATATCACAGAGTATTGTCCATCATTAATGGGAGAGGCCACAGGGCTGGAGTAGGATGGAAAATGAGAAACCCAGTGCTTTGTGCTTCCCCAGCTTTAGATAATGCACTGCAGCAATTTATTTTGTTTTAATGATGGAGAAGGGGAAACATGTAATTTTTCAGTCATTTCACACATGCCATTAGCAACATAATTTGAAAAGATAATGATTTTCGAACCACCTGCTATCTGGCAGATGCTTAAATATTGGCACGTGCGTGGAATGTGGTATGAAACATATCTGAGGGCTTTAATTGCCCACTAATGCAGTTCTGTTCTCCCAGAGAGCACTTTCTGTGCAGGTTAATGAGGTAGAGTTGCTTTCCTTTTGAAGTGCATCTGCCAGGGATCTCTTTTATTGCACACCAAACAAGGAGGATCTTCACAGGTTGTTTTCAGTTGGTTTTGTGTTAGTTACTTTCAAACAGCAGGAAATGAGGAAGAACATGAGGTTTGTAGTAAAGAGAGACCTTTGGAAAGCATCCTGAGAAAGAAGCTCTTGCCATGTCCCAGGTTGGGAAGAACAGTGATTTATATGTTATCTAAAATGCACTGGGGATGTTTGATCTTCTCAGGAGCCCTTGGAAGTCAGTAGAGAAGGTCATGCCCACTTGGAGCCCAGTTTTTGTGGCAGGCCTATGGCACCACAAACCCTGTGCTGGGCTCAGAGTTACCTCCCTGGGGACACTTCCAGCAGCTCAGGCTCCAGGTCTTGCAGGGAGTGTTGATATTTCTTTATGGGATGGGTGCCCATACACCTTTTATTCATTTAATAACAAAGGTTTGGCACCATTTTCCACCAAAACTGCAACATCTTGATCAAAAGAGGATACTTGGCTGGGAAACAAAGCCTTCAGTGTGAGTATCCCAGGAGAAAGTTGTATCCTGATCCTAATCCAGCTCTGAAGCTGCACTTGCTTTCCCCTATTGCCTTTCAGTGACAAGCAAGAACATTTCCATTCCTAAACTCAGAAAATCCCACACATAAGTAAGAAAAAATAATCATAGCCACTGTGGCATCAGAATCTTCTGGAATTGCTTAGAGGTACCTGGGTAAGGTTAGAGGTATGTGGATAAACCCCCTAATGCAGGAACAGCACCTAAACTATTAATTTCACGGGTGAGCCCAACTCAAATGTTGATTGCTCAATGGGGTTAATTTGTAATGGTATTGGTGATGATTGTAAGATGCTCTAACAGGATTACAAAGCCAACACCAACATGCTCATGAGATTTGTGCTGGAAGTATCAGAGAGTGGGAATTTGCTTTAACCACCATAAGGGATGTGCTCTCAGGATGAAAATAATTAGATTTTAGTTAACTGAGAAAATGATAACCTGCTGTGACATAGCCTGGATGGTGGGTGAGAAGGAAGGAGCACTTAAACTGACTCGGAGGTCTTTGCATGGCCAGCTCTAGGCCAGGCTAGACATAGCCAAGCTGACTCGGAGGTCTTTGCATGGCCAGCTCTAGGCCAGGCTAGACATGGCCAAGCTGACTGGAGTGAACAACCTTTAGGCACAGGATTATCTTTCCCTGTCCCTCAAGGTCCTGTACTAGATGAACCAGAGAAGTACTTTTTATTCCCACTTGCAGTGACACACGGGAATGAACGATCACCCTTCAGGTTTTCCAAGGTTACTGAAAATGCAGCATAGTTTGAAAAACTGGATTTTTAACATGTATTTATCCCGATTGCATAAGGATTAGAAACCTTGCTAAATTCATCCTGGTATAATTTTAAGCAATGGCTTGAAGAAACATATGGAAAAATGGAAGCACCAACACCCCTTGATTCGTGAGTGTTTTACTTAATTGTGGAGCAGTTTCAGCCTCAGCCTGATTCTTTCTCCTGCAAGTCTCAATTCTCTAAGCCATAATTTTGAGTGATTAATGATTGAAATGTTATTTAAATCACCGAGCCTTCCTCTGTCAGAGTTTGAAACTCACTAATGGAGACTAAAACTGAACAATCTGTTCGTTGGTGGTTTTTTCCCCCCCCTTCTTTTGGAAAGTGCTAAAATCTTCGATATTTCTGTTCTCTGCTACAAGGGCAACATAAAGAGATGTCTCAGAAGGAGTGATAATGTAGACATTTGCCCCTGACAGATAAAGCAGTGTGGAATAAACTGGATTTGGCAGCATTAACAAATGCACTGTGTTGGCTTTGAATGCATTAGCTGTGGACAGGTTGATAATGTCGGGGCTTTCAAATGATGGTCTTCCCAAAGTGCTTAAGAGACCTGTGTGCTGTTCCGAGGCTGTAAGTGACTGCATCATTTACACATTTAGTGGCTGTTGGATTACCTGTCTGCCTTTAGAGTCTGGGGCACAGTGAATGAAAAACCCCAATCAGGACTTTCCCAGGAAGTAAATGATGACTTAACATCCCTGGCAGCCGTGTATCAACCCACGTGTGACAATCCTGTGGCGCTGGAAAATCCGGAGGAAACAGATGGTTATAGCCAGCCATCAATTATATTGAAGAATTTCTGTCTGTTCCCCACAGGAAGATGGCTGGGGAAAGGTTGTTTTATAGTCATGGCATGTTAGAATGATGTTTAATCAAAACAGGGGTGATGAACATTGATAACCTGGGCAGATAAGCTCTGCTGTAAGAAAGGTGACCTTTAGAAAAGGTTTTGGCTCTGAGGCCTCTTTAGCTTTTCCTCTTGTCTAGAAATAAAGGAAGTAGGAGATAATTGTGCGGCATTAATGATGCAATCAGTAGCATTTAATACCCTGACATGACCACTGGAGTAGGTTGGGCATACACAGATGAGAATGCTTTTGGAAATATTTCAGGATCTCGAGTTCTGTAGACAAGTAGAAGTAGAAATGCCTCAAGACCTAACTAGTTCTTTTATTTTTCATAAGATCATTGTAACTGTTTACCCGTAGGCCTTCCTTAGAGACCAGGGCACATGACTTTTATGAACTAGGAAGTGAAATATTCCACCCTAGTTCAGTTTTTTTTTTTCCTCACAGAAACCAATGACAATAATTTGAAGTAGCCCGAATAAAATAACAGCTGTACAACTAATAAACTATATAGAGTGTAAATTATAACCTTTGAACAGGGTTCCACAGAAATGTATTCCGTGTCTAAAGGAGTATTATAGAGAATTTTTGGATATAGTTTTCAACACGTAAAATTAAAAGGAATACTATTCCTGGTGTGAACATTTATTAGCAGGCTTTCTTTCCTTATTGGCGTGCAATTAGGGCTCAGTGTGGCTGCAATTGTCACACTGATCAATCATCTCAGCTCTGTGCGTTGGTGCATTCCTGGTACATCCTCACTCAGCTCCCAAACCTTCCAGACTCTCAGGGAAACGGAATTAAAACTTTCCACTGCGGGGGCTAAAACTTGTGCCAGACTTCCCATCTCAGCCTGTTGCTTTCAAAAAAGAATCCTAAAACTCTCTTTCAAAGATTCTGGGGCAGTGGTGGCCTCGGCCGTGTGTGGTAGCCTCGGGTTTGTCACCAGCAAGAGCAAAGAGGGTCGAGTTGTTTGACTGGAGAGTTTTGGCAGCAAAAATCGGCCTGGATTTTTGATGGAAAACATTTATTGCTGTCCTGCTGATGCTTGTATTTCTTTCCCAGTATTTGCTGTTCCATTTGCTTAAAGAAGGCTGGGAAAGGTGGTGTTGTTCCTTAATTACACCCTGCCAGCTGAAATTTTTGTCTTTTGTCCATTTTCTCAGTATAGAATATGATCATTTCACTGGTTCCAAGCCATTGCCTGGCCCTCCATTATCTGAAGGCTTTGAAACAGAAGTTTCTGCAATCTCCTATAATTTTGAATGATGATTTGCCCCCATATCAAGCAGGTTTCTAGTTTGTGTAAGGATAATTCATATGATATACTACTTATTACATCTATTGCCAGTGTAATGTGAACAGACCATGGTGTAAATAAGACTCAAGCCATGTAACTCAGCCTACTAAAATAATCTTATTTAATGAAGTTTATTTTCTGTCAGGCATGCTATTTCCCATTGTGTGTAATTAAACTTAAAAATAACTGTCCAGCAACTATAATGTGTAACAACAAAGACAAGCTGCAGTCTTGAATTTATTAACAACCCCCTATTTATTTGTAATAATAATCTGCTGTTTATATGTGAGCAATAAAATTAAATTTAATGGTTCATCAAGGTGTATTTTGTTATAGTGACTCCAGCTGCAGTTTTTAGCATATCGTGACTTAAATCCAAATATTTCTAAGTAGTTACATCTAAGATATTATCTATAACATTAAAAAGAACTTTGAAAAATAATTAATGGCAAGAGATTAATTGGCAGTCTCAGAGAAAACATCTGCTTGTTTTCCTACACATTGCTAGTACTCCATTTTCCCCCTTAAATTATATTTTTCTCTAATAATTTTAGACAATCTTTCAATCCAAGCTTTTATGGGTGTCATTATTTCGCAGAGGGAGGAAAGAAATACGACAGGGATGTGAAAATTTAACACTGCACAAAACCGCCTCTCTTCCAGGCTGTCGACTCCCACCAGCATGGATTGGCATCCAAACTTGATATTCCTTCCTTAGAGCCATCCCAAGGCCAGGAGAGACACCAATTCCAATAAAAAAAGTGAGGGAGCACCTATTTTGGGTTGAAATCAGCACCTTGAGGGTGTGAACAAAACCACCTTGAACTCAACATGGAACCTTCGTTGTCACTGGAGGTCGGTGTTGAGTTCAGGCGATTCTGCCGGTATCGATGTCACATCAGAGACCTTTCATCTTGGTTTGTTGGCTTTTCATGAGCCTTCTTCCTTGAAACAAGTCCTGGATGTTGACTGGGGTGGCTCAGATTTCCTGTTAGTCTCTCCCTCTGGTTTAGCCACTCTAAGGACTGTGCAGCCAACATGGTCAGTCATCCTTTGTCCTGCTGGGCCTCCAAGGGATGAGTCCTGGTGCGCAAGGACTGTATTGATCACCTATCAATACAGCAGAGGCTCTTATCAATACAGGAAAAGTGCCTTGAGCACCAATGGCTTTGCTCTCTGCTTTGCTGTGAGAGAATAAATCTTCACTTTTCTCTTGTTAGAAACTATTGGCCTGAAAACCGGGTCAGATTGCTGTTTATCCCCCGGGATTTCCATCTCAAATTAAACCAGCCTTGCTCAAGTCATTGGACAGGTTTGTGCTCTGTGCCTCTGTGTTGGTCTGACCCTCTCACCTGCCCTCTGGTTTGCTCAAAGTACCTGTGACAATCTGGATATCGTCACATCTCTGAGGAAATTTGTGGTATAATCAAATGATTCAGGTTGCTAAAATAGTTTCTCATGTCAACATTTCTTTCCTGATGTCCCCTTATTCCTCTCCTGGTGTTCACTTTTAACTCAGTGCTAAAATCCATTGTGGATGTTCAAGTTTGTCTCCAGGTATGGAAGGTTTGTGGGGCTTGCCAGTCGGTTTGTGCTCTGCTGCACACACAGAGTTGGTGGCAGGAACTGATGATTCTTTAAATGTTTCTTGATAAAACACAGAGGAAATGTAGGAAGTTGCTGAGTTTCAGCAGCTGCAGGCTCTCCCCAGAGTTGCATTTTGCTCTCCCAGCTCTCTGTAATTGTGTGTGTGTGCTTGTCATTCCCTCTCTCCAGCTCCTGTCTCACAAAGGTGTTTCACTTTCCACATCAGGGTGTGCATTGCCCATCTTTCCTACTCCAGGTGTTCTCCGTCTGTGCTCACCTGGCTGCTCAGCCCTGCCAGTCCCTCAGCTCCTGCTTTCCTCCTCCTTCCTGCAAAGCTGTAACCCTCATTCCCAGGCAACGCCCCAGCTATGCATGACTTGCAATGTAAATGAAATCTCTACAGCATTTTTCTTGAGGTCCCATCTCTACATCACTACTCTTCTGACTCCCTTCCAAACCTTTAACAGCAGCTGTTTTTTCTTTAAATGTCACACTTACCTTTACTCAGGAAAAAAACCAACTCCAAAACAACCCAAAATAGTGATGCATTCTCTTAAGGTCATGAATGAACTTAAAAATCTCTTCAACCAAGGCTGAAATAAGTGAGCCCAGCTGCAGGAAAATGGCCAGCAGAATGTTTCAGGGACCTTTAAGGGTTTCCATTTATCAGTCTTCTTCCCAAGTGCTGTTGGACATCTCGTCCTTTCCATGCAGGGCTGAAGACCAAACTGCCTGGTGGAACACCACGTGAAGAGTGACTTGTCCTGATGTCAGCAGAGCAGATGCTGAGAGCTCAGATAGGGCTTGCAGAGAACACGGATTTGAGCTGGCTGTGAAGGAAACAAGAAGGTGGAATGTCTGGGCTCAGAGTGTTTGGGACCCTGTGCTGTGTCTGAGCGTGCCAAGAGGGCAGGAAGCTGCAAGGTCAGCAGTAAATACTCAGGAGACCCTTTCCCACACATCAAGTCAAACCAGGCTGTACATCCTGAGCAATCACAAATAAAAGTTCTCATCAGGAAGCAGCAACAACCTCCTGGGGCTGCTTGTGTGGATGGTTGTCCTTCATCTGAGTCCTGGTGGAAGGTCCTCACTGATTGGTAAATCCCATGGGAATGCCAGACCTGTCCAAGTGTCCTGAGAGGTCACAGTGGGGCTGGTGAGGAGCCGGGTAGGACAACATCCCAAACAGGTCACATGGGAGTCACTTCAGCTGCACCTCCAACCCTTTGAAATCTTGGTAGTGTAGAAAGCTCAACAGAACTGAGAAATTTGGAAGAATACTGTTGGGAAGGAATTGTTGGTTGTGAGGGTGGGCAGGCCCTGGCACAGGGTGCCCAGAGAAGCTGTGGCTGCCCCATCCCTGGGAGTGTCCAAGGCCAGGTTGGACGGGGCTTGGAGCGACCTGGGCTGGTGGGAGGTGTCCCTGCCCATGGCAGGGGGTGGGGCTGGATGATCTTTGAGGTCCCTTCCCAACCCAAACCATCCTGGGATTCTGAGATTCTATGAAAATGCTGAAGAGTTGGTGCCTGCAAGTGGCAGGTTTTGATGTGAAATGTTTCTTGTGAAGCCTCTTGCCTGCAAAAATCACTTATTTAATGTGCTCTTTGTAACTCCAAAGTGCAGATGAAAGTTCCATGTGACACTGCTCTGTAAGAAAGTGTAATATTGAGTTCTGAGGGATCTGCTGGGGAGAGCAGGCAAAGAGCAGCCTTTCAAGGGCAGTCCCAGGGATAATCAACCTCATCAAATGACAGGTTTTAATTTAAGGGAAACTTTTTTCCTTACTGAGAACATTACCATGCACATTTTCATTTTATTAGTTTATGTACACAGCTACTAAGTTATTTGCATGTTGCAGGATTTTATTTTATATTTAGCAAATGAATGACATTCAAGCAATTTGAGATTTAATTTGATCAATATTTAATGAATTATAATTATCATTGCAACTCAGAGTTCTGCACTGCTCTATATTGCCACATAATGTTTAATCAAGGGGAGAGAGAGATTTAAATATAACTGGAAAACAGCTATCAAGTCTATGTTAAAGAAGTATGGTGGGATTATTAACTAAATTGCAGAGGTCTAATTTAATAATTTTTCTAGTTACTGCTCTAAAATTGAATTCCAAGAGTGTTTCCCTAATTTGTATTTTTAAATGCCTGCAATATTTATTTTTAAAAGCACACAGAGAGCAAAATTACTTTGTTGGTGGCAGCATTTGAAATCGTTGCCTCCCTAACAACAATTCCCAGGTGTTTTACCTGGGAAAATGAGGATAACACAGAGACAGGAGATCTGCCTGGATAGACAGAACAGCACAGGCTTATATAAGGATGCAAATACTGTGGTAATGAGCCAAAAAAGGTTGATGTATCAGAAGACACTGAAACAAGTAATGAAAATCCATGGAAAAGAAGTAGGTCTGGAATTTAACCACTTGTTCCATAAACTGAAGGTATCTTTGCAAAAGATTGTTTGTATTTAGCGATATCAACATGATTTCTTAATTTTTAGGGGTTAAGTAAAGCTTATGAATTGTGGAATGTCTTCTCTGGCACTGCACGTGAGATAGAAATGTGTGGAGAGGCGGGATTTGAACAGGGAGCCTGGAAAGGAAAATGTCTAAAAATTTCTGTTTTACAGAATCCCAGAATCCCAGGAGGGTTTGGGTTTGAAGGGACCTCAAAGATCATCCAGTTCCACCCCCGGCCATGGGCAGGGACACCTTTCACCAGCCCAGGTCGCTCCAAGCACCGTCCAACCTGTCCTTGGGCACTCCCAGGGATGGGGCAGCCACAGCTTCTCTGGGCACCCTGTGCCAGGGCCTGCCCACCCTCACAGCCAGGAATTCCTTCCCAATATCCCACCTAACCTTCCCTCCTTCATCTTCCTCCAGCTTTTTACTTCAAAACAAGACTTTTAAAAACACACAGCTGTGGGGTTTGGGGGAAAAAAAATAGTTTATTATGCAATAAAAAACCATTAAGCTTTTTCCTTCCAGGTGTCTCCGAGGAGGGTGCCTCTGTGCCGATGCTGTTTCTGGAGCACTGGGTTGGTCACCAGCGGGTTGGTGGAGCACAACTCTGGCTCTGCAACGTGGTGCCCCTCCAGAGGTGTGTGGGCCCTGCAGGTGAGCGCTGAGCTCCTGCCTGGGCTCTTCCATCACCTGAGAATGGGACAAGGGTGCTCTTCACCCACAGCCTTGTGGCTCTTGTATTCTCTGATGGAAACTGGTAACTCCAGGTCATGGACCTCAGGGAGAAAAGTCCAATTTGTTATCTTTCTTTAGACTACGAGTTGTTTGCCTCCAGGCAGTTAAGGATAAGAGTAAGTGCCAAGATTTTACCCCGAGGGCAGTTTGCCTTGGGAACAACTTATCCTGGGATGTGGTGCAACTTCTGCCACCTCCTTAGGTCAGAATTGAATGTGTGACCTCACACGTGTGAGTTGAAGTTTTATGGTCACAGGGGGGAAATTGCCCATTGAAATTCCGTGGTCTCAGCACAATTTGGGTTGTAAAAATGAGCCCACACTGGTCTTAGAGCTTTAATTCTACACCAAACAGAGACACTGACCTGAGGATGTGGTTTGGTGGTGACCACGGTGGTGGTTGGTGGGTTGGTGGTTGGACTTGGTGGTCTTGAAGGTCTTTTCCAGCCTTAACAATTCTGTGATCAATTCTTGCCTTTTATTGTTATGCAAAATGTGTATTAGGTAGATGAAGAGAGTGAGGTGGAGGAGTTTGCTGAAGAAGGCACAGAGAGAAAAACTCTGTCTGTGAATTCCTCTTCTTTTTATTTTTTTTTTTCTCATTTTCTGAAGGAAGGTTTGTTGTGTTTCATATCTCATTAGAAATGTGTTTGTGGTCAGATAATGAAAGTGTAGTGGTAAAAAAAAATCTGTGTTCAATTCTGTCAGTTCCAGCTAAATGAAAACCAAGGGATTTTAGCTTAACAATAATTTCCCCCATTTGAAGGCTTGCTCTCAGAGATAACAATTTGGAATGCAGGACTTGGGGCTGGTCATGCATGATGATTTACCACATTGTAGCATCCAATTCTATTTGGAGTTGTATTTTAGCCTTTTAGAAAGCTTTTTGCTAATAAGAAATGAAGAGTATAAAAATCTGAAAGCAGAAAAAGACAAATAACATCCAGGCCCCAAACGTTTATCTGTGTAAAGGTTTTAGTGGAGAGGAATTGCACAGCCCAGCCTTGTTTTAGCAGTTTCACAACTGGACTCTTAATTTGTTTATTTTTGTCATAAATCATGTTGTTAAATAATGCACTTGTGTTCCTCTTGTTTTCTAGATGTCATAACATTATTTGAAATGGGTAGAAATGCCTAAATTCTGACATTATTAATATATGTAAAGCACAACTTCCGCATCTGACGCTATTCATCACAGCCCAAATTAATCAACAGGGACAGAACACAATATCTCATTTCAAGCAAAGGCCAATAGCTCTTGGGGAAATTAAATCATCTCTCAGAAATATTTCATTCTGAAACACTAATAATTCAATGGAAATGGATTTTTAGAGGAAAAACCTGAGTGTGTTGCATAATCTTTCCGTAGGGTTCTCCATCTCCTGCATTGTTTCACGTCACATTTTAAATCACAATTTGCTGAAAAATAGTTTACACTGTAGTTGTGAGTGTCACAGTCCTTTAGTATTTCTGAAATGATAATAATATCATTTGGAAACTCAAGGGAACATCACTTAGATCTGATGGAGACGGAGACAAAACCTGATTGAGGTAGAGCCAAACACGAAGGAAGCGACAGACCCAGAGCGGGAAATTCTCATTTTGCAATGACATTTTTATCTCATCTCTCCCCTCCCCGTTCTGCCGGAGCATCGCGTGTCCAACCACTTCTGCAAAGTAATGGGCAATCTGCTCTTCTCTTCCCCTTCCCACTTGGGGTGACAACTTAATGGAGAATGGAAAAGGCATTAAAAGCCTATTTATTTTTAACTTTTCTTCTCTAAGCAGCAGGCAGCTTGTGGCTCTGCAGCGAGGGAGGGAAGGAAGATGGGAGAAGGGAAATGATGTCCTTGGAAGGGGAAAGGCTGGGTTTGGAATTTCTTTGTTACACTAAGAGTTTATAACACTTGCCACTTTAAAGGTACATTGGCCATTTAGAAAGTAAACATAGAAGAGATTTTTATTGTTATTATTTAGCCATGAAGGAGGTGTTGAGGTGTGCACTTTGCAAAGGATCAGGCTCAGCTCCATCTCCATGTGTCGGACGTTGTTCCATGGCAGCTGCAGCTCTGCTGGGACAAAAGTTTCCAGCAAAGTCTTCCACATGCCTGGGCACGAGGAGAGTTCTAATATGCTCTAATAGCTAAAAAAAAAAGGTTGTTCTGTAAGTTTGCCTTCAGCTGGATTGTTTTTCCCTAAATATCTTTATGCTCCTGGAGGTGGAGGAGGTGTGACCATCAGCAGGGCTCACACACTTGGTTTGTCTGTGCCCCCTTGGGCTGTCCTGCTGTCTGACCCCCCAAACACCCCTCAGGTACCTCTGAGCAGCAAAAGACACCTGAGGAAAGCAAGTCCTGCCATCACTAAGCCTGGCTTTGCCCTCAGGGGGTGTGTCCTGCCCTGGGGAAATTCTCAGCTTTGCCATGAAGGATGGAAAGTCCCGCTCTGTTCACGCCAGGGTGAGCTCTGAGCTCAGCTCTGCCCAATAAACAACGGCCCGAGCTCTTGTGAATCTTCCCAGAACTGACATAATGTGATCCCTGTGTTTCATCGACGGGATATATTAATTATTGATTATGCTTAATGAATATGCTAATATGCAGATTTCAGGAGGTTCTGCTGCCCTGCTGTGCTCTCCAGGCCCTCATACATTTTTGAAGAGGTGTCTGTAGGAGACAGTGCCTGGGCTTGTGCCAAGGCCCCATAATGAACACCACATACGGAGTTCAAGGGCTGCTGCTTGTCCTTCAGGAATAACATCAGAAACTTGTGCTGTCTCACAGTTGTTCTTGAAATTTCAAATGAGGTTATTCACTTTTTCCCTGTGTACATGGGGTAAGATGCATTTCTCTGTTCAGCTGGGGATACAGAATAAGGTGTGACCTCATTTTCCATTTCAAATGAAGTGGTGGGGGGAGAAAAAGAAGTGGGAAGAAGTTGAGCCCGATGGTCTAGTGGATAATGTATTGAAACTTCAGCTCTCCTCCTGTGTACATTTACAATGAGATTACAAAAGCTGCTAAGCCTTTCTATCTTCTTGCTGGTTTTAATGCTCAGGTGAAATAACCAACATGCACAGAGGAAACAAAAAGTTTCTGCTGACGAGGCCTTGACTGAGGTTTTTGAATAGAGCTGATGCTTAAATTGCTTCACTCTAAAGAGCCCTGGGGTGCTCTGCAGTGTCTGGGGGGGCTCAGCAGATGCATTCATAAACCTTTATGGCTGAAACCATTAATACAATAGCACATATTAAAGCAGTGACAATTAATGCAATAACAGAGATGAAAATGGGAATAGTTTGGTGTGCCAAGCTTGGAAGAAGTGCTATTGTAAGCCTTTACAATTCGAGACAGAAGGGTGTCTCGAGAACATTACCGTGAGCACTCGTGAGCTGAGAAAATATCAACCTTGAAGCTATTGGATTGCAGAGCAAAAGAGCCCCTTTATTTTGTGAATGCTGAATTATTTAATTTCAACAATGTTATTTTCTGTTGTTTCTCAAGTGTTAGCAGGCTCTTTGCAGCAGAGCATAAATTAAGGGAAGCTGCAGCTGCAAGCCAAGGCCCCCTAAGAAATCAAACAGTGCATAAAGGGAAGTGCCACGACAGACCTGACTCCAAAGCACAGCCTGTGTGTTAACGAGTGACTAAAGAGGCTTTGGAGAAAGGTACTTGGACAACCAGCTTTTCTTAACTATAACTCTATTTCAAAATTCTTTGGAGAGTCTGGGAAAGTCCTTTCTTTGGTGGGGATTAATTCAGGGGAAGGTCACGTTCGTCCATGAGGAATTAGGATGGGACTATGACTTTTTAGGGTGAGTTAGGAGAGTGTGCGGTCCTGAAGGGTAAAGAGAATGGAATGAATGCACTCCGAGGATGAGGTAGGAAAAAGTTTGCAAAAAGGGTGCTTTATTCAAAATGGCTTATATAGGATTGGTAGGGAAGGTTCTGGAATGGGGTGGAACCTGGGAAGGGTTTAGGGTAGGGTCAGGGAGGGGTCTGCCAAACAAGGCAAAAGCCTCCAAAACTGGGAAGACAGGGGCAGGGGTAACCCACATAGGGAAATGCTACCCTGCTGCAAGCAGGGTCCAATCAGGGGTGAGTTACAAGCCATGATGGATGGCAAATTCCATCAGAACATGCAGTAGAACAAAGGAAAAACATATAACATTATAAAATCCTCAAACAGGGTACAATCTTTACACTGCAAACAGTCCTTAAGCGTAGCAGCAGTCCACATAAACGCAGAGTGCAGCATCCAGAGCTCAGGCAGGCACAGATCTGGGTTGTTTAAGCTGTTCTCCTGCTGCTGGTATCTCTCTCCTCCAACAAGAGTGTATTTGAGGTTAGCGAAATCCTAAGGTGTTGATACTTGAAACCTTGACCAGGAACTGGAACCCGTAGCCCTAAACCCAGGGACTGTTTGCTGCCTCCTTCCTCCTCGTGCATGTGGAAGGAACGTGCTGGCTGTGGGACAGGGTCTCTCTGATGTGCTGCAGGTTCTCCCACCAGGGAGGTCCAGAATTCCAGGAGTCCCGAATCACAAACTCTTCCTATGTCTGTCTCATGTCATTTTCCTCTGAGGGAAAGGGAGGATTCATAGGCGGTGCTCTGGGATCTCTGATCCAGGTTAGAACCTTCACCCAACTCGTTGGTGCTGATGTTGATGTCTCGTGTAGGGTGAGTTTAAAGAACAGGCCACAGACCTTCAACACCCCTTGATGGAACAGGTGGGCATGTTATGTTTGAATTTTAGATCAAACCAAAGCACCAAAATGTAGCATAAACTTGAAGAGAGATTTTCCCCCAAAGCCTGGAAATGCAGCTGTTAGAGACCTCTACAGTTTGAAAAGAGGAAAGTTACATTAATATTCATTAATTACTTTTGTATACATTTACTGATTGCATTAATATTTATTTATTACATTAATATAAAAGAATATAAATATAATATGGAGATCACAGGCACAATTCCTTTTTCAGCTGGGGGAAAACATTTTTTATTGATCCAGCAGTTGTGCAAGAAGAGTGATGAGATGAAAAAGTTCAAACTGGCCTGAGGTCTCCTAAACCAGTAGAACAAATGGTTGTGTGACAGAAGCTTCTCTTTGTCTTCAGATCCAGCAAAAAATTAAATATTTTCTTAGAATCTCAAAAATGGTTTGGGTTGGAAGGGATCTTATAGATCATCTCATTCCAACCCCTGTCGTGGTCCCTAAGCAAGTTCTCAGGGCACATAAATCCCCCACTGCAGTGAAAACATATTCCTGTCAAACCCAAGGTATCCCACACTGGATACACCATATGTGACATACCTTACTTGAAATTCCATAGGACATGGATACCTTTGAGGGGAAAGTACTTTTCCTTGGACTTCTGTGCAAAGATGCTCTTTGGGAGTGGTTTGGCAGAGGATGCAGAACATCTCCTGTCTTTGCTGACTGGATATATTCTTCTGAAAGAACGTGCAGGTTTGTACTTGGAGATTCCCAGTGAGAAAAACAAGGATTCTTTCCTGCTTCTGGAGTTGAATGCCTTCAAACAGGCAGCCCTGAAAGGCTGGGGTAAAGTGCTGGTTGTTACTCCCTCTGGCATTAAGTAACCCAACACCAGCACGAAGAAACACTCTGCACCCTCTAGATTTTGCATTTCTTTTTCCTCTCCCCCAGATTTAAAGTGGGAAAAGCAAAAGGGATTGCCA
Source organism: Acropternis orthonyx (assembly GCA_035583155.1). Taxonomy (NCBI): domain Eukaryota; kingdom Metazoa; phylum Chordata; class Aves; order Passeriformes; family Rhinocryptidae; genus Acropternis; species Acropternis orthonyx. Next base: position 25,340,441 of record JAWWEU010000005.1, on the reverse strand, counting down.
GAAGCTGCCAGTCTGAGTAGAAACAATACAAAGGGTGCCACATTGAACCTTCTTCCTCCAAGGTAAACAAGCTCTGCCTTCCTGTGGCTGCCCTTGGGGGTCAAAGCAATAAATTCTCTCTTTTCCTTGCTTGAGGTTTATCCTTTCTGTAGGAATGTGATTTTGCTTTCCAAAAAGCTTTAATTCTTCTTCCTCCTGAAAACAAATTTCATCACCAACCCATAAATAATCACAGGGAAAAAAAAATAATAGCGGCCTAATTTACATCTAACCTTTCTTTTCAGTGATTAATGGATACTATTTATGTAAACTCTTTTTACATTCCAGCGTGAAATGAAATTTAAATTGCAAATTTTACAGTGGTGTATTTTAACTGGTGATCCTTTCCCCAGTCACAAATTTAAAAATACCCAATTACATTTTAAATAAAGATGCTAATGCAGCTCTTGTTTTTGGGGCAGGCAAATTTCCTGCCGGAGGCAACTTTTATTTTCCCTGTTGCAGAGCCAATAAAAATGTGTTTTCCAAAGCCCTCCAAGGCACGTGTGTGGTGGCTGGGGAGGAATTCTCGGCACATCCACCCTCTGCCCACAGTCAGGAGCAGCCCTGCCATGGAAAGCAGGTTTCCAACACCTTCCAGGCTTGGAACCTTCTCAACAACTGGACAGAGTTGACTTGGTGTTTCAGTGCTGGTGTGGAAGATGCTCGTCTCTCTGCAGGCTCCAGAGGTCCAAGTGCAGCTCTTGGCTTGGATTCTCTTCATCCAGAGTGTGGAGAGAAGCTCCCAGCTGGGCCCTGGAGACTTTCTTAAAGTTGTTGGTGTCCCACAGAGCTTTTGGGTTGGGGTCTTGGAGGCAATTTGGTCCCAGCCTGTTAAACAGTGATTTCTTCCTTTTGCTTCTGCTTGTGCTCAGGACCCTCCATGGGGATTGAAAGGTAACTCGTGGTGGCTTCATTTGAACCCAAGGAGGACCCAGAAGGTGGAGAAGAAGGAGCTGGAGCAATTTCCTGTGTCTCAGCCCATCCAGGACTGTGTTCTGCTGGGACTTTCAGAGGTCAGCACAGCTCTGCAGCCCCTCTGGAACAGGCTGGTGGCTACCGGGAGCTGTGCAGTCAAAGCTGAGACCCTGCAAGGTCCTGTGGATTTGTCCCATCAGTTTTGGGGAATGAGGAGAAACAGAGGCTATTCAAGTGTGTCTGGAAAAAAAAATCAGGCCAGAACTGGGTGCTCTTTGCTGCTTTAGGGATGCTGGTGTTGTGAAGGGAACATGGGCAGAGCTATCCAGCTGGATGGACTTCCAGGACATAAAACCACATCACTTGAGAAGTCATAGTTTTTGTGTTTAGCTGCTTTATGTTGTGGGGTTTTTTTGGTGTTTTGTTTGTTTGGTAAGTTGATTGTTTTGTTTTGTTTTTTTTTTTTGTTTTTTTTTTTTTTTTTTTTTTTATTTTTTCTTTTAGGAGATTCCTTTATTTTTACTGGGAGAAGGGAGCTTTATTCTATTTTTGTAGCAATGTACTGTCAGAAAAGCACAGAATCAAATTCTGGCTTTGTGTCTGTACAGCCTACAGAGGGAAGTAGAAAGGTGCTAAAGGCCAAAAATAGGCTGGTGAGCAGAAAGGCAGAGCTTTGGTGCTGCATGAGGCTGCTTTCTGCCAGAGCCAGGAGCACTGCAGTGCTCGTCACTTTCGACTGCTCTGTGTGTCCAGCACTGTGAAAATGTCTTTGCACTCGTTCTGTGAAACATTAAATGTGGAACCCCCGGGTGTCGTTTTAAGATGTGCTTTGCAGAGTGAAAGTGCACTCTAATAGCAGGTATATAAACCTTCGTAGCAATGCTTTTGAAAACTGTGACAGAGGCGACCCCAAGGAATTTCAAGCTGTAAGTTTTGCCTTGTCTTCCAGCAGCACTCAGCTGTTCCTGGCTGTGACTGATCCCTTGGGAGAGGGAGCACCGATGTGTGGTGGGAATTCACGTGATGTAGGGCTGTGCTTTGAGTGGGATAATAATTCAACAGGTGCAATCACCTCCCTATGACTTGGGTGGAACCAAGTGCTCAGTGCCCCAGCTGGCTTGTAAGATGCCTTGGATGCTGTAGATGACTTTTTGGGGAGCTGCTCGTGGCGTGGGATCTGGTGGGTGCTCAGGCCAGCACTTACCAGCAGCTCCAGTGTGGCCCAAAGAAGGACCTGATGCTGCCTGTGCAGGAAGCAAAGTCACTGCATGGAGTACAAGGAGGCTGGAGGGGAATGTTATACAAGAGCATGGAGGGGCAGAAGCAGGGGGAATGGCTTTAAAGTGAAGGAAGGGAGGTGTAGATTAAATATTGGGAAGGAATTCTTGGCTATGAGGGTGGGGAGGCACAGGTTGGGCAGAGAAACTGTGGCTGCCCCATCCCTGGGTGTGTCCAAAGTCAGGTTGGAGCAACCTGGGCTAGTGGAAGGTGTCCCTGCCCATGGCAATAGATTGGCTTTTAGGTCCCCTCCAACCCAAGCCATTCTGGGATTCTACAATGACTCCAAGCAGCTCTTGTGTTCCAGAACCCCCAAACCTGGCCTTGGGCACACAGGCTGTAAGTCCAGTGGGATGATCTTGGCACAGTACATCAACATTTGCGTTTGCAGCTTCTTCAGGCCAGGCAGCCCAAGGCTGGTGTTTCTGCTGGATCACTGGCAGTGCCCCAGATGCACTTACAGCTCCTGTAGCTTTGTTTAGCTCTTATCACAAAATTCAAGAGGCCTGAAATCTCAGAGCTCGCTGCAATCTCCTCTCTCAGTACCATGATATAACTGGTTGCCCTGACAATCTATTAGCACATAATGCTGTCTTTGTGTTGCCACCAGCCTTGAGCACTGCTGCTCTGTGGTTTTTAGTTTCCTGCTATTGTTCTGGTCAGCCAAAGCCCACCTGACCTTCCTTCTTTGCTCAATAACTCCTTGAGAAAACTAACCTGGTGTGATTTCTCTGGGCTCACAGTGCTATTTGATTATTTTCTCCTTTAATTTTGATCTGAAAGTATTCTGTAGTTACAGTGAAGAGGTTGGGTCCCTCCAGCAATTCATTTTTTACCGCTCACTGCACAGGTTGCCAAAGCACTCAGCTCAAGTGACAGAATTCACACAAAGCTTGATGCTCTTGCTGCCCTCCAGAGCATGCTTAGGTTCACATCTTCCCTCACAAAGAGCCACCTAATTGATTTAATGGACTGTTATAACCTCAGACAAGGCTTTAGATTAGAATAAAACCACTTTTCCCACCCTCAGTTACTTGCCTGCAGAGGTTACTGGCTTTTACTGAACATGAACTTATTTCTGGTGATATTAGAAGTAACACCAGCGGGTTTGTAAATGAGCGTGGCTAAATGGAGTCTCTAAGAGATGAAAATGAAAGTTTGACTGTTTCACCTTTAATGAAGGTATTCAGGCAAGGTATTAGTTATACTGCTCGAGTATAATACAGCTCTGAAGATGCTGAACTTGTTAGCTTGTTGATTGCATGGTTGTGTCAGGGCTAATCATGACTGACAAATAATTTAAGTGGTGTTTCTAACTCTATTAAAGGATATATTCCAACAGCCACAAAATCCTCATCTGAAAGGCAAATCCTGTGTACTGCAGCCCACTGCGAATGTTTCCAAGCTGTGCACACAGCAAAATGTTTGTGGTGCTGCTAGATGGGAATATTGACTTTTAATTTACCCTTTAAAATTAAAATCTGGAGAAGAGAAAACTCTTCTAAGGAGTTTTAGCTCCTTCTTGTTTAAGCAATTACCAGTGTAGGCTTAAGGAAACACCAGACAACATCCCTCTTCCTTGGCTTGCCATTTACCTGGATGGGGAAGGGAAGGCTTTGCTGGCAGGTTTATTTGTGCTTTTTAATAAAACTATTGATTTTGTACAATCTGTTCTGTTGTGAGAGCAGAGAACAAAACCATTGTCTATTTCTACTCCCCCCAAGTAAATTCTTGCAGGGACACCTTCCCCTAGACCAGGTTGCTCCAACCTGGCCTTGGACACTTCTGCCAGGGCCTGCCCACCCTCCCAGCCAGGAATTCCTTCCCAATATCCCATCTCTGTCAGCTTAAAGCCAGTTAAAGGGAAAAAAGGGGCTCCCCACACATAGAAGTATTTTCAGTCCTCTCTGAGTTCTGGTTTGCTCTGGCCACATCAGATGGGATGAGTTACCTGAGGAGGGTTGACCACCTGGTGTCTGGGCTGAGGTGGGAGGATGGTGCCCACCAGCTTGGATCCAGCTTTGGGGTGGGCATGGGGGTGTAACTGCAGCTGTTCGAGGCAGAATTATGTCAGGAACAGGATGGTCTCTTGAGGAAAGTCAGAGCACAGACCTGGATTCCAGGCTGCCTGTCCTTTGGGCACCTCTGACTCTTGTCCTCTTTGCTGTTTGCATCTGCAGCCTGAGCATGTCCTGCTCCTCAGCACTGCTCACTGGGTGCTGTAAAGCATCCTGAACCATCCAGAGAAGGCAGTTCCTAAGGAGGGAAAGATTTCCTTGTGCTGTCCTTGGAGAACAGACTTTAAATCCACTTGCAACCTACTGAGCTGCTGTTGGTTTTCTCAATTGTGGTAGAGCACTTTCCAAAAATCCCATCTGCCATCCTTTTCTGTTTTCATAGGACCATGGAATATCCTGAGCTGGAAGGGAACCACAGGGACCATCCCTCCAACTCCTGGCCATGAACAGACACCCCAACAATCCCACCCTGTGCCCCAGAGCATCATCCAAACCCTCCCGGAGCTCTGGCAGCCTTGGGGCCGTGCCCACTGCCCTGGGGAGCCTGGTCAGTGCCCACCACCCTCTGGGGGAAGGACCTTTTATTACTGCATGTGGTTTTTCATGTGAATATTCATCTTTTCAAAGGCCACTTTAAAGGGCTGGCGCTACAGGGTTTCATTGCACACCTCCTGTTTGAGTCCCAGAGCATCAGCAAAGTCACAGAAGGAGATGATGGAGACCTGAAACACTGAGATTTGCCTAAATTTTGTTATATGTTTTGAATTAAGTGGCAGGTGAAAGACTGTGGTTGGACACGTCCTTGAGGGAGCTCCCACTTACCTGTGGGCTCCTTAGAAGGCTCACTACTGATGAGAATGCACAGCTGGGTGGAAATGGGACCCTTCACATGACAAAGAATTCCCTTGGGAATTATGCTAATGATGCTGGGGAAGTGTAAAATTAAAAGTTATTTGATTATTGAGCTTCATATCAGTGTAGAACTAAATCCACCACTGAAGGAATGGCCAGAATTGTCTGCTAAGACAGCTGTGTTGCTGACCACATGTTGAGTCCAACTCCTGGCTTGCAATACATGAAACCCCCTAGATCCAACATCCCTGGGGGGAATTAAACCCATAAGTCAAATCCATATGACTTATTTTTATTTGATTTTCATATTTTACTTTTTCCCCCGCCAAAGCAAAGTCATGCTGGAGACAAAGCTTGTCTTGTGGGCACTGCACTTCAAAAATCTGCAAAGTATCTGAAATAAAAACATCAAACCAACAATAATGAAATACATAATATTTAAAAAGCCAAACCAAAATGACAGCGACATCATTTCAGGCCTCTGAAGAACACCTGCCTCAGTGAAAGGAGCCGGCCAGGAATGTTTCTAAAAGGATACTTTTAATGCATTTTGGTTCCATTAATTAAATCATCCCCTCAAGAACTCTGAGGAGGGATGGAGGTTGTTGGAAACCTCAGTGAGTGGCGGAGTTTGCCATTCCCTTGTCATTTCTGGGCTGGTCTCATTCCTGCCCAGCCTGCCTTGTCAGCACCTCAGCTGGAACTCAAATCCTGCCCAAGCTGTGGTGTTGTTATTATTATTGTTTTGTTTTCCAGCAGACACAAACCCTGCTGTCACTCCCCCGATGTCCCTGGCAATTCAGGGCACGGAGATTTCACATTGTGAGGTTTCTCTGCACAAAAGCTTAACGGCCCTGACATGATTTCCACTCTCTCCGTGGTTAAGGGGAGCCAAAGTGAGATGTTCACTTCCACGTGGAAAAGCAGGATCTGCCACTTGCTTTTTTATCTGCTGCATCACATCCTCAATTTCTATCAACTGCCTTCAGCTGTGCTGAAACAGGACTGAGCAATCATCTTGTTCCGTGGCTCTGGTGCACAGACAGCACAGGTGACTACAGATTGCAAGCTTAATACCAGCTGTTATTTTTATTTGCTAAAAAGGTACCAGTTTATGCTCCTTTTCTCAGTAATAGAATGAAAATGGAGTTAAGTGTTGCTTTGGCCAAACAAAATTCGATATAGTCAGGCTTCAAATAGCTTCTCTTTGCTTTTTTTCTCTTCTTAATTTTGCTGTTTGTTGCATTCTCAGCCTGCAGTAAAGTCACATCCTCAGCCCATTGTGGGTGAAAGATGATCCAGATGTTTGGGATGTGGTAACTTTACTGATCATCTTGGCCAAGGCTCTGAAAAGGGGAGGGGGCAGCGACTCACTGACCCTTCTGGGAGCATTTTTGTGCTGCCCTCAGTATTCCATGGCTTTCCCTTTTCCTTCTTTCTGTGCCTTGGTGCATTTTTTTATCAGATTTAGTGAAAAAAAATCACAGCAAGGTGGAATTGCCTGGTGGGTGTCGCTTGGTAATGAATATTCTTGCAACTTCTCTTATTTTGGCAGTTTTTAGGATGTGCTTTTTTAAAAGCACAGTCTTTTCCTCCTGACAGGTCTTTTCTTTGTTGGCATTTTTTTGCTGTGGATAAATATGCCGATTGTGAACAAAGCTGTGTGGATACAATCAGGAGGCAGGACTTGGGCTTGAGGAGCCTTCCAGAAGCATTTAGTGAGCTGCACCAAGAGGTTGCAAAATAAACCTGCTTTTGGGGGATCAGCGAGTCCTGATGAACCTCAGAGAAATGCTCAGTACACAGGCTTTGCTGGGAAAAAAAAACCTCTGGAGAGGGATGCTGAGGGGATAAGGAAGGAAGGTTTAGGGGGAAATTGGGGCTGGAAAGAAAGAGAGGATTCAGGTGGAAGGAAATGGATTGCTGGGACTGGAAGGTGGAAGGAAGGATTTGATATCCCTGCTTTCTGCCCAGGCAGCCTTCCAGTTCTCCATCCACTTGAATCCCAGGGCTTCCAGCCTCGTGCCCCCCAGAAATGATGTTAAAAAAAAAACCCCAAAAAACCAGTAAGGGAAGAATCTGTGGAGGGAGAGTGAGGAATACCAGGCAAGTTTGGTGGGAAGCTCTGGAGTTTTCCATTCTGGCAGCTGGTGGGGCAGGATGTGGTGGCAGCTTTTCCGTGTCCTGTGCTTTTCCCCAGCAGGAACTGGGATGGGTGGGCAGCTACCAGACAGGAGCTGGGGCTGCCACTCCACATTCCATCAGCTGAAGGAGCTGAACTTGGGAATTACAAGCTTTGCACTCAAAATAAGGTGGTTGGTTTCAAAAAGCAAATTCCTGGCCTGCAGTAATTTTACTGACCTCCCCAGGAATGAATTTAGCAGGTAAGTTTTAGCACATAAAACATCTCTGAACTCTCTGGGTTTTTTTGTTGGCAACTTTTTATTGCATTTATATGCTCTTTTAGTACTTTGAAAACTTTCCCTTTTGAAACGCAGCAAAACTGCATCAAACCCCTCAGTCTAAGCCTGGGAGATGCTTTGTCTGTGTGCTGGGTGCTCCACATACAAAACTGATAAACAATCCTTTTTGGAAATTCAAAACATGTACAAATCATCACTCAACTCATCACTTGTATTTTGGAACTGAATTATGAATCCAGGGGAAAAGTTCTTACAGTCGGTATCCTGAAAACTCCCATAATGAACTCCCAAGGTACAGCCAAGATTGTTGCCAATAACATAAATAAATGTTGTACCAGCCCGTGAACATGAAATGGAATACAAAATATAACAACCGAGAGGTTGGGAAAGCTTGTTCTTTGGTAGTTGGTTTATATTTTATAACTATGGGAACTAAATCAATACCACAATTCTTTATGCACGAACATTTTCAATCTTGTTATGGAATTCTTATAAAATATTCAGCAAACCAGAGGAAAGACAGCAACTTAAAGGGCTCGGGTTATTTTCTGCGCTGTAGGTGGAACATTACTTTGGAGGATTGAAGAATATCCCCCAGCAGTTTTTCCTGGATGGTGTTTCATGCAGCTGTGAGCTCAGGAATGGGAATAAAATCCAATGCCTTCATGTAAGTGCATTAATGACGTTGGTGGACAAAGCCCTGTCGACACAGTGACCTTTGGTGGAACGAGGTGATGGCCTTGGGAGGCACTCCAAGGGTGTGAGCTCCATGGAGAAACCACCCCTGGAGCAGAGTTGTCCTCCTTGCAGCTCCTCAGGGTCTGCACTTTGGGGGGAGGTGTAGCTTCAGGGCTCTCCTGGGTACCAGAGCCACCACCCAGATGTGTTTCCTGCCACGAGGCTTGCACGGCGTGCCCTGATTTTGCACCTCGTGCTCTCCCATCTCAGACCTGAGAAAATCAGCTGTGATTTTTCAAAAAAACCCCAACCCCCAAACTCTGCCTTCAGATACAGAACCCCAGAATCATTTAGGCTGGAAAAGTCCTCTGAGGCTGAGTCCAACCTGTGACCAATCCCCACCTCACCAACCTCTGTCAGCCACTGAGGCTGCTCTTTCCTTGGACATCTCCAGGGGTGGGGACCCCATCTTCTTTTTCAACTTGCCTTTTTTAACTTCTATATTCTTTCCCAACTTTTACATAAATTGGCTTTCAATATGTGCTTAAAACAAGGCATTTTAAAATGATTGTTGTTGTATAGAGGTTGTTCTGTGAGGGGGAATTTAATTTGTTATCACCTGTCTCAGGTACTTACGAATATGATTTGTGGCTTCCATGAAAAATGGAGTTGTTTCATGTAGTAAAGCTCAATTTTGTACTTCAAAGAGCACATAATTTTGCAGTTGCTTTTCTGAATAATAGAATTTCACTTTATCCAATTATTTATGTTTTATATTTGAGCTTACTGCTTAGTTAGTAAATTATTTTATTTATTACTCTGTTAAACAGAATAATTTTTTAAATTCTATTTCCATGCTATTCATTCCAACTCCTTGTATCAGGAGGAGTTCCTTGGGTCATCTCCTCCTTCCCTCACTCAAAGCACAGCTAATTTTGAAGCTCCTCTGGCTTATTCAGAACCTCCTCCTTTTGCCTTCTGAATATTTCCAAGGATGGAGCTTCCACAGCCTGTCCATAAAAGCAAAACACCCACCCATGCCCTGCATTTGGAACTCTTGGTCCAATTCTTCTCCTGGAGAATTCCATCCAGCACTAAGGAGGTCACAAAAATCCCTCCCTGCCTTATCCCAAGGAGGATTTACTTTTGATGGGTAATAGAGCAGGGAAAGCAGCTAAATATGGTTTCTATTGCAAAATTAATCCCTTTATTGACGAATCCAGTGACCTGCCACCTGGAAACTACTCGGTTTTTGGGAGAGTCTATAAAGGACTTTATGGAGGAATTAATTAAACCCTGCATTCACGAACACCAGCAGAATATCCTGAATCTTTCCCTGCTTTTCCCTCCTTTTGGAAATGAGTCATTGTTCTTTAATGCTTTCTAAAACAATCTTTGTCTTTTTCACCCAGGGGAAGATTCTTATTTTGTCCCTTAGATGAAAGCACTTAGCCCTGTGCCCATGAAGCATTAAAAGCTCCCAGCCAGGCCTGTTCCACGTGTCTGAAACAGCTGTGATTTTACTTATTTATTCTGTTAAGGCTCTTCTTCTCCATTGTCTTCTCTTTTATTGCAGCCTGATCATTGTTTTTATATCTTTCATAGCATTTTGATGTTATAAATCCAACTTCTGGTGCTGCAGCCATTTCTCTGTGAGGAAAGGGGAGAGACTGGCATAAAAATGGACTCCAAGGCTGGAGGAATTATGGAATGTGTATCCATGCAAAATAGAGCACAAAATTTAAAGACCATGACTGTTCCTCTGTGTTTATAATTAGGGCAGTAGAAGGAAAATTTCTGGATTTTAGAACACCTTATTTTTCTTTAATATTTGAATAACTATTATTTTCACTCTTATTTCCTTGCCTTTAGAGTTCCAGGAAAATACAGTAGAGAGGTAAGATGGGTAAAGATGCCCCACAGGACGGCTGTGGTGTTTTCAGGTGAGCACTCCTGTCCACACAGGGCTTTCAGATCTGTTTTGTGAATAAAATTCCCAGGACGTGTTTAGGCTCGATCTAAAGGAGCTTTTGGGGAGCCAGGTGAGCTGTGAATTTCCAGATGTCCATCCAAGCCTTTGGCACATTCCCTATGGAAAATGTTCTGCTGTCAAAACCCCCTGGATTTGGTTGATTCGTGGCGGGGTTGGTGCAGAAATGAAGCTGCTGCACCCAAAAGCACGTAAAGCTCTGCCTTTCTCCTCATCTCAAGGGCTGCTCTTTTGATAGTCGGTGTTTTCCAGGATTAGCTCTGCTTGCTGGAACGACTTCAGCAATAGCATCCTTTGGAATCAAATTACGGAATTTTCTGCTGGGAAAGACACAAAGGCTCTGCCCTGAATTGTTTTGGTGCTAAATATAATCCTGTGCTAAGTGCAGGCAGGAAGGGTGCCGAAAAACCCACCCACCCCAACTCCCGCGTGTGTCCCCCATGGAGATTTCACTCTGAGAGACGATTCCTTTTTGTAGCTTCTCTTTTGAAACACCTGAGGAGGCAGAACAAGAGTGGGAACTCCCCAGCTGGGTTGTGAAAGCTTCTCGGCATCTTCTCACTCTGCTTCCTTCGCAGGCTTTGCAGGGGTCACGATTTCCCAGATAAAAGAAGCCTCACCCAGTGCCTTCTTTCAAATAATGAGTCCTAATTAGGAGCCCTGTTAAAATCGGGAGTGCCAGCCAGAAGTCCTCAAGTGCCACTGACTCTTTCTTTTTGTTTCCATTAAGAATAAATACCATGAGGTTTTAAACAGTGTTTCATTTAAACATTGTTAGACTTAGTAGAGAAAATGATAAAAAAACCCCAAACAAATAAAGAACACTGCCTAAGGTCACTGCTGTAGCTTTTCTGCTTCTCATTTCTCTTTGGTTCACAAGGTCTTTACCCTTCAGATTCTGGGAAAGGCAGAACAGTCTTTTATAGATGCTTTATTATCTTTACTTAAAACAACAAAACAAACAAACCCAAATCAAACCCAACTTTCTTCCCCTGAAGCGAAACCAGACAGTCTGAAATCCTTTCTGTGTGTTCTCAGGAATGAAAATGCACTTGGAAGGAACCCTTTTCAGGTGTTTTGGTGATATTTTATGGTTCTATTTTTAGCTGGAATCACCCCATATCCTTTAGGTTTCTGGGAGTGTTCACCTGCAGAAGGGAAGGCTCCAGGGAGAGCTGAGAGACCCTTGCAGTGCCTAAAGGGGCTCCAGGAGAGCTGGAGAGGGACTTGGGACAAGGGATGGAGGGACAGGACACAGGGAATGGCTTCCCACTGCCAAAGGGTGACTTAGATGGGATATTGGGAAGAAATTCTTGGTTTTGAGGGTGGGGAGGGACTAGAATGGATTTCCCAGAGAACCTGTGGCTGCCCCATCCCTGGAAGTGTCCAAGGCCAGGTTGGAGCACCCTGGGCCGGTGGGAGGTGTCCCTGTCCATGGCAGGGGGTGGCACTGGGTGGGCTTTGAGGTCTCTTTCTCTGATCCCTGGAAGCAATCAGGACAGCACACTGAGCTAGTCAGTATTAGATTTTCTCCCTCTCTTTACATCACAGTTTGCTTTCTAAGCTTCTACTGTGTAATATTTCATTTTTCAAACACTCTGCCTCCCTTAGAAACCCATCCAGCACAGCCAGCTCTTCTCACACTTGCTAAACTGGTTTGATGCCATGTGAATGCTCCAGAGATGGTGCAACTGGAGCCACGGCCTGAGGAAAAGAAAAGAGGGTGTCCTAAGAGGAGCTGTCCAAACCAGCAGCAGATTCCTGGTCTCCTGAACCTTTTTAAAGAGAGTAGCAAAGGAAGAATTTATTTTCACCATGGAAATATGAATAACATTTGGATGTTTATTCACAGCAAGAAGCATCTTACTTAATGCAGTGCTGAACTGTCCAAAGCTTTATTGTGTCCTTAAAAATTAACTAAATAGATACCAAGAAGTGAGACTCAACAGCATAATGATCAAACCTTTTAAATTTTGGATTTTCTTGTGGGGAAAAAAAAGATCTTAAAATAGTTCTGAAAAGTAGGTATTTTCTGGTATATGCAAGTACTACTGACCCGAGCCAAACCGTGCTGTGGAAAGGAATGACTGGAAGCTTTCAAACACACCTGTAGTGTGAAGGACAACTATGAGATGATCTGAGGAATGGTGTTAATTAATTTGAGAAGAAACCTGCCCCTAATCACTCCATCTTTGGCTTCCAGCACCCCTCTTGGTGTCTCCTGCTGCAACTGGGCATCAAGAATGTTCTTTGCTACTTTTTCCTGATGCTGAATAAATGTTGCCCAGTCAATAATTCTTAGACATCAAAGACACTGGTATTGGTTACCCTGCACTTCTGGAGTAAGGAAGCTGTATTTAATTATTATAATTTAAGTTATTATTAGTGCTTATTTAATTACTTTACACTATTAAACACTATTAATATTAGTATTTAATTTATATAGCTTTCCTTAGCTGCTCAGTGACTCTATCCTGGAGTTTCATCACAACTCTTGGATGAATTCATAAAGACTTTTTGGAGTCCAAGGAATGGGATTAGAAGGGAAAACCTTTTTTCTGATGCTGAATAAATGTTGCCCAGTCAATAATTCTTAGACATCAAAGATACTGGTATTGGTTACACTGCATTTCTGGAGTAAAGGAGCTATATTTATTATAATTTAGGTTAATATTAACATTTATTTAATTACTTAATATGTTAGTATTTAATTCACATAGCTTTCTTTAGATGCTCAGTGACTCTGTCCTGGAGTTTGATCACAACTCTTGGATGAGTTTATAAGGACATTTTGGAACTCGAGGAATGGGATTAGAAGGCAAAACTGCTCAGTTTAAGTGCTGTTAAAACTCTTGTTTTGTTTTTTTTCCCCCCTCAAAACTGGTGCTCAGCTGAGACAGAGCTCTGAGTGATAAAAGCAGAGCACTCTGAGGATGTGTTCCAGCTGCAGACAGCTGCTTGCCTTTATTAATAGATGGGGCTTGTCAGGAGTACAAGACTCCAAAAACTGCCTTCCTTTGATGTATTGAACTGTTTAAGAGAAATATTATGCCAGCAATTTCCCCTTACTTGGGCCTTTAAAGAAGGTCTGATGGAACTCTGGATAAGCAGGAAAGGCTCTGGCACAGCCACCTGCAGCTCCACAAGGGTGTCTGAGGAAGTTTGGTGGATGGAGGGGACACAAATCCGGACATTCTTCATGCAGTGGCCTTTCCTGAATGAGGGCAAGAGGTGTCTGCAAAGAATTCTTTTCCCTGTAATGTGTCTATGGGAAGAATTCCATTTGTTCAGATGGGGGAATTCCTACTGGTCCTATGTACTTTCTTATCTATAAAGTGGAGCAATTCTGTCTTCTGGGAATTGTCCAGCATGGAAAGGATTCTCCTCATCCTTAACCAATGGCTTTGCCCTGCTCCTTCAGTGTGATGCAGTTTGGCTGTGGGTGATGAACCCTCCCCCAGCTCTGCCTGTAACATGCAGTTTTATTCTCCTGGCCACCTTGGTTTGCAGCTAAACTAACTCAGTTTTTAACTCACACTGCATTGTGCAGGGGAAATGTTGCTGCCTGAGGGAATTAAAGTGGATCAAGAACTGTCTGGATGATCCAATCAAAGTGATTAAAAACTTTGAAAGTTGGCCCTGTGGTTCCTCTTTGTTGGGCTCTGCCTGTGACAATGTGAAGGGAAATTCTGACTGCTCATTGAGACAAGTGTTATTCTTGTTCACCATTTGTGCCAATTTGCTGGCTGTTCTCCTAATTAATCATCCCTTTAGGCTTCCAGTTCCTTCCTCACAATTGCTTTGGGAAACTGCACCCTACAGAGTGCTGCTTGTGGGTGTTTGGGGGAGGAGAGTTTGCAGCCATATAAATGCATTCCACAGCCCTTTGAAATGAATTCCCAAGTGCTTCAATCGCTCTGCTCTGCTCCAGGCCAAAACCAAACATTGCTCTTCCTGTCTGAGATGAGAGTTTCATTAAAATATTGAAATAACCAAGATTCCATTACACGGGATGTATTTAAATGAAATATTAGGAGAGTGGAGATTGTGGAACCCTCTGCATGAAATCAGTGCAGTCTGAAGTGGAAGGTGTGCAGGCTAAATACTGTTATCTTTGCACGGTGTCAGCTTGTCTTTGTGCAGGAGAAGGAAGGAAGGAAGGAGGGTGGTGACCCCATTGTGGGGCAGCCTCAGCAAACATGGATTCCATTCTACAAACAGGCTCTTCCCTGGCTGGGGGCAAGGACAGGCACCTCTTCCCTGTGAAAGCATTTCAAATGTTATAGTAATTAGCTGAAATACCCAAACAGACCTTGGAGCAAGGACTGGGACCAGGCAGGGCTCAGAGGAATATGTCAGTCAGGCTCTGGCTTGGTCACTCCCTCTCTCTTTGTGCCTTGTATCTTGAAGGATTTGTGTTGGATATCATCTTTCCTAAACATTCCCACTTCTGGGTAAATGACTGCAGTGCATAGTTATTTTCTGCCCTTCCCTTCCCTTCCCTTCCCTTCCCTTCCCTTCCCTTCCCTTCCCTTCCCTTCCCTTCCCTTCCCTTCCCAAAC
>JAWWEU010000005.1:25272750-25283457 GCA_035583155.1 Acropternis orthonyx | reverse complement strand
GATAGATAGATAGATAGATAGATAGATAGATAGATAGATAGATAGATAGATAGATAGATATGGATGGATAGATAGATAGATAGATAGATAGATAGATAGATAGATAGATAGATAGATAGATAGATAAATAGCCTTTATTGGAAGCCTCCAGGTGCACACCTAAAGCACACACACCCAGTGATGTTATAGCTTTATAACTTCCAGTAATTGACATATATGATATCTATGCCCAACCCATGGTACTCATTTCCCTTGGTGCCCACCCTCAGAATTCCTCAGAACTGCCCCTTGGGGCTTCTCCAAGGGCTCTGAGCTTTCTCTCCCGTTTTGTCGAGCTGCCTTGCAGGTGCTTCTTCAAAACAACATGCCCTTGGCAAAGTGTGAGAAAACACCACCTAAAACTGTGAGCAACCCAGGAAAATCCATTCAACCTACATCATTCTAAAGATCTACAAAATAGACACTAAAATCCTTGGGCATCATCTGTGTGGAGCAGAGAGCATGGCATTTATTCTCTCGTGTCTGGTTGACCTCTGTTCCTCTTGCTCTTTGTAGAATCCCTGAATGGTTTGGGTTGGAAGGGACCTTAAAGCCCAAGCCTTGTCCAACCTGTCCTTGGACACTCCCAGGGATGGGGCAGCCACAGCTTCTCTGGGCAACCTGTGCCAGGGCCTTTCTCCCATCCCTGTGTGACTCCCCCCACTACAGAATTCCGACAAGGTATACATTTAATCTGAGATTTTCCCTTGCTGCTTGCAAAGTGCATCCCACTGGGTGGGATGTGGGACCTCATGGCCTCCACAGGAGCTGAGGCAGGGGAAGTAAACATCGGAGATGAGAGGAAGCAGGAATTTTTACTCCAAAAGGGTTGGTGATCGGACCTGCCATCATATTATCAGTAAATAATCTGCACCAGGGGTGAATCCACCTCTAAAATGGCAAACAACAGATCTTATCTAGTGGAAGGTGTCCCTGCCCACGGCAGGGGGTTGGAATGAGATGAGCTTTAAGGTCCTTCCCAACCCAACCCCTTCTGTGAGTTTCATGGGTGAATGTCAGGAATGCGGCTGGCAGCAGTGGAAGCGCCAGCACTGCCCAGGACACAGCCCAAAACCCACAGAAAAACAGAGGGTTCCTCCACCATCTGCTCTTAAATCCAACACATTCCAAGTGTTTTGTTGGGTCTGTCACTTCTAAACACCAACTGCTATAAATATATCCATGAATGAACCTGTACATAAAATTCTTATGTGTTAAAATCAAATCCAAGTACAGAGCCTCGTTTTCTTTCTTGCCTGCTCAGACCAGAGCGACACAATAATTTATCAGCAATTTATGTTATTTATTTAGGTCTTTACAGCTGAAAATACCTAGAGGCAAGAAAACACCAAGGCACAGAGAAAAATCTTAGAGACACATGAGGATCACACCCCCAGGGCCAAGGTCACCCTCCTGGGCACACACTGACTTATTATTCCTGCTAGAGAAGAGAAGAGAAAATGCCAACAGCTCTCCCTTGATTTGTCAGCACCACAAAACCACTGGAAATCTGAAGAATTTTAGAAGCAGAGGTTTATTTTGGTTCTGTTTTCACACGCAGTTGTCCTTGTTCGTTCCACGAGCTGTTACAGTCACACACCTCTCTATGATGCGGGTGGACTCACATGTAAATTACAATTAGCAATTAGCCATGCATTAATTAACTAGACTTAGGGTCTTAGACAGGACCCTATGCATGGAGGGCACTGACAGTGTCTGCTCCATGTTTTCCTGACCCTTACCTGGAGAATCCTAAAAACAGAAAGCTGCTCAACGTTTCATTCACTGATGTCCTATATCCACATCCAGAATTATATTGCAACAAGAAAATGAGTAGATTTGCAATTATTTTTACTGCATTACCTGTGAAAAGTGGGGAAAGAGAAAAAAATCAGTTTTGGGGGTAAGATTGATGAAGAAAAATCCGATGACAAATTGGCACTGCTCTTTACTTTAAAGGAAGACTGAAACCTGTCCAGTTTGCATGTAGATAATTTCTGATCCAAGCTTAATTAGCCTTTTTGCAGCTGAATGGACTGACTGTGTGGTGGGCACCGGTTTGGTCACACCTGGGGGACAACCAGGTTGATCAGAGGTGTTAATGTCCTGCAGAAAGTGTGTTTGTGCAGCCGGGAGGAAGGTGAGGAATCCCTAAATGCCCACTTAGTGAGCTCATCCATCACAGCGTTCAGCCCCTGGCTCTGTCCTGGGGAAAGGTTTTATCAGCTCTGGGGGCTGGGGAGGCTTGAACATGCCCGGGTTTTATGGGAACAGCACATTGATCCTGGGATTGTCCTTCCTGCTCTGGTTTTCCTTGCTCTGCCAAAGCCCACCAGCCCCCCACATCCAGGGGAAGGGAATGACGGGTATAAGGGAGGATGGGAACTTCCAAGGAACCCAAGGATTAGGGAAGCACTTGAGCACTGTTTCTTCCTTCTCCCGGGAGATGAAGACTGGATTTTCTAATTATTTTTATTTTCTCTAAACAACCAGCATTTATTTAGATGGCAGAATGCCATCACTCAGCTCTTACTTGTGGATTCATAAGAACTTTGTCTTTTTTGTTTTGCAAGAGTTTTCCTTGGTATTCCGCTACACAAGGAACTAGGAAAAGATGAGCAAAGCCTGTTTTCCGCTGCGGGGATTTGCCATCAGAAAACTGATTCACTCACATCTTTGAAGCCAACACATTTTTTGTTTGGGTGCATCTTACAACATCCCCAGCAACCTCGGGAAGCCTTTCCAGTGAAGCTGAACCGTTCAACCTCACATTTATTCCATTACATGACAGAGCAGAAGAGTTGCCTTTCGCCACACAAACATTGGGATTTCACGCTGGAGTGGAACGTTAAGACTTCACCAAACTGAGCTGTTTGTACCTGGTCCGGCCACAGGGCTCCGATTGCTCGTTCGGATTTGAAAGGAAACCAAATTTAAAATAGCAAATTGTCTTCAAGTCCATACACAAGGCTCAGGGTAAGAACCTTCCTGTGCCCTCTGGGTGTGTTTGTCCAGCTCAGCCAGCACTGATTTTGCCAGAGGAGCTTTGGCCTCCCCTCTCCAGCCACAGGCACGGAAGGAGCCGCTGGGTTTGCATCTTGCCTGTCTGGGCATCCCCTCCTTCCTGTCAGCCTCTGTTTGAGGAACAAAGCAGGGTCTGGTGGGTGTTGTTCGGATGACACAAACATTCCCTGTTGACCAGGTCATGATGGATAACCAGGAATAAGTCCCTTAACCTCCCTCACAGCCTTCCTGTACCCTCATCCGCAGGTTACAATTCAGGCTCCTAAAGGGAGCACTGAGCTCCTGGAAAGGACTTCAGTCAGCTCCACCAACCTTGGACCACACACTGGGAAGGAATTCCTGGCTGGAAGGGTGGGCAGGCCCTGGCACAGGTTGGGCAGAGAAGCTGTGGCTGCCCCATCCCTGGGAGTGTCCAAGGCCAGGCTGGAGCATCCTGGGCTAGTGGGAGGTGTCCCTGTCCATGGGATGGGTTGATATTTAAGGTTCCTTCCAACCCAAACCATTCTGGGATTCTGTGGCATTGCCTGACCTGTTGTCTCCTCTCTGTTTGAGCCACACCATTGGTCTGGTCCAAATATTTTCCAGGAAATCCTCTGAAGTTCATGTGCCAAAAAGTGTTAAAAGAACTCAAACAACTAAACAGAAAAGATTAAATAAAAAGGGAAAAAGACAAGACACTGCTTAATGACCACTCACCTCCCCAGTTACATCAGGTCAGGACTGCCTTGGTTGGACAGAAAGGGAACTCACAGCAGGAGAAAGAACAGCTGGTTTTAGTGCAAAACACAATTATAGACTAAAGTCTGTGCCTTTGAATTCTCACTCACATTTTCGGGAATTTGGCCGATATTGTGGACAGTTGGTTGCCATTGGCTGCAAGAAAAGCATCTGTATTAAACTGTGTTCTGCATGAAACCCCTGAGGCTGCAGCCTTCAAAACACAGAGAGGGTTCTGCCCCTGGGAGTGTGCAGAGCCCAGAGCAGGCAAACCTGTGCCCTGTCCTTGCTCTCTTCAGCCCTTGATCAAAGTCAGGTCATCCAGTGCTGGAGCTCAAGTCCCCTCCCCACTGCTGGTACCGAGCCATTTGCAAGCAAAAAGACCAACCCCAACCCTTTGTTGCCTTCACTGACAAGGGGACTAAACATCAGGGCAAGGATCCTTTGGGGTTTTGGTACTTCCTTTAGCTGGAAATGTGCACTGGCCCTTAGGGGGGCTGAGAAGAAAAGTGGGTTGGGTTTGGCCTTGAGCAATGACTGTCCACAAGTTGAACTTAAATTTTAAATACTGTGTAAATATCTGTGTTCTTCATCTAGAAGATTGTATGTCCTGTATTTCAGCCAGCTTACGCACATTCCACTGAAACACCTTGGTTTTGATGATTCCACGATGATTCAAAAACACAAAGAAGGAAAGGAAGCAACTAATAAAGACACAAGAGTGGATTTCAGATGCTAAATTATTATCCCTTTTGTTTTCTGGCAGCCCCCTGAAAATAGAGACAGAAAAGACAGAAACACAAGTGACAACAGAAAAGGTCCTGTGGTCTGGTGGGGTTTGAAACCTGCTCTAAAGTACCTTGAAATTTCTTCACCTAAAAATGGGGTGGAAATGTGACTTTGGACAAGTTGTTTAAAGAGACTTGAAGATTGAGCCAATGAGAGTTTAATCAGCATTACTGAATTCTGGCCTTCTGCAAGGTCAAAAAACATCAGTGCGAAACAGGGAGAGAGGTTACTGGAGAAAAACCACTTAACTGGTGTTTCCCACAAGCTTTATCAGGCTGAGGGGAATGTGCTCACCCTGCTCGGGCTGTTGGGGGCTGGTTCCTCCCAGCCTTCATCCTCAGCCAAGACGGGACATCAGAAACAAGCTCTGGGCACTGCTTTGGGTTCAGCCCTCCCTCCCTTCGGCCTCTGCTCCGGCCACATCCCCCCATCCTGCCCCACAATCCTCTGGCAAACGAGCCACGGCTCCTCCGCAGCCAAAAGTGGGAGCACCAGGGCCAGGGATGGGCACAGGGACCTTCACAGAGCCCAGCTCAGCTCTGCAGGCTCAGCTCAGCTCTGGTTAGTCCAGGCTTAGCTGGTGTCATGAACAGCATCTGATCGTTACACAGAAACGTCCTGGAGCAAATAAAACCCAACCAGAAGGAATGGCATGGAACACACAGCCACCATCAGAGCTTCTGCTGGACCAAATCCTGGGATTCAATAAAACCAGACCAGAAGGAATGGCATGGAATTCACAGCCACCATCAGAGCTTCTGCTGGGGCAAATCCCTGAGATTCAATAAAACCAGACCAGAAGGAATGGCATGGAATTCACAGCTTCCATCAGAGCTTCTGCTTCCCAAACAGGGCAAAACACTTGCCTGGGCTTCTCTTGAAGTTCATTCCAGTTTGTGTTTGCCTTGAACAAAACATCTGGAAGGTGTTGAGCACCAGGGATGCAGAAGGTGCCTCCTGCATTCTCCTCCCCGTCCTGGGCACTCAATGCCCTGCCTTACACAAGCCCCATCTGCCACAGTCAGTGCTGGCCCCAGACATCCATCCCTTCCTCCACCCAAAAACGTCGGTGAGGGACAGAAAGGAGGCTGAATTATGAAATGGCAACAAACCAACTGTACCGCTCTGGAATCAGAGAGACATGGAATGGTTTAGGTTGGAAGGGAACTTAAGGATCATCTAATTCCACCCATCTAAGCTAAGGGGTGACCTCATCACTCTCCACAACTCCCTGACAGGAGGGGGTACCCAGGTGGGATCCGTCTCTTCTCCCACCAACCAGCAATAGGACAAGAGGGCAGGGGCTTGAGCTGTGCCAGAGGAGCTTTAGGTAGGATATTTTGCATATTAGGAAGGAATTCTTTCCAGAGAGAGGGATCAGGCATTGGAATGGGCTGCCCAGATTGGGGGTGGGTTCCCCATCCCTGGAGGTGTTTAAGATGAGACTGGAGGTGGCACTGAGTGCCATGGGCTGGGAATCACAGCGGGGTTGGACCAAGGGTCGGACTTGATGGTCTCGGAGGTCTCTTCCAGCCCAGCTGATTCTGTGATTCTGTGATCTGCCATGGGCAGGGACACCTCCCACTAGGCCAGGTTGCTTCAAGCCCCGTCCAGCCTGGCCTTGGACACTTCCAGGGGTGGGAGGTGTAGCCTTAGTGATGTAGTTTGTTCTGCAGTGGCAGAAGTTACAGTTTCACACCCAAATCACATCAGTCGCTTTGGACTTGCCTTAAAAAAACACATCTGGCTGAGAAGTTGAGTGAAACACAAAAGCCAAAATCACCTCATAGTTCTCGGGTTTCTGTGACCAGTTTGGCCACAGCTTTCAGGAAGGACACACTGGGAAAGTATTTTTCCCATTAAAAGCATAATGTTCTTTAAGCTGGACTGTGTTAAATTCCCCGAGGCTTTTTGGCAGGTCTTGGGAAGGCCTCACCAATGGGGCTGCAGGCTCCGGGTGAAGATGGGATCATGGAGAAGCCCCAGGCATTGCAGAAGGGTCCCTGCTCTGCAGATGTTGGACACCTCTGCCACCCCAGCACCCAGTGGCCCCATCACAGTGGGGTTTCCCTTAGGGCCCCTCCTGTACCCCGCTCATTCTCAGAGCTGGCTGTATTTATGTCATCCCTGAGATCCAGGTCTGCCCTCCCACACCGAGCTCTCCCTGAAGTCACGGCTTCTATTCCCAGACATTCCCTGACAAAACCTGGAGACTCTGAGAATCTTGGCTTGGCCTTTGCTGCCAAATTTCTGCTTCAGCCCAGTTTGTGGGGCTTGGCACCCACGGGCTAAACAGCCACACAAGGAATTCCTGTTCCTGTTGTATCCAGCCTTGTGGGTTTGGGTTTGTCTAAAGGTTAAGGATTTGCCCTTCATTTTCTTTGCTCTTCGCATGCACAACAGTGCCCTGTTTGTGTTGCCATGGGAATTCCTCCTAACAGCCTCTCCTTCCCACCTGGAGGAGGGCCCACGGATGGGACTCGATGGGGTGAGTCACATCCCCACACAGACCTGGCCCGGGGAAGTGCCACAGCAAGAAGTGGCGGGGGAATTTACAGCTTCAGGAAACGTCTACGGGGCTTTGCGAGCAGAGCAAACGCGTGCTGAGCAAACGCCAGCCAGCTTCTCATCCCCCTGAGCGCCCAGGGCTCTCCTCCAACCCCAGCTCTAGGAGCAGAGGTGTGTGGGTGGCCCCACTGACTGCCCAGGCTTCGCCCCCCCGCCCAAACAAAACATGCCCATGGGAATGAGGAAGGGCACTGGCTCTGCTCCCACTCCCTGCCAAAGGGGTTTCCTTCTCGCTGCCGTCAACACCCAGGTGCTCTCACCCCTTCCACGTCAAGGGGGTTTCATCCTGAGCCTTTTCTGCTGCTGGTGAAGAAACGGGCAAGCTGGGATTCCCGATGCATATCCCGGCCCCCAGAGCCTGCCTGGAGGTCCAGGGGAAGGAGGGCACCCTCAGGGCTGGCTGTGAGACTGAGCTGTGCCAGGAGCTGAGCCCTTCCCATCACTCCATATCCCTCAGGCAGGAAGCATCTTCCATCTCCTGCACCCAAAGTCGTGTCTCACATCCAAAATAATCCATCCCCTGAACCGCCTTTTACGGCCCCCCCCCCCCCAGGGAATTTACACTGGGTTGGAAAAAAATGCTACAGGCAAAATCCAGATGAACCAGGGATTGAAGGGAGGAGAAAATGAGAACTGAAGGACTAACTTTCTCAGCCAAGGGAAATCTGTGTTTGATTTCACATCATGTGTCAGAAGAGTGTTTTTTTCCTGCATTATTCTCCTCTTTTCACATCATTTTTAACATAAATAATAAGGCTGTAAGCCCAGCATTCCGCTCTGCTGCAGAACCAAAGGGAGGTTTCAGTTTCTAACTTTCTGATCATACAGGGAAGGATTTTTCCATTTGAAATTTACGGATGCAGAAATAAGAGAGGCTTTTTGCTCCAGACTGCAGCAAAATCACAGCTATGAGTTTACAAATGAGGCTTCTGGGGAGCCCAAACCACTCCTGATGTCTGAAAAACCACAGAATCCCAGACTGGTTTGGGCTGAAAAATCACAGAATCCCAGAAGGGTTTGGGCTGCAGTCTCAGATTCCCAGAAGGGTTTGGGCTGGAAGGGACCTCAAAGCCCACCCAGTGCCACCCCCTGCCATGGGCAGGGACACCTTCCACTAGCCCAGGTTGCTCCAAGCCCAAGTTGCATCCAAGGGGGTCTTGGACACTTCCAGGGATGGGGCAGCCACAGCTTTTCTGGGCAAAACCTCCAAATTAGGGGGGGTTTAATGGTTTTAGCAGAGCAAGGGGGGTCTGACAGACAGACAGACAGACAAAGGGGGACACACACCCCATCCCCCCAGCAGCCCTGTGACATGGGGACAATGCCACCCCCTCCACAGGCATTTCAGAGCAGCAGCTGCTGCTGGACCTGCCAACCACAGCAGTGCCTGCTCCTGGTTTCCAGCAGAGTCAGCTGTTTGATCCAAACAGGAACTTCCCTTCTTCCCCTGCTTAAGAAATCCAAGATTAAATGCAGCAAAGAGTCACCCACACCATCAGTGTCATGAGCTGCCCCCACACCATCCAGCTGTTCCACATCTCTTCAAAAAGCCAGTGAAAGTATCACAATAATGATCAGAATAAACTGCCTGAAAACAGCAGGTGGCAAATATAGTTTTATTTGTTATCGTCTGATAACACCGTGATAATACATACTGTAAAAAGCATGATAAAACTCTCCCATAAAACAGAGCAGGTACATGTTATAAAATAAAAAATACAAATATTACATTACCAAAAGGAAATATAACATTAAGAAGAAAATATTACAATAATATGATGGTACCAGTTCCTTCCTGCGTTCCAAAATTTATGGAAAATGTTTAAATTACACAGCACTGAGATAAGTCACTTTTATTTCCTCTCTTGATTTTAAACATGCGCTAACTCAAACAGAAATAAAGCCTATTGAGCAATGTAGAAAATGTTATTTAATCACAGAGCATTCCATGTACACTTGGAGCAACCTGGGCTAGTGAAGGTGTCCCTGCCCATGGCAGGGGGTGGGACCTTTGAGGTCCCTTCCAACCCAAACCATTCCATGATTCTGTGATGCAATAAATGCATTTTAATTACTTCCCTTCCCATGGAGTTTCAGCAGTTAAAGTTTTTGGAGGTGCCACTGCATTTTCTGTGCTTGCAGAGTTACCTCAACACACACTGAGGTGGTACTAAAATAATTTAAGGCTGTGCTGAAAAAATATTATTTAAAGTAGCCCTTAAGACATGACCTACTTCACATCCTTCCCTGGGCACGTGTTATCCATTCCCAGTTAACATTCCCACCGTCCCTTTGCAGGAATGTGATGGTTTAGTGGTGGTCAAATGCAAAACCACTGCCAATTTATGTACAAACACTTTGGCCAGAAAGACACAAACCAGCAATAATTTGGCACACAGGTGTGGGCAGCTGAAGGATTCAAGCAATGTAATTTTAAGGATCAAAAAGGAAAACATAAGAGGTTTGGGTTTTTGCTGAGTGGTATAGACATTCTCAAACAGCAGTAAAGTGGATTTCCATTTTTTTTCTCTGCTAATTCCACCTTACCTTTCAAGCTATGCCCAGCTTACATCAACTACAACTCAATTACCCCCAAAAAGAAACCAGTGTTTACGATTTTATAAGAAAAATAAAGACACTGAACAAGGATCTCCGACCTCCTCCCCGCCCCCCCCCAAATTCCACAGCTTTTAAATAAGGCTCTCAGCATACTGAAATGTTTCTAGCTTTTAAACCAAGCAGTATAAAATGCTCCTGAAAGCTGGAGGAGTCCCAGCGAAACGTGCCTGGGGGCTGTTGAGGCGCAGATGTTTCCGTGCCCAGATGTTCCAGCCGAGGCTCGGCCGCCCCCTACGTGTGGTTGTTGCTGAGGCTGCTCTTGTTGAGGAACCTCCTGGCCTCCACACTGCTGAGGGACACGGAGCAGCGCGACGGGTTCTGCTTCCTGTACTCGATGCTGTCCACCAGGGCCTCCTTGATCACCTGCAGCACAGGGACACGGCCCTTTAGCCACCCACACAGGAGCCCACTGATGGCTGAGGGGTTCAGAGGGCATTTGGGAGATTTTTGTGTGAGTTGGAGAAGTTTTCCCAAGTTTCTCCCATTTTAGGTGGCATTCAGAGGTTATTGAGCAGTTTCTCACACGTTACCAAGGGCACCTGCAGGGATTCCAGCTGAGACAATGAGACAGCTTGTAGTCAAGGCATGGAGATTGAGCTCAGAGCCCTTGGAGGGGCTCCAAGGGGCAGTTCTGAGGGTGGGCACCAGCGGAAGTTGGTAGCACTGGTTGGGTATAGTCACCAAATATGTTAATGACTGAGAGTTAGAAAAACTGTAACATTTGGGTGATGTGCATGCACATACTTTTAGTGTGCACCTGGAAGCTACTAATAAAGGAATCTATCTATCTATCCATCTATCCATATCTATCTATCTATATCTATCTATCTATCCATCTATCTACCTATATCTATCTATCTATCCATCTATCTACCTATATCTATCTATCCATCTATCTAGATCTATCTATCCATATCTATCTATCTATCATATCTATCTATTCATCCATCC
>JAWWEU010000005.1:25236563-25253560 GCA_035583155.1 Acropternis orthonyx | reverse complement strand
GGAGCCTGCTCAGTGCCCACCACCCTCTGGGGGAAGAGCCTTTCCCTGAGATCCCACCTGACCCTGCCCTGGCACAGTTCCAGCCATTCCCTGGGTGCTGTCCCTGGTCCTCACAGAGGAGATGGAGCTGCAGCCCCTGCTGAGTTCTGGTCTCCTCCTCTCCAGCTGTGCCCTCAGCTGCTCCTCCCGTGACTCCTCCAGACCCTTCCCCATCTCCATGTCCCTCCTCTGGACACTCTCCACCAGCTTTAGATCTTTCCTATACTGTGGCACCCAGAAGTGCACACAGCCCTCGATGGGAGGCCACACCACGTATCTGTGTCATTTCCTCAGTCCCTTCTCCTTCCCAAAGAGCTGGATGGCAGGAGCACTCCTGGAGCAGAGTGTTGGGTGAGAGCACTGCTGATACCAAGCAAGGGGAGCCAGGAACCAGCCAGCAGCATGGGAAGTTCTGCCAAGCTGGAGAACTCCAAGAGAGGCAGAGAAGACTTCCTTCCAGCTTCCTACTTACCTTGTGGCCAGGGACCAGCAGCACCCAGGAGGTGCAAGCACAAGCAGGGGTGACCCTGAGCAGCTGAGAGGGACTTGGACCCTCCTGGAGCAAGAATGGAGGGCACAAGTGCCCAAGGCTGCAGCGTGAGGGGGTGATCTTCCTAGTCTGGAAGAGGAATGGCTCAGGTGGTGACACTGCTGAGACCCTTGGCTTCCTGACCATGAAGCCTTGTTTGCTGATCAAGGTGGTCCATGGGACACTAAAGAATCCACCTGACCAGCAAAGTGAAGAACACCTTCATGAACAGACTTGCCTAATTTAATGAGAAAGACTTTACACATCAGGATGCAACCAGCGACACTTCTTTTGGGAGTGTCTGGGTCATGGTCAGAAAGAGAGCAACACTGGGATGTGTGCCAGTCGGATGCAGGCTGCGGGAGGAAGTGGGTAAGGCTTTCTCTGGAAACCAGAAGTCATCTCCTGATCTGCCTGTGGTCCTCACACAGGGATTTGAGTCACCTGCTGACAGGGGACCCCCCCTGTGCAGACTCTGCTCCTGTTCAGGTTCCTTACAGGCACAGAGGGGCAGTGCCTGATCCTTCTGGGCACGGGGTAAAAGGCACGGTGAGAGTCAAACACTGTCATTGTGACCCCCCTGAGCCTCCTGGCTGCTGACACAACATAAAGCACTTCAGGGTCACTTCCCTTGTACAGATCTACGGCACTGCCTCAGAGCTTAAAACACAACCAACACAGCTACAAACTGAGGGAATAAACCACACCAGGTCTCAGCATCAGTAAGTTACTGCTCCCGCAATGCCCTTTTATTTCAGCTCTAATTGCCTGTACCTGAAGAACTGGAATTTATTTGAAGAAGTAGCAAGATTTCTGAACAAATATATACTCAGAATTTCTTTAGCATGTCTGTCCTTCTTGTCCATAATCCAAAATAGAGAAGACATTACATTTAGTTCCTAAATAAGCTATGTAGCTACAAGACCACAGAAACTTTTAAAGCAATTCTAACACCAGTTTTAATCCAATTCATATCTTTGTGACAGAGCCAAGAGCAGTAAAAGTTACGAACCAGAAACAGAAGAGAGACAAATAATATTTTGGCTAGCAGTTTAAAAACACATTTTATTATAAAAGCACCCAATATTACTACACAGCATGAAGACAAGTCTCAAATTTAGCACTACCTTGCAAAAACTACCAGAGGGGTAACGAGAATTTATGTGGATCTGTACAACTCCTCAGCCACCATGAGAGAGACAAGCAGACCTGGTGACACCGTATTGAAAACGGATCTACAGGGGTTTATTTTATACTTCTTTCCTTCTTACTTCCCAGCCCTGACTTCAAGGCTGTTCCCTCCCACTGCACAGTCTGCCAAGTATCTAAAAAGAGAAATTCCCTTGCTACCACCACCATGTGTTGTGGCCTGAACAAAGGGCCCATCTGGTTGGCAGTTTCCAAAACCCAGACGAATTTTCCACTGTTCAGTGGTGAAAAAGCAACAGCCTCTGGGTTGCTACTAAGCATTAGAAGAATTGCCCAGCTGTGCAGAAAGCCCCTATCTGATCAAGCTGCTCATCTGTCAAACATCTCCCTGAAAGGCAATTTAAAGTGCCAAGAGATGGGATTAGTTGTAAGGAAAGCTCCATGTGACTGCTGAGTTCTGTTCCTTTCTGCAGGCTCCACGCTCCGAGCCATGAAACTCCCTGTGCCCTGACAACGCACCGTCACAAGGAAATGACCATCAAGGAGGACTGAGGCAGTCGAGAGGCTTCTGTTCTCCCAAAACTGCTCGTTCTTCATGCAGGAAGGTTATTGGATCATCATCCCAGGTGTTAGTAACAGAAACCACAGGTGTTCCCTGGCACCACACTCATCGGGCAGCTCCAGAGATAGCTATCTATCCAAAAAATGACAAAGCCCAAGGATTTAGGATGTGCCTGTTTTGTTAAGCCAACACCCCAAGAGCAGAGCAGAGTCAGCGATCACCCCTTCCATAACCCACGTCAGGCTTTGGAAGCTCTGCCCATCCACTGCCTGCTCAGCCTGAGCAGACACATCCCAACAGGATGGAGATGATGGTTTGCAGGTGCAAGCCTGGAAAAAGTATGTGAGAAGACTTCCAAGGCACCACTGCTGAACCAACCCAGGGAAAATGTGAGTGTCCCTCAGGATGCAGAGAGATCCGTTATGGAGATGAGCAATGGATGTTGAGGAGAGTCACCGACATCCTGCCTGCAGACACTTCCTCTGAGCAGAACCCACAGGCATTCTGGGCAC
The DNA here is from genome assembly GCA_035583155.1 of Acropternis orthonyx. Classification (NCBI taxonomy): domain Eukaryota; kingdom Metazoa; phylum Chordata; class Aves; order Passeriformes; family Rhinocryptidae; genus Acropternis; species Acropternis orthonyx. The sequence goes on along the minus strand of JAWWEU010000005.1, from coordinate 25,250,769 downwards.
CACAGAGTCCTCCTGTACCAAGGGGCACGTGGGTCACAGAACCATCAGAGAACTGTCAGGGTTGGAAAAGACCTCTGAGATCTTCATGTCCAACTGTCAACCAGCACCACCACCATGCTGACCACTAACCGTGTCCTCAAGTGCCGCACCTACGTGGTGTTTGAGCACCTCCAGGGCTGGGCACTCCAAACCTCCCTGGGCAGTCCCTTCCAATGCCTGACCACCTTTTCCAGGAGGAAATCCCTTCTCATGTCCCATCTGCACCCGCCCCAGCACAGCCTGAGGCTGTTCCCTCTCCACCTGTCCCTGTTCCCTGGGAGCAGAGCCCGATCCACCCCCCCCGGCTCCCCCCTCCTGTCAGGGAGTTGCAGAGCCAGAAGGTCCCCCCTGAGCCTCCTTTTCCCCAGGCTGAGCCCCCCCAGTGCCCACAGGCTTTGCACAGTAAATACAACTTTTAAATGATGAAACAAATTACAGAAGAGAAGCATCTGCTGGCCCTTTACATTCATTTATTCCAGCCCACTGAGTTCAAGCTGACTTACAGCCTAAGTCAAGCCATGAGGGTTCAGAGCTCCTTCCTGCTTTGCAGGGGAAACAGGCAGGATTCTTAAAGCAGCTTTTTAGCTCCCACTCAGTTTCCAGCACAATTAAGGGCACAGAATAGTAAAATCTGAAATTCAATACCCCAATCCTACAAGTTGCTCTCTAGGACAAATAGGGCAGAGGCAGAGGGGAAGTGGCTGCAGCCAGAGAACACAGGGCAAAGAAGCCATGTCCTGACCAAAGAATGGAGAGTAGAGCGGACACCAAGGCTCCCCCACTCCTTCATGGCCATGCCCTGCACCCCAGGTCCTTTGTCCAGAACCAATAAAACTGAGCCAGAGGTATGAAACCCATCCTAGCACATTAGTAAATTCAAACCAAAAGGGTAAGTGACTCACAAGAAAGTGATGCCGTGAGTCAACTGCAAAAAAGGGAATTGAATTCACCCATCCAGGAGACAAAAGGCCACACCATTCTCCATGGCCAACCCAGTCCTGAACCACCAGCACCACTCTGCTTCTCACAGCTGCTCTGCACGGCACGATGCTGAGGGACACAGCTAGTCCTGGGCAAAGCAGCTGAGACAGCCCCCAGCACACTGCAGGGAACACTTTAACAACACCAAATGTTTTGTCAGTGCATCTGTCCCGTTTCCAGGGGGCAAAGTGCTGTCTGGACTGGCTGAGCCCCATACACAGACACATAACATCATGGAATGGTTTGGGGGGGGAAGGGACTTTAAAGTCCATCTCATTCCAACCCCTGCCATGGGCAGGGACACCTCCCACCAGCCCAGGTTGCTCCAAGCCCTGTCCCACCTGGCCCTGGACACTCCCAGGGATGGGGCAGCCACAGCTTCTCTGCCCAACCTGTGCCAGGGCCTGCCCACCCTCTCAGGGAGGAATTTCTTCCTAATCTCTAATATAACTCTTCCCTCCTCCAGCTTTATCACTCCATGTCCTCATACAGCTCCACTTCAGTCGATGGGCACCCCACCTCCAGAGCTGATTGCTTCATCACCAAACTAGGCATGGAAAGGGAAAGGATTTGGGAAACAACGTGTTTTAAGAAAAGCAAGCCCTGAAAAAGGCATCTCAACCTTATCTTCCAGTAACTGAGTGAAAAAAGCTAAACCATATTAAATCTTGTTTTGGGAATGATTGCTGCAGATGTTTTTATCCAAATGCCCTGGAAACACAGTGCACAAAGTCTGAATACCTGTGGTGAAACACAAGTGCCACAGGGCACACAGATGATTATTAAAAAATTGCTCTGCAAATCCAACTCCAAAGAAGCGTATGCCTTCTTTTAAATGATTAGGGTATTTTTAGATAATTGCTCAAAGCAACAAAAATGATAAACTGAGCAATTACAGGTACAAGAAATCTCCTCTGTGTTTTCAGACTGTGCCTCGGGATTAAGGAAGGAAATTTGGAACTAATCACTTCCCCATCCAGGGATGTCTAATTAATTCAGAGGTATTAAAGTCTCTCAGCATCCCTGCAAGGCACACATGGAGATACTCACTGATGAAGCAACTTGGGTGAACTTCGAGTAAGTGACTTGTTTAAGATTCATCAAGACTCACAGACAGATAAGACTACTGAGCATGTCTCCTGACTTGCTGTGCAGACTGCAAACAGCCTACAAATCCTCCTGTAGCAATAAAACTATACTCAATTTGAACAAAAAGGGCTTTTTTTTTCCTTGCTAGAAGCAGCTACAAATTCTGACAAGTCAGCTTAGAAGTACAGGCTTGGCACATGAAAAATGGGAGGATCACATCACCCTCAGTCCTTCCTGGGGGTGAGAAACCTGAACTTACTGCTCGGGAAAATGCAATTTAACTGGTCAAGTGTCAGGGTTTGAGACAGTGAGGGATACCAAGGGAAGATGATGACAAAAAGAACTAACTGGATCATGGCAGAATATCCACATCCTTTCTGAGAAGAGACTGTTCTGCTGTGGCAGAGACCAGTGTCACATTGACAAACACCTACTCTGATAAGATCTGCATGTGTTAAGGTAAAAATAACTGAGGTGAAAATTAAGAAACCTTGAAAATGTTCCTTCATAATACACACCATTTATCACACTACAAGTAAAATATGTACAATATTTGTTCAATTCATTCATTGTCCTCAGAAAGCTCACAGAAGGATATTGTACAAACCAGGACAGAGTTGACAGTTCCAAAGTATACAATAATAAGACATTTACCACTTGCTAAAACTTCCTAGAAAATTCAAAGGAATTCTTCAGTGTTGGCTGCAAGAGACTGTCTCACTCTGTTTATACTAAACATGCACAAAAGGAATCAATGGTAATGCATTAATCAACCCACATTAATTCATGGACTGTGTTCATTGCTTGACATGCCCCACACACAGAGTGTTCCCATCACAATTCTGGGAGCAGGGCAGGAGAGGGAACAGGGAAGGGAGAAAGAGGGGGATGGAAAAGCTACTACAAAAGAAATGCAACTGTACCGAGTGTCTCCTTAATTAACCCCAAACAATGCAGAGTTTTATAAAATCACTGAAGAGGTCAGCAGGGTCTGGCACGTTCCTCCCTGTCATGTGAGACCCTGGCACAGGCTGGGCAGAGAAGCTGTGGCTGCCCCATCCCTGGGAGTGTCCAAGGCCAGGTTGGACGGGGCTTGGAGCAACGTGGGCCGGTGGGAGGTGTCCCTGCCCATGGCAGGGGGTGGAATGGGATGGACTTTAAAGTCCCTTCCCACCCAAACCCTCCTGGGACTCTCTGAGTCTCTGAAGTGACCCAAGCCACCATCAGCACATGCAGACCTGTTGGCTTCACTCCCCCTTGGCCTGGCACAGGGCACCAGTGAGTCACAGAAAGCTGCAGTTTCTCATATTCTCAAAGAAATACACTTCATAATCCTAATGCAACAAAACAGGCTATTAGGAAAAGAAGAAAGAAAGAGAATAAAGTAATCCCTAAGATGGTTCTAAAATTAAAACAGCTCATTTCCTGCCTAATCATTTAGATGCAAAAGCCATGGAGCACAGGCTGGGCATGGAGCATGCAGGGGCAGATTCTGCCTGGGGGGAGCACCCACAGCCATGCCAGGCTCCTGGAGCAGCACACATTTTACACACCCTCGAGGCACTTCTCGGCTGGCAATCTGCCCTCAGAGCCAACACCTTAACAAGGCATGGAATTCAAATGGGAAAAGTGAGAGCACTTTGTTCAAGGTGCCAGTGCAAAGGAATTAGAGAATCCCAGAATGGTTTGGGTTGGGAGGGATCTTAAAGCCCACCCAGCCCCACCCCCTGCCATGGGCAGGGACACCTCCCACCAGCCCAGGTTGCTCCAAGCCCCGTCCAGCCTGGCCTTGGACACTCCCAGGGATGGGGCAGCCACAGCTTCTGTGCCCAACCTCTGCCAGGGCCTGCCTGCCCTCACAGGGGAGGATTCCTTCCCAACATCAGATCTAAAGCTCTCCTCTTTTAGTTTAAAAATGTTCCCTCTTCTCCTTAAACTTTAATCCATAAATTTAGAGCCAAGAAAAAACCGCTCTCTGGCCTAAATAGTGTATATTCATAGAGGAAAGAGAATATATTTTGCTTCTATAGCCTGCTTTTAGATCAAGCCCTTGTACCTCACATGCCTCAGTCACTCCCTTGAAAGGCTTTCCAAAGGTGATGCTAAACTTGAGGTGAACTCTCCAAACTTACATCACGGGAAGTGGTCAAGTTCTTGCTGCTCTCCTCTCCCAGGAAGGATTTGATGCTGTGCATGATGTTTTCCCTCCGCTGCTGCCGAAACCTCTTCTCCTCATCGCACAGAGCCATGCTGAACCGGAGATCCGTGGAAGAGCTGCTTTGCCAAAGAGACGGGCTTTAACAAAGGGCAGAAATCTAAGCAGAATTTCCCGTGGGAATTGAGTGGAAGTCACAGAAATTCCTTATTAGCTTCAATAAGATGATATAAAATTGCAGTGCTCGTGCGACACAATTGCTTCCCCTGATTCTGTGCCAGGATGGATGCAAAGTACAGTAATGGCACACTGTGTCTTTAAGACATGAATTTTATATAGAAGTCATTAAAACAAATAGTTTAAATTCAGCAAGTTCACGACTCACATTACAACTATGAATTTACAGCACAAATTGTACTGGCAGGACACAGGAAAAGCTCAGCCCTTTTTCCCAGTTTTTCCCCGCACTGTGGTCTCAAAAATGCACACAAGAACCTCAGTGATGTATTTAAATAAAGCTGCAAATTCAGCTCCCACTTCCCATGTCAGGTATGAAGGCAGGATGAAGTTTTGTCACTAATTAACTCCTCACTGGGGTTTGAACTCCATCACCTCCAGCAGCACTGCCCCTGGAGCAGAGAGTGTGCAAACCCACCCAGGCATCCACCTCCCTGAGCTTCCCAGCCTTGGAATCACAGCCTATCCCAGCCTGGATATCCCCTCAGGAGCTGCACACCCTGATTTACCCCTATTTAACTATTAGCCCTATTAGCTTTCTTATTAGCTTTGCTATTTAGTAAGACAAGCTAAAAGTGCTTGTTGTGCCTCCTTTGCCACGTTAGGTACCGGCAGCATTTGTGCGGTGCTTTTTGAAAACCATACAACAGTGAAATGGATCCATTTAGGCTCAGGCTCCTCAGACTTCTAAAAACATCTTATGCCAAAAAATAATGGGATTAAGAAAAAGGGGGGAACAGGCTGCCTAGAAGCAACATTCCATGAAGAATCCACAATCCACATGGATATCAGAATAGCAGCAGGACTTGCTCAGACTCTTTAGTTTAACATATTCCAAAGCTCAAGAGCAAGACACAGCCAAGCATCTCCTGTTTATTTAATGTCAGAGATAAGAAATACTTGCAATGTTCAAAGCCTGGAGGGTTTAGGGGTGGTCTCAAGGCCCACCCACATATGCAGAGTAAAAACTGATAAGCAGAACTATCCCTGGGGGGTGTTTGTCAGGCTCCAGAGTCATTAGCAAAGAGGTCACTGGTTTACAGTGCTCAGTGTTGCTATTTATAGACAAAAAAATTACTCTTTAAATGTCTTGCTCTCAGAAATTAATTTTTAGACTTAAAAGATATTTTTCTGATTATGCCTCAATGTGACTTTTGATCTTTCACCTGCATAGGTGAAGAACGAGGAGGAAACACAGCTAGAGAGGGGGGAAAAGGGGAAAATAAAGGTAGGCATGTGGTGAAATCCTGGCCCTATATCTTCTCCTCTGCGTGATGTTAACATTTAAATCCACTCCAGGGGCAGCTCTGTAAGGAACAGCCTGATATGCTGAAAGCACCCGTGGGATGCAAAGTTCCCACAGAGGGTAAAGCAAGGAGATAAACCTGAACCTGGGGGGTTGTCAGAGAAAAAGCCCTGGAGGAGGAAAGCAGGGTGAGAGAGTCACACAGGATGGCCTTGTCACACCTCCTACTCCAGATAACAGTGTCCAGGCAAGGACAGAACTACAGAAATAAACCTGGTTTAAAATCTCTTCACCATTACAGTGCTTGGTATGTCTGTGCTAAAACAAGGAATTTTTGCCCTCTATCGAAAATGTTTTCAAGAAAATCACACCAGGCATATGGTGGGACCCTTGGAATTGTCCAAGACTTTGATGATCCTGGTGGGTCCCTTCTGACCGTGGATACTCCAGGATTCTATGAAAATTCTAATGAAAAGATTAAAATAAAAAAATTGTTTTGCTGCTGATACATTTTCCACTTCTTTCTTTTTTTTTTAAATAGAAGATACTCACCATACTTCAAGAAACAATTCCAAAGTCATTTCTGTGACCTAAGGAAGAAATATTTAACTATGGTTACACCACTTACAGAGTTAAAAACCCCCACAAATACACCTGGAACATAATCTATTACCATCAGAATATTCCTTTAAATCACTCTTTTAAAAGGGAGGATATTTCTGACATACATGAACAAGTTTCTTTTCCATGGATTTTTTTTTTTAAAGCACACAATGTGATTCCAAAATACACCACCAGCACTGAATGCAGTGGAAAATGTTGCTCAGGTGCTGCCTTTCCTTCATCAGCTCCCACTGCCTTGGCTTTCTGCCCCTGCTAATCCCTGACAGAGCTATTCATCTTTGGCCTGGAGGGATCTAATTCCCTGCCTGGTGATCCTCTGTTTCTCCTGCCAGCCACATCTACCTGCCCCTGCCTTCCAGTTCCCTGAGCAAACATCACACTCAGCTTGTGTCTGAACCCCAGCCTTGCTGGCAATGACTGCCCTGAGCTCCACATGAGCCACCAAGGGTCCTTACATGAGCCACCAAGTGTCCTTCCCCAGCCAGCTAGGCTTTAATTATTAATTAGACTGCTCACACGCCTCTGCAAGCTGCAATAAGTGTCACTACGTAAGGATTTCGCTTGCACACCACGCAGAACCACCTGGCCACAAGCTCTGCCTTTCGCAGAGCACTTTAAGGGGTTGCCTGCAGGCAAAAGGTTCAAAAACTATTATTAAAGCACCAATTGCACGGCAGGCACAGCCCGAGAGGCTGCCAGAACTAAGCCAGAACGGAGAGGCACCTTCACCTGCCCGAGCTCCCTCCTGTGCAGCAGCCAGTTCTGTAGGAGTGGAACAGTCTCACTGCCCCCTGATTATCCTCCTCATCTGTGGCACTGCTCCACCAGGAGCAGGGCTGCAACACCCCAGACACTCACACAGGCCAGGGAAGGATGTGGAAGTGCAAAGCTGCCTCTGGCTCCCAAGGGCCAGGAACAGCCTTGGCACTCCTCTCCTGAAATGGGAATTGCAAGTGAATAGGGAGGTGGGAGAAAGAAGAGGCAAAGGATAACACAGGGAGGACATGAAGAAACACGGTGAAGAGTCATTTAGGAATCACTTCAAAGGCAGGGCAGCAATTACATTATCCTCACACCTGATATTACTAAGTTAGAAAGCACTTCAGGAACCACACAGTGATCCAATGCTTCAAAAATATATATGCAACAAACCCCTGGAGTGAAACATTCCAAAGGGGGAATATCATGCCATTTTCTATACCTTATACAGAGTGCCACAGAAATCTCAGGACCACACATTACATATTTGTTGTCTCCATCAGGTTCCACCTCACTCCACAGCCCCTGGACTCTTTGCTTATAAATTTTGGAGTGTATTTGGCTTTTTTATACTGATTTTCTCACCTAGGACCCTCTATCAAGCTTTGCTGAATGCTGATGAGAACTTAAATGTGGCAAGGCCTTGCATGAATGGAATGAGCTTTGTAAACTGTGTTTGCAGAATTTATTCATCAGCTCTTTCTCACTGCCTCAACTCGTGCCTGGCACAACCAGGACCTGCACTCAGCCCACACTCTGCAAGTCCAACAGTTCCTGAGGCACTCAGTTAAATAAGCATGAAGAAAGTTCAAAAAATGCAGCGATTTTAAAAAGAAAAAAAGAAGGGGGGTATGTAAACTTCAACCACTCTAAGGCTATGCCAAATTAAATGCCAAACTTTACATATGAAACTCCGGTTTCCAATCAACAGGCCTTTAACCAGTTTTTTCTGTGAGCACACTTTTCAAGTTACATCACATGGGAAACGGGAGCAGCCACAAATCCAGACCTCTGAACACATAATTAACCTCAGCCCAAAACAGAAATGGAGACAGTATTTGGGATTGGAACTGGATCAGCTTTAGGGTTCCTTCCAACCCAAACCATCCTGTGACTCTAATACATACAGAAGAAGCTCAATTCCACACAGATTTAACAACCACTTCCAGGAGTCACTGAGCAGGCAGACAATCCCTGTTCAAGTGACTCCCTCTGCTTTGCATATGTGTCTGAAGGGAATAATCCCATTACCGCAGTGCTGTTACCCAGGGCTGAGTTACAACAAGCCACTCACAGAAAGTGAAACAGGTAATAAAGGAAGAATTCCTGACAGCTTTCTGGAAGCCACAGGCCCCAGAAGGAGGGGCAGTGCTGACCAGCAAACCCTGAGTAACCTCTTGCACTAAGGCCACAAAACTAAACTGCATCAAGGGGGGAAGAAACTGGTTTAGCAAGAGAAATCTCAAACTAGGCTGTCAAAGAGGGTTCTCTCAGCAGGGACACACAGAACAGTGGGGCTGTTTTGCTCACTTCTCCTCCCTGCAGGGCTGTAAGGAGATAAATACAGTGCTTTTAGGGGGACAGGGAATGCTGAGAAAACTTCACACCTTTCAGCTTCAGAGAACAACCCTCACCTGAGATATCTCCTGTGTGCCCCCAAATATTCAGTCTAAAGGCTGCCACCCTTACCCCACGACATATCCTAATCCTTTCTGGAATTCCTAAAGTAGACCTGCATTCAGGAAACACACACATACATGGTACTGAGGGAGACTGAGGGGATCAGAAATACTCTTGGAATTCCTTCCATCCAGGAACAAACACCAAGAACGGGCCACGCGTTTTCCTTACGCTTCATCAACAACAAGGTGGTATGGGCTGGTCCCCACAACGGTTCAGATGCTCTTTTAAGAACCTCCCATCCTGTTCAGAGCTGCACCAACAAAGGCAAGGCCATGAATGTTCCAACTTACATCGTTGAAAGTTAACTGGACCTCCTTCTTCTCTCCCAGTTTCAGAGAAGAGATGGGAAATGTGGATGTGCCAAGAGTCTCATCCATAACGTAGTTGGCGTCCATGAGAGTAACCTAGAAAAGACATCGGGTATTCAACTCCACCCCAATAAATCCCTTTTTAATTCTGTACAGCCTGTGCCTAAAGTGAAAAAATAGAATTATATGGAATGGGCTTAGCCCAGCCCAGTCACTGCCCAGTGCCAACAGACAAGGTCTTTAAACCAGGCTGAGCTCATGCCCAGGGCAGGGGGCACCTTCAAGGGGTCCCACTGCAGGAGCACCCCAGGAGTACCTCCAAAGGGGTTTCAGCTGAGCACCTCTTGCTCAGTGAACCTCACCACCTTTCCAAGCAGGGCTAAGAGCTTCACATCTTACACAGAAACACATGATTACCTCACATTCCAGTTAGTAAAGTTTCCCTGGGGAGAACTTTACGGAGTTTTCAGTGGGACAGGCCAAAACCCAAACTTTTCGGTGAAGATTGAACCCAAACATCCCAGTTCTGTATGCACAGACCAAGATTTGCAGACAGAACCCACACATCCCATCCCTGTTAGAGGCAGAACCCACATATCCCAGCCCAGTTTTAGATAGAATCCACACATCCCAGCCCTGGATGCGATCCTCAAGGAAGATATCCAGAAAGGATGTCAATCAGTATTTACATGGTCTCTATTAAATGAGTTCTTCAGACTCAATTTGACCTATGACTTTTTGTGGAATTGTATCTTCTAGACTATCATATGTTTATGGCTTGGCCCTCATCTTTTGGGTAAGACAAAAGGAATCAAGATGCAATCACTTGGTGTTGCTACATCTGGGTTCAGCCTCTTCTCAGCCACAAAGAATCTTCTTCATCCCGTGCCACAACCAGCCCTTCGAAGTGCTGAACTGTATTTTAGGGCACAAGTCATTATTTTCATGGCATCTACGTGCTGTTTCCTTGCAGAACTTTATTCTGCAACCTCTGAGCGTTGTCTCTTAGAGCTTCTCAGTGGGATTTTGAAGAGCTGTTTATACTTCAGAGGGAGAACTGCACTTGGGATAGAGTTAAAGATGTAGATCAAAATAATCCTTGGAGTCACAAGAATTGTGGAGTCTGTGTAACTCTGGGAATTCACAAAGAGGTTTTGGGTGGGGAGGTGGCCTTACAGGTTGGAATTCTGACACTGCACTCCATGCAGAATCCACAGGCTCTTCCCTACATGTCAGCAGGTCCAGGATTAACCATTATTATGGAATCACCTGCTCTTTGCTGGCCATTTTCATGGAATTTTATCACACACATCTCAGAAACCAGCAACGCCCTTCAGTTATTGTGAAGGTACATTTCCACTTATGATCAATCTTGCTGTGTTTGTGACTTCAATCATTTTACCCTTTCCAAACCCTTGAACCAAATTTTGCACTCAACAAATTCAAACACTACTAGGGATTCATATTTTTGATTCCTCAGTTTACCATTTCCCTCATCTTTTGAGGATCTTGAGAGCTGCTGTGGACCACATCATTATTTAGCCAACAGTAGCTCCTGCAGATCCTCCAAAAAAAGCACAGGATCCACAAAGAGATGGGTAAAACTCTGCCCCAGAGATTCTGCCAGGATCCACAAAAACAAAACTGAAACGATTTCAGTTCTCACACCACAACAAAGGCAGATGAACCCAAGTTCTTTTTTTGCTGGCTTTTCCATGAAGGAGCCAGAATCACTCCACTCCTTTCTCATCCCTGCTATTTGCCTGACTTGTTCTTACAAAAGATTTCCAACCTTTCTCCAGTTTCAGGTGGCAAATTTGCCCCTCTCCAACCAAAGAATCTGGTGAGAACCACCTCAGTTGTACCTGCCCAGCTGGGGGCAGCTGTTTGGGGTGACGTGCTTCCAGCAGAGCTGCGGAGGAGCCGCTGTGAGCTCCCCAATATTTCCGTCCCCGTGCAGGATGCACGGGATTGCTCTTCACCACCCACTGAGCTGAACACGGGATTGGAGGGCCGATCTCTCTCCCCAGGAACACAGGGAGCTTGTAGGAAGCACAGTGCCATTTTAGACCCAAGAGATGATGGTCACAAGCCCAAGGAAAACCTTCACAGGCTGCAGCCTCTGTCCCAGCTGGCCCATTTACACTGAACTCCATGAGCTCGGTTCAGAAGACTGCATGTGTCAGGGCCACCCCCTGTGAAGAACAGAGCTAACCAAGGACCAGAGAGAACCTTAAACACTTGCCATGCCCACTTATAAAATACTTACATGTAACACTCATCCTTTGTGCACAGCTTGGAAAGGCTCAACACACAGGCTAAACAGTGGCTTAGCCAACAAGCCTGCACAAGGAGTGGTCCCCAGGACAGCACTGGGTGGGCTCCCAGCTCGTGGCTCCAGGCAGAACAAGGCTTTTGCTTTGTGACTCCTCAGGGAGAAGCCAAGAATGGGCAGAGACTTGACTTTATCCCCTCCTGTTCCCTGTCTGTAATAGCTGAATCGGTGTAGGAAGCAGGGAGTAGATACTTGATGGCTGATGTGAGGAATAATCACTCAGGAGCAGCTCAAGAGGTGACTCACAGGCATGTCTTATAACAACTCTCAGGGCTGCTCCTTGAACAGCTCCGTCTGTACAACAGCTCTTGCTTGGCACTGTGGCTAAACCAAAAAGGGGTGATCTGGAGACAAGAGATTGCCACACACGCACAAGCTGCTGCTGGTTTTACCCATCCAGGCACTGTTCCCTTCCACCTTCACAGCTGCAGCTCAGCCCTGCGATTTACCTCAAGAACATTCTCTAGGTTGGGGTCCAAAATGAACTCAAAGGTCTCGTCCCACACGGGGTTCACGTTGTTGTTGAAATGTTTCGTTCTCTTCCTGCAGTCGGGGGCGGTCGGGATGAACAGCTCCACGTAGGGGTCGGGAGTGTCAACTATGGAGCAAAACACATGCCCAGGTCAGGCAAAACTCCAGTTTGGGTTGGAATAGTTGTCGATACAATCATGGGAAACCACAAATCACCTCCTGGTCTAGGGACAGAAAGATGTGCAGCTGCGTAAGTTACACAAATATAGTGACAGGAATGATACGATGATATCAACGATCTCCCAAAATGCAGCAGACATCAGGAGGGGAGGAGGAAAGCCTGGAGCAAAGAGAGTGGCACTGGGACTGAGTCAGGTTTACTGGGAATATATAAACATTTGCAGGCAGTGGTAAAAGTTTTCAAAAGCTCTTCCTCAGGTTCTAGCCTTTAATCTCTTTGGCTCGTGTCACAGAGGTAAGAATTCCACAAAACAACGAAAACAAGTGGTTTGATCCAGAGTTTTGGATCCCCTTTCACCTTTGCCACTTTGGGAATGCCTCACGCAGCGTGAGGAGAGTGTCCAGGTTTGGGAAGCTCAGCACACAACCAAGAGCTTGTTTCCAAGGGGGTCTGAGTGTGCGGGACACTGGCTGGAGACACAGACACGGCCACTGCTGCTGAGCACAGCTGTCAGTGGGAGAGAGGCACACACCAACAGCACCCAGCAGATGTGTCCAAGAATAGTCACTCCTGGGAGCAAGGAATGCATTCCTGGCAGCCCTAAAAAACCACAGTCCAACAAGTCAAAGCATGTAGATATTCCCTGTTTAACGAAGGGTTTTTTTCTGTAGAATGGGCCTAGGCTCACGCAGTCCTCTACAGTAGATTTTCCTAAAACACTGCTCTGATTTCAAATCAAATCAACTGCCTTTTGGGGAAAAGAACCCCAACCAAACAACCCAAAAAAAAGGGCTTTAGAAACCACTCGGGGGATTTGGAGTGTGTACCCAGGCAAATACAATTTCTGAAGGAGTTTTGCACTGTGCTCCATACCCGCGGGGCTCAGGCAACTGCTGGTGGCCATGCTGCTCCCTGAGCAATGAACAAGCAGCTCTTCACAGGTGGGGACCAGCGTGGAAAGCCTTAGAACAGCAATCCTGGCCAGCTCCTAAGGACTTCTGGCTGACCTGGTCTCCAGTATAATGTCAGGGGAACAGGGGGACCAAGCCCCAGGCATCCCTCCCTGGCCAACTTCTCCATCATCTCTTCCCAATTACCACACCAAGCTGTGCCAGAAGGAAGGCAACCAAGCCCCCTGAAATGAAACATCCACGAAACCAGAAGTGACAAGGTCTCACCTCCTAAGTCTCAACAGTGGGCATTACACTGGCAATAAACACACAGTCTTGCTCTGCCAAGAGGCTGAACTTGCCTACATAAACCTGTTTTTTAACCAAAATCCCAGTGCTGGACAGAGTTTTGGCCAAAACATCAATGCCTCCCTCTCCACTCAGCTTTCATGTGATTATGTGATCAGCCTTATGTTACAAAAACCTAATTTCTTCTTATGAACACAAAGAGCACAAATGGTTTCCTCTCCACATTCAAAGCCCCAAAAGACTTGGAAACCACAGACCTCTGGCATACAGGTGTCATTAATAACTTCCTATCAGGTTAAACCTGAGGCACAGAACAACTAAACTTGGAAAAATCAGTCTTGGTAGCTCAGCACTGCCAAAGCCACTCCCTCAACCCCATGCCTTTATTAGCTTTCAACCCAAGGCAAAGATTTTATCATCTGCCCTTTCATGCTTCAAAGTTTATTTTGAGCTATTTCCAGTTAATAAAATGAAAATCTATCCTTTTGTAACTTCCTTCTTCAGATGAATAGAAAATAGACTGGAAGACTGCATGCTGTGATTAAGATATTGCTCTAAGCTGTGCTATATTACTCAAAATCTTAATCCTTATTATTGGATGAGGACCAACAACTAGTTACCAGTGACCTGGCAAGTAACACAGAAGTGTTCACTGAATGTATTTCAAAACATTAAAGTTCTCAAAGTCAGCGTGTACCCTTTTGCATGGATGTTTTTATTCCTGCCTGTGCTTTTGCTAATTGATTTGACAGGTGATGTTAAAAAATCTCACCTGAAAATATAAGTAAAAATAGCTTGATCACTGCTGTTATCACAGAATCTCAGAATGGTTTGGGTGGGAAGGGACCTCAAAGCCCACCCAGTGCCACCCCCTGCCATGGGCAGGGACACCTCCCACC
>JAWWEU010000005.1:25210893-25233571 GCA_035583155.1 Acropternis orthonyx | reverse complement strand
TCTCCAGGCTGAGCCCCCCCAGCTCCCTCAGCCCCTCCTGCTGCTCCAGCCCCTTCCCCAGCTCCGTTCCCTTCCCTTCACACGCTCCAGCCCCTCAAGGTCTCTCTTGTCTGAGGGGCCCAACATTGAACCCAATTTGGATGCTCCAGATCACATTTTTCAAACCCAATTTTCAAAACAAAGTAAAAGCCTTTTTTATACAGCCGATATCAACATGCAGTACTCCTCATCAAAGGAGCTGTGGGGGAGAAGACTCATGTGGATTCAAGGAAATCCAGTGAAGTTTCTGCAAGAGAACCTCATGAGAGCTATTTATACCAGAGGCACATCCAGCGCAGGCAGCTGAGGGGCTGCAGAGGGTCAGAGGAAAGTGTCACATGCTCACCCTGTTTGTATTTTTCCTTTGTATCTCACTACGACTGATGTTCTTCCCAACTCTCCCTTAGGATCAGGCATGAGCCCAACCCTAACACAACCTCAAAGCACTCCTGGGAAGGAGGATGAGAAGGGAAAGAAAAGAAAGCAGGGAAAAGCCCAATTATTACAGAGGATAAATGGCATAAAACAAGGAAGACTCCTCCCAAATAGAGGGAGCAAAGGCTCCAGCTGGAGAACCAGTGGTGTCCACAGCTCCTGGAGGAGAGCCCCAGCACGGAGCTCTGCCTGGAGACAGGACAGCACGTGAAACAGGAGCACAACCCAGCCACATCAGGCTCCTTTCTCTGGGGCTGCAGCTGCTCCCAGCCTGGCAAGGGCCTGGAGCAGAGGGGCAAGGAGGTTTTCCAGGCAGAGCAGCAGGCAGATGGACCCTGGGTGTGAGCCAGCACGGCTGCTGGGTGTCCCCAGCACAGCCCACCAGAGCCACTGCAGAGCCCTCCTCTAGGACGAGTGAGCTCCCACCAGCCTTCCACAGAAAGAGTGTCTGCCACAGGAACTACATTGCAAGGACTCACACGCAGAATTTGGTTCTCATCAGGAAGGTATTTCCGCAGCTGGAAAGAGCAGCAATTTCTGGACCAGCTTCACTGTAGAACATGAGCCTGTTACCAACACAGCTGTGCCCTTGCAGCGGTGCCTGACCCTACAGCAGGGATGGAATACTGGAGACATGGGAAGGACGCAAATCTGGCACTGAGTCACCTCAGTGATCTGAGATCTGCAGTAGACAACTCTTTAGCAGTTGTTGGTAGCATTGCTCATTTCTGAAGATCCAGTCTTCTATGGACACACATCCAAGGCCCGGAGCAGCCGCCGTGGGCAGGGATGGAACACAGGGCACTGCGGGGCACGGGGGGCGGGGCAGCCAAACCTCCTGGTGCAGCTTGGAGCATGGGCAGCATTGGCCAACTCTGACCTACTTGTTCCAGGCTGTTAGGCTGGAGAAGGGGAGGAGGTTGGCTTGTTTTCCTCTTAAGGCTCCCTTGCAAAAATCAGGACCTGCTCCAGGGCCTTGCAGGAAGAGCCTTATCTGATGACACTTCAACAGGTAAGTGTAGTGTAGCTAAGCCAGGGGCAGGACCAGCCAGCTGTGATCCTGAGAACAGCTGGATTAGTCTTGAACAAGCTGCTCTAACACCAACTCTAATACAAGCAGGCAAGCCTCCAACTCCTCCCTTTCAGTTAGGCCAGGCTTAGAAACCTGCACACACCTGCCCAGACTGTTGTGACTCGGGCTTTACCTAAGCCAGGTTCAACACCAGGGAGCTCTGGCTGCTGGTGAGCAGCTCCAGGGCACGGGGCTGGGAGGGTCAACAGGGGCTGACACCACCCTGGACGTCCCCTCCATGCTGCAGGGGCCAGGGCCAGGCAGGTGAAGGGGGCTCCCAATCCACACACTGAATGCCACAGCTCCTCAATTTCCTTTGGAGGAGCAGGAGGCAGCGAGGAAGGACGTCTCCTGGACTCGCAGGGGATGTCCACAGCAGACATGCCAAGAGCCACTGGCAGGAGATGCTTCCCAGCTCCATCTTGGCACCTTTTGCAATGAGGGCTGAGCTCCGGGGACTGGAATGCTTCCAATACTCTAACTTGTTTATCTGAGCAGCCTAACTGCAGCGGAAATGCTGCTTTAATTCCAACAGCAAGGGCAGCAACTGTGAGAGAAGCTGAGCACCAGTGGCACGAGCTATCAAACTTCAAGCTTTTTGAAGAAAACATTTTTTTTTTTCTCATTAAAATGGCCCAGAATTACAACTGTTCGTTATCAGAGCATCAAAAGTAGATGAAGCAAGTAAAAGCTACAAATTCAAAACAGGATTAAGCAAGACTAGTGATCATTAAGGGCAGAGTCATAAAACTGGTTCCCTCTGCAGATGCTTCCACTTGTTTTGAAAGCCATTAAACAGAATTTTAAAGATACAAGAAAAATTTTGCAATGCTTCCTTTGACCCAGTTTTCCATCAAGCTCCCTGAAAATCCAGAAGAGGAGAGATGCCATGGAAAGAAGAACTGGTTTGCAGGCATTCAGGTTGGGGTTCTGACCATTTTCCTCCAAGTTCTTGTACTGTCATGGAAGGAAAGAAGGGCTTGGATGCACCTGAGTAGACTCTAAACTAAACATCAGCTCTGTGGAAACTCACTGGACCAGAGGCAAGGTCTTTTCCAAGAGCTCCAGGCAGAGAAGGGATTTTACAAGGTCTGAAATCGGCAGACAGCTAAGCCGTTAAGATAATTAAGACCTCACCAGTGAAATGCAGATTTTGTGGTATTTCATCCTGTAATAGGTTTATGTGACAGGTTTTGGGGAGCAGGGGCAGTGAATGCCAGAACGGTTTGGGTTGGGAGGGACCTCAAATCCCACTCAGTGCCACCCCCTGCCATGGGCAGGGACACCTTCCACTAGTCCAGGTTGCTCCAAGCCCCGTCCAGCCTGGCCTTGGACACTCCCAGGTTCTCTGCCCAGCCTGTGCCAAGGCCTGCCCACCCTCACAGCCAAGAGTTCCTTCCTAAGCAGTTTTCTTGTCTCTTTTCCTACTGAACTGTTTCTCTGCCGATTCAGCAGGGCCAGCTGGTCACCCCAATCCCCACTGTCTGACAGGTGGTACACGGGATGCACAGGAACACCAGAGGGAAGGAAAGATGTAGGGGGAAAGGTGGTTTTAGTTGTATTTCTAACCATCCTACTCTGCAACAGTTATTTGGCAATAAATTGCAGCAATTTCCTCAAACTGAGTCTGTTTTGCCCATGTCAGTAACAGGTGAATGATCTCCACTGTCCTCATCTTGACCCAAGAGCCTTTCATCATATTCCTCCCCCGTCCTGTTGATGGAGGGGGAGTGTTAGAGAGGCCAGCTGAGGTCAACCCCCCACACATCTCACAAATCCTCCAGCCTGTAACAGGTGTAGCCAGAAAAGCTGAGCACAGTGAACAGAGCAGCCAAGAAACCAGAATTTGAACCTCTGTGAAGCTACGGCTGCGTGGCCTGGATGGTGATGGGATGGTATCTTAGAGAGTGAGAGTCACGCTGACAGGGACAGCAAAAATTGAAACCAGTGAGATCAGTAAAGAAGGAAGTTCTATATTAAGGCAACAGTAAATGGGCAGATACCTGAAATAGGAAGGGACTCAAATGAACTGCTGGAAGAGATGGAGTTCTGCTTTCAAACTTCTTTTGGCCTCCTCCCAGCCCTGCTGGGTCATGAGTTCTTACAGTAAATCTCATTTATCATCCCCACACATGCATTCACAGAATGACAAACTGCTCTAACTACACTGACTTCCTTCACATACAAAAAGCATCTGCATGGAAAATTTCTGTGATTGCCCTTGTTGCCATTTTTGTTTATTTTGATGTGCTCTATCAGTGAGTAACAACAGCAGATGCTGTAGCTCAGCTGCTCAGCCCCTGGGATGACCAAGATTCACATCTGGTTGCTTGTCTTTGTCAGACACTCCTCAAAAATGTTAAACCCACAGACACAGTGGGAAATCACAGCCAAACAGAGAGGCTGCCCCAGCTGAGCTTTGTGTTGTTGCAGCCACCCAGATCAGCCAAGGCACTAAAACCAAGCCTTGAATCAGCAGAGTTGCCTGCATGAACTGCTCCCACGGGGACTTGCCTGTGGAACTTACAGTGCAGTGGGCAGCTGTGACCTGAGTTTAAGGATGACACAACCATTTGCACTCCCCATTAATGAAGGGCTCAATAAACCTTGAAAAACTGGCTTACAATACTGCCTGGCCTTGAGGAGACAGAGAAGGTCCATCCACAGAGTGGGACATCACACACACCACACCTGCCAGCTGCAACTCCTTGAGCAGAGGTAGAGATCAGAGCCTTAGGATGAAAAATAGCCCACAAAGCACTTCAGCGTATTTAATAAACTTAGATTTACCCAGATCTTTCAGAGCAAGCCTTGGAAAAACTGGTATGGAGAAAAGAACAGCAAAACATCATATAAAATCCCTCCTGTTCCACCATCACCACCACAGCGTAAAATTAACTCTCCTTCCCCCAGAGCAGTCCGTCTCCACACAACCTGGAGCAACAACAACAAAAAATGAGGAGCAATCCACCAGAAGAGACAACAGCTTGGTGGTGTCCATCATGGGAGAGTGTCCATAAAGGGTACTCAGGAACCCACCCCAACCAAGAGGGTCATGTGGTCTCTCACAGCCACCCACCCCTCCTGGCAGTGATTCCTCTCCTTGAGGTAAGAAACCCAATATAAAAGTTCATAAATTCCTTCAACAAGTTCCAGTTTTGGCAAACCAAATTAAAAAGATAAATAAATATACATGTGCTGGCACAATCAACTGTAAAGACCCTCCAAGCATCTTTCCTCAATAATGAACACGATTTGATCAGACAGCTCTCAGGGTTTGTACATACACAGCTCCCAGGCTCCAACACACCAAGCTTGGTACATACACAGGAAACAAAAACATTTTGCATCCTCCCAAAATAAAAGAAGCCACAACGATCTGTTTCTCTCGCTTTGGGGGGTTTGCCAAGACTCCAAGAACCAGCCCCAGGAACTTGGAAGCTCCCTTGGAGATGCCCCAGACTGTGGGTGCCTCAGGCTACTGAGCTCTGGGAGCTGCCTCAGAGAGCAAACCAGGCAGGTTTCAGTGGCCC
This sequence comes from Acropternis orthonyx, assembly GCA_035583155.1. Classification (NCBI taxonomy): domain Eukaryota; kingdom Metazoa; phylum Chordata; class Aves; order Passeriformes; family Rhinocryptidae; genus Acropternis; species Acropternis orthonyx. Next base: position 25,228,492 of record JAWWEU010000005.1, on the reverse strand, counting down.
TTAGTTCTGACAGGTTTTATCAGAATAAAACATTCCTCCTGAGTAGCTTTTTGGGTTTGATGATTTGCTAAGATAAGAGGGGGTTTTTTTAGGCAAAAAAATATAATTACAATGATGGATAGCATTTGGCATTTATTCTTTAGGACCATACTTGCTCTGATGGACAAAAATGCCATGGTCTCCTGGCTCTCCTCACCCTTCCCCTACTCCCTTTAATATCATGCCATGGGGTCCTCACTTCAAACTCCTTTTTTCTCTCCCCATGTCCCCCACACCACCTCACAAAAGAGAACTCTGACCCTGAGAACCTGTGTCTTCCCATTTAACCCATCTTCCTACACCTGTGGGCTCCTTGGTCCACTCTTCCAGCACTTTTCTCGAGGTTTTTTTATATAAAGACTATATAAACATATAAATACACACCCCACTGCATCTTCTCTGGGTGTTCTGTCCTTTATCCCACAGGAGATGTTAAACATATTCCCAATTCCCTCTTTTCCCCTTTGCCAGGGCTCCCCCTCTCTCCCCTCATACTTGGGGCTCTTTCCCCCAATTTTAGCATCATCAGTAGACTTTAATTAGGAAACCCCACCGTTAACCCACTGAAGCAAAGCCGAGTGTCAGAGCAGCCGCCACAGTTTGACCCAAAAGCAACTTCCAGGAACCGGGAAACACTTTCCGTGTCCGAGGAGCCTGATGGGAGAGCAGGAGCTGGGCACCCTCCCAGCCCCAGCCCTAGGCTATGCCAGCTCTGCAGGGAAAGGCAGATGAGCTGGCAGCAGAGCAGTCAGGCCCGAGGAAGTGGGAATATTCTTGCTATACACTCTGCCAATATTCTCTCTCTCTCTGCCCCCCTTAAGAGCAGAGAGGAGTTTTCACGGGTTTTCTTCCTGGTGGTTTCCTGTTCAGCTGCACGGCCCAGCAGCCTCCCAGAAAGGGGAAGAAGTGCTGGTGTCATGCATCTCCCCACCACCAGATCTGCTGACCCATTTCGGGTCAGTTTTTAAATGGTTTGTACTTTTTTCTCTCTTTACTGCACTGACTCAGTGGAGCTCTGGGCTTCTTTCTTTTCATGTGTTCCCAGCACCAAACCACAGCCCTCTGAGGCAGCAGCAACTGCCAGTCCCACTGGGCTCACCCAGCATGTCCAAGTGAGCCAAAAAGCTAATTGTAGGGGTTGCTTGTTTGGAGGCAATTTGTTTACAACTCACCCGGCTTTGCTGGATCAATGGAAAGAAGGAGCGGCAAATCTGCCCTCTGAGTGAGAGGGAGTGAGCAATGCCATGGGGACACTGCCCTGGCTTTAACAAGACAGACAAAAAGCCACCACCAACCCAGTGACAATGACTGATGTGTCACCACCTCCCCCTGCCTACGGCAAGAGGCTCAAGGAAGAAAGAGGCAAAATAGAAAGAGAAATACTCACGCATGTCGCCAATGGCTCCCTTGGTGACATTTGTGGCTTTCCTTACTGTCACAGTGAATATGTGTGAGTACTGGTGTTCCACCTGCAAGTCAGAGAGTTAGAGGTGATTAAACTTCAGAATAAATAAAAAAACCCATCTACCAAAACAGGTTTCATTTTGTCCAAAAACAGAGAGAGAGAAATCACCCAGTCAAAATGTAAGGGAAACTCATACTGGATAGAGCATCTTAAAGCTGAACTGCACCCTGGAGCTTTACTGGGAGGTCAGACCTTGCACTGGGGCTGCTGGATTTTCCTGCAGCCACACCTACTAATCTCAATGAATAACACTCCTCCTCTCTCCACAACCTGCTCCAAGGCATTTAGTCAGTCAGGGACAACTGGGGACGGGAAGGAAAAAAGAAAAAGGCGTTATTTTACAGCTCGTCTTTGTAATTTCCTTTCCCTGGCAAAAAGAACAGGAGGAATTATTTCCAATCATACATAATAGAATATGTGTTCTGGAGCAGATAAATGCATACTGCACAGGCAAGGGATAGAGTTAGTGATGCATGGAGCACACCTTTTAGCACACATAAATATCCAAAGTGCAAGCATCCTTAAGACAATGTAAGGAAGGTGAAAAGCAAGCTGTTAAAACATTCATCAGCAAATTTCATGCAGTTTCTGGAGGTTCCTGTTTCCTGCAAAGCCCAAGCACACAGCAGGAGCTGCCTAAGAGCAGGGCTCTCCTGAACAAACTAGGGAAGTAGGAAAAGGTGTGAAGTTAAGAAACAAAACCAAACCTTAACAAAAAGAGGTCACCAACGCACATCTACCATTGCTTTATCTCCATAGCCACGAGTCTGGCCTGCTGTGAGAATGACCAGTGCACACATAGGGACACAGCAGAGACCAGGGGCAAACTGGATGTGCTCAGGCAGGCTCAGTGTCACAGCTGCCTCCCAACCAGCCCTCACACCTACACTGCTGCCTTCAAAGCCTGTCTTAGGACGCTGCAGCTGTCTGGCTGCCCACTGAGCCCACACACTGATTCACACACTGGTACAACACACCTCAGGTGTGCATTTCCAACACTGAAACAGGCGTATTTTCTAGCTTTTCCCAACCACCCATTAACTTTGCGAAAGGCATTAAAATAAACATGGCATATCGGCCATTGGGACCAAAACAACTAGCTGAGTATCAAAGGTCTTATGAACTATTCCAACCAGATGGAAAAGAGGGAAGTAGCAGAATCAGGAAATTCACTGAAATTTATTAAGAGTCATAGACAATCCCCTTGGTATGGGCCATCCTTATTCAGGTTGTGCCTGGTGCTTTTTTGCTATGTTTTCATCTGGACTTTTTTTTTTTTCAAAAGTGGCTGTTCCAGCCAAGCCTCATTATTTCACATCTACAACTCATCTACAGAGTCTAGAACCAAAGTGGACCCCTGCAATACAAATTAAAAATTAGTGTTTTATAGCTTGCATATCATTTCTTAAAAAAGAAGAAAAAGCCAAAACCAATCTTCTAAAGACATCAAGAGTGGCCTGGGAGTGCTTAAGTAACAACTGAGTCAGGGTACATTAAAGAGCAACCCAAACAATACCAACGCAAATTCCTCCACAAGCCCGAGGTCTGTGAAGGCACAGCCACATTCCCATTGCAGAGCATCCGGGAGAAACTGCCCACAGCGATGCCAAGGGATGGCTTCAGTGCAGCCACTGCATGTTGCAGCTCTCCCTGGCTGTGACCACCCCGTGCCTGCCCAGCAGCACATCTCAGCTCCAGCATTCCTCCCCTGCCAACTGGATCAAAGAACAAGTCAGCCGGCAGGGGGGAAACTTGCCAGAGTGCCAGCTCTTCCCTTCCAGGTGGTGCAGTGAAGCCATCCCTGCTCACCAATGGTTCACCAGCCACAACAAGGCTGCAGAGCAGGGTCTGCCCAACGGGGCTGTTTGCCCACCTCGAAAGCCCCAAGCCCTGCAGAAAGGCTTGAGATGTGGGAACCCCAGAGCTGCTCAGAACCAACACCTATTTAACAGCCTGCCCCTGTGCTGGCACAAAGACAGACCCAGGATCTCATGACATCCATCACCTTCTGTACTGCAGCTTCCAAGAGTGGATGGATGGAGGGATGGATGAAAGGATGGATGTGACTTCTCCATGAATAAATTCCTGCCTCTGCCACAGGGCAAAAAACAGTCCAGTTTCCCATTGCAGGGGGGAAACCACGGATTTCAGTGGCTGTCTGGGGAGAGCCGGTACTGTGTGAACACGGCTGTGAAGTCGCCCCAGCTCTGCCACTCGCCCTGCTCCAAGAATTTTTACAAGCTGTGAAATCTCCCCAAACCAGCAGCTCTCACTGTCCCCTGTTTGCTGCTTGAAACTGCTCAAAGCTGCTCTATCAGCATGTGCCACCTTCACACACATGTCACACTGATGAAGTGCTGGTTTCACAACACGGCCCTGGCCTCGGTTTGGTCACACACACTGAGGTACTTCCTCTGTCACATACAACCTTGTAATTAAGAAAAACAGCCCAAAGTACAAACACACCACCCTTCTCCTTTTTCTCAGCTCTTAAGAAAGAGCTTGTCCTCACTAGAGACCACAAAGCAGAGATCACTGAGCATTCGGCAACAAGGAGGAGGATGGAGTTATAATTAAGTGACAGGGATGGGACATGGTTGTGCTGATTTAGTTCTCAGCTAATACATGAAATTCAGGTGCAATCCTGGTGCCTCAGAGTCCTGGGTGGAAAATGAGGATACAAAAACCACTCTGTAAAGTGATTTTCTGGCATCTCCTAGTCCTACTCAGGACATGCCTCAATAAAAGGCCTCCCACCAATCCAAGGTCAAGTCACCACTCAGAAGGGCATTCTCATTCCAGCAGTACAGAGGTCATCGCTATTTCTATCACCAGTTTAATAACTGTTTTGTTAATATTATAAAAACTCCTTTTTATTGACTTAAAGAGCAACCCCCATCATTCCAGCTGTTGTACTGCCAGGAAAGTTAAGCTGGTGTAAGATCTGGGAAAATTTGAAAGGAATGCAAGTACATGGAGGCCTGGCAGGACTGTGCCTCATGCTGAGGATTATAATTGTACAGAGTTATTAATATTTGGCCATAATCATACACTTGGAAGAATTTTCTAACTACTAAAATAAATTATCTTCTTCTTTGTATAAAGAAAAACACACAGAGATACACAAGGAGCTCAAAAGTCGACATCTCTTCTTACACCAAAATAAATGTTTTCCATGCAACTTAAGTGCAATCGGAAATTAAGGCAATTTTCCACTTAGGGTCCAATTTCTAAGGGGATTAAAAGGCCTAAATGTCCATAGTTTAGAAGTATTTTTGGTTAGTTTTTGGAGTGAGCTCTGAAGATGTCAGATGTCCCCTGAAAATACCACAAGAAACGTACTGACTCTCAACACTTCTACAAATCCAGCCCTTGCTACTTTAGATGACTAAGCTGCATTTTCTCAAGTGACTTATGTTCACTTTAAGTCTTGATAAAAATCTGTACATTGTCAACTCCTCAAGTACTTCTGAAAAACAGCTGATGGTAAATAAATCACTTAAACATTGCAACACTAAGTGGAGCAACATCTGCATTCCTTTAAAAATTGACAACAGGTTACAAATTTCAAAAGCTCACTATTAACTCTAGTGGCAGGTGTCCCTGCCCATGGCAGGGGGCAGGAGATGAGAGTTGAGGTTCCTTCCAACCCAAACCAGTCTGGGATTCAGTGGATTCAAAAAACTAAAACCTACCAACATAGGGGGGCCTCGCTTTACATGCCTGTTTCATTTCACCTCCTCTTCCTCTATAAATTCAGTGAGGAAAGGGGAAAAAGTTGTCGACATGCCCTCTCCGAACATGAGGTTTCTGCAGACTGCAGTCACTCTCCAGTGGTTTCACAGTGCCTTTCACCTGGAGGGTGGTGAGCACTGAACAGGCTCCCCAGGGCACTGATTGTGGCTCCAAGGCTGTCAGAGCTCCAAGAGTGTTTGGATGATGCTCTCAGGCACATGGTGTGACTCCTGGGGATGGTCCTGGGCAAAGCCAAGAGCTGGATTTGATGACTCTTGTGGGTCCTTCCAACTCAGCAGATTCTGTGATTCCCAGTATCCTGCACAGTCATAGTTCAGTACCTCCTGTTCTCACACCAGAGCCCTCCATCCCTCCTCCTCCTCCTCCCTCCTTTGCTCCCCCTCCTCCCAGGAAAATTTCCCTAATTATCTGCTTTCCTCTCTTTTACATATCCCTGCACCGGGAGCACACAAACACCGTCACCTTCCCCCTGAGGGGCTGGGAAGCACCACCACGCCAACATCTCCCATAACACAGCAGGTTTCACCTGCAGCCTGCCTGGGCCTGCCCATCACAGGGATTTCCATGTGTCCAGTATCCCACCTGTGCTATTCCAGAGTGCTGAGTCACGGGATGTAACTCCACCAGGACACTGCCTGGCACACCAAGGCCAGTCAGGAAGCTTTGGCACAGACAGACTGCGCAAGTATTTAATATTTTTACTTCCTCAATTTTAAGGACACTTGAGCTCACAACTGGGCTGGTCAAATGAAAATATTTGCCGGTTCACTTAAGTAATAGATTTTCAGAGCCCGTGCACTTCTTTCACAGGGCATTTCAACTAAGACAAACATTTGTGCACACACACACAAACACAATTTTACCTTGAGGCGATTTTTCCCATTGTTACAACATTTATCTCCCGTATCAGTGTAACCAAAGATGTATTACACATCTTAAGTCTCTAAATCTAAAGCATTTTTGGGACAGTCCGTTCTGTCTGCACCTGAATGCCTTATTTTATTCCTCAGAGCCTTTCATAAAATAAAATAAAATTAAATTAAAAAAAAAAAAAAAAAAAAAAAAGAAAGAAAAAGAAAGAGATCAGAAAAATACACACGAGTTACCAAAAGGATTTTTAGAGAGAATTCTTTTGAGTCTTTTAATGCCAAATGTCATTAAAATCCAAGGTTTTTGCATGGATATGAGCCCGCTGCCTTCTAAATGTCAGTAAAAGTTTCCACGCAATTTCAGTTTTCAAATTAAGAAACCAAGAAACCTCAGAGATTTCCATTCACTTTTCAGGCAATTAACAGATCAGCTCTTGCATTAACAGCGTTGCTTCCCGACTTAGCACCATTCCCACAGCAACAGCCCAGCATTCCCAGAGGGCTGTAACTCCATGCCCTTTTTATTCATTATATTCTATATATAGAATAGCTCCATTTTATTTATTTATTACAATATATATTGGGATGAAAGATGTTCTATGTGAACAATTCAATGAAATACAATCGAGTGCTTCAGACACCTTTATGGGAGCACAAAGGCACCGATCATTCCAAGCATTCCTTCCAGGAGAGGGCATTGATGCCCAAAGGAGCAAGGCAGTGAATTCTTCTAACACAGTTAAACAGGGATCTGAGCCCAAAGTCTGCACCCCCAGCAGGGCCCTGCAGGAGCAACCCAAGTTTGTCATCTGCTGGCTGTCAAGTGGTGCAGAGGCTGCGAGTGCGTGGGGTGGAAACCACAGCCCCGATAAGGGCTCACTTCAAGGAAGCAGGGGGTGTATTTTTAGCCACGTTTTAGCCGTCCAACACTGCCAGAGCTGGTTTTATCTCTGGGTACACCTCACTGTTCGCCCTGGCTCTTACGAGAAGCCCTCGAGGGGAACACGCCTGGCGTGGCTCGAGGTTCCGCTTTGAGCAGGAACTGCCACTCCAGTGTTTGCTTTGGAAAGTCACTTCCAGCAGAGCTACGTGTGATATCCCAGCGTTCCGCGGCTGCTGAGACACTGCCTGGCCCACAAAGGGCAGTTCTGCTCCCATTTCCCTTCTCTTCCCTTGTCCCTCCTTCTCCACGCACACAGGTTGTGCTCACGTGGCTCCACCATCCCCCCCTGACAGCACAGAAGGGGTTTTCTAATCATCCCACAGAATCCCAGCATGGTTTGGGCTGGAAGGGACCTTAAATCCCACCCAGTGCCAGCCCCTGCCATGGGCAGGGACACCTTCCACTGGCCCAGGCTGCTCCAAGCTCTGTTCAACCTGGCCTTGGGCACTCCCAGGGATGGGGCAGCCACAGCTTCTCTGGGCACCCTGTGCCAGGGCCTGCCCACCCTCCCAGGGAAGGATTCCTTCCCAAGAAGTTTTTTTGTCCTTTTTTTTGTGTTGAACTGTTTTTCTGCCAATTGATCAAGGTTCCATTGGCTCACTGATCACTTGGGTTTGATAACTGGTGCAAGGGATGCAGCGGGAACACCAGAATAAAGCAGGGAGCAGGAGCTTGCAGCAGCAGCGTGCTGTGGAGTGGCACAGACCTGGAGGTGTCAGGTTGTATTCTGAAGATCATCTTCGAACTAGACACACTAATTTAAGATATAAATATCCAAAATTATCAACTTACTCCTCTAGCCATACTAATGAAAAGGGAAAAAGTTCTTCAGTAAATAGAATTGTACCCCAAACAAATTGTACTGTAAGGGAGAAAGTTAGACACACTTACCATTTCCTTAAGGAATGAGTAACAACTCCAGTTATGTGCTTATTTAGGGTAACCTCTAGTAGGATACATTATACAAGAAGTATATATTATAGAAGACAGGAGACACAGAAGCTTCAGAGCTACTCACCACAATGTGCTGATAAGGATCTATGACAGACATGTTTGCCTTAATGCCTGTTCAAGACAACTGTCAAGTATCTCTTTCAATTCCACACAGGAGAGGCTTTCCCGTTTCTCAGAGCAGAGTTCACTATGATAGATCCTTTAACTATTAAATAAAGAAAAAAAAAAATCATTAAAATTCTTATGTTCCTTTTAAGCTGTATGTTGTAATAGAGCAAGTCAGTTCCTCCACTTTAGGAAAGTTCCCACTACTCATCTGTTTACCAAGAAATTAATTTCAAATACGCTATGGAGATACAGGTATTTACTTGCCTGAGCTGGAGAAATATCTCGTGCTTATTTCCTCTACCTCAGGGTAAGAGCACGAATCAAATATCCTGAATTCCAGTCATCCCAGGACTTCTAGGAGCTCTACAGAAAAACAAAAGAAGAGAGAATTCTATCTACCCCTTAAATACATTCTAATATACATGCTTCCCTGCATTACAATCCGGGTTAAAACTAGGGCTGAGAACTCAGCAGCAACAGTGCCCTCTGTGAAGCCGGGAAGGCAATTCCAGCTGGAGCTGCCTGTAACCTCCTGGCCACAGCAAAGCACACTCAGACAGGTCATTCCTTTCTGCATCTCTAAAAGTCCCTGGGAACTGCTGGGCAGAGTCTGTTCTCAGATCCAGCTGGACCACTGTCAGATCTGAACCACCACAGGAACTTCAGAGTGAAAAGAAGCTAAGCAGCCTGTGGGGTTCAGTCTCAAGGAAACGATTCCTAATCCTCAATTCTGAAAAGGCAGGATGAGCCCTAAAGAATCATGATTTATGTCGCTCCCAAACCCCTGGCTCTTGAGCAATTCTGTGCAGACATTACAGTAACAATCTTGTTTTGTTATGATCACTAGAACATTACAATATCCCTTCTTTAATCACAGAATCATTAAGGTTGGAAAAGCCCTCCGAGATCGAGTCCAGCCATGAACCCTGCACTGCCAGCTCCACCACTAACCCATGTTCCCAAGCACCACGTTTTCTGAACACTTCCAGGGACAGTGCCTGACCACCCCTTCCTGTCAGCCCTAACAATGGCTTGAGGCTAGAAATCACCCTGGGTTTATTTATTTGCTTTTATCTAAGGAAGTCTGAAAAGGAAAGCCTTCAGCACTACAGAATCATGGCAAACGTGCCCAGCCACATCAGTTTGGGAGGAACTGCTGCAAACTTCAGAGGCAATCCAGAAGAGGGAATAGTAAGGGCCATCCAACCACTGCCATGAACAGGAGATTTTTAAGCCAAAAACCAGAAAATACACATTTCCCCCGAGGGCACAGCCAACTACCAACGAGTCACCATGCTCTTTTTGAGAGAATCCACAAAACCAAGCTGAGGATACCGCTCTCTCCATGGAATTAAGCAAACAGGTTAGGCCTAGGGCGAGAAGCCTGGTTCAAGTAATTTTTAAGTAATTCATCCTGCATCCTGAAGGCAGAGTTCCAGTTCCCCAGACGAACACTGAACTGGCTCAGACATGAGATCATCCTCTCTCTCCCTATAACCCCCCGCCTCATTTATTTCAACATCTGCAGGAAGCACATCTGTGATGCTGCAGACAGCAGTGTCCCTGCCTGAATCCCCAGACACCCCCTGCCCCCCGTGCTGGCCGAGGGCAGGGCGGTGCAGGCAGACAGGAATGCGATCACGTAATCACCCAGAGCATCCCCAGCACACCCACCCGGCTGCGAGCGAGGGCTGGCCGGGCAGAGCCCTGGGCAGGGACAGCAGGGCCAGGGAGCCCTGAGTCCATACAGAGCCCAGTGTCCTGCCTTTCCATACAGACCCAACCAACAGCCCCACTCATGCTGGTCCCAGTGGAGAACTCTTGGAGAACCCAAATGGGAGCTCTTGCTTTGCCGGGCAAGTACCCACAAACAGGCACCCAGTGGCATTTCAGACCTGTGAGTGCACCCGAGGGGCCCAGGGCTGGCACATGGACATGCTCTTCCAGGAGCCAGCAGGGCATCTGAAGAAGAGACAGACATCTGTATTTAAGTCCTTTACAGTGGAATTCGTCCAATCGCAGTTGCTTGACCCTGACATAATTACGCCACACCCTCTGCAAGCTCGCAGTGCATTATCCACGGAGTTTAGGTTAACAGACTCTGTATCTAAAAACCTTATTGTGGCAGAGGAGCCAAACACAGCCCTAACAGAAGAACCCTATTACACCCACCAAGAGCCATGAGGAAGGTCTTGAAGGATGTTTATTAGAAACACCTGCAATAAATAGAGCTGTGATCCCAAAATTATCTCATTAACTCTGCCCATATACACTGTTCATCCCACAAAGGCCAGTGGAAAAGCCTTTACAGAATAACAGAATATCCTGAGATGGAAGGACCCACAAGGGCCATCCCATCCAACCCCTGGCCCTGCACAGACATCCCAACAATCCCACCCTGTGCCCCAGAGCATCATCCAAACCCTCCTGCAGCTCTGGCAGCCTTGGGGCCGTGCTCACTGCCCTGGGGAGCCTGCTCAGTGCCCACCACCCTCTGGGGGAAGGACCTTGTCCTGAGATCCCACCTAACCCTGCCCTGACACAGCTCCAGCCATTCCCTGGGTGCTGTCCCTGGTCCCCACAGAGCAGAGATGGAGTTGCAGCCCTGATGAGCTCTGCCCTCCATCTCCTCCTCTCCAGCTGACCTTCAGCCAATTATGGGCTGCATCACAAGGACAAAGACCTGCACCCCAGCTGGAGCTGGAGAGTCCAGCCCTTGACAGATGCAGGGGAAGCCTCTAAGCACATCTGCAAGGACACTCTGATACCGCTGACACGTATGGTTTTGTTTCCCTGATATCTGGGGGTATCACATTATCTTTGACTGCTGTTCCCAGGGCTGACAGCATTCCTTCCTAAAGGAAAAGCACCCTGCAGGGTGTGCAACACCAGCATAAATCCTGTGTGAACAGCGCTTGGAGCAACCTGGGCTAGTGGAAGGTGTCCTTCCCCACGGCATGGAGTGGAACTGGATGAGCTTAAGGTCCCTTCCAACCCAAACCACTCTGGGATTCTTGTTGTTTAATTGACAAATGTCCAAGTTTACAAACCACCACAGCAAACAGCCTCTTGAACAGACCCCAGTTTAGCCTGGCCATGCAATACAGAGCCAGCTCTCCTCTGAGTGCCTGACTCTCACTTTCACCCAATAGTGAACTCTGCTTTTGTCAGTCTTTCACTCTTAGGCACAGTGTCAGACATCCTAAGTACTGAGCTACTACTGGATAGGTGGATCATTGCTTAAATCAGGATTCTTGTGGGATCTCAGCTCATTTTCCCTTGAGGTGACAGACAGAAATGGAGCAGTAATTATTTTTTGGGGAGATCGACAACAGCAGAGCAACTCTACAGAAAGAAGTTACACACGCACACACGTTGCAGAGATTATTACTGGGACATTCTCACTCTCAGTGTTAATCCAATAAATTCCTACAGAGAGTTTAGTTTTACAGGATATGTCAAGGCAAAGGACAAGAAGAATAATGAGACTTTCCCACTTCATGCTGAGCACTAGCTTAGTCCAGAGTTAGTCTCACTGAGCGGAAAAGGTCTGAACGTGAGTAAAGTACAATGCAATATAAATCTCATCACCAGAACACGTCCTCACAATTGTAAAAAAATCATTAAAGGGAGGTTGTTTATATCAAGCTGGCCAGTACTTCTTAAAAAAAAAATCAAATACACAGACAATTTGAAAATTAGTAAATGAATAAGTGTGAGTCACCAGTACAGTCATTAACTTTCAATCTATTATGATAAGAGTGAGGGGCGCTCCAATAAGCTGAGTGATGACTCAGGCTTTTTGTATGAATGTCACCAGCCATTTCTATCAAATCAGACTGCAGCATTTTATTTGGTTAGACTGATGCCATGATTGTATAGCAGAAATAACAAATAATCTGTTTCCACATGACTTTCCCTAGCATCCTGGAAAATCACCGTAATGTTATTTCTTAATTTAGGATTTCCCACACCAGGAGGAAGGATTACCTCTGACTCCATGGAGAGCACCCAACATCCCATTTTCATCACAAATGGGAAAGGATTTGCTTTGCTCATGTGGGTCCATGGGATGAGGTCAATGGTGCAAGGGATGAGGCCAAGTGTTGGGTCCTGCCCCTGGAGTACCAGGAGGGAGCTGGGGGAGGGCTCAGCCTGGAGAAAAGGAGGCTGAGGGGGGACCTTCTGGCTCTGCAACTCCCTGACAGGATGGGGGAGCTGGGGGGAATCGGGCTCTGCTCCCAGGGAACAGGGACAGGAGGGGAGGGAATGACCTGGAGATGTTCAGGTTGGACATGAGAAGGAATTTCCTCCTGGAAAGGGTGGTCAGGCATTGGAAGGGGCTGCCCAGGGAGCTTTGGAGTGCCCAGCCCTGGAGATTCCCAAGGCAGGACTGGCCGTGGCACTCAGTGCTCTGGGCTGGGGGACAAGGTGGGCATCGGGCACAGGGTGGGCTCCGTGGGCTGGGAGGGCTTTTCCAGCCTCAGGGATTCTGTGGCTGTTCTGCCCATGCCTTGCTAAGGATGCACAGGTGGAAGGAAGGATTCTGAGTGGAAGAGCCAGAAGTTCAACCTTTGTGCCATATTTTTGGAGGACACTGTGGGGTGAAGCTCAGCAAGGAAGTTGACGCAGCACAAATAGCCAGACAGGAGATTTTAAGATTGGGAAACCACATTTGACTTCCTGCTATAGAGGATGTAATAGATGAAAAGATAGTGCATTTTTTTCAAAAGATGACCTGTCAGCCTGTAGGCAATTACTGAAAGTACAGGTGACCCAGCACCAATGGAAGGAGAGCCCTGTAAATAACCCAACAGGGCTGAAACTCTGGAAAAGCTGCAACAATCACTACCAAGGTCAAGTTATGCCTTCTCCAGCGCTCCTGACAACTCTGGAGGCCAAAAGTGAAGGAGATAAAAATGGCCAAATAACCAGGTCAGTTCTCTGTAGCACTCCATGTTAACAGTGGTCTCCTGGAACAGGAGGCAAGGCTTGGCGAGCCAGGGGCATCCCTCCCACAATACACTTCCTTAGGCTGGATTTAGTCCAAGGACAAAAAAAAACCAACCCCATCTTCCACCCTGCAAGGAACGGCCTCACCAGCTGGGATATTCAAGAGGCTGGAAGCATTGCTGCCTGAATAGCCACACCTCTGCCATGCTGGCCATGGAAGTTCCTGTTTCCCCCAGGAACTCCAACCACAGGCCTGAGGAAGAGGCAACTGATTCAGGGCACAATGGTTTATGTTACAAGTACCCTGCTTACGCAAAGGGACAGTTAACAAGAAACACTCACTGCAACAGCCTGAGAGAAATCCAGGTCATCATATGTGAATTCACCATATGGTGAACTCACAGACGTATTAGAAAGTGGAACTGAGTAAATTCGAAGCAAGGAGCTCATTTATTCCAAGAACGAAAGAGTTCCTTGAGTTAATACCTCTAAATAACTGTTCTCCGATGTCGTATTTTACTTCAATTGAAATTGCACCAGAAATAAGAAATAGCCTTGAATGGAAAGAAAAAAAAAAGCCCAGCTGAGGAATGCCAAGAATATTCTTTAAAAATGGCAATGATCATTATCTTTTTGTCCGGAAATTGAAGCCACAAGGCAGAGAGTTTAGATGGCAGAGTGTCAAAATGGGTCAAAAAAACCTCAAGCAGCTGATCAGTAATCCCCAGTGCGTGGCTCAGGCTCCCCATCATGGGGCAATCAGCCAGCCTGCTTTTCCAGCAGGAAGGCCAAACACCAAAGAAGAACATGAAAAACCTGATGGAAGTTCCAAGAAAAAGAAGAATTATTAGGATATAGACTCTGTAAAAACAATTACAGTGTACTATTCAAGTCCACCTAATATTTATATCATTTCAAGATCACCTCTGCAGGTGATTTGTTATATGCACAGTGCCACTGGGAAAAGCAGACGGAAAAATGCTCAACATTTCTGTACATTAGGATTTGGGAATTTAGTTATACCACAAATGAACTTTTAATCAGAGAATTCCAGAATGATTTCGGTTGGAAGGGACCTCAAAGCCCATCCAGTGCCACCCCCTGCCATGGGCAGGGACACCTTCCACTAGCCCAGGTTGCTCCAAGCCCCGTCCAACCTGGCCTTGGACACTTCCAGGGATGCCTGGCAGTTGTGGATGTGTAGTCTTACTTTTGGAAGCCGAATCCAAGGCAGCAGAGAACAAAACCTCACCCTTCAAGATAGTGGGTGCCCCAAGCACGTGGAGCCAGGCTCTCCGACATGGAAAAACTCCCAGCCAGGGGCAGCTTCCAAAGGGCTGCCAAGAATGCCAACACTTGCGCAACAGCTCCTGAAAGGAAGCGATACCCATCTCAGCTGCTACACCTGACTGGACAGAGCTGTTTGTTGAAAATATTGCTTTAAAACAGGTGAAGGGAAAGGGAAAACCTCCCCTGCTTTATGTTCTCACCTGGATCTTTGGTCAAACTTTCCACTCCCGCTGCCCTGGGGTGTGCTGGCCAGGAGCTGCCAAAACCTCAGCAAGCCTCCCTGGCACTGTGTAAATAACTTGCTGAACGTTTCAGAGCCCCAGATTCAGCCTCCCAAAAACTCCCTGCAAATAAATCCCTCCCTTTGCCTCGGTGACAGCAGAGAGCTCAGCCAGCTCCTACATAGTTCTGGGCCAACGCCCTTGAAGGATTTTATTAAAATCGTGAGAGTTTGGTTCTTACATATCTTTAACTTTTCCATACCTTCATGCCTTCTTTTGCTTTCCTGCTGTAAAATAGGGATGGTTTGAAGGAAAATCTTTAGGGAAAATATTAGAATAAGGGGTTTTTTTAAGTATTTATGATTTGGGGGCGGGGAAGAAACACGCATGCAAAGCTGCCTGCTGTGCTGAGGCTTCAACTGCAGAGGACCGTCCTTTTGCATTACAGTTATGCAGTGGTTTCACACAAAAACCAAGCACAAAACCAGCTGAAAATAGAAATGGCTGCTAAAATTAACATCTGGCTTCTGGTCAGGTAAGGCACATCCCAAACAAACCAAACTTCACTGAAAGCGAGGCAAATACTTCCTTTAAAGATCTTTTTGATTCTTTTTCAATCAGCACCATGTTTTTCTGGATTCCCTGGCACTTCAGCTGTAAGCCCAGGCAGTGCCCACAGGCTGCTGGCACTGCAGGGCTGGAGGAGGGGCTGCACACACAAGGTGCGTGTCGTCATCCCCCACTCATCGTGTCTGCACAACGTGACTCAACAGCGCAAATTTCACGTCCTCGCTGCAAACACGAGCTCTGCTCACCATCTGCAGCAAAGGGACAATTGTGCAGCACTTCCTTTGGGCTCCATGGTCATAACCCTAGAGCATGACAAAGTTGGAGTGACTCAAGGAAAACAGTCTGGACTTTCTAGTAAAAGTAGCCATGAGCAAACTTCTGTGGCGCTGACATTTTTCAGCCCCTTGAAATGCTGGAAATACTTTACGGCTATTGCCAACCTGAAGTCTGAGTAAGTAACATAAATACATGTTTTACACACAAAGACACAGACATGAAGGCAAATATAGACATGCCCAACACGTATTTTTGACGGGAGAGATTGAGTGACAAACTTACACTAGGGAAGATTTTTTTCATACACGAGTAAATTTGTAGTCAACTGATTTAATAAATAAACCCTAGGCCTGGCAGGATGGCCCAACTGCCCAACCTATTTCCTTGAGAAGCCTGTGGTTGGACACCTTTGCAGAAGAAAGTACATCATTCCAGTGGTCTCTGTCCTGTATTCAACCCTGGCTGTTGGGGAAAGCCCCATGGCCTGGAACAAAGGAGACCTTCAGCCCAGCATGTGAGCCATCAGAGAGAATCCCAGAAGGGTTTGGGTTGGAAGGGACCTCAAAGCCCACCCAGTGCCACCCCCTGCCATGGGCAGGGACACCTTCCATTGGCCGAGGTTGCTCCAAGGCCCACTCAACCTAGCCTTGGACACTTCCAGGGATGGGGCAGCCACAACCTTTCAGGAAGAAGAAGCTCCTGAGTTAACAGCTTGTTTTTGAAGCCAAGCCCATGTTGGCCAAGCATTCACTCAGGCGTTTGGATTTTCTCTACAAAGCCAGTAAGACTTGGCTGGGCTCCTCCAGCCCTTCTCTCCCAGCTGGAGAGGGCAAACAAGCCTTGCTCGGAGAGCACCCAGGGAAGTGGCAGTCACTGCCCCTTCCTGAGCTTCCTCTTTCAGTGCCACGGCTCTCACAGCTCTCTGGTCCCTGCCCAGCCCAGCCAGTGAGTTCCTGCTCCTGCTCCTTTCCTGGTGTTTGACCCCCCTGCTCCGCCGCACCAGCGGAGATCAGAGTCAGGGCAGCAGCAACGCCAAGCTGAGCTCTGGTGATCAGTTCTGCTGACTGGGGAAGAAAGCCTTGAACTGGGTGCCACTTCCCTTTTAAACAACTCCCTCGGGGGCTGCTGTTATCAACACAGCCAGGCCTGAGAGGATGAGGAGAAGGATCTAAGCCGCTCTGAACTGAGGCACAACATTCCCAACTAAGGCTCTGGAGATGGGTTAAAACTGAAAATAACATTTTTGTACAATTATTGGAATTTTTTCTCTTTGACTTAAGCAAGAAGAAGATCATTTTCTCTTTACTGCAATCTGATTCTACCAGGACCAAGAGGTTAATTACACCAATGGTTACTTAAAGCAAACCAAACCCACAGAACTAACAAAAAAGCAGTAACTGCTGAGTCCCCAAACCTTCAGAGTGGCCTTCACCAATGTGATACAACCTCAGTCACTAGGGAGTCACAAACGATGACTTCAAAAGTAAAAGGACAGCAATCGAAGCCATGAAGAAACCCCAAATTTACATATTCCCCTGTTCAAAGAGCTTTGCAAAATCAGGGACAGAAAGGGGACTTTCATGAGGATTGGTTCAGAAAACTTAGGTGAACCATGACCATCATGGCTATAAACTCTTACCACACTACCTGATTTAATGATTTCTTAAGACACCAAAGACTTCCTACCTCCCCTGCCAACTCAGACTCTCTCTCAGCTTATTGAAACACCCCTTGATGTGCTGGCTCTGTGGTGAGAGGGAAATGACTGACACATACTACAGGGAAGAGATTACAAGCACTTTTGAACAAGAATTTTTGCTCAGAAAATGTCAATTTATGAAAGCAGTAAGTTCTTACTAGAGACCTACACCAGTTCTAACAAAACTCTTTTGGGGAGAGTTTAATCCTATTTATACTCAAAGTTGAAATTAAACCAAAATAACCAGTCAGTGACCAGTATAGGGCAGTGTCAGCTACAGGAGAACTTTCATTTGCCCACACCATTCATTTCAGACGGTGATTTTGATTCAGATAGAAGCCATTTAATATCATAAAATCCCTGAAGGGTTTGGGTTGGAAAGGGACCTTAAAGCCCATCCAGTGCCACCCCCTGCCATGGGCAGGGACACCTCCCACCAGCCCAGGTTGCTCCAAG
>JAWWEU010000005.1:25184984-25209851 GCA_035583155.1 Acropternis orthonyx | reverse complement strand
TGGGAGGTGTCCCTGCCCATGGCAGGGGGTGGCACTGGGTGGGCTTTAAGGTCCCTTCCAACCCAAACCATTCCATGATTCTATGATTTCTTGGGATGCCAGGAGAAATAATCTGACAGCATCTCCAGCACCTGGGGATGGAGCTCACTTTATCCACCCTTGGCTCAGGGGTCCCACTCCAAACCCAAACCCCTGCTCTAAAATCTGGCCCCAAACTCACAGACCTTTCCTTCAGGGAGCAAAAAAACCTTTTGTTTTCCTGGTGTTTGGTTTTTTGGGGTTGAAACCCCAACATCTGGGCACTGTTGTGGCCATTAGAGTTCCCAAACCAGCAGCAGGTGGTGGCCTGACCCTGAAGGAGGACACTTTTTGGCTTTTCATACAAAAATGAGGATATTTATATATATACACACACACAAAATAAGCTTTTTTTTTTTTTCTCCTTTTTTTTTTAAAGAGCTGACCAGCAGAAAAATGTGAAACCATTTCCCTGCAGTTTTGGAAAAGCTTATGCTGGTGGGGGTTGTGGAGTTTGGGTTTTGTTTTCAGATGAGATCCAGGATATCTTTTTCTTCCTTTTTTTTTTTTTTTTTTTTACAAAGGCTTTACTCCCTCAAGAAAAAAAAAAAAAAAAGAAGATTTACTAACAAAATAACAGCCTGTATCAACTCTCCAGAAGAGAGATGGTATGACAATATTAATCCAAACATCACGCTATTTAATTCCCCAATAAAACATTGGAAAAAAAGGAGCCAACAGTATCTGCACTAACACTTTGCTACATATAAAATCTCCAGCTAATATGAAGCTTATGGTACCAACCTCTAAAACAGTTAAGATATATACACATAGGTTTTTTTTTGTTTTTTGGGGGGGGGTAGGGGTATATTAACAAACAGAATATTACAAAATATTAAAGAAGGCAACTCTTCTGTCATTTGTTTCGGGGCGCTGTGTGGATTTTTGTTCCTGTTCCTCTTCACTTGAAGTTGGCGTAGTCTGAGAAGGCGTCGATGTATTCCTGCACCACCTTGTAGCAGAATTCGTACTGTTCCTGTGGGATTTGGGGAGAGGACGGTGGTAAATCCACACCCTCGCGAGATGTCCTTTGATGCTTCGTGGGGCAAGCTGGGACCATCCGTGGCCACGTGTCCTCAGCTGGACTCCCACCGGTGAGGTCCCACCTCCTCTGTGACCCCCAAACCCACCCTTCCCTGCTGGGCTGCCAACAGCAACACGAACTCTGCGCTTTCTGCTTCCTCTCCGAAGTCCTCTTTTGACCCCAGAAGAGTTTTATCCCCACATCCCTGGTCATCCTTCCAAACCCTCATCCAGCCCTGCCTGCCCCAACCCTCCCTGGGGGATCAAGCCTGTGCCACAGCCACTCCAGGACAGTTTTCCAGGTTCCTGGAGCCTGTAAGTACATGGCCTGTGGCTGAGGATGTCTCCAAGGAGGCTCCTACAGCTTCTGCCAGGGCTCAAACGGTGCTTGATGCCTTCAGCTCCTCTTCCAGATGCCTTAACCAGAGGAAGGGGAGATACCCCTTCTGGCCCACCTCCATAGAATCATGGAGTCCTAGGGTGATTTGGGTCAGAAGGGACCTTAGAGACCATCCAGTGTCACCCCCTGCCATGGGCAGGGACACCTTCCACTAGCCCAGGTTGCTCCAAGCCCCGTCCAACCTGGCCTTGGGCACTTCCACAATACGATCCCACTGAAGAACTAATTGATATTTCTAAGAAAAGGCCATAAAATCTCACTTGCAGTATTGCCACGGGGTTTTCCATTTTTAAAAATTATGCTGAAGTTTAGATGTTCACTAATTCCTTTTACTTTCCTCACAATCTGGCTAAAAAATAAAATAAAATTAAAAAAAAACATTGGGATTTTCTTGATGCTTTGTTTGCTCCTGCTTTGGGGACCACTTTCCACCTGCTGTCCCTGCCCCACGGGCTGAGTAACTCTGCTCCAGACGTTGACACACAGGCTACTGGAAATTGGGACAGTCAGGAAATTCGGATCATCTCTGAGGTAAACAGCAAATGAAAAACCCCCGGGAAAGTCTGAATACCAGGCTGGTGAGGGGCTGCTTTGTTTCCAAAAGAAAAAGAGAGAATTCTTTTGAAAGTATTCTGTTACTACATCACATTATTATAACCTAGGGCAATGATGAGATAATTTCCATTACGAGGGCAGGTTCTGGGATTTGTTTTTCAGACTACTGAGAAGAACAGTTATATCACTGAGGCACAGCAAACACATACAAGAGAGGTCATCACCTCACAGGAACATCCTGCTGCCCCCACCCACAAAATCAAAAAGAAATCCTTCCACAAATTACGTGGAGCTTCTGTTTAGAAAGACACACATGAAACAAAACCAGACCAGTTATAACTTCACTTCAAAAGTGATTGGCTTTAACTGGGAGCTGAAATCCCAGCTGAACCAGAGCTGTAGGAAAGGACTTGGCTTTATTGCTTGAATCATTTCCAGACTGTAAGGCACCAATATTTCTGACATGTACTTGCCCGTTAATGTCTGACAATTAGCCAGGAATTCAGTTTTGCTCCACCAAGGTCACTCCCCTTCCCTGGGTACTGCCCTGAAGGATACAGAGACTTTGATTTGCAGCAGAGTTATGTATCAGGTGAAGAGTCACTGGAATTTACTCTCCGATTTCTCAACTCCATGCATTAACCACATCCCATACCATACTCTGAGCTTTTACCTCCTGAGCTAGAAAGTTCCTAGGGAAAATCAATTATTTTCTCATATTTTGTAGCTATTATTCATGCACTTGAACCTCTAGGTACAAACAAGAGATTCCTTCTCTGGCTGCTTCATCTGTCCCTGATGTTTTCCAGTCCAAGCCATTCAAATAACTTCATTCCATTGGAATTCACAGTTCCCAAGTCTCCAGAACAGCACCAATGCTGTGCCCTTCCAACCTACATGGGAGTCACCAAAGTGCCACCGATGTTACACATCAATTAAAACACTCCAACAGAGCCATTCCTATTATTCCTGAAGCAATGTGCACCTGGAAAGTCACTGCACCACTGCACTGGATTCAGCCCCTTGGCATGGCCAGGAACACACATCAAGGGAGAGCAGGAGTTACCCCAGCCATCAGCCAGGCTTGCTGAATGGCTTTGCAGGAACACCTCGGAGGGAAATGCTCAAAGCTTGGCCCAGACTCATTATTTTTCCCCTCTGTATGATGAAAAGTCACGAAGTGAAAAGGCAGCACCAGGCTGGCTGAAATATTTCCCATTCTAGCCGGTAGCTGGCAAAAGTAACTGTTCAAAGTGTCATGAAAATCATGCTTCTGATAACTACCTTCAGTGAAACACAGTCAAGAAGAAATCAAATACGCAACCTCACTGACGCAGCAGCATTGGATAAGTTTTCCTTTTTCCCTTTTTTTTCTTTTTTTTTTTTGGCTTTTTGTCTAATTCTTCTAAGAAAAACAAGTCATAAACAGCACTCAGTGTCAGGATTCAGACTGGTGTTTTTCCAGTGCAAATTAACTGGCTGTGCAGGGGGAGATTAAATTATGGGATTAAAGCATAAATCACTATTTGCATTTTTTTTTTTCCACCATGGATCCCTGCCACAGGGGAACAAGAGAGTGCAGAAAGGTGGGCAGGGACAACATGGAGATTTGGAGAGATGGAACTGGTAGAGGAGCACTTTACACTGCATGTGAAAAACCTTCTCCAAACAGAAAGAAAATAAAATTAAGTTTAGGTTCATGTTTTCTCTCCGGAATTCTTAGCAGGATGAACACCTCTTGGTAACCACAAAGAAGCTGACCCCAGGCATCAATGGTTTCATGTACATCAGACTCTACTGGGATGCACGAGAGCATCTTCCTGCAGGAACACCCACTGCAGATAACAAGTCATAAAATCACAGAATCAACTGGGTTGGAAGAGACCTCCGAGACCATCAAGTCCTACCCACTCCACTGCTCCTCCCTCGGGACTGGAGCTTCAGCCAGGACTCTGCACGCCTTCACCTGCAAGGAGCCCCCCACCTGGGCAGGCTCACGCTGGGCACTTCAGGTGGCCCAAGGGATCTTCTCCAAAGGTAAAGGTGCCCATGGACAAGCCATGCACAGCCCTGCAGGGGTCACACAGCCCCAGCTCACACCCAGTACAACCCAGTGCCAGCTCCAGGGATGGCACCAACACCAGTGCACACCCCCTGAGCTACTGGGGGCAGCAGGACCACCAGCACGGGCACCGGTCCTGCTGCAGAGGCAGCAGCATCTCAGGGACACAGCAGGGATGGGCAGGGGGCAAATGAACCTCCCCTGAAGTCCCATTTGGTGCCAGACAGACACGGGTAACCCCGCGAATGCCAGTGTTCCAGGCCAGGCAAACAGGAGCACGGACAGTGCCCTGACCACACTGTGGCTGCTCTGCCCTGCAGGAAGGGAAGGGGGATTAAGGCAAGGATTGCTTTGGATTGCCTTTAATTGTCATTTCTATTCATTCTATCGCTTTTGCCCTTTGCGATGCTTTAAGATTCCCTTCCATGTTTTTTTCTGTTTTGCTTTAAGGGCTTTCACATTCGAGTGTTTTGAAATATACTGAAGAATATTTATAGATTGTATTTTACTTGTTGCACCTGGGAGGCCCTGGCACAGGTTGCCCAGAAAAGCTGTGGCTGCCCCATCCCTGGAAGTGTCCAAGGCCAAGTTGGACGGGGTTTGGAGCACCCCGGGCTGGTGGGAGGTGTCCCTGCCCACGGCAGGGCGTGGGCTTTGAGTATTTCCCAATCCAAACCATTCTGGGATCCCATGGTTCTGTGTATTTCCCTAATCCCTTAGTTCAATTGTATTCGGATCACCCCGGGACAGGGGAAGGTGTCCCTGCCCGTGGCAGGGGGTGGGACGGGGTAGGGCATTGCGGTCCCTCCCAACCCAAACCATTCCGCGGCCCCGCTCCGTGACCGCACACCGTAAACTCACAGACACCGGCTCGGGACACCGCCGGGAGCTCTCACAGGCGCTTTCCGTCACGGCACACCGAAAGCACAGCCGCTGCCGCAGACACTTTTGCCAAACTCTCCCTGCCCGGCCGCTGTCCCGGCGATTGTCCCCGCAGTGCCCGCACCAGCCCCGGGACACGGGGACGGGCACGGAGACCCCGCCCCGGCACCCCGCTCGGTGCCTCCATCCCCCGCCCCGCACCTCCCGAAACCCTCGCTGTGGGAGCAGCGGGCTGTGCTGGGCACGGACCGCTCCCTCAGCCCCGCTCCGCGCCCGGCCCTGCCCCGCGCTTACGGCTGCCGGGTCCGGGGCTCGGCAAAGGCTCCGCGCTGGGCTCGTCCCGGTGCCCGTCCCGTTCCCTTGTCCCTGTCCCGGTGCCGCTCCCGCTCCGCGCTCCGGGCGGGAGGTGCCCGCCCGGCCACCGCCTCTTAAGGGAGTCCCGAGCCGCCGGCAGCGGCTGCGGAGTTGAAAGCGCGCAGCGACCGAGCTGGGGCAGCGGTGGGGCTGACGGGGAACAGCGGCGGGGCGACAGCGGCTGGAGGGGGCTGAAGGGGCCGTGTGTCCCCGGCCGATCCCGGGGGAGCGGAGCGGGGCGATGCCGGCAGGGGAGGGCGGCCTTAAGGGCGCTGCCGTGAGGTGAGGGGCGGGCGGCGGGGAGTGAGGCGGGTGAGCACGGCCCGGGGTGAGGGTAGGTGCTGTCCCCGGTGTGAAACGCGCTTTGTTTGGAACACCCGCTCCTGTTTGATTAAAAATACCCGCAGCCTGTTTGAAACACCCGCTGCTGTTTGTTGGCTCCTGTCGGGGAGGCCCGGGGCACGCATTATCGATAAACACCCCACCGACAGCGCCTGTGTGTGCCGTGAGGCTCCCAGAACAGCCCGCGGAGCTCCGCCGGGCCCACCCGGGTGCTGCCCGGGACTGCGGGGTTTTAATCTAAAAGGTGGGGGGTTAAGTCACTTTTTTTTGGGGTATGTGGCCGTATTAAGGTTTCTAAAAAGCACCCACAAAACGCACCGGAGCAACTAAGAGCACAGACAGTGCCCTGACCACACTGTGGCTGCTCTGTCCTGCAGGAAGGGGGATTAAGGGAAGAATTGGCCTGGATTGCCTTTCATTTTCATTTTTATTAATTCTATCGGTTTTGCCCTTTGAGATGCTTTAAGACGACCTTAAAATTCCCTTCCACATCTTTTCTGTTTTGCTGTGAGGGATCTCACATTCGAGTATTTCCAAATATACTGAAGAAATATTTATAAACTGCATTTTACTTGCTGCATCCTTGGCTGCTCAAGGGGCAGGGATAGATGGGATATTGGGAAGGAATTCCTGGCTGGGAGGGTGGGCAGGCCCTGGCACAGGGTGCCCAGAGAAGCTGTGGCTGCCCCTGGATCCCTGGGAGTGTCCAAGGGCAGGTTGGACGGGGCTTGGAGCAACCTGGGCCGGTGGAAGGTGTCCCTGCCCATGGCAGGGGTGGCACTGGATGGGCTTTGAGGTCCTTCCCAACCCAAGCCATTCTGGGATTCTGGGACTGTTTGAGTAACACCCCAAAGAGCATTTCCCACCTGGGGCTGTGGAGCTCACAGTGAGTCAGTGAGAGAACCTGACAGACTGCTGCTCACCCACAACTTGCACTCCCAACATCAGAGATCTCAAAGAAGCCAGTTTTGTAGACGCACCAAAAGATGAGGCCGAGTTTCACTTCAGTGTTGATGCCAAGTTCTTTCCCAATACCCATTTTTTTGTTGGAATTTGCTGGGGCTTTGCACATACTTAGTGCCTAAATTGGAGCTCACTTCTTCAAAAAATGCTGTCATAAAAAAGCAAAGATGAAGAGAAAAGGCTGAAATGACTCAACTGGGACCTCCTCAAAGTGCAGAAAACCAAAGGATTCACTTCCACAAGTGGAGGATATGTAGGTTTGGCTTATATTCTCTTAACAACGTTCCTCAGTGTGTGGGGAAGTGGTAGCCACAATTAGAGGACAGCAAGCCACATTCTGGCACAAATCAAGCCAGAAACCTCATTTTCTCCATCATCTTCATGGTCCCCTGCTGTGATGCCCTGCAGGGGCTGACCCAGCCTGGCCATTCCTTTTAACCTAGTGGGCTGTCTCATCCTGGAAGGAAAAAAGGCAGGGTAGGAAAGTGCTGTCCTGCAAGTGCTGTCCCAAAGAGGGGCGAGTTTATGTTTAGACAGCACACGTAGGGCTGCCAGCTCAGAGAGCGCTTGTTTGATGTGGACAGCCTCCTGCCCACGTCCTCATTGTGCCTGCTTGAGGGAACCTTACCCAGAGGATTCAACAAGCCCATGGTGGTGCCATTATTCAGGTCCTTTGTCTTCCACGTCAACCACTGTGCGAGGATCACCTCATCCTTGGGTAACTCTAACATGTGTCACTATTGCTCTTGAGACACGTAGAAACGACAAGAGGCGTTGACAAAATTGCTCTTATCAAGTTCTTTCCCTTCTCCCCTTTGACTGGTGATTCATTGGCAAGACTGGGGGTCAGGCCACCTTGTCTGGGCTCTAAATGTCCCCAATATACTTATTTTTAATTGTCGGAGACACATACTGCGGAACACTGGAAAAGCAGGCTTTCCAGAGCTGCGTACGTCTCAGCAGTGACCACAGCTCCAGTGGAGGTATGATCCATATTCCTTGGGGTCTTGTTGCTCCACTTTCTCCCTGGCACAGTCCCACTCCAGCCACAAACTTCTCTGGAGCCACGTGTTGCTCACAAGCTGCCCCTGAAGTCCGCCAAGGGAGGCTCATCCGCAAACCGAGGGCTTATCTCCGACTCTCCTTCTTGGCGTTTTGCATTTATCCAAAGCACCATTCCCAGGGAACAGCTCTGGTTGTATTTTTTGTGGTTTTACAGATAGCAAATGCTAGGAAAAACACAACCAGCCCCCAGCAAAGAGGGGAACTCCAGTATTTCCATCAAAACTCCCTGAGTTATTTTTGATTAGCAAGACTCCGATTTCTCCCTCTCCAAGGAAACAACTCAGACCCTTGATAAGGAGCTGAGTAACTATAAGGCAAAAATTCCTCTTCCCCTTCTCATTGACACAAGAGAAAATAAAAAGCTTTCTTTTACATTATGACTGTTCCTGTTATTTCATGTAATTATTTTTGGTCTAATCCTATTTCTTCAAGAAAATTACGGGTGGAGTTTCATGATTTATGCTTTTTTTTCCTGTGACAAAGGAGGTTTAGCAGCTGCCTCCCCCCATCTCCCCTCCTTCCCCACGCACTGCAGGTCCTTACTCACCCCATTGTGTCTGGGGAAGGTTTTGTGGGGTCCTCGTCCACTAATCCTGGAATGGGTTAAGAAACCTCTTTCCATTGTCTTTTATGTGAAGTTTATTTTTCTAATTTCAGACGATTTCAACCCACTAATGACTATCTTCTGCAAGCACACAAAGGCCTCTTCTGAAGCAGAACCGTAAGGGAAGCCAGGACAAATTACAGAGGCCCTTTTGGTGTGGCCTCGAGGGCATCAAAGCTCAGCCTCAGCTTTAGGCAAACCATGCAAAAGTGAGAGTGGGAATATCAGGACAAACACATAACTAAGTAAACAAAAAGGGGTAATTTTTCATATGCTTAACACAAACCCACTATTTTCTTCCAGACACTTCATGATGTATCAGAAAAAAATCACTCTTTGATAAGGCTTACAAACCCAAGGTATTCCATGGAGGGCTTCATCCTGCTCCACGTTCCCAACACATCCCTCAGACATTTGTTCTTGTGAAGACAAAATATCTCTCTTTCTGTGGTGAAAATCATTCCATCCATTATCTATACTTCAGAGGAGGGGGGAATTATAAATCTTGCTATTAAGATTTCTCCTGGTGAAAAATAGCTATTTTCTTATCTGTTTCATAACCTGAAATGGTGTAGCTGGGGCCCTGCCTAAAGCTGGATTTTCAGGCTGCTGTCTCCTGCCATTGACAGCTGGCAGAATAAATGCACTCCTGATTTCCTCTTTACTCCTCTTAGACAATTTATCAGAGATACCAGTACTGCAGAAAAGTGGCATTTCCTCTAAGCCAGTTTGCCTCTGCCCTTACTCCCCCACACCCACATGCAAACATTTCCCCTACCACTTAAAAAAAGTAATTAATAGCTCTGGAGGACTTTCCATTGCGAAGGAGAAAAATCTGCACTCAAAGGGACCTCTGAAGGGAGTTCTCAGTCAGGTGTCTGATTCCTTGGTATTCCTTGCCCTCTTTCTCCCTCCTCCCACCCACACCGTGGTTGTCTCGGCTGTGGCCAAGTCACCCATGGCAGTTATGGAAACAAACACAAAGGGCTAAAATAACAGCAGGTTCCAGACACAGTCCTGCGATCCCAAAATATCTTCTGAGAGCCTGAAGAGCAGCACGTCGGGGGAAACCTTCATATTAAGGAAGAAGTCAGTCTCTGTAATTGCCTGCTGTTATATCCATAATGTCTGGCCTCATAAAATGATGAGGATCATGGGATAACTGGCTGGAAGAGACCTCAGGAGGTTCCTACCCAGCCTCCAGCTCAGAGGCAGCTCTGGGGTCAGACCAGCTTGCCCGGGGCTTGATCCAGCGGGAACTTGAAAGCCTCCGAGGTGACACAACCCTCCCTGGGCAGCCTGTCCATGCAGGAAGAGATTCCCTTCAGATCCACTCTGTACCCCTCTTGTTTCAACTCACAGCCACCATCTCCCTGTCAGGTACCACCAGGAAGGACCTGGCTCCATCTCCTCAATCCCCTCCCTGCAGGCAGAGCTGTTCTGTTTGACGCGTCTCTTGGATGTTGATGTTTCAAGGCAGTTCCACATTATTTAAAACTCACCCATTGTATTACCAGCTGTGTTGCCACGTGCTTGACAGGAACATCATGGGATTTTTCAGCAGATTTGAACAGTTGCACACTAAGGCTGAGCTTATTTATACAAGGCCATTTTGAAGGAGATGAGTACAGGATCAAATCTCTTCTTAAATATACCCTGGAGTACCATTTATGTCGTAGATGTAAATAAATTTACCTCAGTCTAAACAAAAATCAGTCACAAAAAGGAGCAAAATAAATCATTTTAACAACTTGAATGGTATGGAGCTCATCAGTGTGAAGGTCTGCTGTCCTCACTGTAACTTCACACCTTCCTTCTTGCCCAGTAACTTGTTGTCAGCTGTGCCCAGCTGAGGAAAAATTGCAGGAAGCAGAAAAGGTGCAAGGTGCTCCTTTCCCTGTGCAGACCAGGAACTTTCTCCCCTTGGGGTTGCACCAGGACCATGGTTTTTAAAGAGATGGCAGTGGACATAACTCTCATCATTAATAATAATTATCTTAACAAGAAAGATTATGTACAAGAGCACTGTAGTGACAAGACAAGGGGGACAGGCTTCAAATGCAAACAGAGTAGATTTAGGTGGGATATTGGGAAGGAATCCTTCCCTGTGAGGGTGGGCAGGCCCTGGCACAGGGTGCCCAGAGAAGCTGTGGCTGCCCCATCCCTGGGAGTGTCCAAGGGCAGGTTGGACGGGGCTTGGAGCGACCTGGGCTGGTGGGAGGTGTCCCTGTCCATGGCAGGGGAGTTGGAACAAGATGACCTTTATGTCCCTCCCAACCCAAACCATTCTGTGACTCCAGGATTCTGTGATCAGATGTGTCTGGGCTTTCTCATGGAAAGCCTCGAGTCTCTGTACCTACCCATGTGCCAAAATTCCATAATTGGAGTTGACAGAAGGCCTGTGTTTTTCTGCCCTGAATGAATACATTAAATAGCAGAGGCTCCAGCAAGGGGTTCCACTGGTTATTGCTCTCAGCTACAAAATCTGAACATCCTTCCTATCCTTCTCCTCCTCTTTTTACCAGTCATTAATCCATGAGAGGACTGTGAATATTGACCTTCCTTTTCAAAAATTCCAGTTTATCCAATTGGATCACCTAAAGGCTGGTTGACATCTTCAAAGTGAAGGCATGATTTCCCCTGGGAATAAATATGTGGCTATCACATATTTATAGATATAATTCAGTGTTGCCTGGGAAGAAGTGAGGACTCAAGCCTGTAAGTCTCAGCTCTGCCCTTATAACCCTTGTTAGAGGAACAGAAAATAAATAACTGCATGAGATACAAATCAGTTTGAAATTCAAACTAAAAATTAGAACAAATGAAGACTTTGTGATCAACAACACAGAAATCAAAAGAAGTTAAATTGACCCCATTACTAAACAGTAAAATCATTTTTAAAATATTCCAAGCCAAATATCCAGGAGCATGGATGGCCACATCAGTGGGAAGTAGAGAAGGGCACCATGGGACAGTGACAGAAACATGAATACAGGGCACTCAGGGCTTCCCCTTCTGACAAACCCTCAAACAGAGAAACCACTGCTGCTCATGGGAATAAGTATTTGCAGGACTCACTGCTTATCCTGGTTTTGGGAGTGTTTTGGGTGCAAAGAGCCTTGTGGAAAAACTGCATGATTCAAAAAAAAAAACCGCCACAAAAGTATGGAGTTATTTCTTCAGAAATAAGTTTCTGCTTATGGAGCAAGTTGAGTGCTTGCTGTATGTTCTCTGCAAAGAGCTCACCCAGGTATCACAAGGGAACAGAAAGGAACCCACAGATTATATCTGAGTGACACTTTTCAGGAGATAAAATATCCTGGTCAAATAGCTGAAGGTGGTGTTTGGACAACCTTGTTTGCCCTTTTGAGAATAATGGCACCATAAACATTCACACACTATTAATAGCACCACGGGTCACAGGTTTTATGCACAGTTCATTGAGGTTCTTCAAAGGCAACACTGCTCTTAAAGGGTAACTTGCACATTTCCTCTCCTAAATGAGGCCATTTCTGTACTAATGTCTTTTTTTTTTTTCCACAATAACCATTATTCTTCTACTTCTCTCTCTCTTTGACTAAAATCAGTCTGATTGTGCTTTGCTTTGCTGTGACCACAAGAAGAGACCCAACACCCACACCAGAAATTGCAATGGAAACCCAGGAGTGTGAAAAAATCCAAGTGTGACAGAGCAACCTGAAGGAGCTCTCGAGAAATGTGTTTCCTGAGAGTTGCATCTTCTGCCTTCGTGTCTTTGCGTTATTTTGTGTTCCTTCTCCTGAGTGACACTTTGTTTTTCTCACATCCATAAACTAGTTAGACATAATGACCTGCATCAAAGGCTTATATGAGACACTGTACTAGGCAGAGAGGAGGGTTTATTTTCAGTCTTAATATTCAATAAAGTTCCCAGATACCATCAGAGAGTCTTTGACCCCCAGGAAACCCTATTCCCTAATGCCCTAAATCTACTCTACTATTATGACAAAAGCAAAGCACATAAAAACATCCCCTAACCACACAGAAACACTCTGTAAAACAATTCAACTCAAATAGGACATTTCTTTTAGCCTATGAGAGTTATGAACCCTCAGTCCTTTTCCATCCCAGGGAAATAAAGATGTTTCTGGGTGCTGAGGCTGAATCTGAATTTTGAAAATACTCGTAGAAGAGCAGAACTGCAATGTACAAGTGCAACCCCGTACCAAGCATCAAAGAATCAAAAGTAAGTCTCATAAAGAACCACATCTCAACCTGCAGTGCTTAACCTTTGGAAGAATTTAATCCAAATTTGCAGAACACACACAGGAGTGAATCATTTTTCACATTTGCAGAACGAGGAAATTGTATCTTTTTCTGGTTTTGTTTTTGTTTGGCACTGCGAGGAATAGATCAGCTGGAAGCTCAACATGTCTGAAATGTTTTCCTTAATATACAAATAAAAACAGGAAAATCAGGAGCCAGCTGTTTCTCAGGGATCATGCAGACTTCCACATCTCTCCTGAGAAAATATGAAATCCTTTGTTTATCTTATAAGTGCTGGAAGGTGCTCCAGAGTAAGAGCAAACCTGAAGAGTTCTCACTGAAAGCTGAATTTTTTACTTGCTGCTCTTTATCACATTGACCCTGGCAGTTAATTATATGCAGTTATGAATCTTCCATTGTGTATTTCTGAAGTGTTCCAATGATTAAAGACATCTGCTCCCAGAAATGGCTGGAAAACCTTAAGAGGGAGCAAACATCACCCACATGACCCCACTCAGCAGCAAACCATCACCACTCTCCCCAAAGTGACCATCTCACAGACAACTTTGCAAGCAGAAGTTAAGGAAGAGAAGTAAAACCTGGAAAGATCCAAAGCCACCAACACAGAGATCAACGTGGAATTGCTGATAAACACGTGGTGCACTCAGAAGTATGTTTTAACCATTCTACAGACTGGTTTGAGTTGGGAAGGACCTCAAAGCCCATCCAGTGCCACCCCTGCCATGGGCAGGGACACCTTCCACCGGCCCAGGTTGCTCCAAGCCCCATCCAGCCTGACCCTGGACACTCCCAGGGATGGAGCAGCCACAGCTTCTCTGGGCACTCTGTGCCAGGGCCTGCCCACTCTCACAGGGAAGGATTCCTTCCCAACATCCCATCTAACCCTGCCCTCTGGCAGTGGGAAGCCATGAAGGATATGTCCATGTACATGCTGCTAAATACAATGTTACAGGCACTGCCTCAGCTCCAGTGAATTCTTAAACCATTCCCCTGAGTGCTGGGCAGAGTATTTGGCCTTTTCTTGCTTTCTTTTCTCCAGGGGACACTCCTGACCAACACCAACGAAGCAGCAGCGAACAAAGGCATGACCGTCTTACCAAACACACTCACGTATCTTAGAGGTCTCTTCCAACCTAAGCAGTTCTATGATTCTATGAGTATTGGGACTTCCTCCTCACACTCTTCTGGGAGGTCCCCCCTCCATAATCCTGTCTTTAAACTGCAAGTTTCACTTACCCACTGCCTTGGGGAGAACCAAAAACCAGATTGCAGAACACCAAAAGAATGGCTTTCTTACCTGGAAAAGAGCAGGCTGCAAACCCCCAATTTCAGCACATACAGCCCAAACATACCAGAAAAGAGTGTTGCGATTTTTGAAACACCCTTGAGCTTCACAAAACTGTGCCAGGGCAGGGTCAGGTGGGATCTCAGGGAAAGGCCCTTCCCCCAGAGGGTGGTGGGCACTGAGCAGGCTCCCCAGGGCAGTGGGCACGGCCCCAAGGCTGCCAGAGCTCCAGGAGGGTTTGGATGATGCTCTGGGGCACAGGGTGGGATTGTTGGGGTGTCTGTGCAGGGCTGGGGGTTGGACTCCTGGATGGTCCTTGTGTGTCCCTTTCAGCTCAGGGTATTCCATGACCATATGATTCACGCTTAATCTACTCACCCCTTACCAGTATCACTATCTACAGGAAAAGAATACACAGCAATGTGCCAAATAAAACAAATCTTATACAGGAATTAGTAGAGGATGTTATTATTTGATAGAGCATAATCCCTTTTATTAATGACTAAATGGGTGCAACAACGTAGTCCTCAATGATTATGCTTCTTTACAGTCCTGGATATTCCCAAAATAAATTCCCTGAAGGGACATAGCTCCCTATTTACCGTGAGTACAACAGGGCTTACTCCTCTGAAGTTGCCAAGTAAAACAGCTGAAGAAAAAATACAGATTGAAGTATAGATTGAAGTATAAATTGTATTTTTGTTAGTGTGTGACATTGGAACGTTCCAGTACAACAAAGCAGCCCGGGACTGGACACAGTCCTGTGTCAGGACACTCGCAGGAGCAGGCAAGGGAATGAAACACAGGAGAAAAACAGCACACAAAGGTCATTTCATAAAGCCCCCGATGAAGAATGATCATGGTAAGAAGGAACTCAGGCATGTGAATTGTTAGAAGTGGTAAAGATGCAGAAAATAAGGGGAACAAAGAAGTTCTGGTGCTTGAGACACTTCCTAGAATTTATCTTTTCTTTGTTCCACCTTTTGTTTGGGGGAATTCTGCAAAGCTGCCGTGTGAAACAGCCCCGAGTGCGGGGCAGGGGCTTTGCGAGCAGCTGCACTCTGCACTCCTGGCTCTGCACCCCCACCCTTCTCCTTTGCTTCTCCTGGCCTTTTTTCAAACTACAGCAGTCACAGAAATCCCCCCAGCCTGCAGCAGGCACTGGCAATACCCAGCTCAGCAAGCAGCAACAGCAAGCCAGAGCTGACCCAAGTTCAGCACAGTTTACACCAGCATTCCCTTTAAGCTGATGCCAAGCACGCAGAGCTTATTCCAGCATGGTGCTTATCAGAATAAACTCGTTTCCTTGCTGGTTTTCTCTTCCATTTCCACATGGCAGGAGGGCATCTAATTCATGAATGTAAAAATCCTCCCTGCTGCCTTTTCCTTAATCAATCACCTCTCTCTGTGCCCCCCAAACGAGCCTTCTTGAGGAGAAAAATGGTACAAAAGCTTTAAAAAACCTTTGCCATCGATAACCCAGCCTTCTCTGGGTCAGAACAGGGCTTGGCACTGCAGTTTTGTTCTACTGTGCACATATTTGCCAGTGGAATTGGACGCCACAGAAAAATGCATGTAGGCTTTAAGGACTTCTGCCTCAGTGCAGCTTTAAATCAGCAGAACTATGAGGTGATGGAGCTTCTCTAATCAGGACATCACTGAAGCCCTGCTGAAGTCCCACTGACAGCAGAGAAATGGAAGTGTGTGCTTTATTTTAAGTGTATGCTTAAAGGCTGCTCTGAAATGGGTCATAGATGGCCACCCTCTCTGCTCAGAATCCTATGGGATCATTTCCATAAGGAAATTACTTACTGTGTTCACACATTCATTTTTCCCAGCCAAAATGCTCTCTGCATTCTGGATGTGTAAACCATCCTAAGCCTAACCTGGAGAAAATTCTAAAGCTTGACTACATGACAATAACAAACTGCTTTTTGTATAATAAACTGTTGAAAACAAACCATTACTGTGCTTAATGATTAATTTGCTACGTCTTTGGTTTTAAGCTTTGCCTAAGGCTTCACGCTGCTCTTCCAGGCCGTTACTTGTTACAAACATCCAATTTCCTTGGCATTTATTATAACACTACAGAGGAGTAAAGGTCACCAAACAAACCCTTCTGCCAGAAGCCTTTTCCACTCATACTCCACCTTTCCAGTTTGGTTCTCAAGCCTTCTGATTCCTGTTGGCCCTTTAGGAATATAGCACATCACTAAAGAATAGACAGGGAATGGTATCAGTTCTGAAATAATACAATCATAGAACCACAGAATGGTTTGTGTTGGAAGGGACCTTAAAGATCACCTCATTCCACCCCCTGCCATGGGCAGGGACACCTTCCACTGGACCAGGTTGCTCCAAGCCCCGTCCAGCCTGGCCTTGGACACTCCCAGGGATGGGGCAGCCACAGGTTCTCTGCCCAACCTCTGCCAGGGCCTGCCCACCTTCCCAGCAAAAACTGCTGCTAACGAAGCTGGCAGATTAAGAATGACAATTTCCATGGAGATGTTCCTCACTCTGGCAGCCAGATGCTTTTCTCTACAGCAAAGATGTCCCTGCACCCGCTGACTCCTCATTCTCCGAGTCTGTGTTGATTCTGGATTTAATTTCACCTTGTTGATGTTCAACAAAAACTGCAGATTGGGTATTTCCCCAGGACAAGGTGCCATCCAGCCCTTCACTCTGTGGAAAGTCAGCCTCACTGGGTTATCAGCTCTAATTCTTTGCTCTTCTCAGATGATTTATCTGCTGGTTTGTCTTGACTCCTCACAACCTTCTATATGTGACCCTGCCCAGCCAATTCTGTGGCTCTGTTTGCTGAAAGGACTGGGAAATTTGATCTTTTGGATAGTGTCAGGCACACGCCTAAGACATAAGTGCCTCTGTGTGGTGGCTTTTTGCTAAAAGCGGCACAACATACAGGTAAAACATTTGCTGGGGGTCAGATGTTCATTAAGTAAAGAGTTAGGGATCAATAAGTGGGATCAGCCACATGAAGTTTCAGTGGGGAATATGCCAGCTGTGGGAAAACTGAGGTCATACCCAGGCAACAGCACACTGACGAGCACGTGGGTGAGCAGAGAGTCATCCTGGAAGGAGGGGTGGGTATTTGTCTGGAAAGCCAACAAGCTGGGGCTGAGCATGGATGTACTCAAGCAAACATCAGTGTAATGCTCTCATATGTAGGGCGTTTAATTCGTTGTAAAAACATCCTGGGATTTTTTCCTGGTTTCCAATGTTCAGGGAGCCCCACGGTGCCGTCGTTGGAGGGAGCTGAGCGGAACGAACAGTGCTTGCAGGAGGGCAGCGAACGCTCATCCAGATGTGCCAAACGGCTCCTGCACAGAAATGCAGCTGTTTCAGGAACTCCTTGGGCATCTCTTGGATTTTGCAACTGGTTGAAAAGGACGGCAGGAGGCCTTGGAGGGCGAAGCACAGGCTCAGAGCAGCCATTTCACCTGGTGCCCCACCAGAGCGGGTAAATCCCAGCTCCAGAGGTGGGGAGCTGTGACCTGGCCATGTGTGCCACCTAGTGCTGCCATGGGATACCCAATCCCTGCCTTAGGCAGGGCTGGGGCCTGGTATCACAGCCACACCTGGCACAGGTGCGTACAACAGCCAGGGATCAGGCACAGCACTCCCGTACGATTACTATTGGGGCACTTCCCACAAAACCTTCTCCAAATGCAGTTGTGTTTGCAGATCCTTCCTCAGCAGGGAGTGACCTGAAGGTGTGTCTCAATGGAAATGGCCAGAGGGCCAGTCCAGCAAGCACAAATCACACCTAAAGCCCAGAGTTTACAATCACAAACCTTTGAGCCACCCCATTAGGGGGACTATTTGCAGTTTAGGACACAGAGACTCCCACTGACACTGCAATGCCGATTTCAGAAGGAACTGCCAAGAGAGCCCCTGCCCAGAGGACAAGGCAAAGGTGGCAAACCAATCCTGTTCCTCTGCTCTGACACAGGAGTTTGGCACAGGAACTTGAATGATTCTCCCCAGGCTGCACATGAAGCTAATGGCAAAAAAACCCTGATTTTAATCTCAAAGTCATCCTTCTCCTTCATTTGTTTATTTCTCCAGGGTTATCTTGGATAAAGCTGAATGCAGTAATGCAGTGCCTCACATAAAAAGGCAAGCATGGGCACTTGTAACAAACTAGAAACAGGCAAAATAAAGAATTATTCCCTTCCTAATACTGTACTTTCTTTTAAATAACACCCCGTATCCCCCCCATGTTCTGTTAGAATAAGTGAGACCTTTGGTCACAAATACAGAAGCTTGGAGACTGGGATTAGGTCAAGAACTGAGAACATTCATATAATCTATAACACCATTAAAAGAGAAGAGAGCAATAGTTTTGCTCTTAAGAATACACATCTCCTTAAGTAATTATCTGTAACCCTAAAATAAAACATAAGTTGGTGTATGGAAATACAGAGGTGGACCTTCACTCTCCTCTAAACCGAGCGGGTCACATGTTGGAACAGCAGCAGAAGCATCACACAAAAATCTGTAACATAACACACACCTAAACTATCTTTGTTCTGGGAGCTGTGTTAGCAGCTTAAACCCCCAACAACCTCCCATTCAACCTTTGCCAGGTTTAGCTATTCCAAAAGCTTTCCCAGTAGGGTCCCACTTGGATTAACTTGTATTTTTTTTAGCCTTAGAGAGATTACATGGCTTTTTAAAGCTGAGTATATCCGTTCTAGTCCAGTTTTCCTCATCATAATCCTGTATATTAAAGCCTGGGGACAAGGCTGTGCCACCACAGTGGAGATGTTCACTGGATGGGATTAAAACAAAATTGAATTGAGACCACAAAGAGAACCACTATTTCACAGGAGCTTTCTGAAAGACATTTAAAGTAAATTACATTGGAAAAGTACATAAAACATTTTTATTCTGACAAATTCAAAGCCTAATAAAGCCCAAGTCACCCAAATAGAATAAGGATGAAAAAATGCTGCTGCCTTTAAAAAACAAAGTGTGGAGGAAAGAACATTAAAGCAACAAAGCTCAGCGTGAGAGCTTATGGAAGGGGAAGGTGAGCTGGTTTCAAAGCCAGGCTGGTTTCATTTCCCCATCTCCACACTCCACTCACATCCCCCAGGATCACAAGCAGCAGGACCTGTGTGTCCCAGTGCCTTGAGCAGCTCCAGGAATGTGTTTCAGGCTCTGGCCAGGCTTCCCTCAGTGACACCACAGGGACACGAGAGGAAAGCTCTCAAGTCCCAGCATGGGCCATTCACTTGAGAGCTGCCCTCGGTGACCCCTGGGGCTCTGTGAGACTGGGGGTCTTGCAGGGTCCATTCCAACCCAGAATATTCCATGACTGACTTCAAAAACAGCCTGAAAGGCAGCTCCTCTCTCCCCTGATGGTGACAAGGGGGTGCCAGGTTTGGCTGCCTCCCATACCCTGGGAGCTGCTGCTGATTGGTGTCCAGCCTGTCAAATGTCTGCAGCTCTGCAGGGTTTGCTCATTTCCCTCTCAGCCTGGTTTCTCTGAAGAGTTCTGGGCTGATGTGCCGGGCTCTTTGTGACCTGCTAGTCCAGATGTTCACATTTTTGAGCTCATATTGATAGAAAAGTGCACAGAAATGCAGCGAGCTGTTCCCCACAGAGCGTGTGTACGACTCACACCTCTGCAGTGGGTCCCCAAATATCCCCACTTGATCCTTTATCAAATATCATCATCCCCTCAAAGGCCAAATACCTTCATATTTTTACTTAAATCCAAAATGAGTAGGAAACATGTAAAAGGTGATCCCAGTTTAAATTAGACTGCACTGCTCCATACAGGGGTAACTCAGTCACCTAAATGTAGTTTGATCCTGCTGAAATTATCCCTCTCTAAGCATATTCCCTGGCAAGCAGATCACGAATCTCTTTGGGAGCTCCCAGCTGCGTGGATCAACTTTGTGTCCTCTCCCAAAAACTGTTCAGTATTACTGATTTTTGACCCGTTTTGTCTTACAATTGCTTCTAATTTCCTACTTTTGAACATACTTTATTATGCCTTACACATATTTATCTAGTAAAGGTCGTAAAACGTAAATCCTGGAAAGGTGGCAAGGAGAATGTTGAGGTCAGAACTGGGAGAGGAGATAGGAGAGGGCAGGTGTGTGCATCACTATTCATGGCTTTCACACTCCCACAGACTTCAGGGAAAGGTTGTGGACTCCCCAGCCCCTGGAATGTCCAAGGCCAGGCTGGACAGGGTTTGGAGCAACCTGGGCTGGTGGAAGGTGTCCCTGCAGGGGATGGGATGGGATGGGCTTTGAGGTCCCTTCCAACCCAAACCACTCTGGGATTCTGTGATTCTGAAATGGGACTCGAATCATACCCGTGTCCGCAACTGAGAGCAACTTGCTGGGCATCTTCAGTTGGCAAATACTTTGGAAACCCACATTTTTCCTTTTTGACAAAGAAGTGGGAAAACGACGGGAGGAGAACGTACAAGCAGATGGTCATTTTTGGTCTTGCTAAGTTTTCACCCTGATTCCCTGGGCCGTCAACCAGGCAAAAGAACAACAGCAGGTCAAAAATGATCAGCTGGCCATGCTCAGTATTTATTAAGGCCAGCCTCTGGACTGAATATGCTATCCCAGTGACACAGGAATAACCTGGTGTCTCGCCATAATCCCATTCTCAGGAGGTGGGCTCTCTGACACCCTCAGTGAGCTGAGCAGTTCTGGCAAGAGGCAAACAAGCCCCTGACACAGCTCCCGCACCATGTCACTCCACAGGGACAAAAGGAGGTGGTGTGAACTCAAGGAACCCACCAAACCCACCACCACAACATTTGTATGGATTATTGTAGGATGCACGTCAATTCAAATCTGTAACCTCATTTGCCTAATGGCACTTTATTCAGTAACTAAACAAACAGTTTATTTCTGCTAGTCTTGGTTCCCTTAATGTTAATGATTAGCCTTTATTGTTGAACTCCTGGACGTGGCTCTCAGTGCTCTCATGGGGGTGACAAAGTGGGCATCGGTCACAGGTTAGAATTTATGACCCTGGTGGTCTTTCCCAGCCTAAATGATTCTGTGATTCTAAAACCTCTCCAGCTGCATGGAAAGGGCAGAGGGGCGAGTCCCTGCATCAGGCTGGACTAAAACCATTCCAGCACTTCGTGTACAGTCAGGAAAAGACATTGTGCTGCATTTTAAACAAAAAATACGCAAATGTGGAACACGTCGTTTGCCACAAGCTTCAAATACAGCCTTCCAAACCTGGATATGAATATGGGTGACTGTTTTTAAAGGCATGATCTCTAGCAGTGCTCCTGCTCACGAAGGAGCACTCCATCCCAAAATCAGGACTGGTTCCAGATACTGGCAATTTCAAAAGGTGTTAAAAGTGGCTACATGAAATGTGGAATTCAAAGCAAGAGAAAAAGATTCACCTTAAGACAAAGACATAGTTATGCCAAGTGGAAAAGCCACTTTTTAATCCACAGGAGGTGAAACCTTTATTAGTATTTTGGTTAAGCATCAGCAAAAAGGAACAGCTTACAAAGAGGAAAATTAAAATTACCCTTCTAATGAAGCTGAAATCAGAACACCTGGGCAGGGGAGGGTTTGAAATGCTCATCTGGATGACATCCAAACAGCCTTAGGACATGGAATGAAACACATTACCCCAATCAACACTATTTTTGATGACTGCAAGCCTAAAGTCAGATAAGTTTTTTTGCGTAGGAACTGGTTCCAAGTTCCAGTTAGGTAAGTGTTATCCAGCAGCTGAAGAAACCTTTGGATCTGAAGAGTTCTGCAACCAGTCTCGTTTTACTCTTGTTCACCACAAAGATTTAACTGTGCAAATTCTGATGTTGTGCCTAAGTTCTTTATTTCCCACTGATCTTACACTGCCTTGTGCTGAGGAGGTGACTGGCAATCCCTGAAATATTCCAGCCTGAGGATAAGACTCGCAGAGTGTCCAAGTGTAAATCTCCATGGGGCTGAAGAGACTTGTTTGGGAGCAGGTAACAAATGAACTGATACTGAAATATTGGATGCCATGGGGATGTAACACACAGAAAGAGGATGTTGCCTGGATTTCCTGGTGATTCCTGCTGTGCTTTGCACTGGGGGGGGTTTTCCTCCCCCATGTCACAGTGTGACAACAGTATTTGACTTCCTACAGTCCCGCCTTTACTCATTTACATTCATTAGTGCCAAAGAGCAGGGAGAAGGAGCCTTGGGCAAGGGGCAGATCATTCTTACCAGTCAAGTAGAACAAAAATGTTCTACACGTAACTATTCCTCCTCTTTCCTACCCTCTGGAAAGCCCATAAACCTCTCAAATCCCCAAGAGCGAAGTTACAACACCTGAGAGCTGCTGTGCGTGGAACACCCCGTGTTTAAGGGATATAGGCAGGAGCTCCAGCTATTTCAGGAGAGTTCAGGAAGTGGAAGTTCCCAAGGTCTCACTTGCCACATCCACGTTTCCATCCCCAGCTGCCCCAAGATGATGAGCCTGACCAGGGATCATCCAAGTCCACCGAGGCCAGGGGAGTTGTGTCTGTGGCCAGGGGAGCCACGGGGAGCTGTTTCCATGGGAGCTCTGGCCCTTCCCAGGGAAATCGAGCCCGGAGCAAAGACAGGCACTGCACAGCATCAGGTGTTTTTCTCCCAGGAAGAGCTGGAGCTCTTATGGGCCACTGTCACTGTCACTCGCTGTGACAGCAGGGAATGGCCATGCCCATCAGCCCTGCCACCAGCCTGACCCGGGCACCACGAGGCTGTGGCACCCCTGGTGATGGGCTGGGAGCAGGACACAAAGCGACTGGTGGGGGCTCAAAGAAGCACCAGCCCAAAATGAGCTGCCCAGACAGAGCTCCGGTGGTGACACAGACCCTGCTGTTCCCACCCAGCTCACGCCGGGTGCTGACAAGCCCTGGATTGTTGGCAACCCTCTCCAAAACAAGCCCAGGAAAAATGCCATCTGAAACGAAACCCCAAAATAACACCCACTGCCAGGACACACTGCAAAGCCCTCATTTACTTAATGAACTGCCTCTGAGGGGAGCACAGCCAGGCACTGAGTGGCACCAGCACAGAATTTCCACAGCTGGTGGAAACACCTGAGCGAGACAAGCTGAAATGTTTTCAGTTGGGTTTGTATGATTTATCTTCTCTTCACTGGGGGTCAGGATGAGAAAGAAATCTAAAAATAGTCTGGAGGCCACTTCTGGGTAAGCAGAAAAACAGTGGAAGAGAGTCACGTCAATATTAACCCAAATTTACAACTGCTCCATGAGGAGACATCATCCAAATTCATGATTTAGGATGAATCTTGTGGAGGACAATAATAAGAACCATAAAATCAGACACACTTCTTGTACAAACAGTAATTCAGCCAGACAGGAGTCAGTCCTTAACCTGTGTGCTGACCATTCAGTGCCTGGAGCAAACACTCCTGTCAGAGAGCAAATCCTCTCCGGAATTATGGTTGGACTTGGTGATTTTCAGGGTCTTTTCCAGCCTTACCCATTCTGTGATTCCATTCCCAGCCCTGTTCTTTGGAAAGGGATGTCCCTGCAGGCCCCAGGTCTCTGCAGGGCTGCAGCTGGCCAGGTTCTGGTTCCCTCACACACACCCATGGAAAGGATGAGCAGGCAACGTTCCTGAAACGGGACGAAAGCGCCAACACGGCTCCGGCACCAGCAGGAAACATCCGACGTTCCCCCTGGAGGACGCTCAGCTCTCTCTTACAGACACTGCAGGGTTTGGATCTCCTTAATTATTTCCTATTTTTATAGTTTTAATCATTGTACAAATTCTGAGGAAAGGCAATCACACTCACCCTCTGATTATCTGCACGGCGGCGTTTCCCTCCAAGGCTGGATTTCAAGCCCAGCAAACCAGCCAGGGGTTTGTGCCGTTACATAATTGGCCGTCTCAAAAAGCAGAGAGGCATTTGAACCATTTCTAAATTATTTGCCTTTGGTTGGAGTCATATGTCTTGGCAAGACATAACATGATGTGATGTCTCCTTCCCAATCATCTGATTTCACTTTGAAGAAAGCAGGACTTTCTCCAGATTCTCACTCCCAGGATGCTCCTTGTCTTGGCGAAATCCTTCTGGATTAAACTCATGCTCCGACCTGAGCAGTTTAACTCACTGTTTTTCTTAAAGTGTCTTCAATTCCCACTGGTAACTACAAATAATTTGAGTTCCTAGAGGCCTGTTCAGGAAAAGGATCATGGGACACAGTTTTAATCCAGTCTCTGAGTGGTTTTCCCTGAGCAGTAACCAGCTCATTTAATATCACTTCTTTCCTTTTATTTCTTAATTTCTTCCTATTTTTTGAATTGTAGGAGTACTTTGGAAGCGAGGCAAAGTGACAAGCCATTACAACAACACTGGAAAACATTCCTGATGTCATTCTGGAAACGGAGATGACTAGGAAGGAGACTTGGGAGTCTGGGCAGCCTGCGCTGGGCATGACCTGCTCAGGCACCTCCTCACCGCGGTGGAGCCACGGCTGTCATTTGTGTGGGGTATGGATCCACTGCCCGTGCCAGAGGGCTGCCATGGCATCTGTGTCATGGGACATTCTGCCTTGGCTGACACCAGGTGACTCCTCCAGCCTCCCAGCTGTGAAGGGCTAGAGCTGGTTTGAAAGAACTCAGTGGCTTAATATCAGTATTTTAACCCACATCTAGTCCCCAGGGAAAGACTGACCTTGGTGGCACCTTCCCTGTGGGCACTGAGGGAAGGCTCCCAACAAATAACTGCAGAGTGGAGCTTCCCCTTCTCCAAGCACTCAATGGCAGTACTGCAGGGAGACCTCAGAGCCCCTTCCAGTGCCTAAAGAGGCTCCAAGAGAGCTGGAGAGGGACCTGGGATAGGGGCCTGGAGTAGCAGGACACAGGGAATGGCTTCCCACTGCCAGAGGGCAGGGATAGGTGGGATATTGGGAAGGAATCCTTCCCTGGGAGGGTGGGCAGGCCCTGGCACAGGGTGCCCAG
>JAWWEU010000005.1:25167992-25179013 GCA_035583155.1 Acropternis orthonyx | reverse complement strand
ACCCCCGGGGCAGGCCCCCCGCCCTGCCCTGCCCTGCCCGGCCCTGCCCTGCCCCCAAGCCCAGCTCCCTCCCTCCCTGCCTCCCTCCCTCCTCCCGCGGCTACTCCGGAATGCCCCGGTTCGGTCATGCCGGGTTTCCGGTCGTGACTAAGCGGCGGTTCGGCCATAAATATACCGGGGTAGCGCACCTTGGGGCGGCACTCGCACCCCGGTACCCGACACCGACACCCCGACACCGACACCCGCGCCCCGACATGCTGCTGCTGCCTCTGCCCTGCGCGCTGCTGGCCGCGCTGCTGGCCGCGGGCCGCGCCGGTGAGTGCGCTCCGCATCCCCATCCCCGTCCTCATCCCCATCCCTCTCCTCATCCCCATCCCCATCCTCACCCTCCGCACGGACTGCGCTCCCGCTCGCTTCCTTGCTCTCTTGCGGTGTCTCCGCTGTCAGCGGCAGAGGAAGGTTCCTCCCCCGCCCCGAAGCCGCCGCTGGTGGCCCGGGACGGAGGGATGCTCGCCCCGCTGCGCTCCCCGCAGAGCGGCTCCTCCGGAGCGCAGAGCCCCAACTTGGCGAGACGGGAATGCCGCATGGGATGGGGACTGATGAGAGTGCTTTGTTGTTCCTTTCCAGCGAATCCTTGCTGCTCCAACCCCTGCCAGAACAGGGGGGTGTGCATGACAGCGGGGCCGGAGCGCTACCAGTGCGACTGCACCGGCACGGGCTTCTACGGCGAGCACTGCACCACCCGTGAGTACCCTAACCCCGACCCTAACCCTAACCCTGATCCCCCGGCCGGCCCCAGCCCGCCGGCTTGCTCTCGCCAGCTCCCCGCTAATAACGCCGCTTCCCATTGCTGCCCGCAGCGGAGTTCCTCACGTGGCTCAGGCTAACGCTGAAACCATCGCCCAACACGGTCCATTACATCCTCACGCACTTCCAGGGAGTCTGGAACGTCATCAACAACATTCCCTTCCTGCGGGATGCTATTATGAGATACGTGCTAACGTGTAAGTGTGAACTCTCTCTTCCAGCCTTCTTAAAACTGGCAGAAGTTACCTGTAGGGCTCCAGAATATTGCACTCAGTCAGTCTGTATGTGAAGTAAGCAGCCTGAATTGCACTAAGGTGAAAACTCAAAGCCGAGTTTGAAATTTCTGCATGATGCACACCTGTGTGGGACATGCTGAAGTGCAGTCTGCTCTAATTTCTGCTCGAACCCAGGGTTCTGCTAGCACCAACTTGCTCATATTAATAGTGGCATCCAGCTTAAAAGTCCTGTTGTTCATTAACTGTAATCCTATTTAACATCAGTGGCTGAGATGTGTGGAATTTACAACTGCTACCAAGTACATAGAAAAGATCTGGGTTTGTGATTTGCTGTTTGAGGCTAAAATGTACAGTTGCAAATAATCAAATACTTTATTTGTCTTCCAGCAAGGTCACACTTGATCGACAGCCCTCCAACTTACAATAGTGATTATAGTTATAAGAGCTGGGAAGCTTTTTCCAATCTTTCCTACTACACAAGATCCCTTCCACCAGTAGGACTTGACTGTCCAACACCGATGGGTGTTAAAGGTAAGGCATAAACCAGGTGTATAATGTTCACTTCCAGTATTTTCTAAGAGGATACGTAGAAATTCCTACGAGAC
Organism: Acropternis orthonyx; assembly: GCA_035583155.1. NCBI lineage: Eukaryota > Metazoa > Chordata > Aves > Passeriformes > Rhinocryptidae > Acropternis > Acropternis orthonyx. The sequence goes on along the minus strand of JAWWEU010000005.1, from coordinate 25,177,365 downwards.
TTCCTTGCCTGTAACTTTTTTCCAGTGTAGGTGACTTCAAGAATAGCCATGTTTTGGATACCTTGTGTAAAGACCCAAAAAGTAATTCTTCTGGTTCTCATTATTGAGTTACATGCTAAAAGCAGGGAATTTAAAACTTTGTAATAAAATCAAGCAAGTGAGCATAGAAAAGCAGATAGTTCCATTTATTTGTACGCTGCTGTCCTTCAATATTGCATTGCAAGTCTTTAGCCTTTTTGTTAGGAGCAAAGCTAAGTATTGCATAAACATTGTCTTGAATGTCTCGCTCCTTCTCTCCCAGGCAAGAAGGAGCTCCCAGACTCAAAGCTGATCGTGGAGAAGTTTTTGCTGCGGAGGAAGTTTATTCCTGACCCTCAGGGCACCAACGTGATGTTCACATTCTTTGCCCAGCACTTCACCCACCAGTTCTTCAAGACGGACCACAAGAAGGGGCCCGGCTTCACCAAAGGCCTCGGCCACGGGGTACGGTTCCAGTCCCAGCTCCCAGCTGAGCACAGCCCTGGGCTCCAGGAGCCCCTGAGAGCCTGGAATGGCATCCTGCAGGGATGCACAAACTGCTGTGCACACCCTGCACCAGCCCTTGGGGTGCCCCTTCTGGAGCTCCTCCTTAGGCCACGTTCCAGCTCTCCATAGCATCTCCCCCCAGCTCAGAACCACATGCCTGGTGCCAGCAGTTCTGTTTAAAATAACCTGCCCAGTGAGCTCCATGACTCTTATTATTCCCAACAGTCTGCTTCCACCTAAAGCATGTTAGATCTAGTCAGGATCCAAAATTCCTCCTGGACTCTGTTGCTTCCAAAGAGCTGTATCCAGCACTAAGTCATCTTGAGACTGCTAATAGTTTAAACAGGACTTCAGAAGCAGACTTGGAGTTAGGATCTTTGCCTACAAAACAGGCAGCCTTTAGACAAAGTTTCTCACTATAAGTGTAATTTGTGTATCTAAACCAAAGCTATAAACTGTGTGTGTATATACAGAGAGCTGTCTGCCTAATAGAACGTTGCTGACACTTTAAACAGAGTCCTTTTAAATTGCCAATTTCACAACCCCCTCTTACGCAGAGATGGCTCCAGTTGCCAGGAAATAATTTGGCTTCATCTTAAATATCAGTGCTTGATACTTATAAGGTAGCAGTGATATAATTAAAAGGTAAACAGCTAGGGGGTGAACTCCTATTGGCATCCATAGAGGGGGAACCTATCCTAAAATAGCATAAAACGCAGGTTGGCTTCATGTTCCAAATGCTTTTCTTTTATAGGTTGACTTGAACCACATTTATGGAGAGACTCTGGAGAGGCAGCTTAAGCTGAGACTGCGAAAGGACGGCAAGCTCAAATACCAGGTATGCCTTCCCTCCAAATTCCCGCCTCCTTTATCGGGATGGTGCATCCCCTAAATCCGTGCTCTGTGCACGGTGCAGCTGATCTAAAGAGTGAGCCTCCAGCCAGCGCTGGCAGAGCTGGCACAGCCGAACTCACAGCCCCCTCTTGTGCCTCCCCCCCCTCCCCGGCAGATGATCGACGGCGAGATGTACCCGCCGACGGTGAGGGACACGCAGGCGGAGATGCTGTACCCGCCACACGTGCCCGAGCACCTGCGCTTCTCCGTGGGGCAGGAGGTGTTCGGGCTGGTGCCGGGCCTGATGATGTATGCCACCATCTGGCTGCGTGAGCACAACCGCGTCTGCGACGTGCTCAGGCGCGAGCACCCCGAGTGGGACGACGAGCAGCTCTTCCAGACCACCAGGCTCATCCTGATAGGTGAGTGCAGAGGGGGAGTGAGAGCAGAGCTGTCGCACAAGACCCTCTGCGGCTCCTCGCTGAGGCTGCGCTGAGCTGCAGCTTCCCCCCAGCCAGGCCACAGGCAGAACTGAGCTGAGGAACGCTCAGTTCCCTTATCTCGGGGAAGCACAACTGAAAGCAGCGAAAAGGCAGGAAATTAAGGTTTCTTCCTCAGAGAGAGCATGGGAGGCTACATGACCTCGGGCTTTCAGATCTGGGATTTTCCCCTTAGGGTTGGGTCAGTTCAGGTATGCTTTAAATGAAAGGCTGTGATTAAGTCTGAAGTTCAGGAGATTATGTAAAGTGTAACTCTGCATATTTCTCCTAATTGCTCAGTGGTATTTCATCCTGTGTAAGCAGGAGGTACTCTAAGCTTGGAAAGACCTTGCCCAAACTGAAACCATAAACCCTGTGTGAAGCAGTTCAGAAGCCGAGATTTGCTTTCAGACATCAACTTTCTTCATTAATATCCCTCCTTGTATCCTGGAGAGTGTGTTGTGTGACTGAACACAGTGTAGGTAACTGCTGTGTGCTGTTCTGTGGAGGGTGCAAGGAAGGGACATAGGGAAAGTGGCTATGGGAAGTGGGAAAGCAGGCTATGGAAAGCACCTCACTACCCCAGCCAAAACCTCCTGGGACCTTAAATCCTGCTCCACCCCTCAGCCACATAAAATACAAGAACTTCTTTCTGGGAGGGATTGCAGAATGTTGAAGTGTTTGCTGTCCCGATCACTGCAGTATTTTTTAGAACAATTCAGAAAAGATAATCTCTCCACCACCGAAAGTTCCTCAGGAAACCAGTGTCAATATTCACTCCTGTTTCTTTGCCCAACAGGAGAGACAATCAAGATTGTTATCGAGGACTATGTGCAGCACCTGAGCGGGTACCACTTCAAGCTGAAGTTTGACCCCGAGCTGCTGTTCAACCAGCGGTTCCAGTACCAGAACCGCATCGCGGCCGAGTTCAACACCCTGTACCACTGGCACCCGCTGCTGCCCGACACCTTCCACATCCAGGGCCAGGAGTACACCTTCCAGCAGTTCCTCTACAACAACTCCATCATGCTGGAGCATGGCCTTTCCCACATGGTGCAGTCTTTCTCCAAGCAAAGTGCTGGCAGGGTAGGTGCTTCCTCGGGTGGACCAACAGAGTCGTGAGCTGGGGGTGGGACAGCTGGGTAGAATAAAGCTACTTAAAACTAATCACTACGGAGGCACAGCTTCCTCCTGACTCTTATCAGGAGAACTCACTGCTTCTCCTCTTTATTAACCAGGTTGCTGGTGGGAAGAACGTTCCTGCTGCAGTACAGAAAGTGGCCAAGGCTTCCATTGACCAGAGCAGGCAAATGAGATACCAGTCCTTGAACGAGTACAGGAAACGCTTCATGCTGAAACCATTCAAATCCTTCGAAGAACTTACAGGTAACAGTTCTCATCCTTTGGCACAAATGAGAGCCACTTTCTTAAAATGCTCCCAGAGCCCTGCAGTGCTACTGGGCTTGAGCAGGATAGTCTTGGGAGGAGAAGAGGATTTTTCCACTAATGGCTTTTACTCGTTACAGGAGAAAAGGAAATGGCAGCTGAGCTGGAGGAGCTTTATGGAGACATCGATGCCATGGAGCTGTACCCAGGCCTTCTGGTGGAAAAGCCACGCCCAGGTGCCATCTTTGGCGAAACCATGGTGGAGATGGGAGCCCCGTTCTCCCTGAAGGGACTGATGGGCAATGCCATCTGCTCCCCCGAGTACTGGAAGCCCAGCACCTTTGGTGGCCAAGTGGGCTTTGACATCATCAACACCGCCTCCTTACAGAAGCTCATCTGCAACAACGTGAAGGGCTGCCCTTTCACTGCCTTCCACATCCTAACTCCTGAACCCACAGAGGCCACCATTAACGTTAGTACCTCAAAAACAGCAATGGAAGATATCAACCCCACACTGCTGCTGAAAGAGCGCTCTGCCGAGCTGTAGAAACCCCATCTATTTATTTATTTAACTCTGTTATTTATTCTATTTATGGCTTAGTATTTAAAAACTAGACAAACTTGAGCATCTTCATTGTGGGGGTTGCCTTAGATTCCTTACTCAGGTAAGGCTTCCATTTACAAAAGGGATTTTCTGTGCTTGAGCTCGACGGTGGTGAATCCCTTGTTTAAAATCTTCTGTAACAGAACTATGTATTCCAAAGTGGACAAAGGTTCCAGCTTTTTGTTTGTTTTTAATGTTGTTTTAATACTTGATGAAGGGGGGGGGGGGTTGGTGTTGTCTGGTGGTTTTGATAGGTCACGTAGCACTACAAAAGAGGCTTTTGTCTCAGCAACTTAGCTTGAAAACAGTTGTTGGTCTAAAGTACAGGAGAGATCTAACTTGATGTAAACTGCCAGAGGAGATTGTGAATTCAGTATGAGAACTCAAAGATTAACAGAAAAGTACATATACTTGAGACTCATTAATGTAAGAATTTATGCAGAAAATGCATTGCATTTATTGTTGAAACTACCTCTCCTCCATTGCAGATAAGGCACTTTGTATCGTAATTTATATGTTTCATACACGTAAATCCACTGCTGGATTTACAGGAAAGCAAAAATACTTTTTTTTTTTAAATATTTATTTAATTATTTAAAGAAAATAGAATTTTTCTTGTATTCTGTTTCTTTCTGAAGCACGTGTCACAGAAGTATTAGTTGTGGAAGAGGAGGAGAATACTGAGCTTAGCAATAGCTGACTCCCAGGCTGCAGTGTAAGGCTGCTTGTGCTGGGATACAGAGGTTTTTATGGTGGAGCTTTGGGCAGCCCTTAAACTTAGCCCAGGGTATTCGTATTCTTTTCATAGCTGTAGTTCTCTGGTCTACTTGATAATGTAATTTTGTTGGCTGTCACTCTTAAGGGCAGAGGGCAGCGTAGCTGTAGTTGGGCTGTGGCTGTGGAACAGCTTGGTGTTCCCAAAGCAGGGGGGTTGCTGGGGGTAGTGAGGGCTGGGGAGCTGTGCAAACACAGAAATCTGAATGCAGAGTAGGTTTGGCAGCACTTCAGGGCAGAGGCTTGAAGGTGGCTGTGTCTGTGGACACAAGCTGGACGTGCAGTTTGTAGTTCTACTTACTGGGGGGAGGAGGGATAATGTTTTATTTATAATTTATAAACAGAGGCATTTTAAGTAATTGGCTTAAGCTTCCTTCAAACTGGCTAGCACAAAATCTAGAGATATTTGTCCTGATCCAGCACTAAAATATCTAGTCTCATCTGGGCACATAAGTTACACAGGATCTTGTACCAGCACTTCAGACTTTGCATATAAGGGTATCTTTTTTTAATTTCTAGAGAGGAAATGTAGAAGATGATCCTCCCATAAAAACAGCTGGGGAACTATAGGGAAAAAGAAAATGTCACTTCAGACTGGAATAGAGCAGCAACCTGGTATTCTGTGCCCCTGCCCAAAATTCCTTGACTACTTGTGGAAAAGGACTTGAGTTTTCCATTTCAACTGAATCTCTCAAGCACTTGTAGAGGCTTGTGCATTGTAACAGCTCTGGCAGTAGTGTAGTTTGTCTGTGACTTCTGTTTCCATTGATTTGTTTAGAGCCAGTGACAATATTTTGCTGTGTAGGTGTGTCATTGTTGCCATGAGCAGCTGAACCGAGATCTCCTACAGCCATCGTTACCAGGGACTGACTTGAGGTGGTCCTTGGGGCGGATGCTTTGGGAGCAAAGAAGGGCATTTGTTTTCCTTTTTCTGTTTGAAGCATGAGGGAGGAGAACCCTTCAATCACCTCGTGTCACAAGTGGTCGGTGCTGTACTGGCTAATGAGTGAGAACTGCTTGGACACTTGTTCACCATGTCATTGTCAGTGAGATCCATCTTTGGAGCACCCTTCTGCCACTGACTGAGGAAGAGTCTTTGTACAGTCAAGTCTGGACAGATCTGGTCATTCTGGGGTAGGCAAAGAGGAATTCCTCAGACCGCGTCACTTCAGCAAGGAATCCTGTTCGCTCTGCATTTTGTACTCTGCAGCCACATTTCAAGTGTCACTTCCTGTGATGGGGCCCAGCCTGCTGGATTTGGCTGGGCTCAACTTGCTCATGATAAATGGGTGTGTGTGAGATTATTTATTTAAAATTCTGTGAATTGTTTTTCACTTTATTTTTGTAGGACAACAAGGTTGTTAAAATGCAATTGTTTATATAAATAAATTGAAAACATTACCTTTATGGGCTCCTTTGCTTGTGATTTCCTTCGGCAGTGTTTGGTATGAAGCAGTGCTTGAGTTGATTTGCCATTCAGGATTAAATGGAGGAATACAAGGCATTATTAACAGCACTGAACTCTCTCAAGACATGCCTGTAACTCAAATCATCCAAATAGAGCAATTGTTTCCCCTTTGGTCACCAGTGAAAAGGGATGTCACTGTGCCATCCCTGGAGGATCCAGCTGCTCTTACCCCCAGCGAAGGTGCAGCCAAAGCTGCTTTACAGGGAAAGTGCAATGCTGGGCTTGGTGTATCTGATTCCCTTTCTGCCTTCCCCTTTCCCCAGCAAGCAGAGGCCAGAGCTGCTTCCTTTCCTTCTTGGCACGCTCCAGAGGGGGAGACTGCTTTGGGATGCAAGTGCCCCCTGGACCAGAGCAGGTGATTCCTCAGCACCAGGCACAGGGGTAGCAGGATCTTGGACAGCGTGTCCCTCTCCTGGGTTGGCCACTGTTGAGGCCACCCACCCTCATCCCCACATTTTCCCCTCTGACACACAGAAATGAGACGGGGGGAAGGAGACACCCCAGGGGATCGTGCACCTTGTGCTGCCTCAGCCACTCACCCCCTTCCACTACCCAGTGGCACCCCAGGCCCCCCTCAGTGCTCAGTCCCCCACCAACATCCCCCTCTCTCGTGTCTCCGGTGCTGCCCCATCCCAGTATTGGTGCCCTGTCCTCTCGCAGCCTCTGTCCTTCAGCCAGAGCCACCTTCCTTCCAGCCACCTGAAGTCCAGCTTGTTCCAAAGCTCATCCCAGTGTCCCACAGGTCAATGCTCCCAACATCCCTGCAGCCCTGAGAGTGTGACAGTTCTGCCTCTGCTTTCGAGCTCCTTTTCATCTCCACCACCGTGCAGTTCCTTTATATTCCTGTTGTACCCAGGCACCCAAACACCTCCAGCACCATTCCTCAGCCTAAAACTCAGTCCTCATCACTTCAGTGACCACCTCCAGCCCCAAAAACACAACATCCTGAGGACCTTTCCAAAAGCATCACTCTGGGGGTGAGCAGAGGCAGGTACAGACCATGTACGAGCAGTGTGGGGCTTTTCTTCTTTAACAACTCCTTCTCTCTGTGAGCTAATTAGTTTCTGACACGTCCCTGATTGGAGGGGAAGCTGAGCAAGGCAGTGAGCAAAGGCAAGGCTGGTCACTGCAGCAGGATGACAGGCTCGGCCGTGGGGACGGTGAGGTGCCCCAAGGTCACCCGTGGAGAAGGTGTTTGGGGTGCCCCAATTAGGGAAGGGCCAGTCCGGATGGATTCGCACACGATGGCTGAGATAGCTCGATCACGGGGGAGCTCCTCCTTCCCTCTGAGCAGGGGCATGTCCTGATGATACAAAACACAAGAATGTTCCCCAGAGCTAAAAACCTGCCCTGCCAAATACTTGCTCTGCAGCCCGGGCCGAGGGGACTGTTTCACCCGAGGCAACGTGGGGAGGGCAGGGATGCTCAGAGGGGACCCATCGGGGCGCAGGAGAGCTCCGTGCTTCGGGAGCGGGTCACGACCAGCATCACCCTTCCCAGGGCTGTCCCACACATCACTTGCTCCGTGCCCCCTTCATAAGAATTCCTTAGGGGTGCTGAGTGGGAACCTGGCCAGGCTGGGTTTCCCACACTCACCTTGCCCCTGGAGCACAGCGCTCCCGAGGGAGCCGCTTCAACTGGATTCCCAAGTGGCTTCTGCGTTGTGAGAAAATACTCCTTCAGCTTTGGGCACCAACCCAGGAAAGGGGACAGGTAGTTTGACCAAGCTGCAGGAAGGGTAGGAAGGAGAGAGGCAGTGGATACATCACTTGCTCCCTCTCTGGTCCCAGCTCTGGAAAAGCTGACTGTGAATATGTGCTGTTTCCCTCGGAAGAGCGGGATGGTAAACACCTAAATGTTACAAGAATGTGTATAGGACAGAAAGGAACAGGCTGTAGCTCTATATGCTAAATGTGGAAAAGGAGCTGAAGGGAGAAATCCTAATATATTCTAAATATGGAATAGGAGGTGAAGGGAGAAATCCCAACCTCTTTGCTAAAAGGCCACACAAGGCAGAAATGCAGCAGTAAACAAAGAAATATTATGTGGAAAAAGTTCTCCTTGGGAAGAGCTGAGTGCCCCTCTTCCTTTAATCTGGAATTTCAGTTTGGAAATGGCATTATACAGATATATATATATATATATATGTATACACATGACTGCTTTCTAATTGTAATTTTTTTTTCCTCTGATGCTTTTTTTATTGAATTAACATAAAATCTCAGGTGACTCCCATGCTTACTTACTTTGTAAGTCCAGACATTTTCAGTAGTATTGGCAAGAGACTGATCACATCCTAGAAAAGCCACCAACACTACCTTCCTCCTCTGCCATTCAGAAGCAAGACAAAAAAGAAAGTAGATGCCAAGAAAGTGAGAAGGGAAAAGGCAGCACAAGAAATTCACCGGTTTTCCCTTCTGGGATTTCTTTCTCTGAAAATCCTGAGGCCACGCTGAAAACCTCGGCGTTCGCTTCCAGCTGAAGCTTCAGAAAGCAGAGTCAGAGGTTGGGCAAGTTGGCAGCTGAGCACCCTTGGGAGAGGGAGCCCATTAAAGCTGGTGAGATGTCACCAGTTTGCCACTGGGAGAGGGCAGGGTCCAAAGCCCTCTGGGTTTGACTCATGCCGGTTACTTGTCCTCAGCGCTTGGCAAGCCGAGCCCTTTCATCCAGCGGGTATTCCCCATGGACGGAGAGCAAAGGGTGGAAACCCCACGGCTGGGGGAAGAAGGGAAATGATGTTCAAAGCATCTATTTTCAAACCGACCCTCTGCATACCCACTGAGGAGCTGTGGATCTCTGCCACATCCCTGGAAGTGTCCAAGGCCAGCTTGGACAGGGCTTGGGGCAACCTGGGCCAGGGGGAGGTGGGACTGGATGAGCTTTAAGGTCTCTTCTGACCCAAACCAGTCTGTGACTCTATGATTCCATCAAGCCTGTGGCAAGGCACATCTAGAGAAGACTGAAAATACATCGCATCTTATAACCAGCTGTAACCTTAATATCATTTTTCCCTCCTGTTAAATTACTGGTACTCACCAGAAGGGCACTGGGAAAACACAGAGTGTCACACAAACTGGGAGCATCCTGTTTGCCAGTGGCTCAGATCTTTATTTAACACAATCACAGAAACGTTACAGTTGGAAAGTACCTCCAAAATCCAAGTGGCAGTTGGTGGTCCTGGCTCAGGATGAACCCCCAACCACTCCTCCAACAATGGGGGAACTCATTCTGCACTGTATTTTATTTGTGCCAGTAACCAGGTGTAGCTCATCACTGCGGGCTTATCCCGTGGTGGAGGGAGGG
>JAWWEU010000005.1:25147311-25167892 GCA_035583155.1 Acropternis orthonyx | reverse complement strand
GGGAGGGAGGGAGGGAGGGAGGGAGGGAGGGAGGGAGGGAGGGAGGGAGGGAGGGAGGTGTGTGCGAGCATCCCTGCCCCAACCTGCCCTGCTGACAGGGAGTTTTAACACCCATTCATTTTCCCCAAATCACAGACTTTTCTGTGGGAGCACCTGAAACCTCTGAAACACGCACAGCCCACGGTGGGCAAAGAGCGATGGCAGTGCCGAGCCCCAGGGAGGCTGGAGAAGGCACGTTCCCCTCATCTTCCTTTCCCTAAGCCAGGAAGATCCACCCAAGGAAAGTGCTCTCCTAGGCACTCATGAGGGAAACACTGTGCAGGTCGTACAGGCTGTGGCTGACAAGGATATCCCTGAATTTACACTGCCAGGTCTTCAGAGGTGGGAGGTGAAACCAAGACCCCCGCGAAGCGTCACGACTTTGGAGTAGAAACCCAACCCTGTGAGACTGCAAAAAATCCCTTCATGTGATTTTTAGCACCAAAAAGCTTCAGTGAACCAGGACAGAGCAACAAAACACAGCTCAAAGCCGCAATGCTGACTCCAGATCTCTTCTCCAGCACCATCTGAACCTTACTCAGAGAACTGACACAACTCGATGTCCTTTCAGCTGTGGCTTTCCAGCCTGTTGCCTGGACAGTGTTAATTATTCCTGCCTAACAAATACTGGCAGAGTTGCTAAGCAGCAGCTGTAGGTACTAATTAAAACAAATCTGTGTTGAGCTGGCTCGGATGTGAAATACTCGTTCTTACATAAGGCGGGGATGTGTGATGAGGTGATCCAACCTCATCTCAGAGCAGCTCTTCAAAAGGCATCATGTCAAGTGAGGCACAGAAGGGGAAACCATTCCAAGTGAAGTAGGGGGGGGGGGAAAAAAAGCAGCTGCAAATTGGAAATGGACTGAATTTTCTGAGTGTCCAATGAACTGGTGGAATTTCAGCCGAATTCAGGATGTACTTCTGGCACTGGTATAATGAGCCACCTTCTTGGGGCTGTTTGCTGGGCGAGATGTTTCAGTGTTTGTTATCATCACTGGCCCAGCCTGGGTGGTCAGCACAACATTTCCCAACCTGAGCACGGAATGGATCGAGTAAAAGATATGAAACCATCCCAAAAGCAGGCTGTCAGTCCTGTGCAGTAACCTTGGATGTTCCCAAGAATCTTCACTCTGGAGCAGAGATGGTTTGTATTCAGTTATAAGAGCTCTCCTGCTCAGTAGGTGGGGATGGATAAAACACTGAAGTGAAGTTTCCATGTGTTCTTCCTCAGCCTGAAGAAAGAAAAAGGGTATTTGCCTCATTTTGAGGGAAACTTGAGGAGCATTTGAACTCCCTCCATGAGAGCAAGTTAATGCCTCCCATAACTACAGAATAAACAGTGTGAAAGTCTGAAAAGCAATTCTGCTTCAGCAGGGCGCAGGGATTTGGTTTCTCCAACTCTAGGGCACTTCCCAAAGCATCTCTGGAGATCTTCTGGCTGAGAGTTAAGCCCCCACCTCCCCCAGAGTGCCAGCAAGGGCTCAGGCCCACTGAGGAAGTGGTGCCAAATGTGTGAGGCTTTGCTCTTAAAGTATCACTTTAAACAGGAGAAAATGAAGGGAAGGTGGTGGTTTGCAGCAAGCCAAGATCAACAGAGTTTCACAGCCCCGACTGAAGTGCAACAGCAAAAATAAAACTTTTTCTCATGTGAGGCTTTGCGAACAGAGAATTAAAATCCCCAGGGGTCCTGATTTTTTAGGAAGTTGATTTCCTCTTTGAAGTCACTTCCTCAGTCACCCTTGGTTGCAAATACTTCTCGTAACTCCCTTTAAAACCTTCTTTGCAAACAAGTGAACATTTACCACCATTTTCTTATATGTTTGTTTATTCAATAGTCAGGTGGCTTCGGCTGCCACATCCAATGTGACGCTGGTGAAGTTGCACAGGATTTGCATAACATGATGTGCAAAGTGTATGTCCTTTCCCAGGCACAGGGAATTTTGGCAGTGCTTCCCACTCTCCATCTTCAGTGGGATGCAATGGCAAGGCAGGTCCAGAGCCATTTCCTATGTAATTTGTTAGGGGACTGAAAGACCTGCAGGTGTCACTCAGCATAAAACAGCCCCGTGGGATGCTTAGTGCAACGAAACAGTTGGAAAAACTCACCTTTAACTGTGTAACAAATTTAGAACTGGTTCTAAAAAAAAATGAAGAGCTTATCCAGTTCTCCTGATGTTGCAAAAACGGACAGGGAAGCTCCCTAGAAAAGGTTCCCATGAATTTTTCTGTCCCTTCTGATTTCAGCCAGATACTGCAAGACCAGATTGCAGTACAGAAGTTTTCTCTCTTCTTCGCTCACAGAAGTTACGCTGAGGAACTCTCGGCTCCAGCAATTTCATAGCACTTTGTCTGAGAACAAATTAGATTGAGAGAAGGATGTGAAACTCCTCATCCCATTCAATGTTTGCTTATTCTCACCAACTCCAAAAATTACTGCAGGAACTGGAAGTCATGTAAATCATCTGCAGTGACTAATAAATTTTTATTTATTCGCCTCTAGCTCCGTTTTCAGGGGCAGATCCTTCCTTGACAAAATAAGTTACATTGCTCATGATTCAGCACCTGAATGAGGAGGCAACACGGGAGGTTATGAATAAGATTCTTTATTATTAAATGGCCATAAATGCACCCACTCGAATAAAGCTTTGACAGAGCAATCCATCATCAGATTTTAGGCTAGTCTAGATTTGCTTGACTTGCACAAAACCAGCCCCACCTTGCAGTTCACAGCCACCCTCGATTCTCCTCAAATGAAGTTCTCCTTACCCCATTGTTGGTGTTTAATCACAATAATTGAATGATTGCAGCTCCAGTTCCCCCAATAAACCCCTTCCTCGTGTCCCTCCATCCCTCCCTGCTGCTCATGACCCTCAGAGCACAGACCCTGTGAGCGTAAGACCTGAATTTACTTGAAAAAGGAGTTTCAGAACAGCCAATTAATTTTTTCTGCAGATTTTGCTTTCTAATTTAACTGGGCTGTTTTCTTGCCAAGCTAAAACCTATCTAAAAGCTTGAAAACGTGAAAATTTGGATTTGGAGCCCACTTGCTTTTCCCAGACGACGCCGGTATGATTTAAATTGGCCTAAAAACAGCCAAGTCACATTTATTGTCAGAACTTGAAGGTGGACAACTGAATTCTTCTGCTGGGGCTCGGACTTTGGGCTTGGTACCTCTGCCAGTCTCAGCACGGGGCAGGAGACCTTGTCACTGGCTGGGTGGAGGGAGCAGGGTGGCTTTCCTGCAACAGCAGCGGAGAGGAACAAATGTTTGGATGCGTTCACTGCACGAATGAACACAGGGAGCAGTGGTAGAATCCCAGATAGCTGGGGCTGGAGGAGCCCTCCGGAGCTCCCTGGTCCATCCTCCGGAGCAGCTCTGGGGTCACACACCAGATCTTCAGCCCGTGGTGGCTTTGGTAAAAGGTGTGTCTGCGTTTTCTCAGCCTTGTGGGAACCTTCACTTCTGCTATAAACCCACTACCCTGCCCTAAGGGGAGTTCCTGTCCCCAGGCCTGATTTTTAAGGAGGAATATGACTACCATTCCCAGGGGAAAAGGAGAGGCCAAATCCACCGACTTCCAGGTTTAAACCAGACTTACAGAAATGAGCTCGGCAAAGCTGCCCATCCAGCCTGAGCTCCTCGTGTCAGAGATAACACGTGTGTGCACATGTAGGAACACCCCTGCATCCCCAAGACACCTTACCCCAGAGGCAGGGATGTGTGTTCGCATCCAGGGAATGCAGCAGCACACCCAGTGCAAGTGGCACGAGAAACCAGTTGGATTTTTACCCTGCATCTAGGGCTGTTTATTGTCCTGGCAAAACAAAAATCAGCTGCAAAACCCCTCTGACTGCTTTGTATTTATTGCTTTTTTAGGTAAGGCCTGGTGTACACATTCAAATTTAATTGTAAGTTATAATAAACCTCTTCCAAGTCTTAATCTTTGTAATTTAAAATACTCCTCAGCAGCTTATGATAAGGTTTCTTTTAGGCTTCTTGTTTAGTATTTAAACAAGAATATGTTTTTAGTATTTAAAAAAGAATATATTATAAGAAAAAGATTATTTTTAATTTAGACTGGAGTGTAACATAGGAATGGTGCAATGAAGAAAAGTAAAATTAATGTTTAAAAGAAATACAGACCTATTAGGATAAAGAAGTGCATATTAGGCAATAACTTCACAGTGATATCAAATGAAATCAAAACAGGTGAAATGAAACCAATTTAAAAATAAATATACCAGTGATAGCAAGGGAACACAATAGGAAAACTCCACGGAAGGGCAGGGCTGAGGGTCCCTTGGCTGAGTGCAACATTGAAATAAGCAATGTGGGATTTTACTCTCAAATCCATTTTTTCTTTTTTTATTTTTTTTAATATTTTCCAACCTGCTTCTAACGCCCTACAGGGCCAGCCAAGTTCTTAAACCTCCCCGCAAGCACCGTCCTTAACCAACAAGTCATAGAATTGTGGAATGCTCTGGGTGGGGAAGGACCTTGGAGACCACCGTGTTTCCAGACTCAGTGATGGGGTTGCACCTTTCAGACTCCGTGGGCCACGGTCAGCACTGTAGGAACTCCTCTGTGACCTTTCCAGGCTGGGACCTGGACTTGTCCTGGTCTCCAACAAAAGCATCTTTAAGGCCAAGTTTATTTGGCGTAATAACATTATGCACACGGAGCGGACTCCCGGTGAGTCAGGAGGGGACGTGCGGGGCCACAGTCAGGCCCAACTGGAAGAGGCTTCTCCCCCCCCGTCACAGAAAACAGGAGTTTGCTTTCACCTCTTTTGTATCCTGGGAAGCAAGGAAATGTCTCAGCTTGAGCCCATGGAAAACTTTGGACAAATCTGCCTTTTGTTGGAATGTAATACTTTGGTGGAAACAAGCCAAGTTCAACTAAACTGGCCTTGGGAAGAATTTCTCAGGTCTAGCAAGGAATTCCTTGGTCAAAACCCAGCTGGGACCTTCCTCTTCCCCCCCACCTGAAAAATAAAGGGGAGGTTTAACCTCTCACGGAGGCTCTTGGACAAGTGCTTGGGATAAGCTTTTGCAATGGCTCATTACATTAATTTCCAATAAATTTGCTGTTGCAGGGTCACTTTTCCCCATTTCTTTCATTTAAAAACCCCCACAACTCTAAGTTTCCATTTCTCTCCCACCATAAAATGGGATAACTTTTGTAGGATGACAGGTCTTTTTCTGCCTACCACCGCTCCATGCAAATGTTCTGGCATCTCATAGTCGGGCTCGTACTTCACAGGAAGGAATTTGTCTGCAGAAGCAGCTTCCTTGGAAAAAACAAAATATAGAGTTCAGCACAACCCCAAATTTTGGATCAGAAAGGAAATGAGGCAACACAATCACAGAAGAGACACTAGAGGAACTGGCTGTCCCTTGCTGAAATGCTCTTGAAGGTCTCTGGTTGTCCATGAACCTCTTGCAGTCTCTCCAGGTCCAGAGGACAGCAGGCAAGAGGCCAAACACTGCTTTTATTGACCAAATGGCTTTTCTCATGCCGTTGTTTAGATTTGGAGCCTTCACCCCCTAGAAGGAGTCAGCCCATCCTGTAAGTCTTGAAGACCCACCTGCTGTATCCCTGCTTTCCCCTCCCTTTCAAGCTGGAGGGTGGAAGGGAGCAGGGAATTCTGCAGGTTGCCAGAGCAGCTCTCCCACTTCCCATGGGGAAACCTGCCAAAAGCAGAGCCTGGAGCCGAGCAGAGCTTCCTGCTGGTTCTGCAAGAGGTCAGGGAAACCTCTCAGCAACCAAAGGAACCGGAATGTTGTACCAGGAGAGCCCATAACAGAGTTATTGGGACCAGTTGGCTGAGACAGCGTTGCCTGGACAGTGCACGCCCTGGGCCACCAGGCTCCCAAAGGAAGCCCCCTGGCCAAAATATGGTGGCACCACTTGGATAATGTTTCTTCAATTACCACAGGGAAAAAAAAACACGTTTAAAGTGTTATATATAAATTGTTTGGAGGACAAAAGCCTAAGGAAAGGCAAAAGATGTTTATTGTTGCCCTCAGGTGAACTGGCACATCGAGAAAGCTTTTAAAATCCCCCCTACTATGCAAAGCAGAGCCATTACCAGGCACACAAAGTCGTGCTGCAGCACAGCAGAAGCGCCTCTGGGAAGCAAAACAAATTTATTCAAATTGGCTGGGGGGAAAAAAAACACCTCTTTGTTGGTTCCAGCCTCTTACACAGCCCCTCTTACGTCGGTGTGTGAGGGCAGAGCAGCCAAACCCCTGCCCAGCTCAGCCACACGTGGCGTGTCTGATACGCCTCACCGTGCACGGAGCGGGTCCAGAGGAGGCAATGAGGGCATGGGATCCCGTCTGCCCCCTCTCACCTGTCCCCAAAGCCTGGTGCAAGATGGAGCATTGGAATGTTGGGAGGTCCAGCCGGCCCTGCACCCAAACCCTGGAGTGTTTCCCGGGCAGGGAACTGCACAGGTTTTGTGGGACATTAGCGGAGCCCTGGGCTGTCTGTGTGGTCAGAAACGAGCTCAGAGTTGTGAGACACTTGGGAATAAAAACAAAGCGCGGCCCTCCATGTGGTCCTTGGCGTTTCCACCACGGAGCCGCAGGTGGTGGAACAGCCTGATGTTACAGCACGGGCAGGAGGGTCCCGTTGGAGTCCGTGTGCCCAAAGTGCAAGGGCACCCCTGAGCCCACCCATCCACCTCCCACGGGACATCCATGCAGGACACCAAGCTAAGCATGCCACCCATGGGCACGTGGGCACCTGGGAAGATGGGGAGAACCACAAAGAAGGGACCTGCTGCTGCCTCATGTTGGCAGGGCTGGTCTCAGGTGACAGCCCAGCTGCTGTGGAGGTTTAAATGGGATGCACTGGGATCTGACGGCTGCTCCAGGAGCATGCAGGAGGGAGGCATCTCCTGGCTGCGGCTGGAAGAGCTCCCTGCTTCCTCCTGCCATTTCCCTGTGTCTCTTCACTCCCCTGCCCCCCAGCAGAGCTCTCTGCAGGCACAAAGACCTGGAGAAGTTTCCTGTGCAGGATGTGCAGAGCAGACACAACCCTTAATTTCCAGCGTTCACCCCTTGGCTCCATGCCTTTCACACACTCACCTGGTGGTGCATCAAGACATCACTCCAGAGTTCTGGAGGAAACCCAGAAATGCATCTTCTGAGGTAGAGGTGTCTTGGAGGAAAGATATGGGGAAGGGTCTTGCGCTGTTGGCCTGTTCACCACAGTCTGCCATCAAATGCATTTGGATGGATGTTGCTGAATGGAAGAGCAGTCTGGAGTCCTTGTGTGGTGTCAGCTTTGGCCATGGGCAATTGGGCAGACCTTGCAAGGACCTGGACTAACCTCTGTACTTCCACCTGTGGTTATTGTTCATTAAGCCCCCTTGTGCACCAGCTCCTTCCACATTCCATCACCCTGGGCCTCGTTGTATGTCAATGGGTCACTCCTGTGAGTTCACACCAGCCTGAAGTGGTAACAGCTCCCAGAGCTGCAGGAGGAGCATCTCACAGCCTTTCCTGCATGGTCCCAAACATCAGCCCACACTGTTAGTTCTCCCCCCTCTCCCATGTGTGCAGTGCTCCATTAATTAGTGCTATTTATGTTCTCGTGGTGCCCAGAGGCCTCCACGGGGAGCAGCTTTTGTGGTCCAGGAACAGAAAGGGACAACGCAGACCTTCATGTGAAGGGCTTCCTCCTCAGAAAGACACAGCTTGACAGAGAAACAGAGTCAGCTCCTGGAATTCCTTGTGTAGGAAAAACATTATCACCAGGAGGCAGAGCTGGGGGGAAGTGATGGGGTAGTGGGAGGAAGAGCAGAGAGGGAGTGATGAAGAGACAGCACAGGGGGAAAAACTGAGATGATGGGAGACAGGAAGGCTGGAAATGGATGAAGGGGAAGGGTCTGGGAAGGGGAGAAACAGCAGAGAAATATGAGGCTGAGCAAACAGGCAGCAAGCAGGACAGAGCCCAGCAGTGCAGGGACAGGGAGGGTTGGCAGATGTGCCGTGACCCTCCAGCTGTGCCTGAGTGGGACCTGTCACCGTGGGACCACCACAGGGCTGGACAGCCTCCGCTGCCCCCTCTGCCCTCCAGCTCTGCTCTGCCTCTTGTTTGCTTCTCTTTTCCCTTTCAGGGCACAGCCCTTTGTCCTGACCACTCCACCAAAGAGGTTTCTGCCCGGGAGATGCTGGCTGAGCTCTGACAGGAGAGTTGGGCCAATAGGGCCGTGAGGAGATGATTTAGAACTGTCTGTCTCAACAGTGGGAAAAAAACTACCCCAGGTTATGTGTATTAAATGGTTTTTTGAATCCTGGAGGGGCCTGCACTGCCCCAGAGAGCATTTTCATCCTGGAGTGCTGAGTGTATGGGACTCCCTCTGCTCCAAGCCCACTGAAGTTGCCAAAGGATTGCAAAGCCAACTTATCTCTTTAACAGATGTGTTTTTGTCACAGATTAACTGAATCTCGTTCAGATAAAAACCACATGAGCAGCCCCAAGGATTGCAGTCTCTTTCCTATGAGCACAAGAGATTCTCCAGCTGCACAGAACATCTGGAAGAGCCCTTCACCCCACTGGGGACCTGGAGCTGCCCATCTCCATCAGCAGGAGCTGTTCTCTTCACAGCTGAGGAGACATGCTAGAGGAGAGCTGCAGGAAACCCCATGGCTTCGGAGTCCCTGTGCTCCAAGGAAGGGCATAGCAGGGCACAGAAGGTTAGAAGGAGGTTTGTGGGAAGATTGGTAGGAGATGTCTGTAACCCTCAAAAGAAGCTGGAAACATTACAAGGGAGGTTGCACAAGTACATGGAAAAATTAATTATGAGTTGCTGATGGGAAACCCCATCAGGCTTGTGCTGCTCTTCCTCAGGCACCACCATGGGAGGTGGGCATGGGGCTGGCAGGTCTGAGGCAGAGTCCATCCTTAAGCTGCACTGCTCAGCTGCGAGTCTCTACTGATGGCTGAGAGACCACGGCCCATGAGATAAAGGGCTTGTGTTGTGAGCCCACTTTGCGCTGCTGGCTGCTGACTTCCCACAGGCTGCCACGGCCAGCAGGGCTCCTTTTGACAAATCCCAGGAATTCTTTTCCTCCTGAGGAAGGAGGCAAACCCACGGCCCACCTCCTGTCTGATCGTCCTCCGGCTGCTTTGAGAATACAGCTGAGCTGTGACTCAGAAGACCGAAAAAGAAGCTTTTCTCCCCAATGTAGTCAGTGGACAGGGCTGTGCACCTACAGGGCATGATTCAGAGCGTCTTGGATGGGTAAAGTCCTTTCATTCTTGGAAAATCTTCCTAAATTGTCTGAATTTGCAAAGATTCCTAAGGCTGCCTAAGTCATCTATGACTTACACTAAGGCTGAGGAAGGAGAAAGATGGGCTGGGGTACTCGGTAATGACAGAATAAGATGAAAATGTCATGATTCCTCCTCACATCAAAATTGGCCTTCAGTGAGCCTTCTGGGTCCCTTCCAGCTCAGGATATTCTGCGATTCTGTGACTCTACATAATGTGGAATTGCAACTTTTCTTTTTTTTTTTTAATAGAGGGATTTGAATGTATAGAATAACCAAGAAAGATAAAAATTACAAAGGCAAAACTGCTTCTCAGGCACTAGTGCTGTCTCTCGAGCAGGAAGAAACTACCCAGAATGAAACATTTTATGGGGAGAATAAAGAAGGAGAGCGTAATCACATCGCTGCACGGCAGAAGAACTGAGAGAATCCTAATAAAATGAAATCACTCTGGTTTGCAGCCAAGACGCTGCAAAGTGTGGGCCAGGAAGACTTTGGGGAAGGCTTGGACAGCCAGGAGTTGTATCACAAGGCTTGAAAAGCTTTTCGCAGCCGCGTCACTCCGTGCAGCCCCTGAGCTGACCCAACACGGCGCCCGTTCCGGCGTTTCTGTGTCAGTTCCTGGGCTCTGACATCATCTGGCAGAGGTGGGTACAAAAGGGTGACTTCCTGAGGAATGCAGCGACACAGACTGATGGGTTTTCCTTTTTTGCTGCCTGGATTCATGTAGTCTGTGTTACTTCTACCCATGACCACCCCAGCTGGAAATACCGCTCCTTAATGAGAAGTACAGAGATGCTGTACATCATAAAGGGTTTGTACACATTATAAGCTGTATTAAAATTCAGGCAACCACTGAAATACTTCTAACAATGACACCTGAAAGGTTTTGGAAGGCTGTAGCATAGTGGGTTATGTACAGAATGTAATTACACTGCATATGTAAATGTACCCCACTGCTCCAGAGCAGTTTCATTCCTAAACATTGGGTGTATTAATAGTGTGAATTAAGACACTTTAACTCCTCAGCTGGTTTATCTGTCTGCTGTGAGTCAGCAGTCCCAACTCTCTTTCTCTTACCAGAAATGGACACCAGGTCTGGCCAGCACACAGCTTAGGTGTGCGTAAGCAAGCTTAGCAGGATGAGACAAGTCTGGGTCTAAGGTCTGAAACCCATTCCAATATTCCTGCTCTCATTCCTGATGGGAAAGCCCATGTTGTTGGTATTGGGGAGGTGTCTATGTGGTCATCCCACATGCTGAAATGGAACAATCGATAACTGCTGCTCCATAAGCTTAAATCCCTAAATGAAACACCAAGGACTGGCTAACTTTTGAGACTGAGAATAGAGGGGAAAAAATTCCTTTGGTACACATCAGGAGAAGCCATTAGAGACCTGAAGGGATTTATTTCCAGACACCATGACATGGTCTGTCTCTGCGCAGTTCTCCAGGTTAGTTGTCTACACGAGCACTGTCCAAGTGAATAAATGCTCTGAGGACAGGACAACCCTTCAGAGCGCAGTTTTGGCAACAGAATTTCCCTTCATAGGCAGTTCTGCCTTGTGTGCCTGCCCAAAATCCCACAGCAAAACTCGGGTTGTCACCTGAAGAGGCCAATGTTGGCTGCTGGCCTGTCTGCAGAGGTTGGCAAAAAAATCCACATGAGGTGCAGCAAAACATCAGCCCCGGGCTGGGGGCACAGGAAAAATCCTGCAAATGAAAATTTCTGCAGGGACACCTTCCACTGGCCCAGGTTGCTCCAACTTGGCCTTGGGCACTCCCAGGGATGGGGCAGCCACAGCTTCTCTGGGCACTCTGTGCCAGGGCCTGCCCACCCTCCCAGGGAGGAATTCCTTCCCAATATCCCATCTATCCCTGCCCTCTGGCAATGGGAAGCCATTCCCCCTTGTCCTGTCACTTCATGCCACGATTTAGAAAGCTGTTCTAATATGATAAAGAACCTGTGTAATTTTACACACAATTTGACATTGCACAGTGTCTGTATCTCACAGGTCTCCCCAGCAGAATATATTTCAAGTTTTCAGAGATCCTGAGCCACCCTCGAACAGCCCTAACATATATGGATGGATAAATGGAAATGTCTTCTTTCCAATATTTACATGGCTAACTGTTCACATGGGAATCAATTCAATTCTCTGTAGCTGAGAAGCAAACAAATACATGCCTAGGAGTGTATGAAGGCTTATGAATCATCTGTCCAAGCACCACATACTCAAAAACTCCAGGAACTGGAATCAAATATTTATAGGAACTCGCTCCCCCTAGAGCGGGGAGACAACAAAACACAGAAGATCCTTTAATCCTTTAATCTGTTGGATACTCAAACACATCCTTCTTGCCCATGCCTTCTTTTCATACAATGGAAATAAAGCCATCACATGCCAAGTGGCAGCACAGGAGTGTTTACTTTGAAAAGGAACTTTGCAACGCCTGAACTAACATCTTCTGTTCTCCTCGGGGTTTGGTGTTCACTGAGTGACTCCCAATAAGCACGTAAACAGGGACTAAACCATCATACCCTGTATTCAATTAATGACTATTTTTCTCTAATTTGCCATTAAACACAGCATGTAAAGGTCACCATGGCCCTAAAAAGAATGTCCAGGGACCTGCCCAGGCCTGTAAAATATCAACACCATCATGTAATCATATCAGAGTTAAACCCTACCTTCTAGAATAAACACTTTCTAAAAGCTTTTTATCATGTGTAAGCAAAGTTTCTGAGGCTTCTTCACTTCTATAAACACTCCTGACAGCTCCAAATACTCTCTCCTGGCAGCTCATGGTTCAGTAGCACCACTGGGAAGCAAACACTCATCCAGATATCATCCTGCTTCTTTGGCAGGCTCAGTAGCCAGGTAAGGAGCTGGAGGCACGGTGCTTCCCCAGCACGATGAGGAAGCAGCAATTCAAGGGTCACCACGTGCTTGGAGCTCGAAACACGGGAGGAAATCTCTCTCTTGAGGCATTTTTCCTCTTCAAAACCGAGAGCAAGTTCTCACAGGAATGGGAAGTGTGGTCGAGGATGTGATAAGCCCTGTCTAGACTGAGCTCCAGACCGAGGAGGCAGCACACAGAGGTGGCAACAGGGACAGTCTGATGGGACACGTGGCCCAGGCGGGCAGGGGTGGCATCAGGAGGCCACAGCTCACCTCAGGCTGGCACTTGCAAAGGATGTCAAGGGCAGCAAGAAGAGTTCCTACACCTACACGGGCACTAAAAACCAGGCAAGGACAGTGTGGACCCGTGGCAGATGTGGTGGAGGATTGAGTGGTGGGTGATGCCAGTGGGAATGGGGCACTCAATATCTCCTCTGCCTCACTGTTCCTCAGGAAACTCTCCCAGACTCCCCATCCTGGGGACAGGGCTCAGGGTGGAGAGAAGGTACCAGTGCTGGGACAGAATCAGGTCAGGGTCTCCTGAGAAATCTCTGCTCAACAAGACCATGGGACCTGATGGGTGGCACTCACGGGTGCTGAGGCACTGGCTGGTGTCCTTGCAGGACCAGTCCATCATCTTTGAAAGATCCTGGGCATCAGGAAAGGATCCAGGGGGTGGGGAAAGGCAAATCTCACTCCTGGTGTGAAAAGGAGGATGGGGAAAGTAAATCATGGAATGGAATCATGGAATGGTTTGGGTTGGAAGGGACTTTAAAGATCATCCCATTCCACCCCCTGCCATGGGCAGGGACACCTCCCACCAGCCCAGCTTGCTCCAAGCCCCATCCAACCTGGCCTTGGGCACTCCCAGGGATGGGGCAGCCACAGCTTCTCTGGGCACCCTGTGCCAGGGCCTGCCCACCCTCCCAGGGAGGAATTCCTTCCCAATATCCCACCTAACCCTGCCCTCTGGCAGTGGGAAGCCAGTGATCCTCGTCAGGCCGTGGAAAATCATGGAGGAGCCTTTAGGAGCACTTTTCTGAATGTGGCAGGGAGAACAAGGTAACTGGGAACAGCAGGGCCTGCCCAAGGGTGAGTTATGCCTGACAACCAGTTATAGTTAAAGATGCTTCATAAGGAAGTTGTTGAGTTTTTTTAAAGTTCCCACTGCAGAAGCAAAACTCACTTTTACTTGGAAATGGTTGGCAATAAAAAATAGAAAAGAAAAAATAAAAAAAGGAAGAATGGATTCAAATAGAAGGGAAGCTTTCCTAGGTTTTGGAAGCTAGTAAAAAGAAGTATTTTGTTGGTCTATAATAAGTCATTTAGTCAGTTTTATTAGAGAAATCTTGATTGCAAAATAGTGCAGAGGAGTTGGATGTTGTCCCCATAATAACTGACCCAAAAAAGCGAAGAGGAATTAAATCTGGCAGAGATGAAATGCAGTGCACAACGGCCACTGAATAAACAGCCCTGGCCAAGGCTGAAGAAACAGTGAGGACAGTTTAGGACACCGCAAAGAATGTCCCACTTCCATGGATCTGCCTCTCCAGCCCATCAACCTTCAGGAGACCTGCTCTGTGGAGGAGAAATTCTGTTTGCTCACATATTGATATAATCAGGCACAAAAGACTGAAGTCAGTATTTCTGGCATTCCAACAGAAGCCTTTGCAGAAAAGCACTTTGCTGGAGGGCCATTGGAGGAGTTTTGGGTGGCCCTGAAGTGGCATTGAGAACCTGGATTATGACACAGCAGCCTGAGAGGTGTTTGTGTGTTGTGGCACTTCTGCCAAAGCATGGTGTTTGAGCTGATTTACAGCTGGAAAATAAATCAGTTGTTTTGGGTGGAGAATAAGTGGTGCCAGCTAAGCCATCTTCCTTCTTGAGCTTGTTTGTAGAAGCTCACAGCCCAAGAGTAAGCCTGACCACCTCATCTATCTAAAATAAGCAGAAATAGAAAATCTAACTAGATTGAGGGGCAGTCAAGGGGAGTCTGGACCAGTTAAAAAGGGTGGCAGCAAGGGCAGCAGAGCATCCCCACTGCCCAGGGTCCTGTCCCACCACACCTCAGCAGGCTGGGCAGGGCAGGTCACACAGAGCCTGGACATCACCAGGAAAACCTGAAGAGTTGGAGAAAGATATGGCAAGCCCGTGGTGGTGGTCAGAGTGGTCCTTGTAGGACCAAGGGTGGGGGGCTGAGCTGGAGCCAAGCCCCCTTGCAGAGCAGGAGGAACTCCCACACCTCCAGGTTCCTCCCAAGCTGTCACCAGGTCTGGTCCATGTGTCTGCACCGTGTCACAGCCTGACCTTGGGCGGGGGGAACGTTTCCCTGATGGCCCTGGGAAGGGAACCTGCCTGGTTTGGTGCTGGGAATACCTGCCCTGCAGTGGCAGCAGGAGGGGGTAAGAGAGGGGACAACAAGCAGTACTTGACCCCCAGCTCTCTCCTGCTGCAGACCTGGTCAGCTGGTCTGCTCAGGTCAGGGACTCATCCATGAACAACCTCATAGCTCCAAAGCAGGCTCAGATTGCCCTTCAGAGGTGAATCAAAACTGACTGTTTAAGTTGTTGCTGTCCAGTTCCAGAATTCACATCAAACATCTCCAGCTAAAATACTTCAGGAGCACTGCCTTTGCCCCTGCCTTCAGCACTCCATGCATGCTGGATTTCAATGGAAGTGAGCCTTTGGGAAAGTCCTAGGATTAAACTTAGGATTCAAGTCCAAAGTGTTTCAATCTAACTCAGTCATGCTGATGTCAAAACTGCAAACTGCTTTTCAGCTTGATCTGAAACTTTTCCCAGCTTCTAAGAAATCCATTGTCTTACAGCTGTGCAGATAAACATGTTCCCAGTGGCAACATCCCAAGGACTCCGAAACACCCACCTTAGCAAAGTTGCCCAGCAGTCTTCCTTAAAGATTCCAGTTCAAACAGGCTAATTAAAAGAATTTTAAATAGACTAATTTAAAGAAAGTACAGTCTCATTCTTGGCTGTCCAATTTTAAATACGTAGTTGAAGTTGATTTTAAAAAGGATTCAAACAAAGCAGAAACTTCACCAACTCTTTCACAATTTGCTTAAGCAATGACAACACTAAAAGGAGTTGCCATCAGAAGAATGAATTTTCCTTTGATTTCCTTGCCTTCGGCCATTGCGTGGGTCTGTTGCAATGCATTTCACGCGGTAACACTTCCTGTTACAGCAGCAAGTGTAACTCACCCTGACTTGGTTTATAATGTGCATAAACCCCACTTTTTATACCTAAAAATTCCCCAACCAGCCGTGAAAATGGGTGGATTTCATTTTATTCCTTGACCAGTCACTGATGACAATAAAACTACTGGCCGTGAAAAAGGGTAAATAAAAATCCCGTGGCCATCCATGGTCTGGGGAATCTGTTTGCATTTACATCCTGCCTGAGGCAAGGGGGGAAAATACCTAATTCATGTGGTTTTCCTTGAAGATTTTAACAAGGACAAGGGGAATAATGCAGTGCCTCTGAATGTGCAGCCTCCTTAGAACAAACTGGGTCTGTGCAGAAAGCAAAAGCCCAAAAGGCAAGTGTTGCCTCAAGCAGGAGAAGTTCAGCCCGCAGGTCCTGCCTGGCGCATCCACACCCACGAAGCACATCCTGACACTTCCCACCTCTCCTGCCCACCCTCAGTGCCCTCCCCAGGACCTGCCTCTGGGATTGGCTCAGGGCAGCACCAACCACATCTCAGAGCATAATTTTAGTTTTGCTAGAACCGACTTCCTCTGCTGAAGGGACCAGCAGAGGAACAGCAATAGATTGGAGGCCCAAAGCTCAAATGGATTTGGGGCTCCCCAGGACTGCCAGCCAAGGAATTTGTTCCAGGAATGGGCATGGCAGTGGTGACTGAGACACGGGTGCCTGACCCTCAGGGCTCACCCCAGGCACGGGGAAGGTACAACGTGCCACCCGTGCTCGCAAGCCCAGGCAGGCTGTGCCATCTCCATCCGTGGAGGTTTCCAAACCCTCAGCGTGACCCCAGAGGCTGGACAGGGACCCCCCCCATGTCACCTCTGGGACGAGTGACCCTGTCACCCCTTGCCACATGCAAACATCAGCCAGCAAACGCCGCTTGTCGCCGACCTGTGACACCGTCGACTTCCTGCTCTTCTGCAAAGACATTTCCCTGCAGGACAGAGGACCCAGGAGGTCTGGAAGGATCCCCACGCTGACTGTGTGAGTAGCTTCCTCCCGCTTGCACAAGAGGTGACTTGGCAGAGGGTTACGCACATCCATCCTTTCATCAACGGGGATGCGGCGCCGGTTTTCGTGGATTTCCAGCCCTTCTCCCGTGACCAGAGGCAGTCACAGCGTAGTTGTGTTGACCTGTGCTGCAACACCCAGCGCTGGTCACGCGGTTATTAACGGTGTGCTCACTGGGCATCCATTGCCCGTGCAATTCAGAGGAAAAACAGCTGTATAAAGGTCAGATCCCGTTTTGCAGCAGGCCACTGGCACACACTGCCTTGGCTATTGCTAGCTTTGTACAGGAATGGGAGCTGGGGAGCCCTCAAAGGTCACGGAGAAAAAGAAGTAGCGAATTTGTGACCCAAAGGATTCTTCTGGTCTCTGAGGGCAGAAAGAGGAGTGCCGTGTTGGCCTTTGCAAAAGGTTCATCTGCCTCGACAAGGGCAACACGAGGTGTGAGCAAGCCTTGGTGGTCAGGCATTGGCACAGGTTGCCAGGGGGGTGGTGGTGGAGTCACTGTCCCTGCAGGGATTTAGGAGATGTGTAGATGTGGGGATGTGGGCCAATGGTGGGGTTGGCAGTGCTGGGTTAACTGTTGGACTTGATGACCTGAGAGGCTTTTCCAAGTTTAATAGGATGAAAGCTGTGCAAGATCCTTCACCCTCTCAGGTGGAGCCCTCAGCCCTAAACCTGTGCAGCACCCAACACTGTCCTTGCGGTCTGGGGGTGTTTTTGCACAGGTATGAACTCCCTCCTCTCTCTGAGCCTCACCAAATAGTAAACTCATTCTCCCTGCCAGGAGTGAGCAGAGGAGGGACAACCAAGCACCCTCTTACCCAAAATGACCCCCAAACCTGGGGGAGCTGCTGAGGGGCTCGTGGGTGCTCCACTTTAAATGCACACACACCACAAAGAGGTTGGACATGTTTGCCTGGGCTGATGGCAGCTACACTTACCTGTTCTGATTTTCTGATCTGCTGCCTTTTGCATCTTAGGAGTTCCCTGACATCACCAGGTGCTGTGATAATTTCCAGGGTGTTCTGCTCTCTTAGCCCTCATGATTTGGTGATAGACATTTTGCTTTGCAAGAGGTAAATCCATGGACAGAAAAATACGTGTTTTAGTTCAGTGATTGAGGAATCAGGATCTTCTGCACACTGGCATGGAGATCCCTGGGAGCAGCACGAGAGGGAAGGAATTGCAGGCTCTGGATTCCTGCAGGCAATGTCCGTGTAGAAAGTGTGTGTGTGTGTTCACGTGGTCCACCTCAGCAGCCACCAGCACAGGCATTTTTGGTAACAGAAGCAAAAACCTGGGGAAATCTGTCCCAAAGAGTGGCATCCATGGGTGTCTGAGACATCAGGTTGGTTCCAGGAGGTGTTGGAAAGGAGACAGTGTCCTCTGCCTCACCTCAGCTCTTGCCACATGTGGTGGTGATGGTCAGCCCTCCTCGGGGCTGTGCTCTGGGGGAGAAGAGGAAAACAGCACCAGCAAGCAAATGTTGACAGGACAACACCCAGCTCTTCTGAGAGGAGCATGAGCTGAAAGGAGGATTTGCTCTCGCTGAGCTCCATCACCCACTGCAGACACATTTTGGAAGTGGCTACACTACACCCAAAGTATGACTGAGGCCCAGGACCTCTTGCATCCTTTTTCTTTCCTGGGAAAAGCTCCCTTGATCAGGATCATAGGCTCCAAACAGACAGAGCAGGAGGACCTGATGAAACTCAGTTCCAGCCCCACCGAGGCTCACGAGCCGCCGTATCAAACCCACATGGGGTGGTTATCAAGCTCAAGTTACTCAAGAGAACAAACTATTCAATGAACCTGGTTTGCATCACACCCCTCACCCTGCCCTTCCTCTCAGGTCCTTTCCAGAAAGTGCTCCAAGTGTTTTCTTGTTGATGAACTCGCTGTTCCGAGCCCTGTGGTTGCACTTTATTTTGCTTTTCAGAGGTTTTGATAAGACACACAGAAGTGTTTCATAAACACCAAATCTCCCCTTCCTGTGGTTCAGTAAAGTTAGTAGCTAAGTTTGTTGCTAGAGGCAAGGCATGAGGCTTTAAAGGCTCTCCTTCCTTAATATCTGCATTTCAATCAAGTTATTCATATCACCAATGTCAAACTTGCACAGCAAGTTCTACATACCAGTAAAAGTGCAATAAACCATTTCCCCTGTCTCTGTTCTTTACCAGAGCAGGCAGTGAAGGAAATGCCAGTTGTTTGGACCTCTGAGCAGGTTTTGTGCCTGTGTGTTCACTGGTGCTTGACAAATACGTGAATATTTCACCAAGGCTGTGTCACTTCAATTTTCCTAATACGTTATATAGAAAGAGTCACTGGTTTTATTAGGAAAATCTTTGCTGTTTCATGATGCAAGTTGGGATTAAATATCCTCTACTGTGACTCTGGATAGGAAAGAGTCAGCCAGCCCCCGGAATGGAACTCAGGGAATGACTGACAGGGTTTGAAGACCCCCAGCTCCCACATGCATCATATCCCACGGTTTGCCATTATACAGAGGGAAGAGATTCTCTCCATTCAGCAGGAAGCAACAGCAAATACTTGACCACTTCCAGTCTCTGGGACTGTGGGACAGGCCTGGGAAGCTTCCCAAGATGAACTGGCTGATGAAGATTTTAGCAGGAACTTGGGAGAGAGGAAGCTCCATTCGTCATTCCTGCCCTCACCAAGTGGGAGATAGAGGTGGCACTTCAGGGATTTCAGGGAAATACAAGCGGTTCTTGGACAGACTGGCTGCGTGCAGGCAGTGACTGGGGGAAAAGGGGAACCCCTGAATTTCCTTGAAAGGGCTTTGTTTAGCCAGCCAGGGGCTGATGTAAGATGCCAAATCCTGCCCACGCTGCCAGTGCGCTGTCACTCCACAGTGCAAAGGGCTCACAGTGGCACTGACGGGGCCATCTGAGTTTTCCAAGACTTCCTGACTCCCAGCAAGGAGAGGAAACAGCTCATTGACCCCTTAACCTGCTGTGTGTGGGGACAGGGGTCAGGGGTGTGGGGAAGCAAGCAGGCAGGGAGCACCATGAGGGCACAGGGAGTGAAGGCATTGGGAGCAGCACAGGCACCAACACCCACCAGCCTGGAGAGGAGGAGACTGAGGGCAGAGCTCAGCAGGGGCTGCAGCTCCATCTCTGCTCTGTGTGAGCAGGGACAGCACCCAGGGAATGGCTGGAGCTGTGCCAGGGCAGGGTCAGGTTGGATCTCAGGACAAGGTCCTTCCCCCAGAGGGTGGTGGGCACTGAGCAGGCTCCCCAGGGCAGTGGGCACGGCCCCAAGGCTGCCAGAGCTCCAGGAGGGTTTGGATGGTGCTCTGGGGCACAGGGTGGGATTGTTGGGGTGTCTGTGCAGGGCCAGGAGCTGGGCTGGATGGCCCTTGTGGATCCCTTGCATCTATTCCAGTCTGAGCACACAGACACACACAGAGATCAACAAGTGACAGCATGTGAAGCACATTGGTGAGGTGTTTGGCTCAAAAGGTTACAGCCAAATGTGGATTTCAGCCAACCACAGCTCCCTGTTGCTGACACCTACAATGGCTGGGGAGGGAAGTTATTTAACTAATGAAAGATCTTTGGGTTTCTGCATCAGTTTGGCTTCCGGCTCCTTATTCAAACTGTTTCAAAGTCAGAGAACATGAACCAACGAAATCAAAAGACCACTTGCACATTTATGAAGCACCACATGAAAAGAGCTTTGGACATCCAGCTGTCGCAAAGGACCATTGCACAGCAAATGGCTCACAGCAAGGGCAGCACAGGCTTCCACACCTCCTGGCCTAGACCTTTTACCTTCCTTCCAGGACTGGAAGCAGGGCAGGAAGAAAGTCACCTTTTAATGGCTTTCACTTTCCAATACCACCACCAATCTGGCTTGTCTCCACCTGGCACTGTCACTCTGAAATGGCCTCAGGTCCTCAAGCAGGTGCTCCCACAGGTCAAACCTATTTCTACTCATATTTATAGAGGAAGGAGAAGGAGAAAGGAGAAAGGAGAAAGGAGAAAGGAGAAAGGGGAAAGGGGAAAGGGGAAAGGAGAAAGGAGGAAGGAGAAGGAGAAGGAGAAGGAGAAGGAGAAGGAGAAGGAGAAGGAGAAGGAGAAGGAGAAGGAGAAGGAGAAG